>CM042846.1:51598331-52798331 GCA_023653725.1 Bungarus multicinctus | reverse complement strand
TAGTAATCTGTCTCTTTGTCATACATAACTGCTGGTTGAAGTAGATTCTGGTTATACTTAGGCAGAACTTCTAAAAAAAAACCCTCAAAAAATAGTTCCAAACAGTTATAGTGAAATAGGTTGCCAGATCTGCTAGCTCATATTTTTCCTATGTGCTGTATTGTAAACAATGGGTGCAAAGTTCAATTTCAAACACTATTGATATGAAATTACTAAAGGGGGTCAACAATGGAGCAGTTATCTTTTTAATTAATTAATTACATTTATACTTGCTGCAATCCCTCAGTGATCTCAGCAGTTTTACAGGAAAATACTATCAGAGAGAAACAGGCCAAGCCGGGGAGGAGAGGGGGCTGTCAAGCAGGGAATTAGTCTGGAATCTCTATGTAGTCCCAAGAGGGTGAAATGCTACTCCCCTTTGAATCTGTTGATCCTTATCTAATACACTCCAAGTGCAAACCACCAATCTAAGAAGATTCCTATGTAAAGCCTTGAGCAATAATTGAACTCCTCAAATGTAGATATCATTGTTCATGCCCAACAGATATAACATACTAATGTTCAGTCACAGAGCAATTAAATATATTTTGAAAACCAAAAAGATACAAAAACCCAAGCATCCAAATATTGGATGTCATTTCTCAAACTCCCTCAGGAAGAGCTCCATTATAAGTTGCTTCTGGAAGGCAATTTTAGGGACCATCAGTCTGGAATAAAACAATTGTGTGGTAGAATTTCCACCCTTGCATAGCATTTATGTGTAAGATATTGAGAGAAGACATGATGCCTCAGATAAGATTGTAGCTTGATGTTTGCCTTAAGCATAAAGAAACCTTCAGTAAAAGCGGTAATCCAGGACATCCTGATGGCAGCTTTTATATCAATCTTATTATACACCATCAATATCTCATCACTTTTATCTTCTCCTTTTTTCACTAAAACTAATGCTCAGTGCAGCTAACAATAAATGTACAGGAAGCAGATAATTTGGCAGAAAATTGAATAGGACAATCCATATTTTTTCCTATCATCTTCAAATTTGATACAAGAAAACAACCAAATAAAATCATGAAAAAGATTTGTAAAAGCCAGGATGAATGTACAAGCACCTCTAATCAGTCTAATGTACTGTACACAGCAAAAATCCTGCTTTTAATATCAGTCAACTGAGATTGGATTAAATGCAAAAACTGCAGCAATGGATTTTTTAAAGTTGGTCATTGCCTATATTATATTGCTAATTACTTTTCTCTAAATAAAAGCTGCTTCATATTCGTATGTAAAGTTGAATGTCATGTTTGGGCATATTCCTTCCTGTCCAACAGACAATTAGCATAGTGAACACACTGTCTCCAAAAACACGAGTGACTTGATTTCTAAGAAAGTTATAGCACACTAGAATACTTATCTGAGAAAGAATAGCACAGGGCTCTTAATTGAGATAGATTCCTGTAAGATGAAGATTTCTTGAAGGGACCTTTTTATTGAATTTTTTTTTGCATTTTGCATACTCAACATTTGCCAAGTGACTCAAAAAACTGGCCATTTCAGTGCTCAGACTAACTAATGTCCAGATCAGTAACAAAATGGAGAACTTTATAAGAAAAAGCATTGTTTCGAGGTGCAACATGAGGCATTCTATTCAGAAATGTGAATGGTCTAAGGATACTGCTTATTTCTTTGTAATCCATCAAGCAAAACTACAGAAATCACAATAAATACTGTTTTTTCTAGTTTCTTCAAAACTTTTGATCACAAGTATTGATTAGTTGTATATTGTTCCTAAAGGTATATCTGGCAAAACACCTAAAAAGGCAGAACAAGATTGCAATGTAAACTTGATTGATTGGGAGACTGGACTGAGAATAAGGACGTATCTTTTAAAAACATGCAAGATGGAGATTCATGGCTTGGAAACATTGCATAAACTAAGACTTGAGAATGATCATTGTGAATAGGTTGAACGTGAGACAGGAATGTGAGTCAGCAGCTAGATTGACACATTTTTGGGGTGCATAGGGGGTGGGTGGGATGATATATTAAGTGCTTATTTCCCTTTACTCTGTATTGGTAAGACCACACATAGAGTATGTATGATTCTGAGCATCACTTTTCCAGATGGGTTTACAAGAGGTTCAGAGGAGGCTACCAAAAATTATAAAAGTACTTGAAGACATACCCTGTGAAGACCAGCTGAAAAAACTTCGGATGTTTCTTTTGGGGAAAAGAAGCCTGAGGAAAGGCATGATATCTGTATTTATGTATATAAAATAGTTCCATAGGAAGGATATTCAGCAAGTATTGTGAATTGCCACAGATCTCCATGCCCTGCAGCTAATTTATAAGGAAAAATATAAGGAAAGGTGAGGAAATAAATATAGGGGAAAACTCCAATGGTAGGATTTGTATGCCTATGTACAACTATAGAGCAGTATATCTATGGTTCAACTGGTTTTCTGAACAATGGAAAGGATTTGATTGGATGATCCCGATGATCCTTGCCAACTTCACAGTTCTATGATCTCATGATTCATACATAAAAGAATTGTTCTACAATGGAATGTGCCAGAATGGTATAACTATCATCATTATTGCAGCTGTATTTTAACATTTTAACTGAAGTACAAGTAAGAAAATAAAGGCGGAATATCAGTAGAGATAACAGTAGATAATTAGTAATGTATAATATATGCTAGTCAAAATGTAGATTTTTACATTTTTTATATATGTCATGTTTATATTTGTGGTTTTTCTCCAATTGTTGTATGCTGACCAGAGTTGATTTTGGCGAGATGGGCAGCTGCACAAAGTTGAATAATAAATTAATAAATAAAAATAGACAGATAAGTTAAATTCTGGGTAAGTTGAATATCGAGTAAGCAAACATTATCAGGTTGGAATGAAAATCATTCTAGCAAAGTTGCTGTGTTTGTTGATTCTATTACAGAAAATATTTTGCATTCTAGAAGTGTTCTACCTATGTTATAAAATGACGAAGGGATGGATTCCCCTGAACACTAAAACTGATAGACAAATTAGTGAGCAGGAACCGAAGGGACAATGCTTCTTAGGCCAGGAGTCCCCAACCTCTGGGCTGCAGCCCACTACCATTCGTGGTCTATTTGGAATTGGGTCATGAAAGTGGCTATAGCTCAACTTGTGCGAACAGCAGGCCAGTGGGCAATCATGTGCATGGTGCCTGCTACACAAGTAAACTGTGTGTGTGTGCCAGCCTACAAATTGTGCAAGGGCTATGTGCACACACACACCAGCCCACTCGCATGGCCCAGTTTTCCTCTCCCCCGCAAGCTGGGTCATCAAGCCATAAAGATTGGGGACCACTGCCTTTAGGCTATGAGCTGCTTGCATTGAGGACAACCATGTAAAATTCTTGCATCAAAAAATTCCTAGCTCCCGAATAATCCATTTCAATTTTACTTGTATCTCTCTCTTAAAATTCCTTTGCACTCTTAGGATGCATCTGGTAATTATCCAATGTAATATTCTTACAGGATCTAGTATGATGCTAAAATGTATTAAGAATAATCCAAAAAGTGTTAATAAAGAAGAAACAAGAATGTAAACATGTAAGCCTATATCATGAAGATAGGCAGCCAGCCCTTTCTTACTGCTTGTTCAAAGTTATGAAGGTGCTGAAAAGTGAAATTTATGACTGGCCCTTGAAGTTGTGGTCATCACAGCATCCTTAGTCATCTGATCACATGTTGCAGATATGCACTTAGGATAGTTGCGGCATCCTGCAGTTATGTGATTGCCATTTGAAACCTAACAGCTAGTTTCTGAGAAGCAAAGACAATGGGAAAAGTGGCAGGAAGTTCCAAGTTGTGATCATGTGACTTGCACTTAATTATTATGACAATTTGCTTAACCTCTGCCAGAACTGAGGTCATAAGTCAGGCACAATCACAAGATGTTTCACTTTATGATCTCATTGCTCAGGGACAGAACTACTTGTCCCAAATTCAATTGGATAAGCAAGAACCAGCTGTAAATGAATGTATCTATTGTACTTTATAAATCATTTACTATAGAAGCAACAGAGAAAGCAAACTAGCTATGTTGCAATGCTGGCCATATATTTATTTAGCCAAGCCATAAACATGTCGTGCTTGAGGCAGCCCACCTGTCAATAACTCTGAGTAACCTTTAAAATACCTTTTCAATTTATAACCATCTGGACATATTTATGAGTACTACAAGATAGACTTTTGACTGCAATGTTTCTTTCAAATAAATAAATAAGCAACTTGCATGGGATTGCATTGATGTATAACTTTTTCAAATCAAGGATGGGGTGCCAGAGGCTTTAAGTGGTGTGCCAGAGGCTGCATTGCAAAAAGTAGTGGAGGGGGCAACACCCACCCTGCATTTCATTTCCAGTTTTAAGTGGAATATACGTAACATTACTTTCCAGTGATATATTTAACGACATTGCTGTTTTTAATTTGGTAAAAGCTTTTGGAATTGAACTCAAGGAATCACATACGGCCCCAAGCCCTCAGATGATGCACCTGTGTGTTAAAGTGACGTGTGTGCAGTCTCATCAAATCTTAAAAACAAACATTTTCATAGATTTTAAAAGGGGTTGCCTTTGAAAGAGCTTGCTGCCCTCTAGTGGCAAGATTGTATTATAACCACCATATGATTTTTACATTGATTAGAAAAGAAGTTGTCATCTACTAGCATATGTTTGGCTTTTAGAAGAAAAACTTTTCAGTTATTCATGATAATTTAGAAATGACTCATCCCTTCAATGGATTATTCAAAAGACATCATGGAACCAGCTTGGAGAATCTGATGCCCTTTAGATATTCTGGATACCCATCTCACCTCTAAGGCTGATATCCTAAATTCTCTCAGAGAGAAAGAAAGCTTTTGAATTGTCAGAATTTGGGGAATAACATGCTCCCCAAGTATGTAGCAAGTGGAATTCTGGGTTTCCATGGATACACGGGATCAAAGGAAGATCTCCCTGTTATTACTGACATTTGATAAGAACGTAATGCCCCTCTCTTTTATCTTGGCCTTTTTCCTCCCCAGGGAAAAATAGTTCTGCCATTGCACCACCATTTCCATGCCTTAGAATGCCCATCTATGCTTTGCAATGTTTAGTCTCCAATGCCAAGTAAAGCCTGAGGTGAAAGCTTGACAGAAGATGACTCCATTTCAGGCAATGTGTCAGCAGAGGAAAGATTTGCTGCTGTTTTCCGCCAGCTCAACTGAATTGAAACAGACTTCTTAGGATATAATTGGGACAAAGAGCCAGCATGTAACAAGTGAAACATATGTAAATAAGAACAGTGTTAGTTTCAAAAATTCATGTTTCCCTGAACTTAAGTACCTGCTGCAGAAATTATAGTAAATTAACTGTGGATCAAATAACTTGATTATTCCTGGCTATAGCTCAATGGTTTGTTTCAGGCCATTTGTTCAGTTCAAACATATATAAATAAAATTGGCTGGATTGGGGTGGAGGTACTCTTAAGCAAATCCCCAGGTAAATCAGGTTGTGTCTGAAGTAGTTTCTTAATACCCCCCCCACTTCTTTCTCTCTCACACTCTTTTACTTTTTCCTTCATAAATTGTATGTCTTCCTAAAAGCTATTCCTACCGCATTCATAAGCTTTCCTAGCTAATAATAATAATCTTTCCTAGCTAATCATCTGACATTATTTCAGGATTCTAATATGATGATTATTGGATTAGGAGCAGGGAAATCAATATTCAAATCTACTTCAGACTTGGAAATTAACTGCATGACTTTGGACTAGTCACTCTCTCAGTCCAATCTTTGTGGTGCAGGGTTGTTAAAGGAGATGCCAATATAAACTGTTCTGAATTCTTGATGGGAAAATAGGATTTAAATCTAACAAATAAATAAAATCAACACAAAGATGATCACATAATCCTAATGTCTCCCCAACACCCATCTCTATTTAAGATTCTTATGTACTGCTAGAAATACAGTATTTTTTAATTATCAAATTTATGGGCTGCTCATCTCACAGTATGACTTTTTTCAGCAGCACTAAAATTTTGACTTATTCAACTACGCAAGTACAAAAACAATCTGTTTGTAAAAATAATAATAAAGTGATATATTGGAATTGAAATGTAGTTGTAATATGACTTGATCTCTTGAAAATGATTGCATTGCTGATTTTCTTTTGAAGGGCAACAGAAACAATACAGGGAGTCCTCAATTTACAAGTTCATTTAGTAACTGTTCAAAGTTACAATGGCACTGAAAAATGTAACTTACGACCATTTTTCTTTTCTTTTTAAAATTAATTTATAATATAAAATACAAAAAATGCAAAACAGTAGGAAAGATAGGGGATGGAAAAGGGAAGGAAAAAGTGTAGGAAAAAGGGGAAAAAGTTAGAAAAGGCATTTACTTCTGACTACCTTTGATGCAGTAGAATAAGATAATAACATCAAATTTCAACTTTCTACTTTTACATAATAGTATAAACTAGCCATTCTAAAACCTAATTGCTAAAACCCAAAAAGCTTTCATTTTTTTCCAAAATCCAGAAGTGTTTTTTTCTTTAATCAAAGCAATCCATTTAATTCCTAACATACATACATCATATGTATGCTGACGGCAGCAAGATTATTTTACGCACAAAAATGAAATGATAACTTTTCCACAACGGATGAATGACTTATTAGCATTTTTCAGTTACAGTCTTTGCAGCATCCCCATGATCCTGTGATTAAAAATTCAGATGCTTGGCAATCATGTTTGTTTGCAGTGTCCTGGGGTCATATCATCACCATTTACAACTTTCTAACAAGCAAAGTCAATGGGGAGGCCAGATTTACTTAACAATGGAGTTACTAACTTATCAACTGCAGTGCTTCACTTAACAACTATTGCAAAAAGGTTATAAAATGGGGCAAAACTCACATAACAAATATCTCACTTAACAACAGAAGTTTTGGGTTCACTTATAGTTGTAAGTCAAGGACTACTTGTATCTAGTTGGTAACACAAAATATCCAACCAAGCTAATAAACGTCACATCAAGCTAAGTACCTAAATGTGCATTTCTAATTACCAGTGCTGAAGTATCCCAATGCCCAGTTTGCTAATAATGGTGATGTTTTTAATGTGTTTTATGTAAAATATTGCCTTGCAGCATATTGTCTATTGCAGGTAGCCCTACCAACTTCCTGAACAGTCAAGTGGACACCTCTAAATCCAGAAAGGATATAAAAAGTTAGTTTAATTTATCAAGTTGCTATTAACACTGCCTTGAACAGACTTATTAGTCATACTGACTTAATATTGTGACAATATCAGAAAAAATCAGAAATCAAACAATCTAAGAAATGAGAAATAGAAATCAATTATTGTCTGGGGGGCAGATACAGAAGGAAATTACAGCATTTAGTATTATGCACTGCTCTGATTATTTCATAAAAAGGCTTATTAGCTTATTAACTTTTTTCTAATGGTACCTTCTCTTGCTCTACATATGCCAATTTAACTTAGGTTTATCTGAAGCCTAAACCCAATCCTGAAATGTGTTTAAAATAGTTACTAATTTCCGTTATACTTCTATTCCATAGAACTTCAGAACAAAGGAAAGTGTATCTGTGCAATTAAACATTATTACTCTTCCCAAAACAAAAATGATGGTGGTATAAGGGGATTATGTAAATAGAAGTCAATACATCTGAGTCATTCTTTAAAAACTTTCAACGAAGTAGTAATGTGTTTGGGAAAAACAGCCATAATCAAATCATGAGCATGGATGCAGAGATTCCATTGTCCGCATTCTAAAATTCTCTTTTATTCCCTGAAAATAAATAGAGCAAAACCACTTAATAGAAACATAGAATAATAATGCAGTGACACAAGATGAAGCTGCTTATTCATAATTATAATGCTACAATGAAGATAGTTTACTGGCTAGTTTTTAAAGCAAGTACAAATTTACTTGGTTTCCGAATACGTTCAAGTAGTAGAAATATCTTAACTTAAACACTACAATCAACCCAATTTAATACTAGTCTAAGAAAACACAGCATTTTTTTGAATGAAACTGTCTTATTATAAAAGCGATCTCAGTAATATAACATTTTCAAAGTATTAGAAATCTACTAACATTTCTGTTCTAAGTGTCATTTTTTAAAAAAGGAAAAACATTAATAAACATCTCATATGAACTGCGCTGCACCCTAAGAATTTTATTTGAGTCTTAAACTAATGTGAATTAATTATATAAAAGTAATGCTTAGGGAGGAAAAGAGTTTTAGAAAAGCATAGTAATAGAGGTGTTGGTGAAAAGAATCTCATTTC
Organism: Bungarus multicinctus; assembly: GCA_023653725.1. Lineage (NCBI taxonomy): Eukaryota > Metazoa > Chordata > Lepidosauria > Squamata > Elapidae > Bungarus > Bungarus multicinctus. The sequence continues at coordinate 52,789,999 of CM042846.1, read as the reverse complement.
TTCTAGACCAACAAATCATAGTTTTTAAGTCAATGAATTCTGAAATTCTGTTTAGTAAATGCTTCTGTACTTTTGAAAACAATTAAGAAAATCCATGCATGCAATCGTTAAGAGTTAAATTATAGATCACAATAAGCCACTTAGCTTTTAACTTCTACTTCAATACAAAGTATACAAGAAAAATGGAACTATTCAAACAAGGGTAATTATCTTCTTCTGCATTCTAATATATTACAATTTATTTTACCGCAAATAAAAAAAGAGTTCTGTAAAATCAAATAATTTAAATAAAAAAGATTTTTTCTTTCAAAGGCAATGATATTTTCTCCAGATATTTGAAATATTTCTAGTAATTGGAAAATAGATATTTTATACTACAATGTAGTAACACACGTTTTTAAAGTATTTTAAAATGAAGTTTGCCTAGGGGAAAACAATTGCTACTGAATTGGATACAGAGTTCCTTTTTATTAACATCAGACCAGACTTGACTCTCTCTCCCCTTGTAGATAGTAGTGATGTAAGGAAATTAGAAGCTTCGAAGGTTCACTTGATAAGATTCCTCAACAGCATTTTGAAACAGAGTTTCTTCATCCAATTGAAGATTCTAAATAACAAAGTAGCAGTGAATTAGAAATAAAACCTTTAAAATCAAGCTATTTTTCTTTAATACTTTGCATTATTACTTAGAAAATCGTAAAAAAATTCATTTCTTGTATGATTGGTTTTGTTTAGTTTTATCTTCATATTAAAAGCAGCAATGAGGCTTATTGTTAAATTCATTTACTTTGTTTCAAGAATGTTAAAAATAAACTAAAATGAATTCCAAATATATAAGGAAAACTTAATTTTAGTGTATCCTGCCATTACTTAAAGAATTCATGATACTTTTAATCCAATTGTCTTCTTTTATATCTCTCTGTTCTTCTCTGAGAGGGGAGAAAAGAAATTTTAAGACATAAGATCTGACTTCCTGTACCTGGATAGGTTTTTTTTAATATGGAAGGATTTCTATCTTCTCATTCCACAAGTTTATTGGTGTTTCTCTTTAATGTGCCACAATTGTTTTGAACATATTATTCTCACAATATAATTTGCACCTTTTTCTTGACCATGGGCCCTTTAATTAATCATGCCCTAATTGCTTGCAGCTTGCCTATTATAATTTGATGTACACAATGCTGCTTTTGAAGATCTCTAGAAGGTTTAACTGGTATAGAACCAAGGGCAGAAATGGGCATACTTTAGCATGCCCATGTAATATCTCTGGTTTTTTGAGTGTACTGGTGGCTGATTTATTTCCAGGAACAATTTAAGGTTGTAGTACTTGAGGGATTGCTATAGCATTTTTTTAAAATTAAGATTTGTCTTGATCCTTATATTTTTCATTTTTTTTTTGCTATTTCATATTCTTTAATTACTTGCATCTGAACTTAATTTTTTTTATCTTGGCCTGCTGTCTGATTTTTCACTTTAGAATTGAATATGACTTGGTTTTCTGATTTTGATATTTTGCTCTTGTGCAACTACCACTGCCGATGATAGGTGATTTTTTAATTCTTGCAAATGCCTTATTCACAACCTTCATTATAGGTTCTAGGTCTTTTTTGGAATACTACTTTCAATTTAATCGTCTTTCTACTAGCAATTCTGCATATGCCAAAATTTTATTGTTTAATTTTTATTGGGGGAGAGCATTTATTTCAGTGCTGTACTGGTTCTGTTATTCTTCTTCTAAGTTATCGTTTCTGTAGTCCATATCGGTTGTTTCCTCTATATTTACAATTGTTTTCAATTATTATACTCAGTCTCTGGGTCTTCCATTTTCACCTTTTACTGAATCTCTTCCAGTTATGCATCCCTGAATATTTTATTTTTGGTAATGAATCTCCTTTGATCTGGTAAACATTGTCCAGTGATATTTGTGATGTTGTTATATTTGGTAATTGATTCTAACAAGTAGAAAGTTGTGGAGGGAATATGAATAGAACAGACATCTCTTATTTTAAAAGTACATATAGCGTTTCTTCTTTAAAAAAAAAATACTATTCATGCTCTACCCATTAAATTAAAAAGCCTTTATGAATAGGGGTAAAGATGATGTTAAAGAACCACTAGTCTCCACTAGTGCCAGTACCAATCTACCTTTGGCTGAACTTGAAAAAACTAAGCAAAATCTGATCCTCTTAGCACTTAGATGAAAAACCAGGAAATTCCAGGGATATAGGCCTGGGGAAAAAATGAATAATTTCGAAACTGTTGCCAGGAAAATAAAACAGAGGTCTCTATGTAATCAATTTGGGTAAGCTTCAATAGACATTAAAAAAACAACTCCCACCCAGTTCTGCAATATTGATATAATTTTTCCAAATCTTAAGTATTTTAAATACTCAGATGTTTAATGAATGAAGTGCAACTTCCGTGTGCTTTTTAAAATATGATCTATGCCAAATTTAAGGGGAAAAGTGAATATACTATTATTAGAATAAAAAAGTTGTCAAAAAGAGGTAAAAAGTTTTTTAAAATGGCATTTTATTCTCTCATTTTATACATCTTGGAGTTAAATAATTTCATATAAATACTCTTCAGAAGGAAAAATCATTTTTTACACATGTAATTAAATTTTATAATTCACTACCATGAGATGGTACTTGGTTGGCTTAAAAAAAAAGTTGCTTCAATTCATGGAAGGCTTGGGGATCAACGACATAATCTGGATGGCAATGTGATTGCCCTGAAGGCCATCAGCTGAGAGATAGGGTATTCTTTGCATAGTTGGTTGGCTGTTATGAAAACAAAGGCCTGGACTAGACAGGCTGGGGTCCAATTCAGCAGTACATTGCTTATATTCCTATGGCTGATTTTAACAGTAATAACAATAAAATAACAGAAGTAATTAAAACTTGTAATCCTTAAATATTAAGTCTTTATTATACTATTTGAGCTAAGCCACATTATTTTACATACAACAAGCTTTTTACACATGTACTCACTGCTGGGTCTACTTGATAAAGATGCTTATCATTACAATGATCCAATAGAGTCTGCCTTGTGAAGTTACTTTCTTGACATAGAGGGCATTTGAATGTAGGCTGCTCACTGAAATACAAACAGCAACAGAATAAAAAAGGAGAAGCAGCATACAATATGTAAAAGAAACTCAATGGATGAAAAACAAGCTCACAGGGCCATCTGCTGTTCACAGCAGATGACTAATTCAATATCCTTTTGCAATACTGATAACAGTCAATTGTAGTGATTGAATAACAAATTTGAAGGGACATTGGAGGTCTTCTAGTCCAACTGTCTGCACAAACAGGAGACCCTATACCATTTCTCTTAAAAGCCTCACAACTTCTGAAGGCAACGCGTTCCACTGGTTAATTGTTGTCACTGTCAGGAAATTTCTCCTTAGTTCTAGGTTGTTTCTCTCCTTGATTAGTTTCCATCTATTGCTTCTTGATCTGCCTTCTGGTGCTTTGTAAAACAGGTTGATTACCATTTTTTGTGGCTGCTCGTCAAATACTGGAACACTGTTATCATATCAACCTTAATCCTTCTTTTTACTAGACATATCCAATTCCTGCAACTGTTCTTCATGTTTTAGCCTCCAGCTCCCTAATCAACTTTGTTGCTCTTTTCTGCACTCTTTCCAGAGTCTCAACATCTTTTTTTATATTGTGATGACCAAAACTGGATGCAATATTCCAAGTGTGGTCTTATTAAGGTAGTATAAACAGTCACGTAATCTTATGTTATCCTCTGTTAAATCAGCCTAGGATTGTGTTGGGTTTTTTGACTGGCTCATATTTATGTGATTGTCAACTAGGACTCTAAGATCCCTCTTCGTGCTTTTGAGCCATGTTAATCTAATTTGTATTTGAACATTTGGTTTTCTTGCCTAAGTGTAAAAATCTTTATTTTTCTCTACACTGAAATTCATTTTTAGGACTCAGTGTTCAAGTCAGTCAAAATCCTTCTGGATGTTGATACTACCCTTTGGGGTGTTGTCTATTCCTGCCAGCTTTGTGTCGTCTTCAAATTTAATGAGTTTCCCTTCTACTCACTGATCTAAATTGTTTATGAAGATATTGAAGAGTACTGGGCCTAAAACAGAACCTTGAAGTTCTCCACTGCTTACTTCCCTTCATACAAATGTAGTTTTGTAAAGAAGTGCCTTTTGTCAGCCAGTTATGATTCCATCTGATGGTAATGCTGTCTATCCCACATTTTTTAACTTACCCACAAAGTAGGTTGTGGTCTACTCTGTCAAATGCCTTACTGAAATCCACAGCATTTTGCTAGTCCATCTTTGTCAAAGAAATGAAATAATGATGGCTTCTATTTATAACTTTACCTGCTTCTAGGTGTTTGCAAATCTATTACTTATCCTTTCCAGGTCCTTCCCAGATATTGAGAGGCCAGGCTAACCGGTCTGTAGTTTCCTGGATCTGTTTTTTTCCCTTTTTTGAAATGAAACTATAGCAGCTCTTTTCGAGTCCTCTGGTAATTCCCCAGTGCTCCAGGATCTTTAAAAGATATGATTCAATGGTTCCAAGATCACATCTGCCAGCTCCTTCAGAACTCTGAGATGTAATCTATCTGGTGCTGGTGATTTGAACTTGTCTATGGGTGTACAGTTGTTCTCTTACCATTTTCTTGCTTATTTTAATTTGTATTCCTAATCTATCTTTTACAGTTCTGTTTTGGGTAGGTTATGCTATTTTTTCCTTTTGCATGAAGACAGATGCAAAGAAGGAATTAAGTAGCTCTGCTTTCTCCCTCTGCTTGTCACCTCCTTGCCATCTTGATAAAGACAACACTTCTGACTAGTAGCAGGGATCAGAGTATCCCTTTGTTGCTTCCATAGTTGCAGGCAATTAATAAATACCTGGATTTATTTTTCCAGAGTGGGATACACAAAGGCTTGCTGGCAATTTATTCTCCTACCAATGACTAGGGCCAGCACTATTTCCCTTACAATGGAGTTCTTCCAGGAAGACTCTGCCCTTCCTGGGGGAAAGAAGACACAGCTTTTTCATTATCCTGGCTCCTATGATCAATGATGTAGAATAATTTTATTATTACCAAATTGGCACATATTGCAATAGCTATTTATTTACTACTTCATACAATACTTTAAAAATTAGCAGTTCACACAAATGTATTCATATTATTTCATATTATTTTGGAATATATTTCTGTTAAGTCCAGCCTCTTTTTAGTCATAAAAACCAATAGTTATTAATAAGCAGGGTTATTCCTACCTTGCAGGTTCTTCAGGAACATGTAGATTAGAGTTTTCTCCCACTTCCGAAGTAGAAGAATCACTCCCAAAACTGAGTGAGATTTTACAGTAAATAAAAAAATCTTAATGGTTATGATTATAAAATAAGTCCCTCTATCTTTGATTGATAAGTGGCATCTCTAAATTTGATAAACAAAATTCATTTGAATAAAATGTGTGCATAATATTTCTTCCAGATTCTCTCTCTCTCTCTCTCTATGTATCTATATGTTTATGTATTTATATATACAGACACACACTTGGAGGGAGAAAAAGAAATAGGAACCAAGGAGGTAGCAATTTTTTTCCTACAAACTGCTAAAAAATACTAGTGAAAATGCTCTCAAGTTATGCTACACTGCAGTTGATTAAGTGGATGTGCATTTCAACTCCCCAGTGTAGCCTACAGAACTTGGTTTTCAGGTGGTTTTCCAAATACTAATTAGATCTGTCCTTGCTTCCCTGTTTACAATACAATACCTCCAGGACCTGCTGTCACTTTTACCACTGCTGTATAGTTACAAATTTTCCCCTAATACATTTAATATTAATTATAACTGTATTTATATATGTGATTAAATCTTAAAATAATTATGCCTTTATAACAATCTATAGGGGACATATAAATATGAATTAAATAACACTGCATTATGCAATTTTATCAGTAAAATTTGTGATATATTCAAAATAAAGAATAGTTGTTTTATTTCTTAAGTTTCTCCTGAGGATTAGCTCAGAAATAAAGATATTTTTAAATTTAGATGAAAGGGAGAGAAAAAGGCTAAAGAACTGCAGATTGAGCAAAACAGTAGCATGTGCATTCTCATTAATCAACTACAGTAACTTACTAAGTTTTAAAAACATACTCTGTGCCTAGTCAATATACCTGCCAAAAAAACCCCAATCTAAACAAACCAGGGATTAGTCTTTAATTTCTAAATAGCAAAAATTTAATTTTAATAAAGGAGATTACCTTGACATAATTCAAATTTACAAGTGGAAACTTGACACAGATAACTTTGATAACAAGTTAAAACATCAGCTTGTTCAGATTTAATACAACTCTCTCACCATGTCAACTAAAAAGTATAAACCTATATCTGTTTTTCAGCATAAAATTAAGTAATAAATACTATAAAAGTCAGTTGCTATAAAAGAAAATAGAGATAACCTCAATGTAGAATGCATGAATTATTAAAATAATTCATAGTAAATGACAAAGAATGTGTGAGAAAGAAACTGAAAACACTCCCAACTTGATTCTATTTGGCATACAAGTCTGGTAGCATTAGGCCCAAGCAACCAGAACAGCTCCAAGAAAGGTCAAATAGTTTTATTTATTGTTGATCACTAGTTTACAAGAATCTAACCAGCATGTTTGCCTTCCATCGGGAAATGGCAAGGCAAACCTAAGTGTTTGATTTCAAATGTTTTCTCCCAGGAATGAACTGTAAGCTGCAATATCTTTTAAACTCCCCACCCCCACCCCCCATGAAGCTTTCTCTCCTTCAGCCAGTGGTTCCACCACAGGAAAGCTTTCAGGATTATTATTATATCTTACAACAGTAAAGTGATACGGTATTTCTGAAAACCTTGCTCTGTTTATTTCATGATCTGGTTGACTGAGACAGCTGACAGTAGCTCTTATCTCCATTCAAACTTTTAAGAAATCTAAATAAATGCATTTAAAAAAATACTGATGCAGTTATACTCAGATATTGAACAATACATTGAGATAGAGCTTCTTGTTTTTGGCTCAAATATTTTTTAAGAAGTACTTTTATATTAAAGCCAGTTTTATGAACCAGATAGATTAAATATTTTAAAATAGATCACTACTTCAATAGAACAAAACACTGAAGTACATAAGGAAATGTTTAGAATTTTATTTCATAGTGGAACCAAAGTTCCAAAGTTTAGGTTTATTTTAGGCGTGTCCTAATCACATTGGAAATACCGTTAAGAAATATACAACTCTGTATTTCAGTTATCATCATGATGAAAATTCTGTAGTATAAAAGTATCCATTTATGTTTATAGTACAGAATTACTGTAGCATAAAGAATTAAAATTTGGTTTGAATATTCTTTGAAAAAAATATAAAATTAACTACACATCACCTGTTTTCTGTTGAATCTTGAGATATGTCTACGTTTGGAATTATAGAAGGAACACCATATTCATCTTGATACCTCTTACATGATTTATAATGCTGTCTCATACGAGAGAATCTAATCTGTAAAAGATGTATTTCATTTAATTTTTAAATACTGGTATAAAAAATACTTCAGATAGCCAGTTTAGTAATGTGTTAAGATGTGGGAGAGAGTAACAACCGGGAGACTAGTATTTCTAATCCTCTCTTTGGCATAAAAGCTGGCTGGGAGACTTTGGGCCAGCTTCTCTCAGCACAATACACCAAATATGGTTATTATTGTGACGAAAACAGAAATCAGGAGTACAGCAGAGCCTCGGGTCATGACCACAATCCATTCCCGCACTCCAGTCGCAACCCAATTTGGTTGTGTCCAGAAGCATGACCGACTGTGCATGTGCGCAGTAAAAAAAAAAAAAAATGGTGCTGAAAGGGAAATCGGCATAGAAAGGGAATCTTTCAGCACTGATTTTGTTCGCCACTCAATTTTTGAATTGTGACCCGATTCAAAAATTGGGTGGATTTTTTGTTTGCCACCTGATTTGGTCATGAACAGGAACGTTTATGACCCTAGGTTCCACTGTATTAGATATGTGCCCTTTTTAAGCTAACCAAAAGTAAAAGTGGAATACTAAAAATAATCTCAAAGGGTAGATAAATCAAATAGCTTATGCAATTTTAGGATGTATTCTAATGAGTCTGTCTGCTTTTGAACAGGATAATGCTGATAGATTGGGTGGGCTTTCTTCCCAGATGTATTCTACAAGTTTGGAAGATCCTCTGGATTAAGTATATGTATGTTTGCAGTAACTATTATTCATTTTTAAAAAGTGACTATTTTGCATTTACTGTACCTGTTTTTCACAACATCTACAACTTCCCACCAATTTCTTCATGTTGTTTTCAACATCTAAGGCTCTGTTGGGACGTGCTTTTTCTTTTCTGGTTACAATGCCCCGACATAATGGACAGTGTGGTCCACCTTCTTTCATAGCCATTAAGAAACACTTCCTGCAAAATCTTAATCAAATATAATGTGCCAGTGAATGAATAGACAAATGGCAAATCAGTGTCAAAGTGACATGCTCTAAGGCAAATCATTACCCAAATTTTATATATGCTGTGAGGATATCTATATTAATGGAGGCTAAGGAGGAATTATGTGATAACAACCATTAAAATGTTATTAAAATGTGAAGGGGAATAAGTAGATTCTGGAAAGACAAGAACTCAATGACTATTCATCATAATTAGATACAGAACATACATCAGCTCTACTAGGTAGATCAGAAAATCAACTCTACAAGGCTAATGTTACTTTTATAGAAATTTGCTATAACAGAAACATGCAAGTCTGATTGTGCTGTATCTGTTGCTCCTTATAGTTCAGTAAATTACAGGATTGCCTGCCTGAGTTGTTTCTGATTTCTGGATTTTTAAAAAAATGTTTCAGCCCTTTTTGCCTAGGTAATGTTCTTACATATTCTGGAAAAAGAGCACAGCCATAGGTGTATTCTTACAATAGAAAGGAAGAGTGGGAGGGAAAGAAAAAAACACTGAAAATGGGTTTAGTCAGATACGCACATATGTTGACAAGTGGAAATCATGACAGGTGTTTTGAACACATCTTGGCAGACCGGACAATAATAATCATCTTCATTGAAACAAATAGTGGCAGGTTCCTCATTCATGACAGCAAACTGTGGTATTTCTGAAAAAATAAAAATTAACATCTGAAGCATCTCTTGAACCCTAGTGGCATTGACAAAATCACCATCAATCAATTGTAAAAAGCAGTTTTACTTGAAAGAGCTTGCATTCTGCAAGGATACCTTTAGCACCCTCAAACAACAATATTTGCCTATCTCAGGTCCTTTGAAAGCAGTTGGATAAAATGCCAAACCCAGTCTAAACATCTGGCTATGTGCACCAATCATAATAATAATAATACAACTACACTAGATGAAATGCTAATATTAAAGTACTATTTTTATAATACACACAGTGCTCTATATAGCACCACCCTGTATTAGCAAAGACAGAGCTAATGCACAAAACTGTAATTAACTGATCATGAGTAATGAATTGGGGGGGACATAGTATTTCTCAAAGTCATTTTGCAATGTGAGATATATTTGCAATATAGCTCTTCTATGACTGTATGATGACCACAGCAATGGTAGTTTGGCACAGCTTATCTGCAATCACACTGGACTTTTTTAGCCTCTGCTCTGGAATTTGGGAAAAGAATAGACGGCTTCTACAGTCTGAAATACCATCTCTTTCAAATTTCTTTTCTAGGTTTCCATTCCCCTTGAAATCTTTTTTTTTACAAACCCTTTGCGTAGGTTTCAGTCATTGTACTTGGAGCCTTGCATTCTGTCTACCCCAGGCTTCTTTTAGGACTATGCCTTTAACATTTGCCTTTTTTTATCTCTTGCGCTTTAATAAACAGTTGCCTGGATTTTGGGAGACCAAAAATCTAGTCTTAACTCACATTGATTGGGCCTAAACCCATAGAATATAAAGTGAAACTTTTTCTATTTTATTAAAAGTAAACAGGGCTGGGCTTGGCTCTGTGATCTCCGAACTTTGCTCCGAACTTTAGCTTGGCTTATGTGTGTTGCTAAAATGTTTTAATGAATGTTGACTTTCCTTCTCGTTTTGGAATTTGACTGGGAAACTTCTAAGTCGAAAACTGGACTTTAAAAATAACAAAACGGAAGCTCCTGTCACGCTACCAAAAGGTAAGAGGCACGCGAGCGTGAAGAGGAATCTCGCCCGTGTGGCGCGCGGAAGCCTCAGGAGCGGGACGATGTGCCACGCGCCCGAAGCCTCCCTCGCACTTCTCAGGTCTCGCTCAGGCAAATCCACTCTGAAGACTACCCACCCTGAGCCTCCAAGAGCTACCGCCACTACCTGTCGAGAAAACGGAAGTGTCTATCGCAGGCCTCGGGAGTGGGCCAGGATCTTCAAGGCTCCCCGGGGCCAAACCGGTCAAACCACCACCGCTCTCCATAGCTGTTAGGCCGCCGCAGCGGCGGCCTAGTCCCAAGAGGCGGTCTCAGGTTGCCATGGCAATAACTCCCCCCTCCCGTCTTGCGGGAATTGTTATTGAACAAGAGTAGCTGCTGCCGCTGCCTCCCTCGGCCTTCACGAAGGGCGGCGGGAAAACTGCTTTTCTCGCTCCTCAGTCTTCTCACGTATGAGTTAACTGGCCCGGAGTTAAGCTCTGGATCTAGTAGCAAATGACTTTGTGATCCACTTCCTCGAGACGGAGATGCAAGAACCGAGCTCAGGACGCCGTGAGACAAGAAGCGCCTCTCGAACGTTCTTTTCCCGCCTTCGCCTCAGCAGCGATTCCCCCCCCTCCCCAGCCCTGCGAGCCTCTTTATTTGCGAGGAAGCCCTAGTGGAAGCTACTAAAACTTAGGGCTTAATAAAAGTATGCAGGATAACACAATAAGCCCTGTACAAACCATGATTCCTGAGCGTTCGGCGAATAAGGCTCCTCTTTATAGCAAAACTCGCAGAGGTGGTGGTTTGGCCCACCGAGAACCTTGCTGATCCCGGCCCGGTTAGGAAACTTTTCTTCAAATTTTGAAGGTCTTCTGTTTTCTTGAGGCGGCCATGGAGCGTATGACTGCATTTCTTAACTAGGCTCTGAAGATAAGCTGGGAGTACAGCCACTGTTCACACTTAACTCGATCTCTTTTGTTTTAAATGTTTAAAACAACCCATTAATGTTACACACATTTCAGATGCTAAGTTAAGCAGTTTTTTCTGCCAGGCTATCGATCTTTTTCGTCTCTCCCCCACCCCCCTCGCCCTCCCAGCACGCCTCCTGTAAGCTTTAATAGCTGGACCTTGTTTTACCTGCTGAAACTTTTATTACGAGGTTGTTAAGAGAATGGTCCTACGGGCTGGAAGATTTGGAAAGCCCAAGCCACCAGGTCAATCCTTTCAGTTTCTTTTCTGGGTTAACCTTGATTATGAGAACACCAGATTTCCTCCTATTGTTACGTCGGCGATTTCTACTTAGGCAGCGAGGCACTGCGTAAACGTCAAAAGAACTCTGGTTTATCATAGGTGAGGTCGGCGTTTTTAAAAAGCGACCCCTGTCGTCCCTCGCTTGTCATATCGCGGTGTGGAGCACTGCGACCGCCCTAGAGAACCACCGAGTCACCATCCCAAGCTATGACAAATGAGATAGATACAAGCAAGTCAAATATTCAGTGTTAGTGTAATCAAGATGTCTTGAGGCTATGTGTTTTTTGTTTGTATCGCTTTTTGAATAGCATTTCATAACCAGGACATAGCTGATGAGATATGCCATTAAATCCAAGGAGTAAATTACTTATTTATATTAGTGTATGCCAAGCAACATGGTTGTGTAGAAGAAAAACTGCTTAAAGAGGTGGACAGGATAGTTATCAAAACGTGAATTGAAAATGTTGCCTTTAATATATAGTAAGGTGCACCAAGGCATTGGATGAAAGCAGAGGTGGTATTCAGCAAATTCTGACCACTTTTGGAGAACAGGTAGTGGAAATTTTGAATAATTTGGAGAACTGGCAACTACCACCTCTGACTGGTGATTTTACAGTATCCTTCCCCTGCCATGCCCACCAAGCCACACTCACAGAACCGGTAGTAAAAAAAACTTGAATCCCATCAATGAAAGGTAATTAACAAATGTGGTGACTTTGGGTTCATCTTATAAATTCTTTACAGTTCAGAAAATGTACCATGCTTGCAGTCCTAGATCTTTTTACTCATTTGCTTCCCTTTAAATATGTACATAAACATATTTGGACACAGTGAAATTTGTGATGTAAATGGTCCTATATATATGTACTGATTGCTTTGATTTTTATAGGGAAATAAGATCTATTTCTCTTATTTACTATTTAAAACCAGAGCAGTTCTGAACGGAATGTCTGCTTATAGCTAGACTAAGCTCATACAATAGATTAAACTGAAACCAAACTATGTTAAGGTTTATTGTAATGTGTGAATCCTGTCACTAGCTTGTGTTAGAAAGTCTTTCACTTAGTCATGATTTTTCTCATGCATAGAATTTTATAAGGTTGCTTTCTACTTCTAGTTGCTTTCGACTCCTAGTGATCATGCCTGTATTTTCTTTCCGTCTGGATTTTTCCAGTAAAAATACAAGAGTGATTTAACAGTGCTTTATCAATTTATGGAATACAAAATTATAATACCTTCCTATTTTCCAGTTATTTTTTTTCTTTGCAAAAGGAAAACAACATGGTTGTGTAGAAGAAAAGTTGGAATAACTGAAAAATATTAAATCAATTGCAGGAAGAGTCACTTTTGGAAACAGCTTCTGAGTTTAAAGGATTTCATGTTTCTGACAGATTTTATTTCTTATTTTTTATAACTCTTATGAAATTTATTTGCTGCCCATCTCATTTCAAAGTGACTGGGGGACTTGTATGATATTCATTCAAAATTATGCTGAATTACCATGCAACTCTATAGATGTTTACAAATAAATGGAAAATATGTCAATCTTAAAAAGCCTTCCTGTACTTATGTTTCTTATTTTTATGCATTTAACTAAAAAGATATGCCAGATGTTCAAGCTTGCTTTAGAAATGACCACGGACCATGAGACATTGTTGATCTGTATGGGTAACTGAAAAAGTCAAACACCAAAAAGTCAGTACAATACATGATTATATACTGGCATTTGATTGTTGATTATGTCAAGTTGTGGAAAGTGCTTAGAAAAATAGGAATCACAGAACATCTCATTATCCTTATGAGAAACACATACAAGTCAAGCCACAATACAGACAGAACATGGTAAAAGTTCTAGCTCCAGGTTTGCCAAGGAGTGAGATAAGACTGCATATTTTCCCCTTATTCAAGTTATATGTTGGGTATAAAGGGAAGCTGGATTGGAAGCTGAACATGGTTTTAAAATTGGAAGAAGTGGTTATCTGCACTATGCTACTAATACTACCATGATAGATGAAAATGCAAGCTCTAGTAATAAAGCAGAGTGAAAAAGGCCCTGAAATTACATCTTTACATTAAAGACAATCAAACAAATGACAACAGATATAATAAACAGCCTTAGAACTGACAATCAAGGTATTGGTGATAGTTTTTGCCTTTTAGGATCAACAATAAAGAAGCAGTCAAGAAATATACTACAGACTAACATTTGGTAGAGCAACCATGAAGGAAAAGATATTCAAATGCTCCAATGCTTAAAAAATACAAAATAGTGCAGTAATGTTATTTCCTATGATACAATATGAAAAGAAGCTGGACTTTAAATAAAAATAGGAAGAATATTGCTACTTTTGAATTTTGCTGTTGTAGAAGACTCAAGAATATTGTGGACAGCTAAGAAACAAGCAAATAAAAACAAATTTTTTGCACATATCACCCCATAGTTCCCACTCAAGGCATAAATAACAAGGCTCACATTCTATTTTCTACACATTATGCAAATGTCTGGATAAGGCTCTAATACTGGGAAAGGTGAAAGGAAAGAAATTAGGGCCAGCAATTTGTTCATTAAGCAAAGTGATCACTAAGTAAAACTGACACTGATTATAATCTTACTTCAGTTTCCTTTGCATTACAGATCTGTGAAGGTTGTAGACATGTGGACTGGTCACAGTTACTTTTTCATTACAAGTGTAACTGCAAAAAGTTGCTGTACAAGAAAGTCAATAACAATATTTATAGCAAAATTTGTATTTATAGTCTTAGCCTAAAGAAACTGGTAGTTGTCTTCAATTTATCGTTAACTTATTTATTTGATTTTTATCTGCTATAAAAATAAAGATAAGTAACTGAAGATGGCAAACATTCATAATAATCCTTCCTATTTTTCTCACGCCTGTGAACTAGCCTGAGAAAAAATGACTGACCCAAAGTAGGTTTCTTCTTTTACATAATATATATAAGTACTATTATTTATGCATGCATTAATGGTATTTTTAATTTTGTGACCTGATTTTGAGGGAAAAAATATGAGATAAAATATGATAAAAAAATTCTTGCTCTCTGGAACATTGTGCCTCTCCTCCCCAAGCAATATCTGCTTCTGCCAACTGGCCTGGGCATGCAATGGAGTTGTGTCATTCTGGAAGTAGCTAATGATGGTTAAAGATAAGACTCCACTTCTTCCCCATGTGCATCTTGTTCCCTTCCTCTCTATCTTGGTCAATTTAAATTTAATGCTTCCATTGATTTAATGTTTTATATTTGGCATTTTGATTGATTGATTTAAGTAATTTAGAGCAGTGATCACCAATGGTCTGTGAGAAAATTTTGGTGGTCCTCAGAGAAATGTCCTCCCCAAAGCACCCCCCCAGAGCAATTAATCTGTGCGGGAACACAAGGCTGCACCGCCCACATGACCCACCCACCTGCTGGCCCTCACCCTTTGGCCGAGCACAAACCTGCAAAAAACAGTGCAGCCCTCGCCGGTCAGGATGAGGTAATGGTGCTGTTGCAGCAAGAGGGGGCAGGCAGCACAGGTGGGCTGAAGTGGCGATGGAGATGGCCAGAAGGTTGGCGACCCCTGATCTAGAGCCACCTTTGGCAAGATGGGCAGCATATAAATTAAATGAATAAATAAATGTAAGGCTACTTAAGAATATAATTAAATTGACCTGTTCTTGGCAAGACCTTGTCAGATCTTGCTACCTATTAAAGAGAACCTGATGACATAGCAAGATCTGTACAAGAATACAGAATCCTGATTAGTTAGGAGGTAACTTAAAAGACCGCAAGCTAAAACCTGAGATAAAGGTGTAGTTAAAATTCATATCACAGTTCATAGTAACTTTGACAATAGAAAAAGTACATTACTTGTTTCAGTAGCTCTTGATTTGTAGTGACAAAGGCGTTCATTGTATGGCATTTCCTGGAATCTACCTTGCAGAATCAGAATTTGTAAAGCATTGCACTGGGCAAGTGAAATGTTAATATAGCAGATTAAGATGTCTGACAGGTTTATATGTAGTGACATCACACCCCATTGTGATAAAAACTTATCCAGGACTTGGCTTGGGCCTTATTTATCTGTTCTGTTAAGCATATTTTGGGAACTCTATCAGGATCCATTGAATGGATCCTCTGCCAGTATGTGAAAAGTTTTAATTATCAAGTGACTATGTAAGAATGGATATTTGTTTCAGCTCAAAGTGCAGGGGCAGATGCAGGGGTGGGTCTCTAACGGTTCTGCCCACCTCTGTAGAACTGGTAGCTCTGAAGAGCAGCAGACATACAACCGGTTCTATGTCTGCTGATGTTTTTGTCCACCCACCCGGGCTCTTATCTGACCTTTATTTCCTGATTTTTCAACTTCAGCTGCCATGCAAGGCACAGCTGCAGTTAAAAAAGCAGGAAAAGAGGGCTGTTTCAAAGGCGGCTTCTCTGCATGCAGCTTGCTGATGACGATTTATAAGCACACGCGCAGCATGCAGGGAAGCACATCATAAATCACCGAACCTTGTAAATCACCGAAACGGTAGTTAACCCTGTCGTATCCCACCCCTGGGCAGATATGTTCTTGTCCGTTCCCAGTACACATCTTAAAAAACGGGCCTGAACTTCTTCAAGTGGAGTAGCTTTATTAAGGCCCCACAATTTCTGCACATTAATCATTGGGACTATTTTTGCCCTTAATACTTTCAGTTTAGGAGTAAAAGTACATGGGTAATGTAGTTAAATACTTTGTATAATCTTTTAGTATTAACCCAGTTCCTCCCAAAGAATTAAAAAGCAATTTAACTCTGACCAAGTGCTGGTAATTCACTTGTTTCAGATTCCCCATTTATCAGCTATATTTCACACTTTTTTTTGCTAAATATCGTCACTTCAAATTTGGTTTTATCGCCGTTTAAAGAATTAAGAGCACAGTAGATATTTAGCTTTTGTAACCATCTTCTGAGACAGATTCTGGAATCTGCCATTACAATCATGTCATCAGCACATAAAAGGATATTAATAAATTTATCATGGATCTTTGGTATACAAGTGTCCACAGCATACAGGTAAATCATTGACACAGAAATTAAGTCATTGGGGCTAGGGATATTCTCTGACACCATTATGGGTGGTTATACTCTTGGTTAAAGAAACATTTACACCTCTGCAGACTTTCAAATGACTTTCTGTAAAGAGCCTCAACCAAAAATAAGAGTCTGGGTTCAATATTTAAGCTAGTCAAATTTCATCCCCAGAATATTTGTGTTTATGGAAACAAAAGCTGCATTAAGTTGTATAAATATGTTTCTTGCAATTTGTTGTTTCGTTGTAAGTGTATAGTAAAACAGTTGTCTTGTGGAATGCTCTGGTCCGAATCCAGCTTGTTCCTCTACTAAGAGATTTTTTTCTCCTGAATGAAGACAAACATATTTG
Source organism: Bungarus multicinctus (assembly GCA_023653725.1). Classification (NCBI taxonomy): domain Eukaryota; kingdom Metazoa; phylum Chordata; class Lepidosauria; order Squamata; family Elapidae; genus Bungarus; species Bungarus multicinctus. The sequence continues at coordinate 52,773,144 of CM042846.1, read as the reverse complement.
TCCCAGGATAATGTTGCAAGATCCAATCAGGGTCGGTCACCAGGATCAGAAGTTTAGTCTTCTGGCTTTCGGACTCATACTTGAGGCCATCCTCAGGGAAATGCTCTCTAAAGATTTCTTTCCATTACCCAGCATTCTATTTTGCTTGACAGAGTTTCACATACATTTTACCCACAACTCCAATAAATCTTATCTGTTTTTGTTTTTATCTTATCTGTTTTAAGACCTTTTTACATGGAACTATAATGGTGACTTCCCATCCGATTGAAATGCAACCTGTATTATTGATATATAGGTGAACAGCCCTGCTAACAAAGGTTCATCAATCAATATGAGTCTTAAGAGTTTTGGGAGTAGAAAACCTTCTCCAGCCTTATGAGATTAAATCCTCCCAAACTGAGGTTGTAACAGGAATATAAAATTGAAATCTATGTTCCTTCAATAAACTTGATATCATTTTCCAGAAGAAAACTGAATTCATTCCTTTCACTGAAACTTGCAGATCTGACTATATTTCAACTCTGTAGTTTTAACTCTGTATTTTAAAAGGCTATTACAATGTTTCATAATGCCTAATTTTTAGCATTTTTGTGTGTGGTGGGTACCCCGGGGCCTGGCACATTTGCAGCCCTCAGTAACTTTCTGGTATGTAAACAGAATCAAATTAATTTAAACATATTTGTTGATGGTTTCTATAGTAGGAAGTTTGTCTATTAAATTTTTTCTCAGCAAATGACAAGAGATACATGTATTGGGTCAGGATTTGATCTGAACCTTGGGTAAAGAAGGAAATAGACTCTCTCCAGGTCTGAGTTTAGAAAGATACCTAATGTTTTGTTATCAAACTTGACTCAATTAAGCTTTCTATTCGGCCTCAGTTCAAGATTAGCTAATATACTCTTAACATGAGACATGTATAACCTAGTATCAGATCTGCCTTGGAAATAAACTTTGTTAATGATTGCTATCCTCCCTCACATAAGCTTTGATATTTGAAAACAACTTTTGTTTCATCTAGAATACTGCTGAACTTTCCTGAATGGAATGTAAAAGGATATACAGTATAATACCAAGTTCTTTACGATCTAAAATGTGGAAGGTTATATGTATAAATCAAGACCAATTGTGAACCTGCAGAGAGACAAATTGTGAACATGCGGAATTTCTTTTGGTGTCTCTAGAAAGCCAAATCATTAGATAATCCTCAGGAATAATATCCAAATGAACCAAATCTTGTATGGAAGGTCCCACCCTGGCATTGAAGTCTCCTGCCAGAATTACAGTGGCTTTAAGGTTAATTGAATTTATATTTATCATTGTGTTTTCTAGATTCATCCAAATAGAAAATTGGAGAGGTGCATGGTGGAAGACAAAGGGAAACCATTTTGTAGAATTTATAAGAAAATGTAACACCTAAATAATGGGGAAATCATCTCCAAGCAGCAATTCCTGTCCTTGCCGGCTCAGCTCTGCCTTGGCAGTAGTGCTCTGTTCTCCTAATGTCCACTCTTTAGTCTGAAGTTTTTTTGCAGATCTAAAATCAATTTAGATGTTATTGTTCTACTAAATGGTATCAATGTTAAGTATACAATAGACTGATTTGGGTGAAAGCCAAATGTTACCAGAATAGTTTTAGAATAATTCTGTTCAATCCACTAATGGACTACATAAACATTTGGCATACCACTTGCTGACTATATTCAGAAAGTTAATAGGTCTATAATTTTGAGGTAATTTTCTATCACCCTTCTTTCATATTGTTCTTGATTAGTAAGTACAAGATTAATTCAGTCTTGAATATTTTATATACACTCATATTGTAAGAACTTTTCTATAATCTCATCAGCACGTATTACTGTGCATGAATGTACAGTATGTACAAAACATATCAATAGTATTACTGGAAATAGTTCTAAAAGATCCTATGTAAAATTAATTTGTTTTAATAGAGTTCTGCAAAACAGTATGAAATATGGCATAGGGAAAGACGGAACAACAGTCACTAGTTCTAGTTTTTAGTACAATTAAACTGATTCAATTATGCTTTTTTTATGGAAATATGTTGTACTTGACAGTCCAGCTGCTGTCAATTTAAGATACAACATTAAATATATCCAATTAATTCTCCAGAGCCATTTAATGTTTTAACTAACTTGTTTGTCAAGTTAGTTTTCTCACTGAGAAATGATGCAATGTTTTAAAAAGCAAATAGTTGCTCATTGGCATTGCAACATTTTCATGATCATAAAGATTCTGTCCTTCTCTGGAAAGGCAGTCACAAGATAATCTGAGCTTTGGTCACTTTTTTCAAAACTATAGGTAAAAAAAGCTGATAAGTTTTGCTTTTGGAAAAATGGGTAATATCAATTTGTATTCTGAACAATTACTTCCCACTGAAAGAATCAGGCATAAGTATTTAATTTGACAAACTTAAAACTATTTTGATAGCTAATTGTTTAGTTTATTTTGAAAAACAAATATTTTCCTAATGTTGAAATTAAAGGATAAGAATGAATTAGAATTATAACAAGTTTTGTAGCTTGCCAACTTGTTTAGAGCAAATTTAAAATTTTCTGTAAATATATATTTTTCTCTTAGAACTTCCTCTGACTATTTTTAAATGATTACCTTTATTGTCAGAGTACAACATGTGTACAATGAGATTGGCTCTCATTTTACATCGTGGTGGTATAAAAATCTGGATACTAATTGATCTTCATTAAGATCTTATTCCATGATTATATAGGATTAATGATTAGAGACGAACAGATTTCTTGAAAGTGTTTAAAGACAGGTTCTCCAAATCTGAAATTAATGAATAATGGCAGAACTCAAGTTATACATTGGGAAGGTTTCTGGTATGCATTCAATCTCAGTAATTCACAACCAATTAAGATTAGTTTGATGCTAGTGTTTATATACTGTTTAAGGAAAATAATGGAGTTTAGAAACTTAATATTCATTATAGAAATGAATTACAGACAAGGAAATTGATACACAAAGTTTCATTCTTGAAATATCTCATTTTGAATCTGAAATTTATAGTTTTAAATAGAATGGTCAGAACAATTGTTTCATACTTGAAATGGAATGTTTCACATATGAAATATTTAAAATTCAAAAAAAATTGTATGATACTTAACAGCATAAACAACCAGTGCTTTAATTCACAATGTAATCTGTTTGTCTTCTCTTCGAATTGCTGATGATCACGCAGTACCTGAATTATTCACATGTACATAGTCCAAAACTGATCGATCCAGAACTCTTTCAATGAGAACTTCTTCTACAATATTTATGTCCTGAAATAAGGAAATCAGGCATTCAAGTAAAATACCAACAAACAAAATCTTGTTTAGCTGTGAAACCAGCCAAATTCTAGCATAGTAATAACTTTGTTAGCAATAAGAGATTACACCCAGCTTAGATATTTTAGGATGGAAACCCCTTGATATTTCATTCACACATATGACTAGATAACCTGCAATTATAGTTCCAAATAAAAGGAAACTGTAATTGGATGTATTTCCCAGTTTTCACAAAACAGCAGAATAATGTCTTTTTTAGAATGAATTCCTTGTACGCATCTTAGAAAGATTTGTAAGTAGAAAATTCATGATCCAGAGAGCAAACAGGTTCCTATTTTCCATCTGATAGCTTTGCATAAGAAGAACAAATTCTAGTAATTTGAAAATAAACACATGCAACTTGTTCATTAAATTCTGGATTGCTATTAAACATCTGAACAAATTCTCTGGCATATCATTTTCAATATAAATTTGGTTATTTTTCCACTGAACTCTAGCTTTTAGAATAGAATAGAATAAACAGAGTGCAACCTATGCCCCAAATAATGCTCTTGAAATCTATAAATGTCTTTATATGCTATGAGAGATACAGAGAGATAAAGAAATATTCAGATGAAGTTTAGCAGGGATTAGGAAAAAATAATATAATTTACTCACAATATAATCTTCATAATAGAATGTATGTCTCAGCTGAAGATGCCTTATAAAATTTCTGATGTAGTAACTTGGACCACCACCAGGTAGTAAACGACAGATTGGACAGTACTGTAGACAGTTCAAGGTGGAGAGAAGTAAATAATATTTTTGTCATTATGTGCAACATGAATTATTGAAAAAAATGTTAATTATATCTAAATTACTGTTGGTTGAATAGAAGCTTTCAGACATTATTCCCTTTCTATCAGCAATAAATTCAGTTTATTTTCTCCATAGCCTATATTACAAATGCTATACAAGAATGTAAATATCCTGTCTGCAGAAGCAATTGGTCCTGTTATCTATTTAGGTCATGGGGAAAATATAAAAATAGTTCATGTTCCAAGAACATTTTCAGCTTTATGCATCTGTAAATTAGTGCCCCTTATTCATGTAGACCTTAATGAGACATCAGACATGACTAAATTCACAGGTTAGACAAATCCCTGATGTTATAAATATTGTTTATTAACAGATCAAATTTATCTATGTTCACACAAAATAACTAAGCAATAAATTATGGTTTATAAAGTACAATGGTTGTATTAATGAAAAAAACAATAACAGGCTTGGCAATATTAAACCATGGACATATTCCATGGTACACAACTTCTAATAAACTTCTTTATTAGAATGCTCCTCCTTTCTAATCAACTTTTCTTTTAACTTAAAACATAAACAGGAACCTGGCATGATAAGGTAAATATGTAGTTAGCTTGCAGCATCATTTTTATTTCCAAAAATGCTTCTCAATCCTACATAGCTGGAGAAAGCACCCTCACCAGTTTATAGTGTTTTCTGACCGGTTATAACCAACATATACTGAGAGAGGTCTGTTTGGTGTAGGGCTTTAGCACATCAGGCTAAAAACTGGGAGACTTGAGTTCTAGACCTGTCTTAGACACAAAGCCATAAAAGTTATTTTCCCTCTCTTAGTCTTAGGAAAGAGGCTTGGCAAATCACTTCTAAAAACACTGAAAAATTTGCTGGGACAAGTTTGGATGATTGCCCAGAGTCAAAAAGTCGACTCAAAAGGCAAAAAACAAAAACAACTCCCCCCCCCCTTTCAAAACCCAGTGATTTTGCAAATATATGTTTCCTGCCATTTCAGGAAAATTCCTATGATATAGTCTCTAAATTTCAAACATTCCATAGAATATAGCTTTCTCCTACAGTAAGCAAAATATCAAAGCAAAACCCAAAATGTACAGATATTTCTTCACTTATGTTTGTTCATTCAGTAACTTTTTGAAATTATTACACTAGTAAAAAAATGGACTTTTGACCCATGCCCAAAATTGCAGTTATTGAAATGCCCCCGGTGGTCACATGATCAAAATTTGAGGGCTTGGCAGCCTGCCCATACTTACAACTACAGAGACACTTCAAGTCCCACCCGACACCTGCATATTTTCCAGTGATTTTCCAAAGACAGCATAACTTTACAAAGACTACACAGCATTCCGAAGGCTCAAGGAGCCACATGTAGGAAACATTCATCAGAAAAGCTGGGTCCAAAAAGGAGAAAGCAAAGGCAGTGGAGTGTTTCTCCTTCAGCCATGATGGTTGGGTGGAAAGGTCAGTATGGGGAACTGGAAGAAAAGGCAGCAGGATGAGTGAATGTTGACTGGGGTGGGCAGGGTGGAGCAGTGGTTCTGGAGCTGCTTGCAATCCTGAAAGGTGTAGGGCAGAGATGAGGAAGAAGAGACAGTCCCTTACCTTATTGAGGGTAGGAGGGAGCAAAACTGAAATGCCTTAAATTGGGGTGGGTACTCATTTAACAACCACAATGCTCAGTTAATGACCACAATATGCTTTGCCATCCTAAATTGGTATGATCATATCTCTTTACAACTGCACCAACTTAGGACCACAATCCTGACCCCAAATATGATAATAAAATCAACCTGTATGTTTGAAGGTGATGTCTGAACACAGTCATGAATTTGTTTTTATAGAAAGTATGGTTCCAAACTATAAGAAAGATACGTTACACGCTTTTTTTAAATCCGATTGAACATACAGTTACATATAGAGATACAGCAGAATAGCCAGCTGGTAATAACTACTACAACAACGAGCACTTTACTATACTATATTTTTTAGCTTTATTAAAAACCCAGCACTGGATTTTTGGAAAACAAGTTGGAATAAACCTCTGCCCAATTACAGACATAAATGGAAACCTCTTCCATGGATGAATATTTTGTAGCCATAGGCAGTTTTAATTACTGAACTATTTTTCTCCTGACATATGCTGGCAGTTCTCAAGTGAGTTTAAGACCTCAATGGAGCTTTAAATATATTTTAATATAAGAAAATAAATTATTTGAAACTGAGAATTGTTATTTTTGCACTTACATTGCTCACAGTGATTACTTAATAGTTGTTTGATTACTATAAATATCTTCCTCTTTCTAAATCTATGTTTATTACAATTTCTCTGATTAAAGAAGCATGCTAATGCACTGTGTTGCAATGAAGAAAGTAACATACTACATGCAAGATTGCCCAGATGATAGAAACAGGAAATCCGGCTTATGCTAATGAAAGGTTAAAAGAAATGCTCTAACATTTTCAGAGTACTTCTACAATGGCATGAATGAGAAGTTTTAGTTCTGGAACCTTTGAAATCCACATTTCACAAAAACTTCCTTAGGCAGCAAGCTGCTGAGATAATTTTTCATCACATGTATTGTTTTTAAGAAATATCAGTTATTAATATATCATGACATACAAATGTACATTTATCTCATTTTATCTAATTTATCATACAAATGATTATTAGGATATAGACATAAATAGAAGTGTAAGAAAGTTACCACTGGTCGTCTTTCAGTTCTGTGAAAAGTGAGAAAATGGTCCAAGAGATCATTTTCATCCAATTCATTCTGACAGAAAGGACAAGGATATCTGAAAACAACAGACAGATATGTATAAATAACCACATTTTCAATGTTACCTACTAAACTCTCCAGTTAACAGCTATTTTGGATAATGAACCAATCTGCTCCTGAGAAATAAGACTATAAACACTGTCTCTCCATAGTAAGTTTTAGTATTCACACCCAAGCCACTTGGATATGAAAAGCTAAAATAGCTTATAAATCTATAGATTTCTCTATTCTTAATTTTACTAAGATGTAATTTACCTTGTTTCAGGGTATGCAACTTCTTGTAGTGGCCCATATTTTTCTATATATTGGTCACAAGTCTTCAAATGAGCTCTCATTTCACTAAGGCATACCTGAAACATGCAAAGACATACCTTGTTAATTAAAATTTTACACTGATTAATATTTTAAAAACAAATTTGCTTTTCAAAAAAACAAGGTTACAAAGCAAGGCCAGTTCAAATTTCTCTCAGTTGGGTATCACATATTACTTACAACTCAATATAAATTACTTTGAGAAAGTGTATATAGGAATACTGTTTAGAAAGTTCTTAATTTGAGAGTAAATTATGTAGCACCAATCATTATTTACCTGTGTTTTACATTCTGTACAGTTTTGGTGTGTATTTTTCATCATTTTGATAATATCGGTTGCTGGAATCCCTTCAGAAGGTAGGTAGGCTCGGCAATATGGACATGTCCATGTATGATTTCTTAAACATGTGGTAATACAAGTGTGACAAAATCTGTAAAAGACAAAAATAAAATCATGTTTCTACACAAAACCCTATTTTAAGGAAAGCAATGTAAAATATGGACACATCCTAAGAAGAATGATTTCTTTTAACAATTTTCTTTATTTGAGCATCCCTATCTGTTGGACTATTGATAAAGAATAGCTACAGAAGATAATATGCTTTGCTATGAGGCTACCTCTGCATTACCTAAAGTTACTAATTAGCATCAAAATACCTGCCTATTAGTGACTGAAAATAAGTGACTTGTAATACAACTCTAATATGAGAGTCAGTGCTACAAAAAAGAGTCAGTGCTACAAAAAACATAAGGTAAGAGTTAGCCAAAAATGAACCAGAACTATTCCCACAGAAATGAAACTTAGAATGGATTCAGTTTTAATTTTGCTCTCATTTGTATGCATAATTTGCAGTGATCAATTTCATGTAATCTTTCACCATTCTGAATGAAAATATCATATATTTATACTTTCTTCACAATATACTTCCTGTTGAGTTTTCTCAAATTGAATCAGTCAATATAGAGTTGCTTTAATTTAATGTGAAAAGCCTGGCCTTCAGGAAAACAGTGCAGGACCTTTTTGTAAAGTAGAATCACCATAATTTCTGCTTTTCTTTTTTTTTCTCTACCAGGGAACATGTGATGCCTACTTTTTGATAACAATCAACTCCAAGCCTATTGTGAGAGCAGCCTCTGCCTTTATGGCTCTTTAGGTACTAGTTCTGTTTCAGAAAGGTGAGATTTTTGGCTGCTTGTTATTGGTACAAAAGAGGTGTTCCCCATCTCTCCCCCCACCCCAGAAGGGAGTGCCTGGAAGCATTTTAAGGAACTTTCACAAGAATGAAAAGACACTTCAAGAAAGCTTTTTGAACCCTGATTAGTTTTACTCTAGAAAAGCTTGTAAATTAGAAACTGATATGCAAAAAATCAAAAGGTGCCTGGAGATAACCCAAAGTTAAAGAAATGCAATTCACATTACATTTGCATATCTTCTCTTGAGTAGGTTTTTATATTATAAGAACAGTTTTATAGATATCTTTAAATATATATGTATTCTATTTATATCTTGTCTTCCTTCCAAAAGCAAAAGGTGACTTAAATTTTACCATAACAAGTTTGAGATATAAGCTGGGCTGAATGGGTGTGATGGGCACAGAGCTACTAAGTTTCCATGGCCTGAAGATAGTCTCTGCAGTTTACTTGGCAAGGATTTTTGGAAGTGGTTTGCCATTGCCTCCTTTCTGGATTGAGGGAAAATGACTGGCCCAAGGTAGGTGACTCCATGCCTAAAGCAGGAATGGAACTCACTGTTACCCAAGTTCTATCCTGATCTGAATGGATTCATGACAAGTCCATCGTGGTGTTTTGATATTCTTGCTCAAATGGATTTCAAGGTTTTTTCGATGTCATAACAAATTATGGTTTGCATTGATAAAAAGCTATCTCAGGGAAAACATAAACTGATAGGGCCATGGTAGTGGAAAACTTTATTTGGCCAAATAAGCAGATTAACATGCATTTACTTTATGTGAGGGTAAAACCATATGTAGAGGTTAGTCCTTCATTGGACCAAACCTGGAGCTAAATGCAGTCCCATCGCAGAGAGGAAACGGGTGAATATTTTTTTCGTCTTTTGGTTTTAAGAAAAATCTTAAACATTCATACTGAATTTACCTGTACATAATACCTGAGACTTATATTTCCAATTAGTTTGCCTTGCAAAGCACAGCAGACACAAATAGAAACAAACTTTTACACGTAACTAGGAAAAGACAATCTATACTTCCTCCAACACAAGTTTCTCAAAGCAGGACCAAAGTACGGTTCAGCTCCCGTCTCCCAAACCGATCTAACTCAGAGAAGTTGCACTTACACGTGGCCGCATTTGGTCCTTACAGGCTGGTCGAACACTTCCAAGCAGATGGCGCACTCAAAAGAGGGAATTTGCTGCTTTTCCATGCATCCCGCTCGGTCTGATGGTTGTGGGAACTGAATACTGCCTTGGGGGTTGCTAACATCCGGCGTCCTCGCCGTCTCCCGTCCGTCGCCGCTTAGCACCGATCCCATCGCCTTAAACGAGCTCTCACGCGTTGGCAACTGGTGCTTGCCGCTACTATGCAGCAGGCACACTGCTCAAATGCGTTACAACCGGAATTGTAGCAGTTTTGCAGGAGGATTTCGCCTTGAAGCAAAACAAAAGTGTCAGCTGCCCTACTTGGACCTCTTCCTTGTTTTGGGGAGAAATCCCAGAGGCGTTCGGCCGCGACTGCAGAGTCGGAATCCTGCGCAAGCTTTATTGGTGGTGACAGGACCAGTCCAAGTCGGCGCGGTGAAACCTGACACCTTCAGATAATAAAGTAGGGATCGTAGAGCCCTGGCTTCGTTTATTGGTTGCCGCAATGTTTTGTTTTGTTTTTCCTTGGACCTGTATGGTTTGCGAATGGCCTCTGCATAGCTGACCAAAGATGATTCCTACTGGGTCGAAAGGAATTGGTTTTCCGGAGTATCTGGATTGAACTTTAAAATACTGTTTACTACGTGGGAGTGTCACCGATTATTGTGGCCAGGAAACATTTCATCACCGAGCTCATCGCGCTCTTTTCCTCCCTCTCTTTCTCTCTTCCAGCCGAATGAATGTAAACAAAACCACAAAAAAAACCCTAAATCCCGAGAAAAGGACGCAATCTGCAAGGAAAAACACTAAGCAGCTGTCCTCTGCTGAAACTAAACATTTAAATTCACGTGTTGCCTTAAGGTAATGACTATAGCTAGCCTAATCAATAAATCATACTAACCCGAAAATTTCCTTGTTCAAGTTTTAATAAGTTTGCAAAAATATAAAAAAAGTTGGATTATAAAGTAGTTCACGGAACGTAGCAAGCCACAGCCATGTTTAGGTTTATTCTGTGAACTGAAACCATGGTTTATGGTTTGGAGGGACTGGCTAGTGGATCTCATAAGACAAGGAATGTTGGTTGGGATCCAGGAGATTTCCCTACCCTTTGGGATATCGTATCTTCTTCCTTGAGAAGTGAGATCTGGTTCCACCCTCCTGACTTTAAATCTGCTCCTTAAGACCTGGCTCTGCCAGACGGCTAGGAGCCACCTCCCCCTCTCTTGGAACTATGATTTGCTTTGTGTTAGGAATACTTATCTCTGAAGATTGTAATGCTTTAATGCTGTAAACCAATTGGCTTACAGCAGATAGTTTTATGTCTTAAAAACAGTTTAAGAACCGTGGCTTGGTGCAACTTGCAAATGAGACTAGTGACTGTTAGGCTGCATGTTTCTCTTTGGAAACCAGATCTAATCATTGTGATTTAAATGCTAGATCAAAATGAATATAAAACATTAACAGTATTCCTATTCAGAATCCAGGAGAACAACTATATCTTCCTCATTTTTCTATATATTGCCTTTGCCTTTACCCTCAAAATCAGTTGGCACTTGGCTTAATGCCTAAACTAAGTGTGTTCACCAAATGGTTTTCTTTTCCTGTTTTATTATTAGGATTGGTTGCATGATAAGCCAGAAATTTACACTGGATCTGGCATTTTTATCAATCTATCCAGTCTTTCCTAACAACTTGGGACAGAAAATATTGTTTAATGGCATTAGATATCAGCTGTTACAAGTAACAGTTATTTAACTGTTACACAGTTGAGAAAGTCCAGAAATATTTCACAAGAAGAGTTCTCCACTCCTCTACTCGTTGCAGAATACCTTATGCCACCAGATTTGAAATTCTAGACCTAGAAAACCTAGAACTACACCGCCTTCGGTCTGATATTAGTATATAAAATCATACATTGCAAAGTCCTACCTGTCAATGAATACTTCAGCTTCAACCATAACAATACAAGAGCAAACAATAGATACAAACTCAAGGTTAATCGCACCAAACTTGATTGCAGGAAATACGACTTCAGCAACAGAGTGGTCAATGTCTGGAATACTCTACCTGACTCTGTGGTTTCTTCCCCAAACCCCAAAAACTTTAACCTTAGACTGTCTACTTTTGACCTCACCCCTTTCCTAAGAGGTCTGTAGGGGGCATGCATAAGCACACCAATGTGCCTACCGGCCCTGACCTATTTCTTTTATTTTTTTATTTTTCTTATATGTATCCATGTATTCATAACTATGTTTTTACTTATACCTATTATCTTGTAAGCAATTGACAAAAATAAATAAATAAATAAAATAAAGTCGCATTTTGTAATTGACTGATAGTAATCTTACCAATACTGATAGCTGTTCAAATGGTACTCCAGTTGTGCCTATTAATATTCATGATACTTTGATTTCTTTTATCAGTCATTCTATTTCTTTTTGCATGTCCTTATATTTTTTTATTTTCCCCCCAGTTCTTCCTCTTCTGCTGTTATTATTTTATCCTAGTTTTATTATTTTTATAAATAACTCAAGTTAATAGGATTATATACTTCCCTACTTTTTTTTACAATACTTTAGATATTAGTTTCTGTCACAAGTTTCTCTTGTGTATCATGCTGTTTTGACAAATGTTAAAGTTTCTAGATTACTATCCTTTATTAAATACCCATGTGAGTATTTAACACAGTTCCTAGTGTCAAGGAAAATGGTTTGGCATTGTCTTCTCTCAGGATTTTCTTATATCTCAACCTAGTATTTCAAGAAAGCTTCTAGTATTTCATGAAAGATTCAACTATTAACCAAGTCCTACACTGTTTTGCCTATCCAGGATGGTTAGGTGATCCAACTTAAATTATTCCACTACTTACATGAGTTAAACTTAAGAGCACTTCATTTCTATGTTCTTAAGAATCAGATATATGAGTATATAGGTTCCATATTCAAGTTAAGTGTGCACAGTAATATGGTTGGTCTTTCTTAAATTTCCATACATTTATTTATCAATTATATTTTAAGAACCACCCAACTCCCTCATTAATGACCAAAGTTCAGGGGAACAAATGGACCCTGAGAAGCTATGTAGTAATATAATAGGACCAGGCAACTGAATCAAGATGGGCAGCTATATAAATTCAATAAATACATACATTTTGAACTATAGGAACATGTTTGAAAAATAGTACTATTTTTATGTGTTTGTATCCCATTTTAAAATGATATAAGCCTTCTGGAAAATTACAATTGTATTTCTTCCTTTTTTTATTTCATGTATTACAGCCAAAGTGCACATTTATACATCTTTCCCCCCCCCCCCACTTTTTGGGCAGTCTGATTTTGGTTTTTCCTCCATTTCTTCACCTCTTTCCTTCACCTATTGTTCATTTTGCCTAAGATAAGTGATTAAAATAGTTGGCCTTTCATATAACTATGGAAATCAGGCATTGTTTCTTGTCTTGATAAACTCTTAAAGCTTTAACACCTATTTAGAATTAATTTAATCAGTAGTTCTTATCTTTAGACTGATTTAAACTGCATGCTTCATGATCCCAAGTCTTAATTATTGGACTTTTTTAAAAAAAAATCTTATATTTTTATGCTATTTAATGATAAAAAATTCAGAAGGACGTGTAATTTTTGCCTTTTCTAAAAAAAATAATTGTATTGTCTAATTCTGCATTTGGTCTTTTCTTTGTTTTGGTATATCTTCTTATTATCTCCAATCTCTACCCTCTACCCATCTCACTACCTGGCCTGGGAAGATTGCATCAACCAGCACTCAGATAAAGCCATGTGGTCCAGACAAAGCCCACAAAGTTAGCTAAGACCCCCGCCCCTGGGAGTCTACAGCCAATGGGATACATTTCTTGCACAGGAACAGGAAACATTAAAGTGGGACCCAACAGAGGGCATATAACTAAGCTTCTCTCAGAATCTTGCCCCTTCTTCTTTTCCTTCACCCAACATCTTGAAGCATGTGATTGTCCTTTTCACTTTGGAGCTTCAAGCCATGTGGTCCCGTCCACTATCAAACCATCTTTCCAAACAGCCTCCATATTTCCATTGTCTTTTTCCCCACTTGGAACTGAACCCAGAAGGATATTTCTTCCAACAGTAGCCATAAGGCTCTCAAAACTTTTAACAATTCTTTTTTTTTTTGTATATCCAGTAAATAACATTCTGTCCTTTTGTTTGTTCCTTCTAGAGAAATCATTCAAGACTTTAAGAAAATTATTTTGTATATTCAATAAGAAAACAAATATCCAAATCCAAAGGGATTTTTTCATTCAAATGTTGTGCATCTTCCTTAGGAAATAAATCATCAATTCCATTTGTATTTTCATATCTTTCTCCATATTACTTATCATGATTAAATTCCCCTTCAAAGTAATTTCAAAATTATGTGTTCTAGTTAGTTTATACTGTAATCTCACTGCACTGTCCATTTAAGAGATTTATCTACTTTTTCAAAAAGATTAGCAAAAAAAGTACAACAACTTCTCTTATAGAATTATGTTCTATTATTTTCTTCATTTTTTATTTCCCTCTTGTGTGCAGTCTTCCAGATTCCCTTACCATAAAATATTTTTAAATTTATTTATTTTATTTATTTGTTCATGCTTCTATACCGCTCCCTCTCCCAAAAAGGGACTCGGGGCGGTGCACATTCAACAACGAAAACAGTACAGGTAACGGAGATGAAATAAATAAAAATCTAAAATGGTTAAGAACAACACCCAACAAAAAGATTATCTAAAATTTAATTTAACCCGAATGATTCAATTGGCTAGACCGGCCTGCTTGAACAACAAGGTCTTAACTGCGCGCCGGAAGGTGAGGATATCCGACATGGCTCGTGTCTCCGAGGGGAGACAATTCCAGAGGGATGGGGCTCCCACAGAGAAAGCACGTAGTCTCGGGGCTGCCAGTCGGCAGTGATTTAGTGGTGGGACCCCGAGCATGGCGACTCTGTGGGAGCGTACCGGGTGGCGGGAGGTTGTTGGTGGCAGAAGGCGGTCCCGTAAGTATCCAGGTCCCGAGCCATGGAGCACTTTGAATACTATTAGTACCACCTTGAATCGAATCCGGAAGGCCACAGGAAGCCAGTGCAGCCGGCGGAGAAGAGGTGTTATTTGGGCGTCCCGGGGGGCGCCGATGATCATCCGTGCGGCGGCATTCTGAACTAACTGTAGCCTACGGAGAGTCTTCAAGGGGAGCCCCATGTAGAGAGCATTACAGTAGTCCAAACGGGAGATGACGAGAGCAGAGGTGACTGTGCGAAGTGCGCCCAGATCCAGGAAGGGTCGCAATTGGTAGATCAGACGAATCTGATAAAAAGCACTCCTGGTGGCGGCTGCAATATGGTCTTCCAAAGACAGTCGCACATCCAGGAGAACACCCAAGTTGCGTGCCCTTTCCACAGGGGATAGTGTCTCTCCTCCTATGGTCAGCGATGGAATAAGCTGACTGAATCTGGGAGCAGGAAACCACAGCCACTCGGTTTTGGTCGGGTTGAGACGGAGTCTGTTTTGACCCATCCAATTTCGTACGGCTTCCAGGCACCGGGTCATCACCTCGACGGCTTCGTTGGGGTGGTCTGGAGTGGAGATGTACAGCTGAGTATCATCAGCGTACTGGTGGAATTCCACTCCAAAGCCATGGATGATATTACCTAGCGGCTTCATATAAATGTTGAACAGCAGGGGAGAGAGCACCGACCCCTGAGGCACCCCACAGAGTAGGGGTCTCGGGGTCGATCTCTGTCCCGTCAACACAAATTGCGAACGGTCGGAGAGGAAGGAGAACCATTGAAGCACGGTGCCTCCAATCCCTAGCCCCTCCAACCGATGCAACAGGATACTGTGGTCGACAGTATCAAAAGCCACCGATAAATCGAGGAGGACCAGAACAGAGGAATGGCCTCTGTCCCGTGCCCTCCAAAGATCATCCATCAACGCGACCAACGCCGTCTCAGTGCTGTGCCCGGGCCTGAAGCCCGATTGGAGGGGGTCAAGATAATTCGCTTCATCCAGGTACTGCGGGAACTGACATGCCACCACGGTCTCTATAACCTTCGCTACAAAGCGAAGGTTGGAGACAGGACGATAATTGGATAGTAATGCTGGGTCCAAGGACGGTTTCTTGAGGAGGGGACGAACCACCGCTTCTTTCAAAGCAGTGGGTAGAAACCCCTCTCTCAAGGAAGCGTTTATAATGCCTTGGAACCAGCCTCGTGTTACCTCCCGAGTGGCTAGAACCAGCCAGGAGGGACACGGGTCTAATAAACAAGTGGTAGCATTCAGTCCCCCCAATATTCTGTCAACGTGTTCTTTGGTAACAGAGTCGAACTCAACCCAGTTGACCTCACCGATATCTGATCCCGCCCTCTCGTCTGGAGAGGACCAGTCGGAGTCCAAATCGTTCCGAATCTGAGCGATTTTATCCTGGAGAAATATGGAAAATTCCTCAGCTCGACCTTGCAAAGGGTCATCCTGTGACTCCACTATTAATAGGGAGCGAGTCACCTTAAACAAGGCAGCTGGGCGGTTTTCTGCGGATGCAATAAGGGTGGAGAGGTAAGTTCTCCTCGCCATCCTTATCGCCACTAAATACGTCTTAATATAAGCACGTAGTAGTGTTCGGTCAGAATCAGAACGGGTGGATCTCCAACTACTCTCTAGGCGTCTTTTCCGGCGTTTCATCTCCCTCAGCTCCTCGGAGAACCAAGGGGCTATCTGGGAGCGGCGCCGGGTCAGAGGCCGCAAGGGCACAACCCGATCAAGTGCTTTAGCAGCCGCCAAATTCCAGGCGGCAACCAAGTCCTCGACCAAGTTGTGTGTGTGAGTTTCGGGGAGTGGCCCAAGCTCCATCAGGAACCTTTCAGGGTCCATCAGGCGCCTGGGGCGGTACCATTTTAATGGCCCCGCCTCCCTGCGGTCAAGAGGTGTGGAACGGAAGTCAAGCTTTAGGAGTGAGTGGTCTGACCATGACAGGGGTTCTATGACTATATTCCCTACACCCAGATCACTCTGCCACTGATCAGAGACAAAAACTAAGTCTAGGGTATGACCTCCGATGTGAGTAGGGTCCCGGATTAATTGGGTTAGGCCCATGGCTGTCATGGAAGCCATGAACTCCTGAGCAGGTCCCGAGGTACCGCCGGCAGAGGGAAGGTTGAAATCACCCATGACCATAAGCCTAGGGGTCTCAACCGCCATGCCAGCAATAACCTCAAGAAGCTCAAGCAGGGCAGATGATGCATAGCAGGGAGCCAGGTAAGCGATCAACAAGCCCTTCTGAACCTTGGAACCAAACTTCACGAAAAGAGATTCACATCCAGACGTCTGAGAAACAGTGGACTCCCTCGGACAGAGATCTTCCTTGATAACTAACGCAACACCTCCACCCCTTCCCTAGGTCCTCGGCTGATGAAAAGCCCGAAACCCGGCCGGGCACATATCGACCAGAGGGACACCCCCCTCTGGGCCCAGCCAGGTCTCGGTGATACCCACCAGGTCCGCCCCCCCCTCTAAGATCAAGTCATGAATGAGAGGGGCTTTGTTCATGACGGACCTGGCGTTACACAACATCAGTCGAAGGCCCAGGGCCCGAACACTCAGACCACCTGGAGAACGGGAAGTGATAATGGGGTCGGAGCGCGTCACAGCAGATAAAGAGCGGAGACGCGCTCCCGAAACAGAATGTGGCCCCTTATAGACGCCAAATCTGCCTCTCCCGCTCACCGTTTTAATGGATTTGATGACACCCTCTTCTGGATAACCCCCCATCCTCAATTGAGCCATGTCGGAATCCTGACCATTCCGGCTGCGCTCTAACTGTGAACAGGTCGGAGCCCCAGGTGGGTTGTCCCCCAATTTGTTAAGGAATTTGATTAGAAATTTTAAGAAACCCTCCCTCCCACGCTTCCGACGACGACTCCACCATCTCTCTGGATCCCAGGATCCGTCCTTGAGATGGGATTTGGAGAGACAAGGGGGCCAGATTTGAGATAGGGGAACATATCTCAAGGCCTGCAGTTCAGTTGAAGAATATGATAATATATGGGGGATATGACTGTGAGTTTGTGATGGAGTAGGCGAGTCAAATGATGGTCCTAAGATCTTGAAAGGGGTTGGAGGAGGAACGAATAATGGCCACAGTTTAGGTTTAGATCTCCAGACAGGATGTGAGCAAGGTGGTGATATAGTTCTGGATCTCGGGTCTCGCTGATGGTCGATGAGTAACTGCCGCAACTGCGATGGCGGCGGAGGACAAGAGGATGGAGAGTGGTCGTCAGATGGTCCTGGCTCATTCCCTAGGCCTTGTCGTTGTTTGTAAGGTCTCCGGGGTGGCGGTTGATGATTGATCAGGAGCTGCGGTCTTGACTCCGGGTCTCGCTGTCGACCAAGACATAGTCACTGCAATGGTGGTGGTGGCAGAGGCCATGAAGGCATAAAGTGGCTGTGTGGTGGCCTCTGGTTCATCCCCAGGCCTTGTCGCCATCCATAAGGTGATTGACGTAATAGCGGTGGTGGCGGCGGAGGCGGAGGCCACGGGGACAGAACACGGTTGTGTGGGAGTCCCGGCCCTGTTCCCGGGCCTCGTCGCCGCATGTAAGGAGACCATTTTGACAGCAGCGGTGGTAGCGGGTGTGACCATGGGGACGGCCAATGGTCAAACAGGGGTCGTAGCCTTGTCAGCGGGCCTTGCCGCCAATCGAGATGTATTCGTTGCGGCGGTGATGGAGGTCCCGGATGTAAAACACGGCCATGGGGCTGCGCCGGCCAAATTGGAAGGTCATGCCGGCGTTCGCAAGATGTCTGTTGCTGCGGTAGCGGCGGTGGTGGTGACAGAGGTAATGAGGGCAGAATATGGTTGTGTGAATGTCTCAACCCTGCCTTGAGGCCCCGCCGCCATCCGCAAAATGTTTGTTGCAGCTGATGGCCAGGTGGGAACCGCAGTCTTGCTTCCGGGCCTTGACGCCCACCAAAACACACTCGCTGCAGCGGTGGCGGCGGTGGAAGCCACGGGTGAAGAATATTGCCATGGGGAGGTCTCGGCCGAATTTCGAGGCCCTGCCGGTGATTGCAAAATGTTCGTTGGAACTGCGGAGGTGGTGGCGGTGGCGGAGGCAGCGGGGATAGGGCGCGGCCGAGCGAATGTCCCGAAACCGCCCCAAGGCCCCGCCATCGTCCACAAGACGCTCGCCGCAGCGGTAGCGGAGGAGGTGACCCTGGCCGCATGGGCAGTCGCCAGCCGAACGGGAGCTCAGGACCTGTCTCTGAGCCTTGCCGCCGATCAAAATGTAAACGTTGCGGCGGCGGCGGTGGTGGGGGGCATGAGGGAAGCCTCTAGCAAGGCGCCAGCAGTTTGGGCCAAGAAATCAGCTGCCGCGACGGGATGGTGTTGGTCGCGATGACAGCTCCAGGCACGGCCCCAGCAACGGTTGGAGGCAGCGGGAACAGGGCACGGCCGAGTGGATGTCCCGGACCCGCCCCGAGGCCCCGACGCCGCCCGCAGGACGTCCGCCGCAGCGGCAACGGAGGCGGCGGTCCCGGCCGCATGGGCAGCCGCCAGCCGATCGGGAGCCCAGGTCCCGCCTCCGAGCCTCGCCGCCGACCAAAATGGAAACGATGCGGCGACGGCAGTGGAGGAGACCATGAGGGAAGCCCTCGGCAAGACGCCAGCAGTCCAGGTCGAGAGGAGATCAGCCGCCGCGACGGGAAGGTGCCGGCCGCGACGACAGCTCCAGGCATGGCCCCAGCAACGGACGGAGGCAGCGGGAATAGGGCATGGCCGAGTGGATGTCTCGGATCTGCCCTGAGGCCCCGACGCCGTCCGTAGGATGCCCGTTGTAACGGCAACGGAGGCGGCGGTCCTGGCTGCATGGGCAGCCGCCAGCTGATCGGGAGCTCAGGTCCCGTCCCCGAGCCTCGCCGCCGATCAAAATGTAAACGTTGCGGCGGCGGCAGTGGTGGAGGCCATGGGGGAAGCAGTTCAGGTCGAGAACCAGAGGAGATCAGCTGCCGAGACGGGATGGCGTTGGTCGCGCTGACAGCTCTAGGCATGGCCTCAATAACGGTCGGGCAAGTGGGGAGGCCGATGCCGTCCTGGGGCACCTCCAAAGCCCCGGCTGTTTCCCCAAGGGTGCCTATCCTCCCCCAGGGTCCTCTTGACACCATTGGCATGGGTGAGGACCCGGGGGAGGGGGTTCGTCACAACGGATCATCTCGGGGGAGGACACCAACCGAACAGCCTCCGGTCGCCATGATGGAAGCGAAAAAAAAAAATAATTTTTTTAACACACATTGTACTTTTCAGGTACAATTCAAACTATTAGTTTGCCTATAAAATGCTATTCCTTGTGAGAAAATTACTTGTAATTAATTGGAACCATTGTCATTATTAACTTTCTGAAATCCATATACTGAGCGCCTTTTTGTTGTATAATCAACAAATACTTCAAAGGTTTTTATACATCAAATTTGCATCATCTTTGTTTTATGACCATCACAATATGATGTAAGTTAAGTACTTGTGTAATAACGATTGAGAAGCTTCTACAATCATTTATTTGCAGCTAGTTTTGGGTTCTTAGGGAAGAAAGAATAAAAATAGTATGAATAAAAGTAATCTTAAAAGTAGAAATATAATTTTAAATATTTAAATTTTAAATTGTATTAATTTTATTTTAAAATTAATTTTTAATTTAATTTTAAAATTAAAATTTAATTTACAATAGCACCAATAAATGTACTTTTAAAAACTGCCTGGAGCTGCTTGGTAAAGAGATTAATACATTAGTAATTTTTAATTTAAATTAATAAGTAACAACAGCTCTTTGATATCAGAGCACAGAATCTTAGACGGAAGGATGTTTGGGCTAATGACATACATTTGTATACATTACAATGTATGATGATATACATTTACACAAGTGATTTCTCCATGGATAATTCTTACCTATGAATATATTGATTTGACTGTACTTCAATCATTTTTGGTTTTGTTACTGTCAATTTTTTCCTTATTTTCTATAAGAATTGCTTCAGCTGCCCTCTTGTGGTTAATTGTGTAACTTCTTTATGTGTCAGAGATTAGGTACAAATATCCCAACTTTTTAAATTTTAACAGAATTCTATAGTGGCTACTATTGCTTGTCAAGATGTTTATAATTGTCTCTCAAACCCTGGTTCTTATCAACATAACCAAGGACAATAAATGTAATCAATGGAAAAATGAAAGCAGTAAATGAGACTATCATTTGTATTTGAAATCAGAGGTCTGGTACTGTAGCAGCTTTTTCTATTAACACATTTTCCCACTTTTATTAAAGAGCAAAGTGTGATGAAAAACGTATGCCTTTTAATTAAACTTGTTAATGTGCCATCACATTCCCTCCTGATTTTTTTTCAGTTCAGTTACCAATATCTTTTCAGGTACAATTCAAACTATTAGTTTGCCTATAAAATCGGTATTTGTTTAAGCACAAATTACAGGGCTTTCTTTTACATATATGTGGCCTGCTTGACTCATCCAGTACACACATGCTAACTTCATTTAAATTTCTCCACTCATCCAAGGATGTGAACTAAAGAGGGCAGGGCTCCAGAAAATTTTCAGGTGCAAACATCCAAGTTTTGGAATAGCTCTCCTCTGGCAAATAGGGCTAGCAATCTTATTCACCTTCTACAAATTTATTAAAGTCAAGGCTATTTCAGAGGGCTCTGGAGAATGAGCAGTTGCCACTGCAGATATTTTGTTCTACATTTATTTTTTATATTGATTTAGGTTCTTAAAATGTTTTATATTTTTATGACAACTGCTTGGAATTGGGGGGAGGGCTGGTGATATAAACTTTAGTCTGTAGGTGAAAGGCATGGATACAATAATCCTTTTTCAGAGAAATACATGTCAGATTGAATCCTGTGTGTTAAAAAATTGGAAAATTACAGACCATTAAATTGTCTATGAAATCACCTAATGAAGTGATAAGAGAAATGGACTGAAGGGCTAGCAATATGCAAATGATACATAATTCTTTATTAGCTTCAGAATAATCTGGAGTTGCTAGTACTGAAGCAACAATCATCACTGGGACAAGAGCTTTTATATAATATTTTTGCAATTGTATCCATACATAACCATGTTTCTCAGTAATGGTGCAGGAAAATCACTGCTTGTAGATATTTAAAGAGGTATGATTAGAAACATTTTTAATCCACTTCAGAGCTAGATCAACCATTAAATTAAAACTCGCATACACCACAGGTACCCTGTATCTCCTACCTATATCCTTTCCCATGGCTATCAGTTGTTCAGCGGACCAAATTTTCTCAGTTCAAAAAAGTTAGTGACTCACAAATTGATCTTTCTAAATAATTTCACACAAAACGTCTAAGACATAGTTGGCTAATTTGTGTTCAACCGATCAGACAAACGCAAAAAAAGAAGGGAGCGGGACGACAGATTTGGAAGCCTATACCGTTTTGTACGGATAAATATTGGATGGGGACTATATAACCCACGTTCAGCTGAAATGACTTTGGGCCAATCACTGTCAATGAAATTACCGTGAGGGAAAAAAAAGTGCTAGGCGATCCATCTTTAGCAGAGAGAGAGAGAGAGAGAGAGATGGATGCTTGGCTACCTATAGTCGAAGAAAGCTGTGGTAAGCCTAGGTAAGTATGCTATCCGAGAACAGACACCGTCAACGGCAAACATTAAAGTTGTTGACCTGTAACGAAACTTCCCTTCTGTAAGTCTAAAATGGAAGAACTACTGCCAAAACCCCAACGCTTCTCAATGTTCTCCCCGGTTCTTTCAGCCGCAGTCAGGATCGCGGCTCATAAGATATACGTCATCGGCTTTCCCCGCCCCTTTTTTCCCTTGCTCGATTTTTCACCTCTTCCTGTCCACTCCCATCACGTGACAGCCGCAAAGTCTGCCGGCCTAGTTTACCCAGTTGCCTGACTTTTTCAGATCCAATATGGCGGCTCTGGGCGGTCGTTGAGGGGCCGGTAAGGTGGCAGTTGAGGCCACGGCTCTCAAGCCCTGGACGGGGTGGGCAGGGGGAGGACCGTGTAGATCGGCGCGAATTCAGCTCCGGCACGGAGGGGAACGACGAGAGAAGAGTGGGCCAAGGCGGATAGGCCCTCCGGCAGGTCGTCCGCTGGAGCTCGGTGTGTTGGGCCATTCCGTCGATCGGAGAGATGGCCCAGCGGGTGCAGTCGGTTCAGGAGTTCCTCCAGGATTCCTTTGTGCCTTTAGTGGCCGCGTTGTGTAGCGAGGAGGCAGAGAGAATCACACGCAAGAACAACCTGGGCTTCTGTGAGCTGGTAAAGCCTTTTTGTCGCCTCACTTCGGAAGGTCGGTATCGCTCGCCGAGAGAGGAACTGGGTTGTTTACATAGCAAGGAGGGGGAGTTCAGCTGTTGACAGCTTCGCCAGTTGGGTGGCTGCCTGGCCTTTTAAGGCCTCTCCTTTGAGTCAGGACATGAGCGAGGAGCCTTTCTGCTGTTCACCTTTCTGTAAAGTTTGACAGCCCCGTAAGACGGTTGCTGCCCATTTTAGTTTTCTGCCAACTTCTACCGATGAATTCGGCGACTTACACTGGATTCTGCTGATACATGGATAATATCTAGCAACGAGACTTAAACTACCTTATCCAAAATATTTTCTTAATAAGCATGTGCCAGATATTTAAATGATAAAGCTAGATTAACTCCTGGATTGGGGGGATGGGTAATCGAGAAGATCTCATGATAGTAATTCTCTTCACCTAATGTGTAGGCATCGGCTCCAAAAGTGCTATTGGTAGAACTCCAGTAATTTATGGTAAATCCTCACAAGGATTTAGTATTATTATCGTACACCTTCTTGGTTGCTGCATTGGCTACTTGTACGCTTATGGGTATAATTCAGTTGATGGTTTTTACTTGAATGTCTATATGTGTGTCTTGGCATATGTGTAGTTGCCAGACTGCTTTTTCTGCTCAAATACAGCTTGAACACATCTTGAGAAATGTCCAAGAGTCCCCACCCCATGTGCAGGGAAAAAGGTTGGGCCCCGAAAGCATATCTTCTCAGATTAGTTACCCCATGTCATGAAACACATTGCTCCCCTTATTTTGATGCAGGAAATACTGCAACAAAAGCAAATATAATATGCATCTGGAAATGTAAGATATTTGAGGGGAAAAATTCACAACCAAGGCAAGTTTCTATTTGGTGGGAATTTAGAAAATAGACCTAATATTCACTATGAATGGGTGGACAACATAGTCAATATGGTAATGTAAGATACATTTTCTGAGTTGCAAGAACCCTTTACTTGTATTATACTAAGTTGGGCTTATTTCTTTAAGTACTACGATAGTATATCTTGCATAATGCAACTAACAACCTTTCTGTATTAGGTAGTATACACTATGTGTATCCAAAGCTGTGACATATATATCTCAAAATAGTATAGGTAATTTTCTATTTACAACCATTCATTTAGTGACCATACAAAGTTACAATGGCACTGGAAAAAGTGACTTGACCTTTTTTCATATTTACAATTATTACAGCATCCCAGTGGTCATGTCATGCCCCTGTTGGAATCTGATTCTGAGGGGGAGATTGAGGAGCTGACAGGGAGTGGGACTGTGGCTCTGGTGGCTGTGGAAGAAACGGGGGAAGGGCACAATCTGGCTGGGCATTTAGAGGAAGACCCAGGGCCACCACCTCTTCATCCTAGGGTATACAGGGAGGAACGGAGAAGGGCTTATGAGAGAGAAAAAGGCCCCAATCCCTTTCATTAGTTGCAGCTGGGAGAACAGGATATAAGAAGGACATTTTCACACAGCACCTTGCTGGAAGCAAAGCGTGCATTATCTTTGTCGAGGCTTATCTGGGTTTTGGCGTCGTCCCAACCGTGTGTGCTTTGTTATCTCTTGGAAGTCTGCAATTTATTACCCTGGCCTGTAGTATTAATAACTTCAGCAAGGTTTGTGTTGGTTTTTTTATTTCTAATTTATCTGTATTTTGGGTTTGGACTGCATTTCTTCCCTTTGTAGACTGCTTTTGGAAGAGTTTGATCTCCAGCCGAGGATAACTGGACATTGGGGGCCAAGTTGGAGGTGTTAAAGGGACTTAACCTATTTATGTGATTTTGTTGCTTTTGTGCCATATATTTATGATGGTTCCCGGGATTATGTAATCACCTTTCTGACCTTCTGACACTAAGTCAGTGGGGAAGCCCTATGAACTTAACAATCCATATTACTTACTTAACTGCAGTGATTCGTTTAACAACTGTGGCAAAAATGATCATAAAATGGGGCAAAATTCACTTAACTATCTGGCTTAGCAATTGAAATTTTGGACTCAATTGTGGTCTTAAGTCAAAGACTACCTATAAAATAATATGTGCCTTGTTCACAGAAGTCAGAATAGTATACCAGCAAACTTAATTTTTTCCAGAAAAAGTTATGAATTGGCTACATTTTTTGGTTTCCATTGTGAAGAACACTTCAGTTATTTTTCATTATATTTTTGTGATTGTATTATTTGTTTAATCCTGGTTTTCTCTACAGTTTGATTATAATCATGAACATTAATGAGACACAATTTATATTTGAGTCAAATTCCTATTACTTGACAACGTCATTAATTTACTCTGAACATTTTTATTTATTCTTAAGCAGCTGAAATGTTCTGCTGAAAACAGATAAAATTATGTATTTTTGTTTGACCATCAATCTACTCTTTAAATTGATAAGTTTAAAATTTCCACATATGCATTTGTAATCTGTAATAAAAACAAAACGAGTTAAATCTCAGAAAGTCCTCTTGTAGTCTAAGATAATTTTATTTGTATTTTGAACATTTGGAGCTATATCCAATTATGTTTTTGCATACACAATGCTAAAGTCAGCTGGCAATTAATGTGCGCTTTTGTGCTTCCTATATATAAGTTTCAGAGGACAAAGCAGTTTGGGGCACATGAACATGTTCAATGAGAGAAAAACAAATTAAGGATTAGATACATAGTATCAGAACAGGTTATTTTTAAAACATTTATTTTCTTATTTCAGTGCATATGAGAGATCCTAATAATCAACTTCACATAATCAAAAACTTGAAAATAGCTGTCAACAACATTATTACTCAGCCACCTCAGCCGGGAGCTATTCGAAAAATTCTGAATGATGTGGTGACTGTTAGCCAGCCTGCTGAAGGATTATTAGCTAATGTGATTACTGCAGGAGATTATGATCTCAACATTAGTGGTAAGTAACAAAAAGATTCCCATATGTATTAGATGTCATAAATCATTTAAAACAAATAGTTTAGTTTATTGTCATTGCACCTCGTACAATGAAAACAAATAACCATCTTCAGTGCACATCATGACCATGAAAATAAACACAAACACACTCCACACATTGAATTGAAAACCCCGACACCACACCAATACTGCACTATACAGTAGAATTCAACAGAGCTACTGCCCTGGGATAGAAGCTGTTTTTCAGCCTGTTTGTCCTTGTTTTTATTATTCTGTACCGTCTGCCAGATGGTAATAGTTCAAAAAAAGGGTGCCCAGGATGAGATGGATCTTTAAGAATGTTTTGAACTTTCTTAAGGCAGTGGGAACTGTAAAGCTCTTCCAAAGAGGGGAGACGGCAATCAATGATCTTCTGGGCAACGATGTTAACTCTCTGGTGTGCTTTCCTATCTGCCACTGTGCAATTGGCAAACCGTACAGAGGTACAGTAAGTTGATACTCTCTGTGGTGCAGTGGTAGAAGGTCACCAGCAGTTTTTCATTCAGTTGTTGTTCTCCGAGAAGTTTCAGGTAGTATAATCTCTGCTGGGCCCTTTTGACCAGTGCTGCAATGTGAGTATGGTAACACCCAGAAACTTAAAACTGGCCACTTGCTCCACTCAGTCTCCATTGATAAGCAAGGGCTGGATGTCTGATCTGTTCCTTCTATAGTCCATTATAAGTTCCTTGGTCTTATTGGTGTTGAGGACCAAGTTATTGTCTCCACACCACGAAAGCAATTGGTCCACTTCATCTCGGTAGGCAGACTCAATTCCCCCCCCCCCCCCCCCGCAGAGATAAGTCCCACCACTGTTGTATCATCTGCAAATTTAGTAATAGTATTACTAGCGTGAGTGGGAATGCAGTCATGCCCATAAAGAGAATAGAATAAGGGATTCAACACACAACCCTGTGGTGTACCAGTGTTAAGAATAAGGGCTGAAGAGATATGAGTACCTAATATATACATGTTGCATACACACAAGTGCGTGTGTGCACGCGTGCACACACACTACATATATACACATGCACATTTTCTTTATGGGGAAAGTACAGTTCCTTCTACAAAAGTCTGACTATCATAAATAAAGTTTGGATGCTTCATATTTACAGAGTTTGAAAATGCTTCAGTTTTGTTTCTTAATCAAAAACCTTTACTTTTTCAATTATCAAAAACAAGGAAAGATTTAGTTACATATATTTGGATTGATGTTTTCCTAATATATCACTTACTGTTAAAAGTGTTTGTACTTGTTATTGCTGTAAATTGTAGTACCTATTAATTCTTTCATCCACTCAATATTTTTTTTTTACAGAATCATAGAATTGGAAGCAATCTCTGAGGTGTAATTCAGACCAAATCCTACTTTGTACAGAAAAGTTCTTAGAGATAGCACTGATCATTGGCTATATTTTCCTGCTGTTTCTCTTCCTTTATTCATCTTCCTTTAGTAAGAAGATGTGGAGGAGTAGGACTCAGCCATAAGTATTGCCTGAATAGAATATACACTAGTAATATGGAAGAGGTTTGTTAGCCCTGAATTCTGATTGTATTATGAATTAATAATCTTATTTTTAAGTCTTCAAACTCATATTGACTGAGCTTGAGAAGTCAAGCAGGATCAGTTCTAATTAGCATTGAACGTTAAACCAGAAATTCCAGGATTATAGTTGTAATAAGAAAGCTATTACAAATCACTTTCAAAAAAACTGCTTCCACAAAAGCTACATTGATGTTTGTGAAGTCCTTACGAATTGAGCTCAGTTTGCAAACAACTTTTTTTTTTAATCTCAATAATTTTGTTTAGTTAGATGTATTAACTTATAGTTCAGATCACTGAGAGAGACAAGGAAGTGATATGGGGAAAAACTTTTAACCGAAAGGGAGAAATGAAAAACTTCAGAAAGCACATTTCTGACTTAAAATATTCTAAAAGGACATAAGGTGTTATTATTTTTTACTGTTTTTTAGTTGGAATCTTCTTTTTGTCTTAAAACTTTGTTAAATTTTTTTTGGCATTTATTCTAACATTTTGAACATAAACATTTTTAGCGTATACATTCCAATAGTTTATTTTTGTAGTGAAAGGTATATAAAATTATATTACATTTCAGTGCAGATTGGTCACTATTGCATCTGAATAATGCACTGTTGTGAAGTCTTAATTTATATAATTAGTAGCGTTTGTCAAGTTGTTTTGCGCAAAATGTATGTATTTGGTTTCAATTCAATATTGCTTTTGAGTTTTTACTTGTTGGATGATTTAATTCCTAATTCAGCAAAAAAAAAATAGTCATAGCTAACTAAAACTGTATTTTTGCAAATAAATAGGTATGAGGTATTATTAAAGTAGTTAAAACTTACTGGTTGATCCTGAATATTTTTGTTTGAAAAAAAAAATACTGTTGAACTGAATGGTATATAAATGGATGACTTATACTCCAGACTTTTGGGTTTGAACAATACTATACATTTGCACTCCTCTTAACCAGTTAGTACTTGAAATAAGTGAAGACTGCACTATAACTAAAAGTACTATTATATTATTTATATATTTGGTAGAACTTTGATTATATGCACCTCCAGAGTACAAGAAGACAGTTCTCTTCGTCAAAATGTTTGCAGTCTAGCATTCAATGTAATAAAAAATGATTGTTTCAATTGTTTATGCTTAGAAATCTGTCTGTTTTTTATAGATGAATTTCATTGTAAAACTGATGAAGGGTTTAAAATGATTCACAGAGATATAAATATATATTGAAGAATTTGAAGAAACTGAGATGAGGCATCATATAGAGTGGAAGGAATAAAGTTTATTTTCAGGTTATATTAAAATGGTATAATTGAACAACATTATTGTGAACTTTGAAGGGAATATCTGGGAAGACAGTATAGGGATTTAAAGACAATAATGCCATCATGTGATAAGAGCATTAAACAAGTTGGATTATTTTGACTGCATATTCCTGGATAAACATCAGGAGACTAAGATGAGAAAAAAGATTGCAATAGGCTTTTGTTCCTCTCAAAGGGAGAGAGTATCCCATTCCTTAATCTTGGGAAGGGAAAGGGAAAAGGAAAGGACAGGAAGTAAAAAATAAATTCAAATAAGTGCAGATTTAAAAGGGAGATGCTAATATTGTTAATAAATAAGGAAAGAGGTTTGGGAAGCAACAATAAAATACACAGTATCTACTGAGTGAATAAACCCAGTTAAGTAGAAATACTGGAGAAGCAGTTTAAGATGAAAACTTGAAGTGAAGGAAGAACATGAGTTGAATGTTATCTCCATAAAGATATAAGTATAAGACTAGGCAACACTTCAGACTCAAAGAGATTGCACACCAAGGATGTTTTGGTGTGTACTCTGAAATATCTTTATATACTTTAATGTCCTAGTACTGAAAGCATGGATTTAAGACCATTCAAGAGCACTCTGTTGAAAGGAAAGGGATGAAGGCCAGGACTGAATCATTCAGAATTCCTAGTAGCCATAGCTTTAAAAAAATGCAAAAGGAGAAAAAAGGATGCTCATATAAATACTCATTATACAAACACATATGTACATTTATGTATTGATTTGTTTACACTTAAATAAGTTTGGTTGAGAAAAAGGAAAAGCAGATATTAAGAATGTAGATGATATAAGTTCACTATATTTTATATAGTCCTCTGACAGAGACTTCTGGTGAAGAATGGTTGCTCAATGGAGAGAGATAAATGCTTCAGATCATTGTGTAACTGATAGCAAATTTGTATATTTCTTATCTTTTAATATTAGCCTTCTTTGTAATTGTAACAGTGTAATAATCTATTTCTTGTGCCTGCTTTTAGTTTCCATATCATTAGTGTGTAATTAGAAAGAAAGAATCTTCCTGAGTAAAACTGATTCTGGAAGTATATTCCAGCCAATGTAACACGAGAATAACATGATTCACTGTGCATAATATTGCTTTTCTTTATTTGAAAAATAGCTACTAACTAGTAAAAAATTATTGAGGAGAGGACTTTGGTTTGATTTTATTATAGTTTTAAAATTCTTTAAAGCTAATTATTAAATGGAATGCAGCTAAGATAAAGGCATAGTTTTTTTATTGTGTTTGAGATAATGAATCTTTTAAAAAGATTTGTAGGATCTTCCCTACAAATAATTCCTAAGTCAAGGCTAAGCATTATTTATATTATTTAGTGTAAGTTATATCATACATGGACTAGCAATATATATTAACATTTCACCTAGATTAATAAAACACAGTAAAATATAAATGTTAAAAAGATCTGTGTTCAAAAACCGAAGTGTATGCCATCTAACCATTGAAGAGGAGCATTTTTAAAAAAATATGTCAAGTTTTTTACTTTATATTGCTTATTATTATACCTATTAATGTGTGAACAGTGTGATACCTGGGTATCATACATTTAGTACAGATGAACATAATGTTGTAATTCATAATTATTACATTTCATTTTCATTGTTTCATGTTATTTAAACATACCTAATACTACCGCCATTCAATTTCTAGACCTCCCTCTTGTTATTGCTTAGACCTTGTTATATTAAAATATGTATATTGTTGTTCCCCTCTTACTTCTATTTCTATTCTTTGGAGCATTGTTGATTGTCCTCAGCTTATAGCCAGTCACAATATGATCTACAGTTTGACATGGGACCTTGCAGTCATACTGAGGGGAGGATACGATGCTTCATTTATACAGAGAGTCATGGCAAATATCATGTGAAGTAGGAATCTTATTCAGAATTGCCCGTTGCTGATGATGTAGTTCAAAGCATAGCAACTTTTTTGTGGGTCATTTATCTGTCTACCTATGTCTGAGTGTTCAGCGACCATTTTGCTTTCTATTGAGAATTGATGTTAAAGTGGTTGGGCAGATATTGTACAAGTGCCAGTGAGGTATTTCTGGATTTGAGTCTTCCAGCTGATAATTTGATTATCAGTGCTAACTTGATGCCATCCTGATGTTTCTAGCTTAATTCCTACAATCTCTTGTGATTAGCCATGCTATTTGGGTTTGATGGGTAAAAAGTATTTAGAAGCACCTTTGCATTAAACAAATAATTTCTGATTACTTAAGCAATGGGTGCCAAACTCACCACATCATGTTATGTATCAGGACATTTTTCCCTTCGTGGAGCTGAAGTGGTCATGGCTTGTGTGACATATCCGGCCCATGGGCCGCCAGCTTGACATCCCTGATTTAAGCCAATCCCATTAATGGAAGGAGGAAAATTAATAGTAGATTCCAGTGGATAGCTTGGTGTAGAGTAAATCCATAGTGTACCAAATTCTGATGTTTTTTTATACAAATGTAGCAATTTTTCCTGGACTGTTGATTTGCATATTTCAATTAATAATTGCATAATATCACTTTTGATATTAATGTGCTTAAATTGGAATAAATCAGTAGCATATTATTAAAATAAACTAAAATGTTAAATTTATTTTAGCTAAATCAATCTAGAGAAAATTGTGTTGCATGTATACAGTTGAATTCCAATATAGGGATTTTTTTTTTATTTATACACTAAGGAATCTACAATTGTAGTTCTTGACTATAATTATATCAGTTTTATGGGTTTTTTTGTTGTGATTGGTTTAATATGTGGATGTTTTAATTTGTTTTATGTAGTATGAAGCTAGCCAGAGATATTTGATTATGACAGGATGAATTAAATAAACAAATTAATTGATAAATAAAGCCACTCCCCCATCATTTTGAAAATTATGGATTATTAAAAATATTCTGACTGTGGCAATATTTGTTATGAATCTTATATCAAAGCTTTATTCTTGGTCGCCAAAGATGGAACCTATAGGAAAAGTTTAACTATACCGTTTACAATCAGAAGGTAGGGCTTAGGCTTTTGCATCTTTTGATGGTAACCTCTCCAACCTAGTGTTATCTGTGACTTCTACTAAAGAACTTCTTTTTCAGCTTCTTCTGACCAGCAAGCAGTGTTCTATATCCATTTGACAAAGAACTGAGATTGAATAACTCAAAAACAATTTAACAACAGACAAGAGTTTGATCTCACTATAGACGTTAATGGCCTCAATTCACTTACCAGTTGTTCGTGCAGGAGAAAGAAATTGACTCAAATGGAAACAAAAGTTCCCTATCCCCTAGCTTTCCTTCAGGCAATCTTGGATAGTGACTGAGATGTACATGCTATGGAGATTGTGTATTTTTCCTGTTGTTAGTCATCAGAATTATATGCTGGGATTTATCTAGTGTTGAGAGTTCTAACAGTGTTTTCCTTGATTATAACTTGTTGCTGGTATCATTATGATTTATATTGACTGTTGATTGCCTATTTGTATCCTATGGCTATATTAAGTGTTGTACCTTATGATTCTTGATGAATGTATCTTTTCTTTTTATGTACACTGAGAGCATATGCACCAAGACAAATTCCATGTGTGTCTAATCACATTTGGCCAATAAAGAATTCATTCATTCATGCCACTAGAGGCCCCCCTATTCAAGACTGAATGGGAGAACTTTCTGGTGGCAGTAATTTCAGTAAGAAAACTACGGACAGTAGCTTTATCAATTAAGGGAGAGCATTGTGTTTTTCATTCAGATAGATTAATAATCAGGCCTTTTCTCCATAAGATGAATTCAAAGTTTCATAAGTTTAGGAAATAGTTTTACCTAAATTTTGCCCAAGTCGAATTATCCTAGGGAGATAGTTTTCTTACATAGTTATTTGAAAGGTAGGAAGTCTTCTCATCTCATAGAAGATAGAAGGACTGGGAAGCAATATCTATGTTGGTAGGAAGAATGTATCAGGCATATTTTGCCAATTGCTTACTAGTTTTATGACTTATTGTGCTAGAGGCCCAGCAAGTTCCATGGCATTGCAACAGCCGTTTTTGTTTAGAAGAAATATGCAAAGCAGCAACTTGATGTAAGGTATCAACCTTCAAGTATTAGAGAACTGATAAATTTACCTCTATGAAAAGTTCTTTTGGACACACAGTGATGCAAAGTGTGTTATAAAATGTTGGACTACTTAGGATATAGTCTTAAGTTATTCCTACGTGTCAGCAATATAATTTGTGAAGGAGAATATAAATTAGATTTACTATAATGTGCCTCTCTAGTTACGAGAAGACCCAGCCAGATTTCTAGAGGGTACAAATTTATCTTACATATGGGATATTAATGTGTGTCATTTCTGAATTAACTTCCTTTACTATGTTAAATGTTATTGACTGATGTACTGTATATAAAAAGTGTTAAAGTGCTTATTATCGAAGTCAATAAGAAATTAAGTTAGGAAGGGCTACTTCCACAGAAAGCAGAATTCTTACTCTTATTTTCTAATGGGAAGTAATGAAATGAATTTTTTCCTGTTGAGTATATCTTCTGGAGATTAAAATCAGGGGTGTGATGCTACCGGTTCTGTCCGGCTCTATAGAACTGGTAGCTCTGAAGAACAGCAAACACAGAAGCGATTCTGTGTCTGCTGCTGTTTGGCCCGCCCGGGCTCATATCTGATCTTTATTTCCTGCTTTTTCAACCTCAGCTGTTTTATGCGGCACAACTGAGGTTGAAAAGGCAGTAAAAAAGTGGTTTTTCAAAAGCTACACACCCGCGCACAGTGCTTATCAGCTGTCCGGGCGGCATAGCTTTAGTTGTATTACATGCGCGCACAGCGTGTAAAAAACGTAATCACTGAACTGGTAGTAACACCGGTTGAATCCCAGCCCTGACTAAAATGGCACCTGATTTAAACTTCCTTAGAGATAAGATATCAATTGGAAAGATATCAATTGCCCATAAAAATTCATTATTCTTTAACTTATGTACATTTGTCTTATTGTAAATTTGAAAATTAGCTATATTTCATATATTTTTGTTCCAACAGGATACCAGTTTCAACATGCTGTAAATAGATATGTTACTGTATTTTTCAAGATGTGTTTAGAAAGTGTGAACTATTCCAAAAAGATCAGTTTGAATTAAATACATATTGGCTATGTGTGAATTAAAATTTAGGAAATATAACACAGTGAGCAAGTTATTTCAAATTCTTATTTAGTGTAATAATTCCATGTTTTCTCTGTCAGATCACTCAGTTAAAGCTAGTGTTCCTTGGTACAATAGTTGGAAAGACACACTGATGGGACTGAACACATCCACATTTTATTCAGGTATTTTGTGTGATAGGTGTGGGTTCTATTCCATTTCTGTCCCTCTGTTTTATAATGCTTCCATATTTCTTTATAATTCAATTGTAGTGTAGTGCTTTCTCAAAATTGTCTTGTTTTTCCTGGAAGAATATTGGTGGTGGCTATGTTTCTCTAGTCGATTCATATTGCTGACTGTGATAATGGAATTTTAAAAAGCAGAAACAATCATTTTCAATTTCTGATTATTTTGATTGTGCATGCTGACTTTTATAATATCTACTGCATCCAAAATTCTTTCCTTTCTCTTACCTTAAATAATGTCTATGCATATATGGTATCAGAAGTGTTATATGTGAATTTTTGTTCATTTTCTGGTTAAAATAACTTATGAATGGTCATTTATTTATCACATAATAAATTTATTCTTATGTGCTTCACTGAATTTGGTTGTATTTCATCAAGAAAGTTTTTTTTTAAAAAAAATTGATTATTATGGCATTTTTAGAGAAAAAGCAATTATATTTCTCTTTAAAATAACAGTGAAACCTATATGAATAAAAATGTGTGTTAACATTAAAATCTATGGAATAATACTTGAGGTGGATTTTTGAAAATTATTTTCTTCTAACATGCTACTTGCCTTCTAAAACAAAAATTTCACTAGACAAGAGAAAATAGGGGGATTTCAGCTGCCTGTATTCTAAATAGGGTTGATATCCTTTCTTCTTTTATACAAGTAGCCAGAATAAATCTTCCTTAAATTTTTTGCTGATTTTGTAAATCATTTGCCTTTCTCTCCTGTACCTAGATTTCTTTTTAACACAGTATATAAACTAGATAAGATGTATCCTGATTTTGTGTCAGTTTACTGCATTTATCTCTTAATCGATGGGGTACAATATGTTGGTTTGAAAGATAATTTGTACATTAAAGATTTTGACTTTCCAAGATACTGTGAGCATATGTTTGTGATATACTGGCTAAAATTGATCAGTATTGTCATTGCTATTTTACTATGCCACAGGTATAGATGGTATAGTATATATCTCGTCTAGATTAAAAAGTATTATGTGAAGCATTGATTGACCTAAATAATGATGTGCTAGTGAATCTCAGTCTCTATTCTGGTCTGGTGATAAATGTAGCATAAGGAACATTATAACTTGGAATATAAAAGGAATTAATGATAAAAAATTAATTTATGAATAAAAAGAAAATAGGGTATACAGTATGTCTGAAACTAAATCAAACTAGAAAGATATAATAGATTTGAAAATAGCCTCATCTTATGAAGTAGAGTTGTTAAATACATAACTAATTATAAATGAAAGGTCTTAAAATGTAAAGTCAGGAAAATATGAATTGGTGTCACTAAAATATTAGTGTATATGAAAGGAGAAAAAAGCCATATTTTGGTGATAGTTGAAAGTTGTGCTTAGTGAATAATGAAAATAGAAAACAAAATAGGAGCTTGGGGAAAAATCTTGTAAAATTCTGAAATAATGCTATCCAGTGGGGGAAAGATATTTAACGATGTGATAGGAATGAACAAATGGGAACAGAGGAATGGAACTTTAAGAAAATGGTTGGACCATTTGGAGAGCCAAGAACAAGAAATGGTGACTGGTGAAAATGTGCTTAGGAAATTCACTGTATGTTTAGAGTTAATAAGATGCTGAAAAAGAGAGAGGAGGGTCATTTGTAGAAAAAAAAAGTAAGTATCACGTGAGTATTAATAGGATGGAAACAAACATTTTTTGCAGGGATAGGTAAATAGATCACATGGTGTTATTGTAAACTAAGTTTCACAATGTTTCTTTATGTTATCTCCTTCCTTTAATTTATTTGGGTTTTTTTTTCTTTTCTGTTTTCTGCATAACATTGCTCATTCTAAAAGGAAATAGGAAATAGTAATAGGAAATAGTGCTTTATGTGTGTTTTATAGATATACGGTAGTACTGTTGCTTTTACTTGTGACTTGCAGGAGTGTATTCCAAAGGCTTGTTGAATAGTGGAAGTATAAAGGTATGGATATTTCAGTTCAAATTGTTACTACTAATTGTCATATATTTCTGGTTCTTCCATAAAGGGTAGATTTAACTGACTACTGTATATTTGACTACAAGGTGTCCTCAAACAGTAAGCAAAACTCTTATGTTTGTGTTGGGGTGCCGAATATGTTAAGGGCCCAATTTTCTGGATGTATTATAGCTAGCTGGTCAAATATCTTGCTTTTGTATATATTTAATCTGGATGTTTTTGGTGTTTTTGCTATTTTAAAAGGCTTTTAGTAATTTAATTGTAATACATTTTTGAGCTATAAGCCACCCAGAGTCATTGACCAACATGGGCAAGCTGTAGAAATTGAATGAATGAATGTTATTCTTTAAGGAGAGCGCTGAAATATTATCCTCTCCTTCAGAGTAAATGAAGAGAGAGCACTGAATCTTTTATTGCAAAACATATTGCCATCTGAAAATCGTTATTACTCAATAGCTAAGCTGTTGAAAGCAGAAGTGTTTTCTTGCCATTTTTTAAATATATCAGAAAACATTTATACTTCAATTGCAGAAAGAAGCAGTCACATGACTCCATCTATTTATGCATTTGTGCTTTTTCCAGTCCAAGATTTAATAAAGTATTGGCAATACTGGTCTTGAAAATACTTGAGGTAAAGGGATTTATCTTTAATCCTTTACCATATCACATACACTGTTACATTTAAAATACTTTATGCACCTATATTCCCTTTCTAAAAGTTTAAAAATAAACAGCAACTGCACATCACAAAATAGTCAGCTCAGTATAACATATATAACAGCTAATGACTTGATAATGATTTTTGTTCTAATGGCTAATTTTATTCTGAAATAGAATAAATTTCTACCAATGTGAAATGTATGCATAATGCTCTTCTGCATCCTTAATGAGAACATTGCACAGTCTGTAAAATGTAGAGCTTTCTCATTCTTTCATTTTGTGGAACTCTTTAGCATTGTGATTTTGTATGCATGTTTTTCAAATTAATACATGCCTCTATTATATTATTTCACGTCAGCACATTCCTAAAATGCCATGACACATTTTAACTTAATTATTTTGCTATTAAAATCATTTTTATTTTTTAATGCATACTTAAAGTAATGTAAACAAATCATTAATTCTAATTCTGAAATATTCACCTTCAGGAAAATATCTGTGGAGCTATTGCCTATACAAGCAAGAAATATTTGAGAACGGCAAATATTAATAAATGGAATCCAAAAGTGCACTTAAATTGTGTGTGTAGGTGTGTTTATAATAATATCTAGAAGTTGGCGTGATTCATTGAATAATGACAAATAATTACATTTGAATACTACCAAATCTGTAGTAGATACTGAAATCATGTGCTAATCCTTCCAATCTTCTCTCACCACAATATAAATTTTTTCTTGGTCCATTTTTAAAATTAGCATTAGCTATTTTTCTCCCAAAATTGTATATCTGTCTCATAGAACAAATTAGCTGGAATAAGTATTACATAGTGGCAGAGTCCAATAACAGAAATATTACATCTGCCTGATGTTTCATTTATCACTTCTTTGAAATACTAATACAATAGAAACTGTATAAACCCAAATCATTTGGCTGAATGAAGATTCTTATGCTGTGTATCTGAGGCATTGTCTCAAAAGGATACAGATCTCATTGAGGCAATATTTTTGCTAGGAGAATGAAATATTAAACCCCATTTGATGTCTGCACTAGTACCTAGTGCTTTGTTTAATAAGTGCATCAATTTGAAGGATTCACTATGATGATGAAATTATCTTAATTACTATGTGGAGAGTAATAATATGGCGTCTATAAGCGCACTAATCGTGCCTACTGTCCCTGTCCTGTTTCTTTTTATTTTTCTTATACGTATCCATCTCATGTATTCGTAACTATGTTTATCCTTCTACCTGTTATCTTGTAAGCAATTGACAAATCAAATAAATAAATAATAGTACTGCGTTTGAAAAGAAAGCTACAAGAAAGAAATATTGTATTATCGTATCATATTGGCTCTAACCTTCCTATCTTTTTGTAAGGGCCTAAAGACGTAGCTGTTTCCTGAGAGAGTCAAGTATGTGACTATCCCAAAACTCTTTCCCCTTCCCCCATCCAATTTGAAAACTTAAATCTCTCTGGAAAAGCTCTTATGTTGCCAAAATCCCCCCATTGCTTCTCTAGGTGCACATGCCATCATAGCATACTGCAATACAGGTAGTCCTCACTTAATGACCACAATTGGGACTGGCATCTCCATTACTAAACAATGCGGTCATTAATCAAGACAACACATCTGCCTTAGACCTATGACTTCGCTTCTGCTGTGGTCATTAGTAAGCAAGACATCATGTGACCATCATTTGTGATTTTACCACCAGCTTCTCCACTGTCACTGGTTGTTGGAAGCTGGCTGTGAAGGACACAAATGCAATCATGTATTGCAGGATGCTGCTATCGTTGTAAGTATGAGGATTATTGTAAAGTTACTTTTTCAGTGTTGTAATTTTGAATGGTCACTAAATAGGGCAGTTGTTAAGTGAGGACTACCTGCAAGTAAATTCTTGTTGAGCTTAAAAGCCTTGTATTTTTAATAGGCGTGCATAGAGTCAGACTCTCAACGTGCCACTCATAGATTCTCAGGTTACCTTTAACTTTTTATTTGAATTGCTTCCATGGAAATAAATGAAAATGTATCTAATTACATATAAAAACATAGATATAATTTTTAAAGCTTTCTGTTGTTCTAATTCATGGTTACGGGACTTATTGAAAACTCCTAATGTACAATTCTACTGTTAACTTGGTATTTTTTTGGATAATGCTGTTAACTTGGTATTTTTTCTCAGCCTTCTTTTATAATAACTTAAGTAGCATGAATGTTTTACAGCAAAAAGAAAAAGCTTGTATAACCATCTTTTTAATTTCTCATTTATTTCAGCCACCACCCCATGGTTTGAAGCTTATCGAGAGAGCTTTCTTCAGTCTATGCCAGCATCAGACCATGAGTTCCTAAACCACTATGTAGCCTGTATCCTTAGAAATGGATGGACATGATATAGTTAGCTTTAGACAGACCATGTTTCTCTAGTTTGAATAACTTGAGAAGTAAACCAAGAGGAGGAAATATCACTTGAAAACATTATGTAGTGATTAGATATATTTATCCCAGGTACACAATAAAATATTGGAACCAATCCTCTACAGAGAACCAAGTATTGTTCCTTTGCATTGGAATTTTTGACTAGTCAGATTCTGAAATTTTAGAAGATTATAAACAGAGGACAAGTTAAGATGTCTAAAATATTGAGCCAAGGTAAAAACTAATCAAGAAAGCTGGGTGAATAGGTATAAGGAATATAGTAGGGTGTAATAAGTAGGGTGTACCACAAGTAACAATGTATGAGTTTATGATGAAATCGGACAGTTATCTTGAATGAAACTAGACTGAATTTATGAATAACCTTGATACAACTGTAATCCAATGAAAAAAATCAGTACAATTCCCTGCCCTTC
Organism: Bungarus multicinctus; assembly: GCA_023653725.1. Taxonomy (NCBI): domain Eukaryota; kingdom Metazoa; phylum Chordata; class Lepidosauria; order Squamata; family Elapidae; genus Bungarus; species Bungarus multicinctus. Next base: position 52,733,574 of record CM042846.1, on the reverse strand, counting down.
ATGAGAATGGCAGAAACATCCAAGTCTGAAAGAAGGCAGCGAAAGCAATGGACTCTTCAGTAAAAAACTATTTTCTGGCGGTTCCATTCCAACAGAATCCTTAACCGTGTCCATCAAGATTAATCTGAAGATTAATTTTATTTAATATGTGACTAAAAATGAAGTCTGGTTAACTCATATTCTTCCTTGCTCATTGACACACATTATAGTTTGATTGTTGTTAGGTTATGAATCTTACTTTTGTCATTTGTTGTGTTTTTATTATATATATATAAGTCTCCCTTATTTATTATTTAAAAATTATCAGCTTAAAACCTTACACACACACACACACACACACACACACACACACACACACACACACACATACTTTGTGTTACAATACCCTGTTAAGCCCCAATTAAGGGAGGAACCATACTGCTTTCTTTTCTGTCTTTCGGCTCATAACCAGAGACCATACCGACAGAAAGCTATTTGTTTCGTTGTCTTTTGCTTACATGTGTGTAAGGTTTTTGAGCTGATAAATAAGTAAGGGAGACTAGGATAGATCTATATCGAGCTAGTTAGCTCTCTTCAGCTAGCCATACCCTTACTGGGATTCGAACCAGGGAAGTATTACATGTGAGGCAGTTGTAATTGCCACTAGACCACTGGTTCTATCCTGTTCAGCTGAGGCAGGGGAATAAGTAAGAATTAGTACATCTGGTAGTATACATGTAGAGAGGCATTGTTTTGGTTGTTCTGCCTCTTCTGCCTTTTAGTTGTAGCATAAGTTTGAATGGTTTTTATATTAAAGGTAGGTAGTGTTCTTGCTATACCCTTTTTAACTATAATAGCAGCACTGTTTCTTTGTTTTTAATATCCTGAATAATAAACAGTATGATTTTATGACTAAAAATGTCTGATCCATCTCAATTTACTGAGGCTGAAGATCAACATTTAGTCATTTTATTTCATCTTTCAGTGTATTGAGCTTTTCTCATGTTCATGAGTCTTATATTCCATGTTCCTTCCATAATTCTCTCTTTGCGGATTCATTCCCCCCCCCCCCCCCCCCGTACAGATAGGCCACACATAATGAGTCTAAGTAGGATCAGAACTTCCATCTCTAAATGATGTGTTAGGCTAAACATCACATGAAGCCACTGCTCAGAAATACCAGTTCTAATAGTCCCTGCTATGATTGTTAGGCCAGGTTTGTGCCATCATCAGGCAAGGACTCATGTATTTTCTGCCATGCCACTCTTGCCTCCACTTCAGTTTCCCCTTTCACCCTATTCCATCTCCACCCTATCTATCTCTGCCCTTATGGCTGCCCTGCACTTTGCCACTGTCTACCTCTGCTTCCCACACCCATATCTGGCCATCATTTTCCCCTTATATGGCTTCATGAAGAGCCAATAACTACCTTAGTTAGGCATGTGGGAACAAGAAAGTAGCAAAAGTCAGTTATGGGGTTTGTGTAGCAGGGATAGACAGCGGAATAGAGGTTGGACAGAAGGACCGAGAAATGATAAATGGATAGGAGGAAGTACGTGCTATGGTGCTAAATATGAATAAATGGGCTGTATTTGATCACATGGTTATGGGGGTGTTCAATGGCTATTACTTGGAGGATTGATTGCAGCTTCCAACAAAGCTACTACTTGTATGGCAACATCAGCAATTAGATATCACGAATGCTTTAATTTAGCCATGCCATAAATACCAGTAGTACTTTGAGATATCCTCAGCTCTTCCTCAGTATCATTTTGAATATTATTCAACCTGAGGGAACTATTCTTTAGCACTATATTATCAATCATTTTATACTTTTATCTATGTGGGTTTTGGGTAAAAAAAATACAAGTTTATCATTGTCTTCTCTTATACATTATGAATTGATGCCTTTGCAATTGTCACTAAAGTGAGCAACTATCACCAGCATCTTCTGTACTTCTTTAGTGTTTGTATCAGTCGTTAGCTAATTTTTACAGTTGTGATTCTACCTTAACATTAAGTAAGGTATGCTCGTGGTATCATCTAGTGAATCTGAACCTGTGGAACAGTTTCTAAAACTATCACAAGAGCAACATCGGATTCAACATAGTAATGAATATTCCTATCCAAAGTGGTTTATTCCAAACACATTGAAATATTATGTGTTGTTGCATGATGTGAGTATAGGAGAAGAACAAAGGTGAGTAGACATCACTAATACTTGATTAGGCTTCTGAAATATTAATTTCAAGCTTGTTGTCCATTTATTTGATTTAAAATAAATGAAAAGGTAAAGACACCTAACTTGTTTGAAGTCATTAAAGTAAATCAGTAATGTGAATTTAAATGATTCCCACCAGTGGGAAATCAGTTGCTCCTTGTCCAAAGCCGTTCTCAATCACCTTATATAAAACAGTTTGGAAGAAAAAATTGATTGTTCATTATTTTTAAAAAGTTAATCTTTTTAACTTCTACTGTACATAATGGAATTTTTAAAAATCAAATAATATTAAACATGGAGAATTTTTAGCCTAGGAGACTTCTACAAAATAGAGTCATTTTTTAATTTCTTCTTTATATTCCTTTTATAATTCTACATTGGGTTATAAAAAATGAATAGAAGGAAAGGATTTCTTCCCACTCCCTTCCCTTACCTCCCTTGCCTCATGCCTGGGATGCCCTTACCTCCATCCCAGGCAATACATCTTAAGCAAACTTGCATTCTGGCTAATTAGAGGTATAACAAACTAGGACTCGAGCTTGATTATCTTATTTTGTCTTGACTTCATTTATACTGCACTTATTCTAGCTTTTCTGATGAAGCAATGTTAATTATTGACTATGCACCCATTCGTGGATTTCTCATAAAGTAATTTATTGTCCAATAAATATTCATTTAATAACGTAATTCATTGATGCCTCTAAGAGAAATTAAAGCTAAAATCGTTCAAATGGTAATTATAATTTGGTATATTTCATCTGCTAGCTGAAGGAAGAATAATTATTCAAGAATGAAATATTTTATCTACTTAATCACCTCTATGTCTTATTTTTCCTTTTGTGTTTTGAAAGGCAAAGCTCAAATTTTGCCTGTTACTTCAACCAGAAACCATTCTTGTGCTACTCATAATTGTATTTCTTATATTTAATAAATGTATTCTCCTTAAAGTTTCTCCTATTCTCTCATACTAGTTTTTCAAAATGTCATAGTTTTCTCTTGAATATATTTAACATCTTTGCAGAGCTGATTCAATATATGAAGAAATGAAGCAGAGATATGGTACTCAGGGTTGCTACTTGCTTAAGATAAATTCTCGTGTGTCTAATCGAGGAACAGATGAACAGATTCCTGATCCCTGGAGCCAGTACCTTCAGAAAAACATTATACAAACTCAGGTATCCATCCATCCATCCATCCATCCATCCATCCATCCATTCATCCATCCATCCATCCTTTGTTTATTAGAATCAAACCACTCCTCATCCATTTTATACTTCTGACATAACTAGTTAACTGCCAACAACCCAGCATTTAATAAAAGAATAGAATAGAATAACAAAGTTGGAAAGGACCTTGGAAGTCTTCTAGTCCAACTTTCTGCCTAGGTGAAAAACCCGACACCGCTTCCGACAAATGGTTATCCAACATCTTTTTAAAAACTTCCAGTGTTGGAGCATTCACAACTTCTGGAAGCAAGTTATTCCACTGATTAATTGTTCTAACTGTCAGGAAATTTCTCCTTACTTCTAAATTGCTTCTCTCCTTGATTAGTTTTCATCCATTGCTTCTTGTACTGTCCTCAGGTGCTTTGGAGAATCAGAAGAGTAATATTTTTATTGATTAGATGAGAATATTATCTTAAGAAACAGGCCTAATATTTTTTAAAACCTTTAAGCATCTATGACAGATATGGAACAGTCTTTGTTCCAGAGTTCTTAGAAATAACCTCCGATATACTATATATTTATTTGAAGGCCAAAACACAGTGAACTTAGAATCACACAAACACATCAAATATGAATAGTAATTTAAATACATTAGCATATGTATATCTCTGTGTAGGTATGTTAATCTTGATGTTAATGTTAATTTTACATCATTTCCCTTTTTCCATAAACCCAATAAATGTTTAACTATGTATGTTGATTTTCAAGGTAAATTTGATATACCTATTTATCTCAAAAATGAAAACCTGTGGATTTTTGGATTTATCTCTTCCCGTTCTGCAACAATTGAAAATCCAGTTATTACAAATTTTCATAGAAGAACCTATAGAATCATATAAAACTTCTTCCAATTAATTGAATATCCTGACAAATTACCAAACTATTGCACAATTTCAATACATTTAGTAAAAAGTCTGTTAATTTGTAAATGAGACATATTATTGGCATATAATTGTTATTTAAGCCAAACACTCTTATACCTGAAATGTGTCCTGTCGTAAAACAGAATAGTGGTTCAAATTTAAAATTAAAAATAAGAGATTAAGGACATAATCGATAATTTCCATGAGAAACTTTCATAGATCAAAATTTTATTAATAGTAACTATAGTAAGCTGTTGACGACAGTTTCGCTTTTGAGGAATAGAGGGATTTGGCAAAGCAAGGGAACCATCAGTTGGGTAATAAATGACCCCTCAGCTCAACTTTTCCTTTATTGGGTGGTAAATTGGGTAATAAAGGAAGCTGGTAGAGAGACAGATTCACTGACTGTCCTCTTAGGCTGCCAGATTGAAACTTGGTTGCCAGAAAGATGAAGATATCTGAAATTGTCTGTGTCTTGCTAGCTCCAGCCAAAGAGGCCTTCAACAGTGAAAGCTGAGGAAAGGGATGAGAAAATACTTTGAGTTAATCTAATGGAAATTTTTAGTATGAAATAGGTCACTCTTTCAAAAATAGATCTTAGAACTAACTATCTTGTGCAGGAGTCTGCAACCTTAAACATTCAAAGAGCCATTTGGACCCATTTCCCACAGAAAAGAAAACACCACGAGCCACAAAACCTGGGTGGGCGTGGCCAATTTGACATCACTCCCACTCAGTCACATGACCCCCCCCCCAGCTACGCCTGCCTAGGGAAATAGGTCTCTCTCTCTCTCTCTCCCCCTCTCCCTCCCTCTCCTCTCTCTCTCTCTCTCTTTCTCTATCATCTCCCCCCTCTTCTCTCTCGTGTGTGTGTGTTCCCTCTTGAACCGTTTCCAAACAATAGGAGAGTGTTGGGGTTTTGTTTTTGTTTTGCTGACGTTCTTCGGGTGCTTTTTACCATATGATTTAAATCAAGAGTCATTTTAAGTTCCCAGATAAATGAAGCTGTTTTGTCCCCCTGCTGTGGCTCTCTGTCGGCTGAACTCACCACTGGCTGGTCCCACCCCTCACCGTCTCCTCCCAGTTACTCCTCACCTAAGAAGATAAGGGTGACAGCGGCGGATGGAGATTCACTCCATGTTCCAAAGCGGGAGCAAAGTGTCCCCCTACTTGCCTCTTCTTCTGACTGTTGTTGGTGGAGCGTGCATCTTGGTTGCTCAGGGAGATGCGTAACTTTCTCTGCAGCCCAAGACACTGGCCAGGCTGGGCTCCAGGAGAAAGTGTGCTACTCAAGGTGCTGCAAGATCAGTGAGCAGGCCGTGGAGGTGGCGAGAGTGGCAGCATAGGGCCGCAGCTGGGCCAGCCAGTGTCTTGGGGCAGAGAGAAAGTCATGCGTCTCCCCGAGCAATCAAAGTGCACATAGCACCAACAAGGGCCAGAAGAAGGGGCAAGTACAGGGGCGCTTCGCGCTCACTCTGGAATATGGAGCAAGTCTCCATCCGCCACCATTGCTCTTACCTTCTTAGGTGAGGAGTGATGGAGGAGAGGGTGAGTGGCAGGGCCAACCAGTAGTGCGTTCAACCGATGGAGCCACAGCAGAGGGCCCAAAGAGTCGCAGGTTGCCGACACCTTATCAGTAATGCTTTATATTTTCCATTCTTCATATATTAAAATATGTATATGGTACATACAGTCCTTGACATAACAATGACTTAATGATTGTTCAAAGTTACAACAGCACCGAAAACATCATTTTCGACTGTTGTAGCATCCCTATGGTCATGTGATCAAAATTGAGATACTTGGCAATAGGTTCATATTTATGACAGTTGCCGTGTTCTAAAGAAACATGATTTTTTTTGTGATCTTCTACAAGCAGTCAACGGGAAGCCAGATCACTTAACAACCGTGTTACTAACTTAACAACTACAGTAATTTACTTAACAACTGTGGCAAGAAAATTTGTAAAATGGAGCAGAATTAAGTATGCCACTTAGCAACATAAATGTTGGGCTCCATTGTGGTCGTAGGTTGAGAATTACCTGTATTGCCCCCCCTCCCAAGAGTCTATACAAATGTTTAAATATTGATCAGTAATTTAGTGAGAATATTGTATGTCTGTCTTTCAAAGCTGTCTTTAAGGCCAAACTGTTTAAAAATAATTGAAAATTTTTCATTAGAATATTTTGATGCATAATATTTTTGAAAAATTGAAAGTGTTTTTGTATATTTTATTCTGACAGGAACTTTATGAAGATGGCACATGTACAGTTATTTCAAATAAGAATTCTGATCACTTCATACCGCTGGATGGGTTAGATAATCATTCCAAAGGTATATTTCTTTCAAATAAATAGACCAACTATCATTCTAAGTATTTTATATCACATTTTGGTTGCACTACAGTTTGCCATACTTTTATCAGTTTATAAAGAATCATTTGTCATCAAGAACATATTATTTATTGCAGTTGAGTACCTTTCCTTTTCACTATACAAGCAGTCTTTGATTTACAACCATTTATTTAATAACTGTTCAAAGTTGGGATTCCCTTTGAAGAAGTTACTTATGACCCATCTTTGAAGTTACAGCTGACATATCTGTCTATCACCTCCATATTCATATTATTACAGTTCGTGCACATGGCATCCAGTTTGCATTTACAATGGTTGCAGTATCTTGTAGTCACATGATTGCAATTTGTGATCTTCCAAGTCAGCTTCCAACAAGCAAAGTTGGTTGAGGAAGTCATAACGCTCTGTGATTCACTTAATGTGGTAAAATGTGGAAAAAATGTAAAATTGAATCTGGTCACTTGACCACTCACTTTATCAACACACTGATACATGATGGAAATTCTAGTCTCAGTTGCAGTTGTGATACCAAGTCAGTGACTGCTTGTATATGTTGGATGAACAGGAAAAAAATGTATGTCTATAGATTTCTGTGTGAGGTAGTGACAGAAAATCCTTGTCTTATGCAATGGAGGATCATTTAATTTTGTTAGTGGGATCACTTATAGAGAACCATTATTTATTTAATTTTTTTCTTTTGTGGGGATGTATATGCATATTGTGGCAAAAGCATACTTATAGGATGAATATTTTTGACTGGAGTTAGCAATTCTAGTTGCCACAAGGTAGGGAAGCAGGTATTCGACAGGTATTTTTGCTTGCTTATAATCAAGTTTACAATACTTCCTCTTTTGTGAAAATGGTCTTCAATTCAGAGGCATCTTCCTTTCACATAAATATGGTATATTCTATTTTTCAAATAGTTATTCTACCAAGACACTTTACTTAACAGTATAATTATAACGGTATGATTACAAATAAAAATCCATGCTATAAAAAGCAAAAATAAGGGGGTATTTGAAAGCAGCAAGCCAAGGGGAGGAGAGAGTCCAGAGGAACAGACTTTTTCAATAGTTTTTGCCTACCTACCTTTTTTTAGTATTTTGAAGGAGACATAAAACAAAGATAAAATAAGTATGTTAAGCTTCCAATAAGGCAGAACAATAATTATTTTTTAAAACCTACCCTGAAACTGAAAATTTCAGTCATAACCCCTCAAGATTGTTGCTATTAGAGTATCATATTCCCTGCAGCCATTGGAGGCTGGAAAAAAAATAAGACACTGGTTAACAAGGTGCTGAAACTTTTAAAATGGCATCAAATATTGTGACGTGTGTATGTGTGTGCGCGCGCATTGTGGGTTTGATGTGGATATGAAGTTACAGAAATATTATGAAAGTATGAAATCTTGTAAGACAGCTAAATTTTATTATGAATACAGGTAGTCCTCGATTTATGACCATTCATTCAATGACAGTTCAAAGTTGCAACGGTGGGGAACAAATGGTGGTTATAACTGCTGTTTGAATTTTAGCCATCCCAGCATGTGATCTCACTAGGTGATTGACAGCTGGCTCAATTTACTACCTGTTGCACTATCTGCAATCACATGATTGTCATTTGCAACCTTCATTTCTGCCTTCCCCGGAAAATCAGTGGGGAAGCCAGCAGGGAATATTACAAGTTATTGAGATAAATCTCTGCCACCCATACACCCACCTTCTGTGGTTGCATTAGGCTAGCCACTTGTGCAGGCGCTTCCTGAGCCTTGATATATCTTCCTTGCATGCTCGTGTACCTCTTCACACCTTCATGTAACCTTCCTGACCCTCTCTGCATTTCACACTCTTAATGCATACCATACCTTCTTGCAGACATATCCCTTGCACCTTTGTATGTCCCTTGTCCCCCTCCCACCAAGCAGCAATCACCTATCTGCTTCCTGGCTTGTTTTTAAGGTTCCTGTGAATTGCAACTTCCTGCTGGCTTCCCCGTTGACTTCTTGTGGGAAGTTAGCACACCTAATAGTTGTGGGATTTGGTTAAACAACAGCAGCTGGAATTGCCATTACTTAGTGATATGGTTGTGCTTTATAATCTCATTGTTTAGTGATGGAAAGTCTTATTCCAATTGCCATAAGGTTAAGGATACTGTAGGCAGTTTTGAAATCATAATTTAATGGATAGTTGTTACATAAAATTTCTTTTTCTTAGATGGTTTATCAAATAACTTTAAGACTCACCCACTTCAGTTGGATCATGCTAGCGACAGTAGTTGCTTTGATGGCACAGATTACATAAAACCAAATCTATCTATGCACGAATCAAAGAAATCAAATATTTGGACACCTCATGGCACTTGTTTGACACTCACAGATCATGATCGAATACGGCAATTTATACAAGAATTCACTTTTAGAGGACTTTTACCACATATAGAGAAAACTATTAGGCAACTGAATGATCAGGTAAGTAATTTTATTGTTACAAAAATGTCTTTGGGGAGGTTTTTTGCTTAGCTGAAATTCAAACTAGATTCACAAAGTCTGTTACGTAAAATCTTTAATGCATTCTGAACAAATCCTGTATATTATTTATTTCAATGAAAATCCTTAATAAAGCTTATGTCAAAGTACATGTGCATAGTTTTAATTGGTATTTAACATACAAATTTAATACAAACATCATTACCATTCATTTATAAAGATGATGTAATGTTCTAGAAAGCCAACACAATGTATTTTAAATGATCTGAAGTAACAAATGAAACCTAGATCCAACAAAGGCAATATTCCTTTTATGCAAAACCCTTTAGATTACTTTGATAAAATATATAATGACAAATAATGAATAATTATTCCTGCCTTTGAGTTAAGGGAATTATATAACAATGCTCAATATATGTGTGAACCTGTAAATTCATACATTTACCAAAATAAAGCATATATTATGTTTTCTGAAGATAAGAGATAGCAGTATTTAACAGAAAGTATAGCCAAAAAGAAAATTGTCTGACTTTTTTTAGTCTCTCTCTCTCTCTCTGTGTAGGTTCGCAGGTATACATGTGTGTAAAAAAACAAAAAAATTAAAAAGGCAGCAATATATGTATATGTTTTAATTTTTATTTTTTTTAATTTTGTAGATTTTTGTAATATTTTGTTTAAAAAACTGTTTTCATTTTACCTTTCTTATACTGGTCTATAACTGCAATAAACATTTTATTGGAATCTAATATTCTATATGGAATGCATAGTTTTTTTTAGTTAGCTGTAAATCTCTGAAAATTAAGTGTTTTCTGTGAATGATAAACTATTGCATTTCAGTGAGAAAATATTTCTCATCTTTCAGTTAATATCCAGGAAAGGCTTGAGTAGATCTTTATTTTCTGCAACCAAAAAATGGTTTACTGGAGGTAAAGTTCCAGAGAAAGGTGTGAATGAATTGAAAAGCACATCTGGTTTGTTGTAAGTAGACCCATTTATAAAAATGCAGAATACTTGAATTTTATTAGATTTTGCCTTCCTTTTCTGATTTCTAGGTCCACTGGAGTTGGGTGGCTAATAAATTAAAATTAAATTAAAATAAATAAAATGCATTTCCTTCTTATTTTAACAATGTCAACACCGTTAATAACTACTTTTGGACATTTACACCCCCATTTAGGTAGGTCTTTTGCTTACAGATGCAACCCTGTGATCTTCTTTATGAGCTCATCATGATTTAATTAGAAAACTTTCCCTTAACCATAGTTTTCCTTATATCCAAATTGGAGACTATTGACAATTTCATAACAAGCCAGGTTATTTATTCCCATTTTAATTGTGGCTTAAGATCCTGATTTGTTCTACCCTTAGTAATTTGTCATTTGTACAGTGAGTGATTCTTCTTCTTCAATAGTTTTGCTCTCAGTATTCCAAGCATGGAATTTATATATATACCATGTGTGTGTATTTCGTGTTCGTGTGTGTGTATTCGTGTGTGTATAGCAACTGCATGCTGGGTTAACATTCATCAAGCAGTCTGCTATGATTCTATGATCCCATTACTGAGCAGACACTGCCAGCTTAGATTCCATTAATGAATTAGTGGTTTACATTATCTGCCAGTGTACAAATCACCCATTTATTCCTACTCTCTATTTTCTGTTTTTAACCAGTTGTCAATCCATGAGAACACCTATCCTATTACCCCATGACAGCTGAGTTTGCTCAAGCTTTTGGTGAGGGATTTTGTCAAAGGCTTTTATGAAAGTCCAGGTATATATGGTCTATTATGTCATCCTTGTCTACATGCTTGTTGACACTCTCAAAATGTCTAGAAGGTTAGTGAGACCAAGACTTAATCTTTATGGAATCCAGATAGCCAAGGACAAGGGAGGCTCATACTTACTTGTTTGGATTATTTTTTCCTTCCTGGGACAGATGTGAAGCTAATTGACCTATAATTTCCTTTAGCTATAATTCTATTTTTAAAAATGGCTCATATTGGCATTTTTCATTTCCTAGGAACAGATGGTATTGTTAAAGAGCAATTGCATAATTTTGTGAAAAGATCAGCAAATTCACATTTTAAAGTCTTTAAAAACTCTTAGGTGCATACCATCTACTGTATAACGAGGGATAGATTCCTTTTTTGCCCATCTCTTTTCCTTTGCTTGGCTTATCTTGTCTGATCTTGTTCCTGAAAAATATGTTTCTACATCTTTATCAATGAGGATAAACGCAAATAATTAATTCACTTACTTGCTATTTCTTTCTCCCATTCTAACATATCTTTAATACCCCCATCATCTTCTGAGTCAGTTTCCTATTCCAAACCAAATATATGTAAAGAATTTGTTACTCTTTGTTTTAGTATTTACAATGTGGGGGTTTTTTTGGGAGGGGGGAAGGTGTCACTTTTTTTACCACCTCTATTTCTCTGACCACATTTTATGTTCCTCACTGTACAGTACTTCCCAGCTAGTCAAGATTTCCATTTTTTTAAAAAAAGAAGGAGTCTTATTTTTAATAGTAACTGTGAAACTGTTTATTAACTGTTAGGGTGAGATGTGTTTTTTTTTTTGCCTATATGGTACCTCTCCTGATTTGGATGTATATTCTAGCTGATACACTATCATGTTTATGAATAACCTTCAAGCATTATGAAGAAAATGGCCCTTACTACTATCCCTTTTTCTTTTCAATGTTGCTGTCGTTTTTGGAAGTTTTTCTTCTGAGATCATGTTGGTGCCAAGCATCCATTCACATTCCAATTGATGATTATAAAATTATGATCAGTTCTCCAAAACTTTTAGATCTTGGACAAAATTCTGAGCACAGTTTAAGATTAAGTCCAGTGTTCTGTTGGGGTTTTTTTGTGACTAGCTGTTCCAGGACATAAGCAATTTGGTTTTTGTCATATCCAGGGCATGCATTTTTTTAGACTTTATGAAAGTGATTGCAGTCACTAATGACTAATTTCCATCTATACACTTACTTTAGGTTCTTTGCCAAGGAGATAGTGTATTTCTCTAGTACTAACACTCTTTTATGGGTTGATATGGATACCCACAATGAATCAGAAGAATCTATGTTCTCTTTGACATATAGGATAACTGTGCTTCCATTATACCCCTTTCTGTCTTTCTAAAAGTGTTTTTCAAGAGGTATGTAATGAGAAATGTTCATTCCCCCAGGGCTGTGTAAAGTTTGTAATACTTGTTTTTCTTTCAACATGAATCATTTTTACTTTCCCAATTTGACCTGGAGGCTCCTGGCATTTGAATAAAAGCTTTAGGTTGAATATTCTATGTGACAAGTTCTTTTAATTTTGTGGCTTTCCTGATGGGCTGTACTCATTTCACTCTGGGGTGATTTTCCCCCCTTAAAGATATTTTATTAGATTTAAGGGCTGCCTGGCTTCAGAATATCATTGGATAACTTACGTTTAGAAATTTTTGTTTATAAAAAATTATCATGTAATTATGAAGAACAAATGTATTTCATTCATTTGCCTTTTCTCTCCTTTCTTCCATAGGATCACTTTAAGACTTGCTCTAATACCTTTCTAATATTGCCTAATAGCATTCTAATACCCTTCTGATTCAACGCAGTTTATCCTTTCATACAAATGTGGCTTCTCCTGAAAAGTATCACAATATCTGACAAATCTAAATCCCTCCCCTACATTCAGCACCATTGTCTCATTCAGAGATTGAGATTGCTCAGTTCTGCTTGTCTGCTTTCCACTGTGTGAATACAGATAGCATTTCTGTGAAAGGCACCTCAAATTATCCAGCTATTTTCCCTGATACCATTAATGCCAATATGTACCACAACCACTGGCTCCTATCCAGTAGTACTTACCACTCTGGTTAAAACTCATGTGTTTCCCACAGGAATCTCAATTGAATAACTGTGGTTAATTGAAAGTTTTCTAATTCATTTAGGGAGCACTGAAAGAGGAGGTAGGAAGCGGTTGCATGTGTGGTCAAAAGATATGGAGATAGATAGATATATATATATATATATATATATATATATATATATATATATATATATATATATATATATATATATATATATATATAATAAAAATGAGCTTGCTACTATAACAAACTTATTTTAAAATATAGTTGAATATATGACCTTCAAATTCTTTGCTTCTGCTTTGGATATACTCAAAATGTATATGCTACTACTGTAACTTGCATTTTGATTACTATTATACTGGTAATCCTTGACTTACAACCATTTGTTTAGTGACCATTCAGAGTTACAGTGTCACTGAAAAAAGTGACTTATGACAATTTTTCACACTTAACAATTGCAGCATCGCCACAATCACGTGATTAAAATTCAGATTCTTGGCAACTGTTCATGTATTTATTACACTTCTATTTTCTCGGAGTCATGTGATCCCCTTTTGCGACCTCCCGACAAGCAAAATCAATGAGAAGCCAGATTCACTAGACAGTCCTGTTATTAATTTAACAACTGCAGTGATTCACTTAACAACTGTGACAAGAAAGGTCATAAAATGGGGCAAAAGTCACTTTAACAAATGTCTCAGTTAGCAACAGAAATTTTGAACTCAGTTGTGGTTGTAGGTTGAGGAGTATCTGTACGCGGCATTCAAATACATGACTTGGGATACATTTGACAAATTGTAAGAAACAATATTCTTATTTTTGTTTCCAATGTTAGTATATAGTTGAGAGTGCCTACAGATAGTCTTCGAGCACAATTGAGCCTCACATTTTTGTTGCTAAGCAAGGCAGTTGTTAAGTGAATCATGTGGTTGCTAAGTGAATCTGGCTCCCTCATGAACTATGCTTGTCAGAAGCCAGCTGGGAAGGTTATAAGGGTGATCACATGATCCTGGGAGAGTGCTACCATCACATACATGACAGTTGACAATTGGACAGGTTTTGATCATGTGACCTCAGTGATGCTGCAATAGTCATAAGAGTGAAAAATGGTCATAAGTGACTTTTTTTAGTGAAGTTGTAATTTTGAATGGTCACTAAATGAATGGTTTTAAGTCAAGGACTACCTGTTTATTTTTAACTTTAGAGAAGAAAAGAAAAATTAGAATTGGTAATCCTTTCTTAATAAAATATTTAGTATGAATTAATTTCTTCTTGGTGAGTTGAGTCCAAAGCTTATGTTACAATCACATGCATGGAATGACATGTTCCATGAATATAATTGTTCTTTTGTAAATGAAAAACTTTGTATCCAGACACACCTGTTTTTTTAACAGATTTGAAACTAAATAGGGGAGAAATCAAGCAGTTAGTGTTAACTATGCTATATAACTTCAGGGGACCAATATATCTTACATTAAAATTTTTTACAGATAGGCTAGAAATGGCTGTTATCGTTATGCCTTTTCTTTGAACACATAGATATATTAAATAGGTAATTTGGACTAGCCGCCATTTGGTTTGAAGCTTATATCTTTATGAATATGGAATGGCTTATTTTTTATATATAAATTGTGCATTTTTATTTGTTTCTATGTTCAGGTACTCTCCAGAAGCACCAGAACTTCAAATCAGGAAAATGGCAGATTTGTGTTTTTTGATGCAACACTATGAACTGGCATATAGTTGCTATCATACAGCAAAGAAAGACTTTTTGAATGATCAAGCAATGCTGTATGCAGCAGGAGCACTGGTTGGTGCATTAGCATACTTGCAAAAAATTATGTTTGTTTTTTCTACATGTTGCTTTGCACAAAAAAAAATTAAGTGAATATTGCCTTTGTGACACCTTATATGTTCAGATGTTTCTCTTACGTAGTTACAACAATGTAAACTCTTCTGAATTCTTAGGATTGAGCTTGAAATCTTGAAGCATCTGAACTTGTTACTGATGCATATAATTTAAATAGGGGAGATGATTTTTAGAAAATACATCTGTAGCTATTAGACTTGGTAAGGCAGTTTGAAACATTGTGCTCATTCTACAGAATCAATACTAGAATCATGCTGTCTATAATTAAAGCAAATAGGCTGACAAATAGAAAGGTTAATGCCCATTCAGTAATTGCCTCCATTTATTCAATTAGCACTTACTAGTTCCTCTAAAGTTTTTGGCCATTAGTTTTAGGGTCATTAGGCACTGTCATATGATTTGTTACTGGAAAATTAAAATGTGGGATTATAAAAGGAATGAATGCTTTTGAGGTACTGCTGCTACAGCAACCTCAACAAGTTGTAACAGTTATTGGAAACTTAATATAGCAATAGCAATAGCACTTAAGACTTCATACAGCCTTCTCGCTGACAGAGTTAGCATATTGCCCCCAACAATCTGGGTCCTCATTTTACTGACCTCAGAAAGTAGAAGGCTGAGTCAACCATTAATAAATAAAGCTACATAAAGTTACAAAATCTATAACTTTATCAGATTTCAAGTTAACTTGTAAAATGTAAAAATATTTTGAAATAGATTAAAGGTTAAACTTTTCAGCTGCATAGTATAACATAGTATGAGCCTCAGTGGCGCAGTGGTTAGAGTGCAGTACTGCAAGCTACTCCTACTGCAATTTGGCAGATCGAATCCCACCAGGCTCAAGGTTGACTCAGCTTTCCATCCTTCGGAGGTGGGTAAAATGAGGACCCAGATTGTTGGGAGCAATATGCTGACTCTGTAAACCACTTAGAGAGGGCTGTAAAGCACTATAAAGTGGTATATAAGTCTAAGTGCTATTGCTATTGCTATAACAAAATGTATGTCTGTGTGCGTGTGAGCGAGTGAGAGAGAGAGAGAAAACAAACGTTCCAAAAAGAACAAAAGCAGAGAATGTTGTTTTATATTTCAAACAAAATACTTCAAACAAAAACAAATCAATGCATCCTCTGTTATTGATATGAACAACATTGGTTTTAGCCCAGGTATATTGTCCTGTTGTGTGTGTGTGTGTGTGTGTGTGTGTGTGTGTGTGTGTGTGTGTTTGTGTGTGTAGTATATACCTGTTGCATATCATCTATCATTTTTATCCATATAATCTTTGGCATTAAATATGTACTGTTTACATTTTAAGTATGTAAACAATACTTGCATATTGCCAAAGATTATGTATATACATACTTTATAATGTATATAAATCTAGGTCTCATACAAATAAAGAAGACAGCAAGAGCATAGGAGTAGAATACTTCTATTGCTCTTTTTTTTTCTTCCTGTTTTCCTAATTTTAACATGATTTTTGCCAGCTCAGGTTAAAACAGATGTGTGTTAACTGTTTTTAGTCAGAGCTCTCAAAATGACTTTAAAAGTAAAATGGATGTCCTAACATTGTGTGGGTGTTGTTTTGATTTTGTCATTCACACCATTGTGAATTATTGCTGAATCTGTACAATATGCTTTTATTTATTGTACTATAAAATGTAATAGACTCATGGTTGCATATGTGAGTACTTGTGCCCAAATATTTTTTTCAGAATTGTAGCAAAATTATTTAATAACCGCTTTTGCTTTATAGGAAATGGCAGCGGTGTCTGCTTTTCTTCAGCCAGGAGCACCAAGGCCATATCCTGCTCATTACATGGAGACTGCAATTCAGACCTATAGAGATATCTGCAAGTATGTGGTTATTTTTGGTTCTTTTCAGTCAAAGATAAAGCAATCTTATTAAACAATTTTCATTATTCCATAATGATGCATACATAATTACTAAAATATCAACAATAAAAATAATGGCAGTTGTAGTTTAGTTATAAAATTATTTTCTTTAAATGGAATCAAACTTAACTTTGCCTTCCTGAAAGCAAAGGCAAATTCTTTTTTTAAATAACTATACAGTGTTCTATAACAGTTCATAAGTTTTTATCATTATTTTACTAGGTTAAATCCTCAGTAAGTATTACATATGGCAAGACTTTTGTTATAGTGTTTAGAATATTTCACTATTTCATAATCTAAATTGGAGAAAATAAAAAACTTTTTACTGGTTATGTTTAATTAAAATATTCAGTGCATATTTTCTATGAGAGTGCAATACATGGGATATTAAATTATACCCAAAAAATTTATTTTGTGTTTCATAGGAATATGTTGCTGGCAGAGAGATGTGTGCTCCTTAGTGCTGAAATCCTAAAAAGCCAAACCAAATATTCAGAGGCAGCTGCTCTCCTTATTCGTTTAACCAGTGAGGTAGATAAGATTTTAATTGTTTTGTTTTTGTATGTTTCAAAAAAAAATAGAAATATGCATATTTTAAGTAGATGGAGTAGTATCTAGAAAAAAGATTTGTAATATTAAAATAATACTTTTCCTGTGTGTAATTGCATGTACACTGTGTTACATTTATTTGTTTATAGAAAAATTATTCATCTTTGCACTGGCTACAAATTAATCACTTATACTTACTCACACTCATACTGGCAACATCCTAATAGAGTTCACTGAAAGAGTTACAATAATTTATAACACATTTGTGCACTTTTTGTCTGGAAAAAGAAAACATGTTCAAGTAAACAGACTTGATGTCATATGGGTGCTGAGAATTCACAACTTCACATTTATGCCTTATAAAGTTATGCATATTCAGATAGTAGCAGAGTATAAAAAATCTGTCTAGAATCATAAGCTAATTAAAAGGAAAAATAACGAATATAAATGTTTCAATGCAAGGCCTTTAAATTATTTAATATATTTTTATTGGTAATAGAATCATGAGAAATCTTATTCTAAAAATTATTTAGAAATGATTAATATTTTAAAACCATATAAATGGTACTTCAGTTGTATATTATCAACTATAGTTTTTAATCAGATTTTAATGAGTATTTTAAAATGACAGTCAGAGTTAGGTTTATAATATTTAGTTGTTATTCCCAATCTTCATTTTCTTCTTGTTTAATTGAAATATTTTAAAGCTTACATTCTTGTTTTTTAATTTTTCTGTGGAAAAAAATGGCAGCAGAGCGCTTGGATGGGCACGGTGAGTGTTAGAAATGTGAGCTGGAGTAGCTGGAAGATTAGATAGTGTATTTAATATGTTGAAACAGATTGTGCTAATTTGATTACTGGGTAACAATGAAGTAATTCATTGTTATTGATGCACATGTGGGACTCAGGACATGGAATATATGCATTAAAGCATTACAGAATGCAGAATTTTTGAGATATAGATTAATAAGAATAAAACATAATCCAAATCAAATCAAGAGGAAGATATCATTGTGGAAATCATTTTATTATAATGTTTACTTTTGAAATAGTTTTTTCCCTATAAGCATTCTTTGTCTATGCTTAGTAGACAATGAGATAATATGCTTTTTAAACTAATATTTCACTGGTTTATAAATCAATTAATAACATGGCATCAGCTAGAAATATAAGCCTTTTAACAAGCTCAGTCTTTTCATTCAGTGGCAATTATGAGAAACAACATTATATTTAAAATAGGTATATATATTAAGTTAAGAGAAATAAACTGTGAGAATAGAAAATTAGTTAAACTTTGACTGATAAGATACAATCTGAAAAAATATTTACGAAAATGTTTTAGAGATAATTTACAATACTAAGAAGCTTCTTTGTTCCGGAAACTATGATTATATACTATTTTTAAAATTCAGTAACAGAATCCTATATTATCTAAAATAACCCTGTCTGAGATATATTTTCCCTTCTGAGGGATATTTCTGTCCAACATAAGAAATGAGATTTGCTCATAAAGTAGATTTAACTATGCATATGATCCATTTTCAGGAGAATTTTATAGATAATTTATTCAGTGTTAGCTGTTATGTGTAAACCAGACACTGTTTTACTGCAGTGGTAATATAATGGGTGTTTGCATAGCTTTGGTTTTCAGAGCTTGTTGTTAAGAAAGTTGCCAATTGTCTCATTATTCACTCTTTCTAATAGGATTCAGATCTTCGAAGTGCCCTGCTGCTGGAACAAGCTGCACATTGTTTTATAAACATGAAAAATCCTATGGTTAGAAAATTTGCCTTTCATATGATATTGGCTGGACATAGATATAGTAAAGCAGGGCAGGTAAGTTTGGCAAATGGAAAAGATATTATCACAATTTGATTGATTTGTTTCAATGTTTTTTAAAATTTAATGTTATACATTATACTGCGTCTCTGTGTTTATGGGGGTGGGACAAAGCAACCCACAGATTGCAAAGAAAAGCACATCCCACCCCCTATTCTAGCATGTCCTTAATATAGCTTATATAATATTCAGATCAGTCTGAAATATTAGCTATATATAGATAATCATAGTAAAAAGTGTAGCGTATCAAGTTCTAAAGTCCTTAAAAGTTCTAGAAGAATATGTAGAATTTTGTCAAACCAGAGAAAAAGAACAAAGTTGATAAATCTCTGAAGAGAGAATTACATAAGTGACTCATCATAGCAGAGAATTAATTCTGTATCATTATCACATGCTGTATCTCTGATAATGGAAGGACCTAAATTAATATACTGGCAAATTATTTTGAAATTCTTCTTTATATAACTCTTGTAATAGCTTGGAATGTCATTTTCTGTCGTAAAGAGGAGCATAATACTATGCAAATGTAGATAATATTTTTAATACATAAATATTTGTATAAATAATCTTCAAAGTTATATTTATCAATTCCCAAAATTATTTACATAAGAAGCTAAAGAAGGTAATATTTTTATAATACATATTTTTATTTAAAGTTAAAGATTTGTTTTTTCACTTGTAGTTGTTATACTAAACAATTTGTGACCTGTTGGGTCATCATTTCAGAAAAACTTCCTGAGCAGATTCCTTGATGCCTTAACAATAATAGAGCTTCTACCACACTGAAAAGTTCTTAAAAATTCAAAGGGATATTCAGAAATATAGCTGCCTTGAAAATAGCCCGTGCGGAATTGTATAGCACAGACAAACCTCTGCAGTTAATCGGAAACATTTTATAACATTTTTTATTATAAAAAATCAAAATAAATATATCTGGTATTTTCCTTTCCAAGTGTTATGATGCAGTCCACTAGTTAAAAATGTATATACACTACATATATAAAAGGTACTCCACACAAATGCTATGCCTCAGCAAAAAAGAGCACAAAAATATTTTGCATGCTTAGACATCACTCATAAAAGCATCTATATTTGAGAAAATTGATATACAAATATGTATATTTCAAGAAATGTATAAATAGATGTATAAATATTTCCACATAGTCAGTAAGGAAAAGAATAATGATCTGAAGACTAAACAAAACAGATTTTAAATAATGAGAAATCAAGTGAAACAGAAATTTGCAGATTTCTGCATTCTTCACTAAAATAATTTTTTGTATTTTTTAATAATATGATTTCAATATGTGGCATGCATAATTGTTTTTACATTTTAAATTGTTTACAGAAAAAACATGCTCTACGATGCTACTGTCAAGCAATGCAAGTTTATAAAGGGAAAGGGTGGTCCCTTGCTGAAGATCATATCAACTTTACAATTGGTCGCCAGTCTTTTACCCTTCGACAACTTGATAATGCTATATCGGCCTTCAGACATATTTTGATCAATGAGAGCAAGCAAACTGCTGCTCAGCAAGGAGCCTTTCTCCGAGAGTATCTCTATGTTTATAAGGTAAGCCACCAAGTTTATTCTCAGTAGAATCTTAATTTTACACTAAAATTTGAGTGGTTTGCCTTTTTAGTTGAAATAGTAAGTTCCTTTTTGAACATATTTCTGTTGCTATGAGGACTTACTGAGAATATTGCATTTTGTTCTAGTTCAAGATATTCAATGCCTACGAAAAAAATGAAATGGCAATTCCCTCTCTCTAATTACGACAAAATACAATCCAATATACTCCGTCAGTCAAATTTCTGTACAGCAACTAAAATGTAATACATAAAGTAGACAAGTATGATTAATATTATCCCCGATTATATTGCAGTCTGACAACTTTTCATTCAAGAGGTGGGTTAGATACCCAATAGTATTTTTTTTAAATTCAAAAGATACACAGCTTTTACTTGCTAAGCATGGATGAAGTTTCTTTTGTTTGTTTGTTTTTGCAGAATATAAGTCAGTTGTCACCTGATGGTCCTTTACCACAACTTCCTTTACCCTATATTAACAATTCTGAAACACGTGTATTCTTTGGACATGACAGACGACCAGCAGAAGGTTATTGCTCTTTTTTTCAATTGTACGAGTCTGTTAAGATATTATGTAAAATATTGTAAAATTAATATTTTAGGCAGAATGAAGTGGTAAAATATACTTCATGTCGTACATTCTGTAATTCGGGATCATTATTTTTTAATATCCACCATATAAAATTCCCGGCAAATAGAGAATTAGAAAACTATGAGCCTGGGAATGGCTCTTACCCACCACTTTTCTCTGATGCATATTTTTTCTATTTTCATTTTCTATATATAACTTGAAGATCATTAACATTTAATGTCCTCTCTACTGTGGGCTGAAAGTACAGTTCACTTTACGTTTTCATAACTATGGCTTCTAATTTTGTAGGATACATAGCTCAAGACGTGACCTGAAGACCTGGCTCTTCGAGCAGGCCGGCCTGAGTTGACTCAAATGGGATTTTAAATGGGGTTTTTGGATTGGTTGGGATGGGTGTACAAAGTTTTAGTTTATTTTAATTGGGGTTTTTAGATTTTTATAGGGACAGCCTAGGGTTTAATTCTTTTTTAACTATTTATATTTGTATACATGTATTTTAATTGGCTGTTCACCGCCCTGAGTCCTTCGGGAGAAGGGCGGTATATAAAACCTAGAATAAATAAATAAATAAATAAATAAGTTATATTTTGTATTATATTATTTTTTTAGTGTATTTATTTATCTCTAGCTCCAGCCAATTCAAACAAATTTAAGTTTAAGAGGAGGCAGGCAATCGTTTTACGACTTGCTGTGTCTTTTAACTGGCATATAAATGAAAAGAAATATGATGGTGATAACATTCATGTGAAAGGAAGGAGCAGGAGCGGAATTTTTCTTCTTTTTCGGTCCCCTGTTTTGAGGAAATTGAGAGTTCTGTTTCGTAGTTGCTATTTTTGGGGAGAGCGGCAAATTTGTATAATAACATTAGAAATGTAATATGCTCATTTTAATTCTTGTTTTATGAAAAAATCAGAAAGTAATGCTGCTGCTGTTCATGAGCTTTCTTTAGCATTACAGTCTTGGGAAGCTCCAGTGTCTATTAAAAGAAACTTTCCATTATCTCCTTAGTTTCCCTATCCACTTAGTTGTTTTGTTTCCTATCCCAGTCAGTGATTTGAATTACGGACTTCTGCTTCTTTTCTGATGATAATACATAAAAAGTTACAAAATAGGCATCAGAGAAATCATATGAATTTTTTAAAGCATATCATATGAAAGAACAACAGATGAATTATAATATAAAAATAAAATCATTTTTATTTTAATATTGACATCTAGGTGAAAAACAGGCAGCAACACATATAAGCCTTGATCAGGAATATGTTTCAGAATTTTCACAACAGTGGAAGGAACTTGAAGAGCAAGTTGTGTCTACAGTTAACAGAGGCACAACGCTTCCTAATTTCCAGCCAACGCAATATTGTTTGAACAGATATTCGGATAACTCTAGGTTTCCACTTGCTGTAGTAGAAGGTAAACTTGTGTAAATGTGTAGATAAGGAATATATGATACAACATTATTTTAATAATGGCAATTTTTATCTAAAATTTACAAATGGTTTATTAAAATCATATTTAGAAATAGTCTTTCTAAAAATATGTATACTTTTTCTTTTTAATAGAACCAATAACAGTAGAAGTAGCTTTTAGAAATCCACTGAAAGTTCCACTTCTGTTAAGTGATCTGTCACTACTTTGGAAATTCCAACCAAAGGATTTCAATTCAAAGAATAACGAAGAAACAAAGGAATTTGTAAGTAATTAGAAATAGTCTGTAGCAAGGATTTGCAATACACTAGTAATGTCAAAATATAATTCCACATTTTATTAGGCTTTTGATAATGATGGCATATAATATTAAACTAAAATTTAACATTTCAGTCATAGTTTTGCTCAGTACTCACACGTTTCCTTTCCTCCTTAGTATAGCAGCAAGATGATTCAGAGTTTCTGTGTAAAGAAACAAAAACGCAACATTTCATACTGACCCTAAACTGGGGTTAGGTCATGGACACTTGTGTAGATTTTTTTTATTGTTGCCTGTGTGGATTTCTGTCCCCACCTGTTTTAAAAAATATTGAAAACTAGGAATAATGCAAAACAAACCACATTATTATATTTCACTCTTAGGAAATTAAAACAACAAAAAACTGAGGGATTAGAGTGCATGTCAGGGAGCAATTCATTGGTTTACAATCTTGTGGTGCTAAATTGGGGTCTCCTATTAACATATTGATATGATTGTATATCTAGGACATCTGGGTGTACATTTCTTTGATCAGAAAATGTTGACCATGAAAACAGATGCAGTTTTTTTGGGAAAGTAGTAATGGCAAAAATTCATTGTCAGAAATAAATGCCTCCTTTTTTATGTAGGAAACATGTGGAAAAGATATGATTGGAGCTGAAGTGATATCAGAATTTTTGATTAACAGTGAAGAAACTAAAATGGTAGGTAGGTTTATTTCATACCTTTAAAAATAGGAATCTAGGGATGGTTGTTCACAAAAGGATCTGGGGATTACATTGCATTAATAACTCAAAAATGTATTTTATTTATTCAATTTCTATGACCACCAATGTTAAAAATATGACTTTGTAACTGAGAGGAAATAAAAACAAGATAAAAACTTCATAAGTATACAGTAAATAACAAATACAATATACAAAATAAAATAACACAATCAACATAATGGGCTAAACCTCTTCACAAGCCTCAGACTTAATTACAGAAGTAGGCCTTTAAAGTCTTATGGAAGTCTTATGGAAAGACAATAGAATTGTGGCAAGGTTAATTTCTGGGGGGATGATGTTCCAGGAAGGAATACTATGAGAGAAAAGATTCTTCTCTTGGGACCTGCCAGGTGACATTTCCTAATGAATGGGACCGTGAGCATGCTTATCTGTCCTGTCCCAGTCCATGCACACACAGCACAGGCAGGGTTAAGCATGTTTATTTCATACAACCAAACTGAGTTATTCCCCAAGTCCCAACTTTGTGTGTGCCGTCCTTAGAGTAAGTTTCAAGCAACCTTTCCAGAAAATGCCAACTGAAAGCATAATGAAAGCAGTGGGAACACAACAAGCCTCAGGGTGTTCCATGATGCCAGCAAGATGAACTAAAGTCCGGGCAAGATGACAGTAAGGGGAGTCAAGGGATTTCAGTCAGGACAACAGCAAGATAAATTAATGAACTTTAAGCAGGATGACAGCAGTGGCTGGTTGCAAGGCCCAATAAAAGCAACCACAACCCTTGTATGTAAAAAGAAAATATATAAATAAATTGGAAAAAAAAAAAGCAACCACAACTCTCAGAGGTTCAAGGCACTCTGAAGGCAACTTGCCTTCAATGGGTGCAAGGCACAACAATGGCAATTTGACTTCAATCTGTGCCAGGCACAATAACAGCAACACAGTCTCAATGAATGCAAGGCAACAAGTCACAAGCATTTACAAGTGGACGGATAACAAATGGTTGTCTCTTGTCAACTATCAGGTTCCAAGTGCCAAAGTAAATAGGCGCTAACTGGTGCATCTCAGTAGGAAGTACAAGGATGTCTTCTTGTGAATAGCCTCACTGACCTCCCTCTGCTTGACTCTGCATGACCTGGGATCAGAAGGGGGCGGCAGCTCCACTTCTGTGATGTCTGTTACAGCTAAGTCTCTTCTCCAGCCTGCGCTGACCAAGATATAGCTGTCTCTTCTCCAGCCTGCACATTGTGCTTTTTGTCTGGCTGCTCTCTTTTGGATTCCCTCAATGTTGCTAGCATAGTGTCATTTTGACCATCCAATTCTGCCACAGAACCTTTCATGTCCCCCTGGTGCTCCCCATCATCCCTCTCAGATTTCTCCAGAGCTAGCTATTGCTTGTGATCTGAGCTGGTGCCCAAGATAGCCATCACACTCACCTTCCAGATCCCACAAAACATGGAGATTGTCCCATAAGCAAGCATGGGTCATGTTTCATGAAATTTATAGGTCATTACTAGCACCTTGAATTGAAACCAGAAGCATGCTAGCAACCAGTGTAGCTTGCAGAGCACAGATGTAATGTGCTGAATAAATGGTCTATGCCAATGCATTTTGGACTGGGTGAAGCTTCGAGATGTTCTTCAAAGACACCCCTGTGTACAGCATTTTGCAGTAGTTCAACCAGGAAATAACTAGGGCATAAGTGACTGGAGCCAGGGCGTCTTAGTCCAGAAATTGGCACATGCAAAAGCCCTCCTAGCCATATGACAAGCCCAGGAGAACTCCCATTCTATTTGAGGTAGTGTCCAGAATAAGTGATGGAAAATCCATAGAACCCAGAGGTTCTAAAACCCAAAACCATTCAGTCTTGTTATGAATGGGCAACCCACTATTTTCCATCCAGATCTCCAGTC
Source organism: Bungarus multicinctus (assembly GCA_023653725.1). Lineage (NCBI taxonomy): Eukaryota > Metazoa > Chordata > Lepidosauria > Squamata > Elapidae > Bungarus > Bungarus multicinctus. Next base: position 52,707,922 of record CM042846.1, on the reverse strand, counting down.
TCCAGATATCAAGATAGGACTTCCATGGCATTATTCAGGCAGCCTGGAATGGAGACATAAAACTCTTGTCAGCATTGATGATACATCATCCCAAAACATTGGAGGACTTCACTATGCAGATTCATTTGCAAGTTAAACAGGAGAGAAGAGTGTACTGAGCCCTGTGGTACCCCATATAAAACAGACTGAGCTGAACCTCCCTTCCCCACAACATTGACTGCAACTGACCCTGGAGGAAGGAGTACAGTATCACCTTGGAGCAAGTCCTGAAGGCTGCTGAGAAGTCAAGAAGATCATAGACAGATGCACCACCCCAATCCCATTCCTACCAGAGATCATCTAAAAGGGATATCAGTGCCATCTCAGTGCCTCCGATTAATCTGTTCTCTGGAGCTACTGCACAACCATCTTCTACATAAACTTTCCCAAAAAGGGAAGGATGGAAAATGGTCAAAAATGTTTCAGAATTGTTGGATCCAGGGAATATATAGAAAATGTAATAAGTTTATATATAGCTTCTTATAATGAGTAATATAGATTCAGTGTCCTAAATGTGTGACTTAGGTAGTTGCTTTTATATAGTAAGTAGTTTATAAATGTAAAATAACTACAGTAGCAACAACAAAAATTTAACATATCTCCACAGGCAAGACTAAAGCTCTTTCCCCATCAAACAGGGGAGCTACACATTCTGGGAATCGTTTACAATCTGGGCACTATGCAGGGCACTACGGTGCTAGATGGATTAGATTCTTCTATTGGATTACTGAGAGGTAAGCCTGTGTGGCATTTTCCATTCACTGAAGTTTCATGTAAGATTCCTACCATAATGTTACATTCTTATATAAATTCAAGCTATTATAGTTAAATAATTGCTTATATAACAATAAGAAAGAAAAGCTCATGGCTCCCAGAGATAGGAGCATACCATTTAATAGAAAGATCTGATTTCTGCAACCCAGAATGTTTTCCCAATGATTATACACCGCTATATTTCAATACATCATATATTGGTTACTTTACATTTGCATAAATTTTAATTTAACCAAATACAATGATATTTCAAAAAGTTGATATTTGATTAATTAGCAGTTCGCTAAATGAATAGTGAAATTTCATACTGTAAAATATCAGTTTATTCATTTGAAATATGGTACCTGTTTTTGAGCTATCAAAACTCACTAAATGACCCTCAAATTAATAAAAGTCTCAAGCTTTCAATCAAGAGCAAGGATTGGAACAGCATAAAGAAAACAACAATATGCTTAAATTCTCAACAATTTCTTAATGTACAGAATCTGACCTGGTCAAATATAAAACTAACACATTTGAACTGTTTTTAAAAACATTTTATCACAGGTAACGTGTTTCTCCAACAATACGGCCTCCACCAATAGGAAGACCCAGCATGTTTTCTAGGCATGAAATGAAATTAAGCCCCTCCCCCCAAATTTAGGCCTAGCTTAAAACATGCTGGGGGGGAGGCCGGGGGTTAAAACATGCTGGGGGGGAGGGCAGGGGTTAAAACATGCTGGGGGAGAGGGCAGGGGGGAAACTTGCCTTTAACAGTGCCCTATGCGGCGCTGCCGCTGTTCTCGCACCAGCAGGAAGTGTAGAAGCGTTTCTGCTGCTTCTCGGGTGAGGGAGCTGCCTCCATGGCTTCCACAGTTCCTGCTGGCACGAGAACAGCAGCAGCGCCGGCAGGAATGTGGAAGCGTTTCTGCCGCTGCTCGGGTGTGTGCGGAGCTTCCGCACACACCCGAGCAGCGGCAGAAACGCTTCCACGTTCCCGCCGGCGCTGCCGCTGTTCTCGCACCAGCAGGAAGTGTAGAAGCGTTTCTGCCGCTTCTCAGGTGGGGGAGCTGCCTCCATGGCTTCCATAGTTCCTTCCGGCACGAGAACAGCAGCAGCGCCGGCGGGAACATGGAAGCGTTTCTGCTGCTGCTCGGGTGTTTGCGGAGCTTCCGCACACACCCGAGCACCGGCAGAAACGCTTCCACACTCCCGCCGGTGCTGCTGCTGTTGTCGTGCTGGGTGGGAACACTGCTGCCGCCCACCCACTGATGGGGGCGAGAGAAATTAATTCACCCCCAAAAAGACGGCCTAGCCGTTTTTCGGGGCTCAAAAAAAAATAAGGCCCTGCCTTATTTTGTGATAAACACGGTAGTTGCAATAGAAGAGGCAGAATCAACACTGCTTATGTATAACACCTATTGAGTAAGATCTTCTTAGCTGCTGCAGTCTCATGCAAAGTATTGGATGGTAATTGTGGGAGAAGAAAGAATGACACTAGCTTTTCAATAAAGTTGATTTTTCAACTTAATCAATAATCAATAAAGTTGATTTTTCTGCTCCTTTTCTGCAAACGTAGTTTTTTTTCCAGTATCTGAGATACACCGTAACAGTTTTTATACCTGCTTTAAATGTTATATTTGCCATTGGATTACCGACTCATTTGATACACTTTGTTTTAGAGAAATATAATTCTACTGAAATGTCTGTACGAGGGCGGCAAGATTTGGAAATCCAGGGCCCTCGCTTAAACAGCACCAAAGAAGAAAAAACATCTATTAAATATGGTCCAGATCGACGTTTAGATCCCATTATTACAGAAGAGATGCCTTTGCTTGAGGTACAGTTCAACAGCTGGCAACATCTGAGTTATTATTAGATATTTTAACAGTTTTCTGAATATATGAACCATCTTCCCATTTTTGATTTTTGTTTTCCAGTCTACTTCAGTTTCAAATTTTTATACTATATTTAAAATCAGGGTAATTCTGAAACCTGTTATAATAAAATAAAGTGTAAGTACAAAATAACACTGTGAAACTTCCTGATTACATTTTGTGGAATGACAACAGACCTTTTTAAAATGAAGAATATACTGTGCTTTTTTTCTTTTTTTACTTATTTTATGAAGCTGTCAAAGTTGAAGCGGTCAGATAGAGCTGGCATTTTAAACTTTGCAACTTTATCAAAATATATAGATTTCTTTCTTTTTTTAAATGCAGGTATTTTTTATACATTTCCCAACACTGCTGCTTTGTGGAGAAATACGAAAGACATATGTAGAATTCATGAATGTAAGCAAGTGTCCTCTAACTGGAGTGAAAGTTGTCTCTAAACAGCCTGAGTTCTTCACTTTTGGTAGTAAAGATGCTGTTTTATCTCCACTAAGCCCAACAGCCTCTGAACATTGCAGCGCTTACAAGACTGTTGTTACACATTCTACCTCAGTATGTTCACTGATATCCTCAGCTGTTGCATCAGAATTTGGGGTTGGAACAGGAAGTCAACCTGAAATAATAGATGTCCCACTTCCTGACTCAGTTCTCCTCCCTGGAGTATCAGTACAGCTACCCATGTGGCTCCGCGGGCCAGATGAAGAAGGAGTTCATGAAATAAATTTCTTGTTTTACTATGAAAGTATTAGAAAGCACTCAAAAATGTGGTAAGTCTTTTAGAGCTATATTGTTTTATCTAAGAACTAAAGTTTTCCAAGATGATAATTAAACAAAAGAAAAATGAAGTTTAAAAAGATATTAACCTCTGTTGTGTAGCTATGACTGAACATTTCTCTACAAATAATACTATATGGAAAACTGTTGTAGTAATGAACATTGTCAGTACTTTTTGATAAATGTTAAATAAACTCAAGTCTTCACAAATGTATTCCTCAAATTCTGAATGTACCTGCTTAGGATACAATTTGTTTTAAAAACACACATTGCTCTGGTTCTGTAGGCAATACAAATGTAATTTTCTCACATGCATTAATTCAAAATATGTAAAATTGGATTTAATGTAAAATATTAGTGTTGTACAAATTTTGGATACAATCCAGAAAAATCTGTTTTCAATTTTACTAATGATTAAAATGTATTTATCTATTGAATTACTATAGTCATTCATCTGAAACAAGTGACTGGGTGTCATAAATTTACTAGGTTTAACATTATGAAATCTATAACTATTCTTATTATTAACTTTCAACTCTATAAAATGGATGTACAAAAATATTCCCATAGAAAATTATGATTAGATACAGTGAAACACAGTCCCATTCTAGTTAACTATTTGTGGACTTCCATGGAGAGCTAGTTTGATATAATTGTTAAGTGTTGGCCTAGAAACCAGGCATTGAGTTCTTGGTCTCCGTTAGGCATGAAAAGCAGACTGGATAACTTTGGGTCAGTCATTCTATGTCTGCTTTTACACATGCAACTTTGTATTTTGGGAAATGTAAGAATTGTTATGCACGTGCTCTATTCAGATTTTGCATCATGCTTTTGGAGATTCTTATAATAAAAGGAAGCTTAATTTAAAAAATCTTAATGTTTGTACTCTAGTTGATAGCATCAATTTATGTGATAGTTGGTGAATTTCATTTGAAGAAAATTTGACACATAGCCTGTGAGATGTTTCTTTTTTCCAGTCACAGAGTATTGAGACACACTGCAGTTATTTGCACCAGCCGATCTTTGACTGTGCGATCTACTGTGTATCGGAGCAATGCTCTTGAGGATGAAAAAGGTGAAGGTGACAATATGCTAGTGTTTGTGGATGTGGAAAATATCAATACTGTAAGTCTTCTCGGAACTGAGGAATAGTTGATTGCATTTTAAACAACCTAAGACATTAATTGCATTTTAAACAACCTAAGTCATTGATTGCATTTTAAACAACCTTTCTGTTCTCTTATGAAATATTTGTTTAATTCTTTAAAGTATGTAGAAAAAGTCAGTACTTGGAAATCATTTTCCTTCTTCAGGATTGCATAGAAATTTGGCAGTAGAGATCTGCTATATAGAGAAATCTAGTACGTTTTTTGCCAATGTAATTTTCCAAACAACCTCTTCCATATAGGAATAGCTACTCATATTGCCATTATGTGTTTTGTTTTTAATTGCTTAGTGTGTGCTTTGAGATTCAGATAATTAATTTTTGAAAGGTATCTAGAGTAAATATAGTAAAATGTCTCAGTAGTATTCAGCTTTTATTCATATGGAAATTTTTATTTAACAACTTTTAAACTTCTTTTTTCCTCTGGGATGAAGTGCAACTAAGTTTTAGACATTGCTCTTTTTCATCTCTATATAATTTGATTTGCTGCTGAAGGAAGTGAGCAACCAAACCTAAAGATCATGTGTCTTTGATTCTCTAAGAATTAAATTTCTATAAAGCGAGTATATTTCTGCAGTGTTAAATTCAATGTTCAATATTCTGGTCCGGATCTCTATTTTTCATTACCATGAGAGCTAAGGAAAGAGTGTATAAGATCAGAGCCTATTTCTAATCTTTCCACAGAGATAATTCTGCTTAAAATACAGTGAGCTGGATAGATATAAATCATATAGGAAAAGGGCATAACAAGATTGTGCTGATGTGGAGGGGAATGAACATGAAGTACAAAATGCCTATTCCAAGAAGCTAATCTGAGTAAACTTCTTAGACTGCTTCCTGATTCACACAAAGATCAAGAAAGAGATGGGAGAGCACATTCAGGCTTGCAAGATTCTGTTACTATAGCTGTTCTAATAAAATTTGATTTTATTAGAATTAGTATTGGTTTCTTAGTCTAGTCTACTTTATAGGGCTGACATCTGTTTTTAACAAAACGATGAAAGCAGTGTTGATTGCAAGGTTCACCCCTTTTGTATATGCATATGATATCACAATAAACAACCCAAATACTTGTGGCTTGCATCACAATGGTATAAAACCAGTTTTTTTGTAATTCTGTAATTTTGACTCTGTTGTGCACCCAACAGAATCACTATCAAGTGATTTTTCTATTTCCTTTTTGTCTTGTTAACATTTCAAAACCCCAGTAAACTATGAAATCTGAAGGAATTTTATATTTCAAGAAAAAGATTAATCTCCTCCCTTTTTGTATGAACATGTAATGAGATACTAGTTAATGCTAGTAAGTGCTGGGCATAAGTGCTGAGCAAGTGCAATGTATGTTCATTGAATGAGGAACATTGGCCATTTAAATTGTTGCATGTGGATCATTTGTAAATTGTGCTGCTCTAATCTTTTCCCATCCCACCCGAAAGGATTGTGTGTAAAATAAACAGCAGAATAGTTCTTTATGTATAATTTTTAGCTTTAGATAATATTTCATCTTTGAGACAGATGTACGATTTGCATATCTTATTTTGATATCTCCCTTTTAGAGTGAAGCTGGCGTAAAAGAATTTCATATAGTCCAAGTGTCTAGTAATAGCAAAAACTGGAAGTTACAGAAATCCATAAATTTCTCTGAAGATAAAGGTTTGTTAAATTTATAAGATAAAACTTTAAATTCTTTTTAATTAAGTGGCCATGGGATCAGGGATGGTACAAATCCAAGCAAGACACAATGGCTAAAACCCATCCATGAGGAAGTAATTTATTACAAAAGTGATTTATACAAAAATAAACTTATTCCTTGGAGCAGTGGTGGGATTTGTTTTTTAGATTTTTGTCTCTGTACTAACATTTTTATGGTTTTGTTTTTATCTAGAAGATCTTCCCAGTGCTGTTTCTGTGTTTTATTTTTCTTACCAGTTCATCTTCTGTATTCATATACTATGCTGACCTATAATTATTCTATTCTGTCTTCATCTTTCTAAAGTCTCATTCCTTAATTTGTTTCTCTTAGCCTGTAGTTTTATATTTTGTTTTACATTTTTATCTCAATATGATCCCATGTTCTAGCATTTAGTCCTTTTTACCTTCTACTTTCTTATAACCATATCTATCTTAATTCTTGTCCCAATTCTACACTGATACTTAACACAGGTATCCCCAATCAATGTCCCTTGTGGGTTGCTAATTTTCAGTGTGTTCTGTTATCCTAATCTACTGGTGTGGTTTACGTGAGAAATGGGTATACCATTTGGGGACTTAGTAACCTTTTCTTAAATCTTTATTTTATTTCTTAAATTTATATACTGCCCATCTCACTATCAAGCAACTCTGGGTGGCTTTGTTAATGACTGTGGACTACTCCTGTTTGCTCCATGGCTGGATATTGTGCCAAAGGCCATGTTCTTCTATTACTTTTTATTTCTTCTTATTTCGTCCTCTGTTCTGGAAGCATGCCACAGCCAACAAACCCTCACTGCCATATTTTTCCCTTCCCTCTTCTGATTCAGCAGTACCTCCCCTTGGAAGATCCAAAAATCTTCTAAAAATAGCCAGTCTTTTTTCTAGCCTTTAGAAAGGCAAATGCATGGGAGTTTTTTTTTAAATATAAGCATATGAGAGGAAATTGTGTGAATGTTCTTGCTGCTGCAATTGTTCTCTCTAAAATAGGGTTATTAGATAGTTCTATTTTCTTATCTTTTTTTGGCTGCTGTTCTTTAATTATTTGGAAAGGCACTCTTGGGAATTTGAGAATTCTGTGCAACACATATAATTTTATAATTTTATTATAGTATGGAATGCTGTAAATCTGTTTAAAAATTTGTAGAGAAGTATAGTGATCATCCAGAGTGATTTATATACATACAATTGTCTAGCGTTGGGGTAGCCAACCTTTTGGACCTCAGGGACCACCAAACTCGTAATTTCAAATCCCGCAGACCACTAAGATGAATTTTGACTGATGGTGGCTTGCTGACGTTGGTGGGAAAGTCAAGCCTGGTGACTGCTGCAGCTCTGGAATATGGGACCAAGTTTCCCACCAACATCAGCAAGCCACCCTGGGGCAGATTTCCCTCCCCCACCATTGGTCTTACCTTCCAGTTCCAGCTCGCATGGCTCTACTCACGGTTTGCGCTTGGCTGAAGGGTGGGGGCCAGCGGGTGGGTGGGCCATGGTGGGTGGCGCAGTCTTGTGTTCCCGCACAGCCTGGATTAATTGCTTTGGGAGGAGTGCTTTGGGGGGGACATTTCTCTGCGGACCACTAAAATTTTTTCACGGCCCACCAGTGGTCCCTGGCCCACTGTTTGGTGACCACTGGTCTAGTGTAACAGTAAAAAGAAAAAAAAAACTTAGTCCACTGCTAGTTTAATTAGATAGCATATTAAATCACTATAACATTACTTACACTGTTTATTGCTCTCGTAATGTTCTTTTTTCTCAGAAGATGGATATAAGCTCTGCATGTTTACTGACTATGGTTGTAAAATGGAGTCATTAGAAGGGTTTTAATTTTTAAATTTTTGGGTTTTTATGGGTTTTCTGTATTCTTAATTCAGCCATTAATTTAATAATTTTTTAATCTATTTTACATTTTTTATGGATTGTACTGTTTTATTAAGGCTGTTCACCTCCCCGAGTCCCTATTTAGGAGAGGAGGCAGTATAAAAGTTTAATAATAATAATAATAATTAAGACAGCAAATAAATTTTAAATATTTACTACCTTATAAAAGCACAATAATAAACTCGTTCTTATCACTATTAAAATTTAAATATTGCATACATTAAAATGTTTAATGATCAAGTCAAAAATCCAAAGATGATTCCTTTCTATAATATTGAAAATAGTGGTTATTGAAAACAATGAGTATGCAAAAATGTAAAATGAATTTTTGAATTTGGGATACTGTATAGGTAGTCCTCAAATTATAATTGCACAAAAACTCGGAATTACACTTGTCAATCATTGTGGTCATAAGTCAAGGCATCACATGACCAGACTTGATTTTTGACATTATTTTGCATCACTTGTTAAGCAGATACCATGATTGTTAAGTCTTTCCCCCCAAATCGGGTGGGATTCTACCGGTTTGGACCGGTTTGGGTGAACCCCTTGCTCCGAAAATCAGCTGGCAGAGAACTGGTTCGCTGCAACGAGCATGTGGGCCTGGTTCTTCCCTTTTGTGAGAGCATAGCTGATTCGCGCAGCAGAGGAGTTTGCCATGCCTCAGCTGTTTTAGTCACAGACACTGCAGAAGAAGGTCAGTATAAAACATTTTTGAAACATGGAGCGCACGCGTGGAGAGAGCAATCTCCGAACCAGTTGTTATACTGGTGGAATCCCATCCCTGCCCCCAATAGTTGAGGGTTTTTTTTTGTTGAAAACTAGAAATAAATATTGGAAACAGGCAAAAAATTTGCTAACTGTGGGATATGCCAAAAAGGTGAGCTGGTTGTCAAACACCTGAAATGCTATCAAGTGACTGCAGGTCACTTTGAAAATTGGTCAAAGTACCTCTGGGAAGATTTGTCATAACTTTAAACAGTGACCAGTCATAAATTAAGAGCTACCTGTATGCCTTTTTGTGGTATTTTTAACTTTGGTTTATCTGGAACTGTTCACATGCAACTAGTATAACTGCAATCCTACATTCCTTAGTAGAAGTATGGCTCGCTGAAAATAGCATTGGCTATTTTTTTTTTTTAGAAAACTTCATTGAATTTTATTACATAAAAACATTAAAAAGTATATAATTCAATAACAGCTGTTTGTAGTGCATTATCATATAGCAATCATTTGTGCGATAGTAATAATTTATACATAACTATATTCTTATTCTATCTATGTTCTATATTTAATAATCATCTATCCTTAGTTTGTCTCTGATCTATCCAATTGTACCATTTTTCCCATACCTTATAAAATATTGAAGATACCTTATTTTTTAGACTCAACGTTAATTTATCCATTTCAGCACAATTCATAAGTTTTGGTGTAACCAGTTCTTCTACAGGTGTGAATGTCTGTTTCCAACACTGAGCAAAAGCAATCCTGGCCGCAGTCAATATATGTAGTAATAAGTATTTTGTAGTCTTTACATATTTTTTTTTTGAAGATCCCCAATAGGAAGAGCTCTGGTTCTAAATCTAATTGTCCATTGATAATTTCTGTAGCCATTTTTGGATTTTAAGCCAATATTTTCGAGCCTCTGAGCAAGACTACCACATATGATAATATGTTCCCTCTTTTTTTCTACATTTCCAACAAGTAGGATTCGGTTTAGGGTACATTTTTGCTAATCTCGAAGGGGGTAAGTGCCACCAGTAAAACATTTTATATGCATTTTCTTTGTATGATTTTGTTAATTTATGATTTCTATTCCATATAGTCTCCCAATCTGCTAACTTTATATTATGTCCAATGTTTTGAGCCCAGGCGATCATACATCCTTTCACGACTTCTTCTTCTAGTTCTACTTCTAAGAGATACTTATAAATTTTAGTAATATTTTTTTTATCTGGTCCTAATAAGATTTTATCTAATTGTTGTGGTTTCAAATATATTCCATAGTCCTTTATATCCTTATTGTATCGGCTTTGTATTTGAAGATAAGCCCACCAATCTATTCGTAGCCATTGTTCTTGGAGCTCCTGTTTTGTTTTTAAATTTCCATTTATATCCAATAGATCTTTATATTTTAACATTTTATTCAGGTCTAGGTTATTTGGGTGAATCATCGCTTCCATTATAGATAGCCAAATTGGAATTTTTATATAATGTTTCTTTTTAAGCTTGATCCAATTGTATATCAGCGAATCTCTGTTCAAATTCTATAAAAATATTTTTGTTTGATAGGTCCTATTTCCCAAAGAAATGCATGCCACCCCCTTTGAAGATCATGACCTTCTATAACTAATATTCTTTTATTCTTTAAATTAATCCAATCTTTTAACCAAACTAATGCTGCTGCCCTATAGTATAATTCCCAATTTGGCAATCCAAAACCACCTCTGCTGTTCATATCTTGTAACAATTTCATTTTTATTCTGGGTTTCTTACCCGGCCAGATGAATTTTAATGTCATTCTATTGAGATTATCGAAAAAGGTCTTATTTAATTTAACTGGGATGGTTGGAATAAATAAAGAAATTTTGGTAATATCTTTATGGCAGCTATTCTTCCTAATAATGACAATTGCATTTTCGTCCAAAGTTCTAAATCTTTTTGTGTTTGTTGTAATAGCTTATTATAATTGGTTTCCTTTACCGTCTTACAGTGTGCTGTCAGCCATATTCCCAAATATTTAATTTTCCTTGTTGTTTGAAGTCCCAGCACCCTTTCTAATTCTATTATTTGTAGATCTGTTAGATTTTTTACTAGGAGTTTCATTTTCTGTCTGTTAATTTTTAATCCTGCTACTGCTCCATATCTTTCTAGTTCCTTAATTAATATTGGTCCTTTTTCTATTGATCTTCCATAATAAAGGTCATATCATCTGCAAAAGCTTGCAATTTATATTCTTCATTTTTGATTTTTAATCCTTTTATTTCAGAATTTTGCCTCACTCTAATAATATTTCTAATGATAATATGAAGAGGAGAGGGGACAATGGACAACCTTGTCGTACTCCTTTTTCTATATTTATAGTTCGAGTATTCTCTCCATTTATTATTATATTTGCTTTTTGTACTGAATAAATTGCCGTTATAATATTCTCAAATTTAGTGCCAAAATTCATACCATAAATTTGTTGAATCATAAATTGCCAGTTGAGATTATCAAAAGCCTTTTGAGCGTCCAAAAATACAAGGGCTACCTGTTCCCCCGGATGGGCTTTATAATATTCCAGAACATCCATTATTATTCTTAAATTGTTTCTAATTTGTCTATTTGGGAGAAATCCATTTTGATCTGGGTGTATATACTCATTCAAAATTATCTTTAATCTGGTAGCAATAAGAGTAGTAAATATTTTATAGTCAACATTCAATAAAGAGATTGGTCTATAATTTTGTATCATCCTGGGATCTGAGTCCCCCTTTGGGATTAGCAAAATTAATGATTCCTTCCACATGTCTGGCATTTTAGCAGATGTTAATATCTCATTAAATAAATCCACCATTATTGGTCCTACCTGTTCTTCTATTACTTTATAAAATTCTGCTGGGAAGCCATCAGGGCCTGGAGTTCTGTGACTTTTCTGGATTCTAATTGCTTGTTTTAATTCTGTCATAGATATATCCTTCGTCAACAGTTCTTTCATGTCATCCTTAATTTCACGAGTACTTTTTTCTCTTAAATATTTCCTTATCTGATCTTTGTCTACTCTCTTCTTTTTATACAGCTTCTCAAAATATTTGTATACAATCTCTTTTTTCTTTTATGCTGATAATTTACGCTTTCATCTTGTAATTGGTAAATGGTTCTTTTCTCTTTCTCTTTTTTGAGCTTATAAGAGAGCCATCTGCCAGGCTTATTTGAGCATTGGCTATTTTTTAATAGACGTATGTAAAATGTCAACTAATGAAAATTATTCTGTTGGAACTGTTATTGATAAAACCCGCGTATGACATGCAAGTATATTGATTTTGTTGTAAAGCTCCTTTTTTGCCATTTGACAATGTGGCAAAATCTGTTACATGGAACAAATAGATATCGACACAACATTGCAATCATAATCCAAAAATCAAATAGATTTGTTTGGAGACCATAACTTTTAAAAATAACTGCTGAAATTTTGCTAATCCCATTGTGTTTGTAGTTATGGTCACAAAAACACATATATTGAATTTTTTTTTCTTCCAACTACAATACTTTCTATTATTACTAAGTAATATTACTATTTAGATGGACAATATCCTGAAAAATTCACTTTTATTAGAGTTGTATGTATATTTTCTGGTACTCTACTGTACTTAATATTTATATCATAATTTATATGTTACTTTACATAAATGATACAAAGTATGCATCTTTCTGTAGCATTTAGTATAACATTTTGGTGAATATTTGAATTTGGTTTTCAAATAAATGGTGAAACCGGTAGGAATGTGTTTTTTTTTTTTAAACCTGTATTTTGGGAGAACAGATGGTTCACATTAAATTATTTTGTCATGATAAGCTATGCATATTTTATCATTCTTTCTACCAGATATTAAACTGGCTAATAGAGAAAAAGGAAAACTGTGCTTAAAAGCAGTCAGATGCAAACATCCAGTAGGTAAATAATCACATTTTATTTTTTATTATTTCATTTCAATTAATTGCTTTCTTATTTGGAAGATTGACTTTTTTCCTTCCTCCTTTATTCCATAGAAAATTATACTTTTGCAGATGTTGTTTTTGGAAATGAACAGGTATGCTTATCATATTTTGGTTTAAAAATGTTTAATTTCATAAAGATTGTGACCTTACATGACAGAAATATTCTTATGAAATACATCTAGGAGAAAAATATAGCAATGCCAAATTGTTAGTATCTGTGCAATATATAAAATAAAAGCACAAAACAAACACAACAAAAAGATCTAGAAATAACAGAAAACATGATGAGTCTGCACTTTTTAAAAAATTAATATAGGCAGTCCTTGAGTTATGAATGTAATGGAGCCTGCATGTTCCATTTGTAACCCGAGGATTTGTGGGAGTGAATCTCATACCTAGAATGGGACCACTCCCTCCTTTCGCCCACACATTTACTAATTGAATGCGAGGCTCGTTAAGTGCACATAAGATATTTCAGGGTGGAGAAGGCCATGGGGAGGGGACTATTGATGGAACAGGCCATCTGCCTAAGACCACCCAAGGCCTCCCTGACCCACTGAAATACCTCATGCTCCCCACAGTTGCTTCCCTCTCAACCTGTTATGCCAGGTCACTTACTTTCTGAAGATCTAGGAAGCAGTCCCCTCTCCAGCCTCTCAACCACATGCACCCCTCTACAGTTCCATTCAGGCCTCTGCAGGCCTTGCCCAGAAGGTTGCTGGCCAAAATGAAGCTTCTGAGGGGCGAATCCAGGGGCCGGATCTGGTCCTCCAATGCTGTGTTCGGCCCTCCACAGACCTTCCCTGGCCTGTTGCAGGCCAAATTGGAGCTTTTGGAGACTCCATTTCAGCTGGCAATGTGCCAGGCAAGGCCTTTGGATGCCTGAACAGGGCTTCTGAGCTCCTTTTCGGACAGTAACATGTAAGACAAATGTTGCAGAGCCTCTGCAGTTGTTCGTAAGGGCGGAAAACTGCTGTGGTGCTGCATGATTCGTAGTTTGGGCCTTGTTCACAGATGCTAGGGGGTGCTTATTGCATAACTTTGAACTTTCGTTATGGGAACACTAATAACCCAGAAATTACCTATAATGCAGTAGTATTTTTTAGCCATACAAAATATTAAAAGACATATACACAGATGTGTATGTGTATAAAATATGTATATTCTATGTAGATATTCTGTTGTTTAATATGTATTTTGTATAGAATATAATCAAAAATAATGTATAAAATAATGTATATTTTTCTCAGAAATAGTTTCCTGCTTTCTCTTAGAATAACTGCTTTTTATATTTAAAATAAAAACATCCATTCCTAGCATGTTTAAAACTGGCTATTTGGGTTGTAGACAAATAAGTCTGGAAGAGAGGAATTAATTTTGCACTAATGTTCAAATTATACTTTTTTTAAGTTGATGAAAATGTTTGAGGTGTTGGTGAATCATCATATAAATGCATATCACAATATGTATTTAGAATTACAGTTTTGTGGAAGTTTTCAAAATTATGTTGTTCTTTTTAATAGATAATCAGTTCAACCAGTCCGTGTGCTGACTTCTTTTTCCGAAGTTTATATTCCAACTTAAAAAGAATACAGACCCAACAAAGTAGTTTGCAAGGCTCTTGTGACAATGCTGTCAGACAGATACAGAAATGTAGTGAAGTGGATCTGAATATTATTGTACTCTGGAAGGTATGTATAACAAAACTACAATAGGCAACTAATCTACTACAACTTTAAAAAATTAAGTATCTAGTGCAATAGTAATAGATTGTTCAGCATTATTATCATGGACCAGAGAGAACAAGATAGTTTCGAGTGATTCCTATGGAAAGTACCTAGTGATGCCTAAAGATTATTATTTTGCATCTGAGATATCATTACAAGAACAGTATGTTTTCGTATCCATTGTATTTTTGAAGTAAAAGTATCTGTCTTAGATCATATCTGAGCAGCTGGTTCTCTTTTAGAGAGAAAACAATCTATGTTATTGATTAGTCCCCAGGTAATTTTAAATATTATGACTCAAGTGTGTAAAACTGAATTTTAGAGCATGTAGATACACGTGTATGCAGCCTTTTTAGAATGGATTGAATAATATCTATATTGGTTTGCTAATTGTGCCTCTTTTTAGTCTAAATCTGTTTGCATTTATGACTTCATATCCAGTTTGTTGCTCTCTGTTTAGGACAGCTAGTGTTACACTGAAATCTAGTTCTCTTGATCAGATTTTAGCTTTACAAGTCAAGGGATTTATTTTTTCAATATATACCCCATCTTCTCATTCAAACTTTAAAATACACACATCCACAGTCTGAAAAGTTGATGCAAACATGAAAAATACTGCTAACATTGATTAACAATGAAAAATCTTGTGAAAGAAATGCACCTTTACAAATTTTCTAAATGTTGAGAAAATGGTGGCTTAAACTCAAACTCCAATGGATTGTAATTTTCATTACCTGAGAACAGGACTGCAGGAAACCTTCTCCAATGTGATAGATATGTCAGCAGGACCATTTTTAGAAGTGCCTCCTTTTCCTCCTGTCTGGAACTTAATATCCAGGTCGGATTCATAAAAGGAGTGGCAGATTCTTGGATAATCAGATCCTAAATTGCTTATGACTTTAAAGGGTATTTTAATAAAAAAGTGAAGTATGGAAAGCTAATCTGTGTAGACACAAAGTCTTGGGAGATTTTTTTACTATTAATAATTATATCTCTTTTGATCTGAAGATCCTTCTTTGTAAAATAATATTGAAAACATTTTACAAACACTTGTCATTGTTTATATAAGATGCCTCCAGAAGCAGATCTTCTTAATTTGCATAAAGGTAAGGTTATATAATAGTGAAGATAATAGTAAAACTCAATAAAATACTGCAGCAAATAGTATGTTTTGTAGTTGGATTGTATTTGTCTATTATTTTTGTAAATACTTATTGTACATAATATGTTAGAAAAATACATTTATACCCAATGTACTGCAGCATCTAACATATTATGATCTATTTCAACTTTATCTTCTAATAGGCATATGTTGTAGAAGATAACAAGCAACTCATTTTGGAAGGCCAGCATCATGTCTGTCTTAAAGCAGTTGGAAAAGATGCATTTTCTTTACCTCAAAAGCAGGTATCATGGAAAATTTCACTGATTTTGTCTAAATCAATACATTAAGTAAAATATTTCAAATATTGTAAAAAAACACCTGAGTGTAAAATAAAAAAAAGAATTCCAAATAATTATTATTTTATTATTCTTTTTTGTTTTGCAAATAACCGGTATATTAGATTTTTAATCTGTTGCTAAAATCAGATTTTTTTCAGGTACTGCACATTGTATGATTTCAGACTATATTAAGGATTACAAAAATATAAATAATGTTTTAGAACTGAATGCAATGTTTAAAATAGTAACATCTCTAACAAGACCTTTGCAGAACAGGCATAAATGAAAATTGAAGCATGGCATGCAAATGAATTTCACCTCTGAGAAAAGTCATTTTTTTATAAAGTATAGATCAGCTTTACCAGGACACTATCTCCTTATGTGTTGGAAATGTAACCCCCAGGATTCTTGACATTTCAGTCTCAATACCTTGCGAAGTCTGCAGGATCTAGCATTTACATCAACATGACAAAAGCATTGTCATATGCCACTGTGATGCTAGCTTCTCCCCGTGACTTATTGAATCAAACTTTCAGAGATATTTACTTACCAGATATCTCAATGCCTTCAATACTGACTGAACTTCTAATGTATTGTTTTTACTGAAAAAGTTGGGATATATTCAAAAATATTTCTCCTTGAAAATAGCCCATATTGAACTGTATAGCACAATCAAACTTCATTTTAGGAAACTTTTGTAACATTTTGAATTATAAACTGACTTTCCCAACATGGCCGATTTCCTGTCTGCCTCTGCGCTCTTGCCCACTTCCTTTTGCAGCAACTGTTCCAGCATGGCCAACTTTCTGTCTGCCCTCTATTCCATGCAGCTTTTCCCCACTTCCTTTTGTAGCATGTCAATGTTATGATGCAGGTGATTCAAGGCAAGGCAGCCTCCAGAGCAGTGGTTGTCAACCGGTAGGCCGGGGACCACTGGTGGTCCGTGAGAAAATGGTGGTCTGCAAAGAAATGTCCCCCCCATGACCCACATGGCCTGCCCAACCGCTGCTCCCCACCCTTCAGCTGAGCACAGACCTTACCTTAAGTAGAGCCACGCAAGCTGGAACTGGAAAATAAGACCAACAGCAGGGAGGAAAATCTGCCCCGGGGTGGTTTGCTGACGTTGGTGCCATATCAGAGTGCAGTAGTCACAAGACTGGTCCTTTGATCATCCCAGAGCAGCTCTTCCAGTCCATGGCAGGCAGTGCACCAGGGTGGTGGAGGAGCAGCTGCTCCGGGATGACCAAAGGGCCAGTCCTGTGACTACTGCAGCTCTGGAATATGGGACCGACTTTCTCACCAATGTCAGCGAGCCATTGTCAATCAAAATTCATATTAGTGGTCCACGGGGATTTAAAATTGGTGGTCCCTGAAGTCCAAAAGGTTGGTGACCCCTGCTCTAGAGTGTCTTTTCTCTCAGCAAATGGCCTCCAATGACTGGTAAGGTTCCAACCCCACGCTATGCTGAAGGCAGCCTCCAACAATTTCCCATAGCCTCCCCCAAACAACAGCCCTTATAGTACAAATAAAGCCCAGGGAGCAGGAGCATGCTCACAGGGCAAAATCCAGGGCTCCAAGTCCAGTTCACAAGGCAGAGTCCAGACACAAGACAATGGCAATCTTCAGGGCAAAGAAAAGGTCCAAGGCAAGAAGCAGTTCCAAAAGCACAGTGAAGCAAAAGCCAAAATCAGTACTCAAGAGAAGGGCTAGGTCCAAGACAAAAGGCGAAGAGCAATCTTCCAAGTGACGCAAGGCAAACAGCAATAAGCATGAGTCAAAGCCGGCAGAGTGTAAGCCAAAGCAAACAATTGTTCCTGACAAAGACAAACTCTCCACAGCTTCTCAAGTTACTCCACTCCAGGTGTTCCTTGTTAGTAGGGGTGGGGTGACCTACTCCTGAGTTACCTTGCAGCTCTTCTCTGGACTTGCCTACGCTCCACTCTCCTTGCCCTTGGATCAAGTTGTTCCTCATCAGAGATCTGTTGCTTAACAGCACCACTGCCTGTCAATAGCCGATCCTCCCCTGTGTCTGTACAGATAGGCAGCTCTCCATCTGGTCCACCACCTCCCCCAATGCCTGTCAGATGGTCCAAATTCCAACTCCTTCTCCAAACCAGGATGCAATGGGGCCATGATAGTCAAGTACCAAACAAGTTTTGAAGCAGTGAAGTGCCAAAGTACCATTATATGGCCTTACATAATAAAACTGATAAGAGCTTTCTCAGACAATTTAGCAAAATTATGCCTAGGTTAATAACTTACAGCCAGTGTATTTATATAGAAATTAAATAGAAGTGAGGCTTCTTACAATTATCTGTGTAGGATAGGCATGGATGATGATTTAAATTTCTTACAAGGACTTTCCTTTTGGTTAGATTCTGATACTGTTTACAGAAGTTATATAGAGAGTTGCATATATATATATGTTTGTTTGCCTGTTTGTTTGAATTGCCATCAGGGTGGTATTCAGCAGGTCTTACCAGTTCCGAAGAACCGGTAATGGAAATTTTGAGTAGTTTGGAGAACTGGCAAATACCACTTCTGATTGGAGATTTTGCAGTAACTTCCCCTGCCATGCCCACCAAGCCATGTCCACAGAACTGGTAGTAAAAGAATTTGAATCCTACCACTGATTGACATGGCTGCTCATCTCAATATCATGTCTCTGGGAAATTAATAATAATTTAAAATGACAGTATCATAACAAAATCCAATATCACAATAAATACAAATTGGCAGCTGGTAGAGAAAAGCTACCACAACCATCAGCACAACCATACTACAGCTTTGTCATATGCCCCAACCCCAAGCTAGATGAAAGGACCAAGTCTTCAAGATTAGGAAAGGCTGATAGGGTTGGATTGATTGATATGACTTTTATGTTTAAAAAGTGTATGTTTATATTTTAAAATATATTGGAATTAAGATAAATCGAATTAGGCATAGATTTATTATTACTCAATATGATCCAAATCACTTCTGTTCATCTACAGTCCTCACTGCTCTCCGGCCAGCTGGTCTAAGAATTTCTAATTCAGATAATGTAATATAAAGTTTATTTATGACAGCCAATAAATTGATATAATTGGACTGTGAGTTTTGTTCCTCCTTTTGTGAAAGAGGCTAATGATTGTAAGTCCTAATCTTTATGCCATCTGATCTTTCATGAATAAAGAGGGTTGCAGGTGCAGGGTCCCATTGTTGTGAATTGGTTTCAACAATTCTGGAGGGGCACAGAAAGAAGGAATATGCTTAGGAAATATTGAGGCTTATCTCTTTAGTTTGGAAATCCATATATTGCTTTCTTCACTTACAGATGCCAAATTCTTAGTCATGTTTTTGTTTTACAAATGTTCTACGATCTTCATTGCTTTATAACAATATAGTCTACGCATTGATGCTTCTTGCTGTAATCTATTTTTATGTTTCATAGGGCTTTAAAAAAATACTTGGGAATTCTGATTGGGAAGACTTGGAGCAGGTACTGAAATTCTAGGGAAAATACATTTGTATAGTACTACACATGATTTATTTTTCTTACTAGTTGCTTGCAACATAAGAAAAAAAAATGACCCTTTTTAAAATCATGGGGCAAGGGCATGAGCAAAGTTTAATACTTTTCATCACAAGATGAAGGTTTGTTCAGTATTTATGAATTCCTTGCATTTTAATAATTACATTGTTAAAAAACTTGGGTTCTCAATCCATTATTCTCTACTTCAAAAAGCATTAATATTATTTTTAAATTGTTTAGTCTCCACATGGAAGTATTTTCATGTGAAATGGACAAAAAGTGGATGTTTGAACTATTTGCACTTGGCAGTATAATACTAACCTTGAGCAGAGGCTAATTCTCAACTTAACAACCATTTATTTAGATAGAACACCACTGAAAAAGGTGACTTATAACCATTTTTCACATGACTGTGGCAGCATCCCTATGGGCCACCTGATCAAAACTCACTGACTCATATTTATGATGGTTGCAATGTTCCAGGATCCTGCGATCACCTTTTGTGACCCTCTGATAATCAAAGTCAATGGGGAAGCCAGATTCATTTAACAACAGTGTTACTAATTTAACAATTGCAGTGATTCACTTAACAATTGTGGCAAGAAATGTCGTAAAGTGGATCAAAACTCTATTAACAACTGTCTCGCTTAGCAATAGAAATTTTGGACTCAATTGTCGTAACTCAGGGACTGTCTATGTATGAAAGATTTTCCAAATTATGCCTTGCTATAATCATAAATATAGAAGAGTTAGGAAAAATGAAAAATGTTTCAAATTATTGGTTTCTCATAAGCCCTAAGCTGACACAAGATCTTATGTACAGAATTAAAGCAACATCTTTCTCAACTTTGAATGCAAACTTCATTATTTGTTGTTATTTGGTGACATAAAATAAGAAAAATATAAATATGGCTAGTGTAGAACTTTTGATATTCTTTCAGGCAATATTTTGCAACCACCTGCTTCAAGAAAAATAATAACACTTCTTAATATTTTGGTGCTCAGTTTATGTTTTTTCACATTAGAAACAGGCTATTTTGATCATTCTGAAAGTATTTCAAGCTTAAAAGAGTGTTTGAAACAACTCTTTCGTACTTGAAATATTTTCAGAATAATTTGGATTTCAAGTGTTTTGAACCTTATAAAGATAATCATTTAATTATGTAAATTCTTTAGAATTATGTCATCAGTTATCTTTTTTTTGTATTTTTATATGCTGCACTTGATTCATATCATAAGTACAACCCACTGACTGACTTTTTCTTTGATTTATATGGTATAATCTATTTGTCATATATAGAATTCTAAGTGTTTCTTGAACCTAAATATTTTCTAAATGCTTTTTATGTTACAGGAATCCACAGAAATAGGTCTTTCAAATCTTTTTCGCCCAGAAAACACAACGGTATCATCCAGATCATCTGTGGAACAGTTTTCCAATCTTATTAAAACTAGCCTTCATTATCCTGAAACATTTAATCACTCCTTTAATCAGAAAAGGTTTGAATATTTCTTCATTTTACTCTAGACTGTAACCGGCATTAACCTTCCAGCCATTTTCCTTCCTTTTTTAGAAATATGAATATGGCACTCATTACAACATTCCACTGCAAAGCATAAAGTATGATTTATACAAGTCTAAAAGTGAGGCCTATTTTCTCCACTGAACATAAGACAAATAAATTGGCTTAGGGAGTGATTTGTTTGGGGCCTATTGCTAAAGTAGTACATATGTGCTGATGAGATGAAAAGAATGAAGTTTGTTTTCTGCGGGGTTCAAATTCTATTTCACATATTGCCTCTAGCTTGATTCCTTTCTGAAACAACACAACACTTAACAAGAAAATCCACAATGAATTATTTTCTTGGGCTCTTGTGTTAAAATAAAATAACTTTTAGGTAATCTTCATGATGTTTTATGAAGTTACTTTGAAATCCTAATTTTTAAGAATTTGTAGCCCTAGCTATTCTGTTCCTTATCTTAACCTTAAGAAATACTTCTCATGTATGGTTTTTAACAATAATTGACACAAATCATTGTATATATGTAAGACAGATGTACTCTTGGGAGGCCTATAGTCAGTGGGTTGGATCCAAAGTTGCATCCAGTAGAATTTTTTCTCAATAGAAATAACTGCTTGAGATTTTTCTTTGCTACTGTATTTCTGTGCCTTCTGAGAAGCTGCTCAAGAGAGACTTTCTGGGACAGAATGGTAAATTATACTAGGTATTTAAGGAGAGTAAGCAAAAAAATGCTTTTCCATCCTTTTTTCCAATAGAAAATACTTAATAAATCTCAGTTCCTTCTATGAATGTAAGAAGCCCTTCCTTCACAGATAACAACCTAAATCTAACATATATGTATCTTGTTTGAAAGAGATATGCAAGTTGATGTTTGGTTTATATTTCAAATTAGAATTCTAATAGAAACATGTCAAATAAAATATATTTCCATTTATCCTGCAAGCAGAACATGCTATTCTACTTTTTTCCCAGAATGGTCCATTTTTGTTTGGCAGTTGACTGCAGCTATATACTCTGTTTAAAACTAGCATATTTCACTGTTGTTTTTAAAGCAAGGGTGATTGTGCTCTGCTGATTGATTCAGCTGATCAATTGATGCAAATTTTCTTTCCAGCCTTTGTATAGTTCCAGTTACTCTTCTACTTTCAAATTGTTCTGAAGCTGATGTTGATGTGATAATTGATCTGCGACATAAAACCACAAGGTAATTTTTACAGCCTATAAGTCATTTTTACTTGGGAATATTCTTCGAATTAGATTCCTAGAGAACATTCTTTAGAACATTATTTCCTGTCTAAGAAATTCAAATATCATAGCTTATCAAAGCATATTTCTAATTTGTTTTTGGTTTAATGATTTTACAAGTTTCAGATTGGTGAAGTACCAGAAGGGGCATGTTTAGTTAGAACTAAGAATTACTGACTGATAACCAGGGGTGGGCTTTAAATTTTTTAGCAAAGTGTTCTCTGCCCGGTTGCTGGGTAGGTCTGCACGTGGTAGTCAGCCTCCTGCACCACGGCATTTTTGCCCTCCCCAAGTTCTGGAGGCTTTCCTTGAGCCTCCGGGAGGGCAAAAATGGCCTCCCGAGGCTCTGCAGGCTCTCTGGAATCCAGAAATGGGCCTATTTCTCGCCTTCCTGAACTTCCGGGAGACCTGTTTTTCACCCTCCCCAAGCTCCGTGTGCATCCTGCACTTACTTGTATCCAAAACGGGCCAAGTGGGGACTCCTGGGCGGGGCGGGGTGGGGTGGGTGGGGCCAGCCAGGAGTGGGATTTGTGGGTTCTCCGAACTGCACAGAATCTTAGCTAGGGGCTCTCCCGAACCCCTGCGAATCCCCAGCAGCCCACTCCTACTGATAACTTAAATAAGCCTTTTTCATACAAGGGTTAGGGTAGTATTATAAATTTAAGTAATAACATTTTCTAATTTATAATTTTATATTCAGTTCAAATATTTTACATAAAATTCTCATTAACATCTAGAAATGTTGTGTTGAGGACAAATAATACATTGTTTACAACAAGGGTATAAACAGAAAGTAATTGTTACCCCTGTGCTTTCTCTTTTCCAGCCCAGAAGCTCTTGAAATCCATGGTTCATTTACCTGGCTTGGGCAAACACAATACAAGCTTCAGCTAAAATCCTATGAAGTATCTAGTCTTCAGTTAAAGGCTTGCTTTGTTCATACTGGGGTGTATAATCTTGGAACCCCGCGAATATTTGCCAAGCTTTCCCATCAAGTTACTTTATTTGAAACAAGTCAACAGAATTCAGTGCCAGCCCTGATTATTATTAACAGTATTTGACGTATGGGTTTGTTTTAAAAATAAAACAAAGTACTGTTATTTCTTTGACTTGCAATCTTGGCATATAACCTGTTAAAAAGTTGTAGATAAATCTTCCACATAATATGACTACATGCCTATTTTTCTTTCATAATACCAGGCATCTTGGATTCCATTTTCTTTCTTTTTAAAAATGTTTCATAAGTTAAATGGAAATAACCACATAACTTTTAAGATTCCTAATAGCAAAATTGGGAAATCCTCGGATACCTTTACTGCTGGAAAAAAATGTACAGCATGTGTTAATATTTGTGGCTGTATTAGATGGCAATTTAGGAAAAAAAGTTTCTTGTTGGCTTTTTTTGAGCAGGCCATAGATTGATAATTATATCATGTTGTT
Organism: Bungarus multicinctus; assembly: GCA_023653725.1. Taxonomy (NCBI): domain Eukaryota; kingdom Metazoa; phylum Chordata; class Lepidosauria; order Squamata; family Elapidae; genus Bungarus; species Bungarus multicinctus. The sequence continues at coordinate 52,684,129 of CM042846.1, read as the reverse complement.
TCTGTGAAGTTAACTAGGATCCAATTTATTCCAGTCCAATTCTTCTGTTTTTCATTTTCAATTTTTAAAAAGTTGAATTTGAGACTTGCCTCATATACTGTTAAGCAATTCTCATTGCAATTGCATTTGCATATATAACTCTGCAATATTCTACAATTTTTGACAGCAGTTTGAATATTTTCTCATTCATCTCAGTACAAAATGCACTGTTTCAAACAAAGAAATGTTTTGTCAGTTAAATTCATTCACTTTATTATGTAACTAGAGCAATTCAGTTGATCTGTTTTTTTAAAGAAAGTTAAGCTTTTCAAGAAATGTATTATATTTATAACAAATTTGCTGTAAATAAAATAAATAAAATAAAATTATGCATCATATTCACTACATTCCCCACTGTGTTTTTTTTTTTACTTATGTGAAATTAAGGTATCAGGATGGCCAAATATTTTGTGCATAGATAACTAATTTCAATTATCAATGTCCAGCCTGAAACATATGTTGCAAGATTAAGGTTTTGAAATGAGGAAAATGGAAACAAACAAAGCCATTGTCAGCCACTAAAAATGAAGAGGAAATTAAATTGACATAACACATTGACAATTTTTAGCAATAGTCCTAAAAAGAGATGATTATTCATATGACCATTAATGTAACAAGTAGACACAAGAACAGTTTTTCCAAAAGCCATCACTTTGGTAAACAAATAATTCCCTGAATCCTATTCAACTATTACAAAGTCTGCACTACTATTACTGTTAATCTTCTCATCACTCTTATCACCCATCCCCTCCCACTTGTGATTGTAGGCCTTTAACTTTGTCATTTGTATCCTTACAATTTATATTGACTTTTTTCTAGTATGATTTGATTGCTGATTGTACTCTATGGCTATCATTAAGTGTTGTACATTATGATTCTTGATTCTTAACGAATGTATCTTTATGTATATTGACAGTATTTACACCAAGACAAATTCCTTGTGTGTCCAATCACACTTGGCCAATAAAGTATTCTGTGAAGTCTAGGAAGTAACAAATATTCCTGAAAATAATTTGATGAAATGAGAGAAACAGAAGAACACATACATACATGCACATATGCAAACATAACATTTATTATAGTATATTCTTATTTCAAACTAGGGAGCAAAAGAATAAAGCCCCACATTTAAAACCCTTACAGTAAATTGTGAAATGAGATGGTTAAATTTATTTCATCCTTGAGTACTCCTTTAGTAATTTAAGAAAAAAATAAACCATCAGCATTGTGCCAAATATGAGAACAAGAAAACTAATTAGCGCTTTCCCAATACTGACTTCAGATTTTGGAAGGGCTCCATGAATATACACACTGAAAACTGTGCTAAGGTCACAGTAGCTATATAAGCTATCTACAACAGTAATTCTGAAGACGTAAAAGCCATTGAACTGTGGAAAAACTACTCTATTTCTTTCATTCTGGTTTAAAACCTGGTACTTTGAATTAACTGATGGTAAAGACTTGTTTCCTCTGGGTTTCTTACAACTCACATAATTATATCTAGTCCATGCAATGTCTGGAGAGCCTGGAAAATTTGCTAATTGTTTGGTCCAGTTCTGGGCCTCTGACAAACAATTGGCCTCTACTTCAGTCAATAGATAATCATAATTGTGCATTCCATTTATTTCATACAGTACAAAATCTGCAGAAACATGTTCCACAAATTTATCATCATCCCATAATTCAAGTTTTGGAAGCCATTGCTTATCATAATAGAGGAGAAGAGGACATCCCCAAATATCATATTTATAGGTCACATTAAGATCGTCCTGTTCTAAATTTTTTCTACCAAGGAACAAAGGATCATATAGTTTCTTATCAATTGAATAAACAAAATTCTGTAGTAGTCTTGGTTCAAAGAGACCTTTATTGCAACCTGTTGTTCTCCTTATAATTCTGATGTGTTTCTTAGGTGGGCAGTCCACTGCAATAAGAGCTGTCAATGGATGCATGTCAATGCAGAATATCCCTTTGTTATAGATGTCCACAGTAACAGATGACAGCTTTCTGAACAGTGATGTGTTCTGTATTTCTACCTCTATATGTGTTGATTGTTGTTCTTCTAATGTAATTTCCAAATGATATTTAGTGTTTCCATTAAAAGTGTAGCCATCCTCCACAATGTGTGCCTCGAATGCCAGCACAAGTGGATTGGTCAACATTACATATGGATAAGCACCAGTCCCTGGCTTTGGTACAAATGTGGCATTAAAATGAAGCTGCTGCTTGGTATCAATATAATACATCCTATTATGAAAATTTCCCGTGAGGATCTCCATTGGACAGGATTGCAGTGGTGGCTGCACAGACATGAGCTTATCCTGGATGTTGATGATGCAGTGTTGAAAATGATAGTATTTAGATACATTGCTGGGAACTGGATGGATGATGCTAAGTGTTCCAATATTTTCAAAAAACATAGCTTCACAAGAAGCATGGGCTAAGGAAGCATTGTTGTCTCCCAAATGTACCACATTTTTAGCGACCATGTCCAGGTTTCCATAGAAAAGCTGAGTCTTAGTGAGGACTGCAATTTCATTATTAGTCGCAGCTGCAAAGCAAATAGGTTCTGGAAGAGTTTTATTAGGATAGCTGTCTGTGGAAATTACATCAATATTATCTGTGGTCAACCCATTATTTGAGGAAGTCATAAGTGTTTCGTTAGTCCATAGTATGATAAAACCTCTCATACCAGGGGGGTGTGTCCTTTCAACTATATAACCTTTTGAGAATTTTGACCTAAAGGATTTTCCTGTTTCATGTTCTATGATTTGAAAATCTTCATATGTGAAGTATGCAGTCTCTGGATGACTGGCATCCTTGAGGAGCATACCAAAATTTGCTGAGGAAGCAAAAACATAGATACCAAGTAGAATGCCATCCCTCAATGGCCTTTTTTTAAAAGATTCAAATATGTAGCCCCCATCTTTCGAATAAAAGATCTCACTCTTGCTAACCAAATTGCCTGGGTCATATGCCAGAATAAGTTCATTGATTTTGTCACAGGCAGGATCATTTAGAGCAAAGCAGCATTTGTAGTTGGCGAGTTCAGTAACTGGATGAGTAATCCCCTTTGAATGCAGCCATCTCTTCCATGTGGCATAGAGATACAGAAAGACGACGCCATTCACCACTGCCACGATCGTATTCTCCCCAAAGACAGCAGCACTAACAATGGCTGGTGCTCTTGTAAAACCATTGGGGATGGTTAGAGGAAGAATGCTGCTGTGAAACATATCAAAGCTGATGAATAACCTTTCTCCAAGATAAAGAGCTGGGGAAATACCACGGAAAAAATTATTTCCACATGGGTGATGCAATATATAAGGGTGATCGTGACTGAAATGAAGTGGCATACCTGATGATGATGTGACCGAATGGTAAGACTTAATTGAATAAACTATTTGCTTATAGCTGCATGGCCAGGAGTCAACTGCCATAATGGGGAACAGCCAAAATGTTACTAACAGCGACAATAACATGATATGACTCCTTTGGTATAACTGATATAATGCATAAATATCCTTTCTGTTGTTTCTGTTGAGGTTCTATTTGCAGTGGTCGTTGAGGGAGATGGTTCTAGAAGGCAGTTGGCAGCTTAAGGCTGTAAGGTACCTACTGTGTCATAAAGCACACCCAAGAACTATTAATAACAGACCATATTTATTACTAAAAAAAACTGATGGATAACATCAGTTGAGATCTTCCTGTTCTAAATATTTTCTGTCAAGGAACATTGGCTAATAGATTCTTGTCTGCTGAATACATCAAATTATTTTTTACCTTCACGTCTATACAATTCTGATAAATGTATTAGATGGAGAGTCAGTGGATGCATGTCTGTGAGTCAGTCAGTCTGCCTGCCCCCCACTCTGTAGTTTTGTTGTAGTTCTATAGAAACAGATACTGTCCAGCTTAGGCGTATACAGTATATAATTCATATGGGTATGTTGCTGCATAATATATTTAATATATATTACATATTTATATATTATATATATTTCTGTGAATAACAACAATAAGGATCTCTCCTAAATTGAGACAACAGAGGTTGAAGTGTTCATAAATATTCCAGGAGTATTGCTGGTGCATTTCAAAAGTAACACTGCAGAAATATTACTGGGAGCAGGGTAGAAGATGCATATGTGAAGAAAAACTTTAGACAGTTTGTACATCGCTTAATATAACTTCCCAATATAAAATCCAAGACATTTGGAAGATATTAAATAAGATACTTTGTCATAGAATTGATTAATCAATTATTTATTTATTAATTACAACTAGGAATAGTTGTTCTCCCAATCCAAGCTTACAATTGTGATTTATAATCTCAGTCATACATTATCTTTTTGTAACTCCCCCGCCGCGCCCCCCAATTTATATTGCACAAAAAAAAGGTGTTAAAAATGGCTAAAGATAAGAAACTTTTTAAATAAAAACTGAATTGTAAAAAAACACTGGAAAAACACTTAAACCAAAAAAATATTAAGTACAGATATGAATTGGCCAATACTGTGTAGAGATAATCCTTGACTTATGACCACACTTCCCTATAGACTTTGCTTGCCAGAATGTCTCAAAAAGTGATCACATGACTTGGGACACTGCAACTGTCATAAGTACTTGCAAGTTGCCAAGCATCCAAATTTTGATCCCATGACCATGGGGATGCTACTATAATAGTAAGTGTGAAAAATGGCCATAAACCAATATTTTCTGTACCATTGTTATTTTGAACAGTCACTAAATGGATGGTTGTGAGGATTACCTTTATCTCACTCTTTTTGGTTTTTTACACCATTCCAATTCTCGACTTTCCATAATTATAGTAGCTGCTTCTCTGTAACAGTTTCCTCCAAAGAATAATCCGGCATATGCATTTTGGCATTATTTAAATCAAATGCTTTGCAGCAGGAAAGTATACTTCCTTCCCTTCTCTTTTTTGCTGTCCCATTGCTAATTTTACATTAACTAAGACCTGGGTACTTACGGGACCGCCTATTGCCATCGTCAACCTCCCGCCGCCCAGTACGCTCCCACAGGGTTGCCCTTCTTGGGGTACCGCCCCCTGGCCGTTGTCGGCTGACGGCCCCGAGAGTTCGGGCTTTCTCTGTGGGAGCTCCCTCCCTTTGGAATGATCTCCCCCCGGAGATACGGGCTATGACGGATATCCTGACCTTCCGGCGCGCAGTGAAAACCCTATTTTTTAAACAGGCTGGCCTGGCCCAGTAACTGTGTCTCGGTTTTAATTCAATTTTAATTGGGGTTTTATTAGTTTTAATTTTTAATTGATTCCCTTGGATGGACACAGCCGGATCAAATTGTTTAATGTATTTTTAATTGTATTTATTGTATATTTATTGTGTGTTTTTAGTAGGCTGTACACCGCCCCGAGTCCCTTTTTGGGAGAGGGAGCGGTATAAAAGTTTAATTAATAATAAATAAATAAATAAACTTCATGATCTCACATTCCTTTTCTGAGGAATTGTTGCGCTACTTACACATTCTTTTACATCCTCCTCCTCTCTCAATGTATACCTTCTCTAAGGGAATAAACTGTTCTTTCCAAGGCTGTCATTAAATGAATGGTTGTAAGTGAAGGGCTACCTGTAGATCTGAAAGATCTAAGAAAATCTAAAGAAAGTCAAAAGATGGATGGACTGAATGATAAATCACATTCCTTTTCTGAGGAATTGTTGCGCTACTTACACATTCTCTTACATCCTCCTCCTCTCTCTCAATGTATACCTTCTCTAAGGGAATAAACTGTTCTTTCCAAGGCTGTCATTAAATGAATGATTGTAAGTGAAGGGCTACCTGTAGATCTGAAAGATCTAAGAAAATCTAAAGAAAGTCAAAGGATGGATGGACTGAATGATAAATAGAAGTCAGCTGATATAAGATCAGTTAATGTCTTGAGCAGATTTGTTATGACTCAAAATAATTGTGTGGTCTTCAGGAAAAGCCTAGCGGACTAGCAATGAGATTTATAATAGCGCTTCAGCACTTTATTTATAATGTATCTCAATCTCAGCAATTTTAAAAGGCATGGGCTTCAACTCTCAGAATTCCTCAGCGACTTTATTATGAACCCTTAGTTTCCTACTCTCTTGTATCACTATCTCCATTTTTCCTTATAAAAGGCACCCCATTTTGATATAAAATGAATGTTCACAAACAATTTACAAAAGCACTCGGGCACACTTTAGATATAAAGATGATAAAATATGATTTAACATGGGAAAAAGAGCAACTTGGAAATCATACGGCATAATAGTTTTACAGATGTAAAAAGAAGTTGGAATTAATCACTGCCCCAGTTCCAAAACATTTGTTAAGTGAAAACAATTAGATATAGAGGCAATATGCTACTTTTTGTAGGCAAAATCAAACCTGTTATGCCTGGTTGCTATAAGGACTCCTATACTTGACCTGGTTTATTTCAGGATTGTTGTTGTTGTTGTTGTAGTTTTTTTGGGGGGGGGTTATGCTCTCTTCAGATGTTGCATTTCTCCCTACTGGAAACATTTAAGAATTGTCGGTTTGGAAGCTTGCCTCAGGTGGCAGGTTAGATGGTGACATGGCATTGAGTTGATAAAGCTACATAGGATATGATTCAATCCTTGAGTTAACCTGATTGTCTTTGTTAAACCCTCAAATAGAATAGAATGGAATGGAATGGAATAGAAGCTTGAAGGGACCTTGGAGGTCTTCTAGTCCAACCCCCCCACTGAAACAGGAGAATCTATACTATTTCAGATAAGCGGCTGTCTAATTTCTTCTTAAAAACTTCCAGTGATGGAGTGCCCATGATTTCTTTTTTTTAAAAAAAAGGTTTTAATTTTTTTAAGACAAACATATACAAACAAAACATAAAAATATAAAGTCATCTTCCATTTTATATACATACAGTGTGTCAGTTGGTTACAAATCTTTTGTGCTATCCTTTCATAGTTGTTACTCACAGTTTATATAAATTCTCACAATGTCAAACTAACATATGCTTATATATCAGTTACTAATCATTCATGACTAAACTATTTATTCCATCATTTTATGAGATATTCTAGATTTTATTATGAAATTTATATCATACTTTCATCTGATGGTTATATATATCTGTATTATATTTTATATCGATCTATTAAACTTCTATTACAAACTTTCCTAGTCTATTACATTACCATGTCTTTTTATCCAACCATTGATAAAACAAATCCCGTATCATATAAAATTGTTTATCTTCTTGTTCTCTAATTTCAAATGTCAATTTACTCATTTCACCACAGTCCATAATTTTCTTAATAACTTCCTCCTGCATGGGTATTTTTTCACTTTTCCAATTCTTGGCAAATACAATTCTAATTTAAATTCTAATAAATATCCATAGAGTTTTTTAGTTACCTTTTCATCAGTACCCATCAAAATTTTATCTAAATCAGTCAACTTATCATAGAGACCTTCTGTTTTAAGATCTTTATCAAATCTAGATTGTATTTGCAAATATGAAAACCAATTCATTTTTATTCTTTGTTCTTACAACACTTGCATAGATTTAAGTTCACCCTTTTCATTTAATATCTCACCATATCTGCTTGTTCCTTTTTATATATTATTGGATAAAAAAAAGTTTCAATGGTAGATATCCATAATGGAATTTTTAAATAATGTCATCTTTTTATCTTCTCCCAATTTAAAAACAATGCCTCTCAAATATAATGTCTTCTAAAATACCCTTGTGTTTTAGTTCCCTTACACCATCCCAGCATGCCATCCCAGCAGCAGATCATGTCTTTCTAAAGTCAATAATCTACTGTTCCTTAATGTTATCCATTACTTCACCCACATAAGATTTGTTGCCTGATAATATAATTCCCAGTTGGGCAAAACAAAGCCTCCTCTTGCATCTTGTAATAGTTCGAGTTTTATTCTCGCTTTCTTACCCTGCCAGATGTATTTCAACACAATTTTATTTATGTCTTTGAAAAACTCTTTCCCTAATCGAATTGGAATTGTCTGGAATAGATATAAAATTCTAGGCAATACATTCATCTTAATTGTAGATATTCTCCCAATCAATAATTGTAAATTTTCCCATTTTGTCAAGTCTGTCGCAATCTGTTGTTTGAGTTTAAAATAGTTATCCTCCTTCAATGTACTACATTTTGGTGTAATATATATCCCTAAATACTTGACCTTATTTGTGACCTGTATTTCTAAGGGTTCCTCCAACTCTTTCTTTCGTCTTGCTAACATGTTCTGTTAATATCTTTGTTTAATCTTTATTTATTTTCAAACCTGCTACTTTTTCATGCTCTTCTATCTTTTCTATTAATTTAGGCGCTGTTTCCAATGGATCCTCTAATATAAATACCAGGTCATCTGCAAAAGCTTGCAGTTTATACTCTTCCTTTTTAATTTTTATTTATTTTTCTTCTCTAATATTCCTATTCAACACTTCCAATGTTAACACAAACAGCAGAGGCGACAGTGGGCAACCTTGTCTAGTCCCTTTTCTTATATCTATAGACTGTTAATTTTCCATTGATCATAACTTTTGGAGTTTGTTTATGATATATCATTTCAATGGCTTGAATAAATTTTTTACCAAAGCCCATTTGTACCAGTTGTAATAACATAAATCGCCAACTCACATTATCAAAGATTTTTTGTGCATCTAAAAACATCAAGGCCATTTGCTTTTCAGGATGTGCCTCATAGTATTCCAAAGTATCCAGAATTATTCTCATATTGTCTTTAATTTGTCTCTTTGGCAGAAATCCATTTTGATCAGCATGGATAAAGTTATTTAAGTACCTTTTCAGTCTTTCTGCCAAGATTGAAGCAAAAATTTTATAGTCTGAATTTAATAGGGATGTAGGTCTATAGTTTTTAACTTGCTGTGACTGCCCACGATTTCTGAAAGCAAGCTATTCCACTGGTTAATTGACCTCACTGTTAGGAAGTTTTTCCTTAATTCCAGGCTGCTTCTCTCTTTGGTTAGTTTCTAACCATTGTTTCTTGTCTTGCCCTCTGGTCTTCGCAGAATAATTTGATCCCCTCTTCTTTGTGACAACCCCTCAAATACTGGAATACTGTTATCATGTCATCCCTAATTCTTCTTTTCTTTAGACTAGCCAAAGCCAAATCCATTTTTCAAGTTTGTCAAGATCTTTTGGGATCCTGCAAATTTGATGAGGTCCCCTTCTACTCCCTCATCTAAGTCATTTACGAAGATATTGAAGAGTACTGGGCCTAAGACGGAACCTTGTTGTACCCACACTACTTACTTCTCTCCATGTGATTGTAGTACTATTAAGGAGTACTCGTTGAGTACGATTTGTCAGCAGCTACAAATCCATATGGTGATGATGTTTATTTCACATTTTTCTAGCTTACCAAGAAGTAGATTGTGGTCTACTTTGTTGAATGCTTTACTGAAATCTAAGTATACTATACTATGTCCACAGCATTTCGCTGGTCTACTAATTTAGTCAAATATAAGATTGATTTAGAACGATCAATTTTTAACAAACCCATGCTGGCTACTAGTTATAACTTTATTTGCTTCTAGTTGTTTGCAGATCTGTTTCTTGATTCTCTTTTCCAGGATCTTTCCAGGTATTGATGTTAGACTGATTGGTCTGTAGTGTTCCCCCTCCCCTTTCTTGAAGATGGGAACCACATCAGCCCTTTTCCAATCCTAAGGTACTTTCCCACTGCACCAGGATTTTTGAAAGATGTGGATGGTACAATGGTTCTGAGCTAACATCTGCCAGCTCCTTCAGAATTCTGGGATGTAATCTGTCAGGTCCTGTTGATATATATTAGTCAAGGTCAGATAGGAACATTTGGGATACTTTGAGATAGTCAGACAGGAACATTTCCATGACTCTCAGAAATCTGAAACCTGCCCATTTCGAGGTCATCTCTTCTACTGCTTCCATGGTCTTGAATTGCATTAGGAAGATTTGATTCAAGATCTAATTAAGCAGCAGGGCACAAACTGTTCAAATTGCACCAATTCTTCTATTTCCTCAACTGTTGCTACTTTTTATTTACTTACATATTTACTTCTTTTCACATAGTGGGGGAAAATCTAATAGGAATACAAGTTCCACCAAAAAAACTGAAATTGTAAAGTACTTTTTGGTGTCAGTCTTAAATTGAATCTCATCAAGGCAATAAAAAGGCAAGGAAAAGGGAAAAGTTAGAGTTGTCACTCCCCTCCCCTTCACACTTCTTTCCTTTCCCCTAGGTGAATTAAAATATTAGTGGGCTAGTATTCACCTGTAGTACTTCACTCCTCTTCTTTGTACCAAATAAGATTTCTCACTCAACCTATCCAGTCCTGTGGAGTTCTTAAACAAATATATATGGGTTTTGAAGAATGGCTTGCCTTTCTTCAGAACGAAAGTGGTGGATCTTTTCTTTTCGCAAAAGCACAAAATGAAGACATCTTCTGGTTAGCAGTGGCCTTGCAAGTTGAAGGCCCCAGGGTTAGGCTTAGTGTTAGGGTTAGCCTGCTTGCTTCTCTTGTCTTCTCTCATCTCTGTCTCTTCACATTTGTCCAATAATGTTTTCTCTTAGCCTGCTCTTTTCTTCCTCGTCATGCCTGCTCTTTATGCCTCTCCAAGCTGTTGTCTTTTTTGTGCGGGCTCATTATGTTCCTACCCACCCTTCTACATGTCACTCATTACTGCATCCCTGTCAGGATTCCATATCACCTGAATCTCCATCAGTTGGGGAATTAACGCTTACATTATACATGCATCCAAGAGATGGGAGGGAGGGAAGTGAGAGACACCTGGCTCTATCTTCGACCCATGGCTTGGAGAAGAAATAAATTACAGCCTTCCCCGGCATCGAGTTCAATATCTATTTCCCCTCTGCTGACCACAGCAGATTGTTGGAAGGTTGTGTATAACAAGACTGAAGCTTCTTTCCTACCAGGTTTCCTAAGTGCAGCAATCTTTGGCAGTAACGGTTATTTAAGGCACCGGAATATCCCAACTTCCCCCTTCCTTTTGGTGGCGGAGCCCACTAAGAGTTGCCTCTAGTTACTTCCTCCGATGGACTATAACCCCGGTGGGCTTGGCCGGCTTGCGCAGGTGGGCAGCCTGGGCGTCAGGAAGCGGTGCGCGCTCCGGCTCGTTCCCCGCAGTTCTGCAGTCCCTCGCCGCGCAGGGGAATCCGGGGCGCGCACGCCCACGATCGTCGCAGTTCAGGCGCCCGCCCGGCCGCTCGTTCCTAAGCGAAGCGGGGCGGGCTAGGTGGGGGTTTCGGCGGGGAGAGAGAGCAGGAGCCGCCGCCGCCGCTGCCCGCCTCTCAGCCGACAGGCGAACCGGGGTTGGCCGGGTCTGCGATGCGTCCCGGGGAAGCGACGAGATTGCCGTGGGTCGAGCGGACGCGGGAACCGAGGAGGAGGAGGAGGAACCGCCACACCTGAACTGGCAACGCCGGGCGACGCGCTCCACTTTGGCCGGTGGAAACCTGGCGACCGGTCCCCAGTTGACCGAACGGGGACCGAGCGAGACGGGGTCCTTTTCGCTGCCGGGACCCACCGACCACCCGGCTGGGTGGGGTACGGTCTGCTCGTTCCTATCACCTGCGTCACCGAGCGTCTCCCGCTCCTTTCGCCGATAGCCCCCCACCCCCATCCGAGAGGCTCCGCTCCACTTTACACGCCCCCACCCCAGGAGAGCCTCCCCACCCTGGGATGCAATGAGTCATCCCTGCTGCTGCTGCTGCTGCTTCCCCGCTGCCGCCGGCGGTCTGGAAGCTGCTTCCCCGGCATCAGTTCGGACCCTATCCCTGGAGCAGCGCTTTGCCCGGGTAGCATAGTGGGCCTCGGGGAGTGGTCCCTCCTGCCTTGGAAGGAGGAGGAGAAAGAAGAGAAGGAAGAGGATGCCTCTCTTCAGGACGGCGCTGCGAGTCTCCAACCGCTCCATACTGGTCTTCATCTTCTTCTTCTCCTTTTCTTCCTCTTGCCTTTATTTCATCTATGTGGCTCCCGGCATGGGTAAGACCGGCTCTCTCTTGCCTTCCTCCAAGGTCGGTGGGTGGGATTATAAAGAAGGCGCCGCCCTAGAGCTGCCAGACACCCCACACACACGGGAAATTCTCCCAGGTGGGCTGGGAGATCCGATCGTGGGACCACCTGCTCCGCTCCGGAGATGGTTGAGGCTACGATTTCCCCACCTTAGTAGTGTTGATAAACGTTGCCTTGGAGGTGATGGGAGGTGACATGAGTTTGGGGTAGCTGTTTTCCCACCTGTCTATCTATAGTACACCTGATGCAGTTTTGGTCAGATGAATTTGTGTGTGTCCCTGTATAAGATCCCACATGCCATAACTTAATGGGAGACTCCCAAAATAAGAAATATTTTCTCTTTGCTGCTTCCTGTAGACAGAATATGAGAGGCTTCTAGGATTTGCTTTTTTTGGGGGGGAAAGACCTGAATGTTCTTATGTCCTACTGGGGGCGAAATACACATTTTCCCTAGAAATGATCGCGTGTTGCTTCAGCGGGATGAAGTCAACATGCCAAATGCAAATTGCTATTCCTGACAAAATCACACACCTCCTTGGTGATGATGCTTGGATGTGTGAGATGACTGGAAGTTATTGGACTTTAGGTTTGTTGAACATTGTAACTTAATGGTTCACCTTCAAATCAATTATGTCACATAAATTTTCTAAAATAATTCTTTGAACAGCTTCTTCTATAGTATGTCTACCTCTTATTTTAATTTTTTTTTGAAGGGAAGGTTAAAATATGCTTATTATTCTTTGGTAGGATTCATTTTTGTCTCTTGTGGGCTCTTGATTGCTTGTTGAAAAACAGAAAAATGTTTTCTTTTTGGTTTTCTTTTCTTTTTTCAATGCCATGCTGAATACAAAGCTTGCTTAGTGCTTAAGGTGCATCTTAATTGCTTTTGAAGCTATTTATTTCAAGAAAAAAACTAGTCAATATCATTTACATAGTGAGTATCTTTCAGTGTTTGCTGCTTTTACAAGAAATTCATATATTTTATAGCATGTAAATTTACTCATGAATTTGATAACATTAATTTGGAAAATGTCTGGCCCGCCTTCCCTCTTTCTTTCTTTCTTTCTTTCTTTCTTTCTTTCTTTCTTTCTTTCTTTCTTTCTTTCTTTCTTTCTTTCCCTCCCTCCCTCCTCCCTCCTTCCCTCTTTCTTTCTTTCTTTCTTTCCTTCTTTCTTTCCTTCCTTCCTTCCTTCCTTCCTTCCTTCCTTTCTTTCTTTCTTTCTTTCTTTCTTTCTTTCTTTCTTTCTTTCTTTCTTTCTTTCTTTCTTTCTTTCTTTCTTTCTTTCTTTCTATCTCTTCAAAGAGTTTTATCTCTTTGGAATTCAACTCTCAGCATCTCTCTTTCATGAGCTGTTAAAAGGCTTTGAATTTTTACTCAGTGTCCCTTTAACCACAGTTGGAGTTACTTAAGTGACAGAAGAGCAAAATTTGCTTCATTGCTCCCAGTGGCTATACCTCCCATTTACTCTCAACAAGACACTTGATCTACCTCCCACCATAGATGAAGTATTTAGTTCCATTGCAAACTAAGCCTGTATTCAGCCATGACCCTGGCAGGTGGATATCTCCTGGAAATACAAGGGGACAAATAATGACACCTACATCACATCATCATATAAATATATAAATTTATTTTTTATTTTATTTATTTGTCAATTTATCAATTGCTTACAAGATAATAGATATAAGTAAAAACATAGTTATGAATCATGGATACATATAAGAAAAATAAATATGCACTAACAATATCAATGAATGTGTATGGTCTTCATTTTGATGTCATTGGACTAACTACAGACAATCACTGCTCTCAAAATGACAAAAAAGATTTTCCTATGATATTGCCATCTGCAATATCTCCAATATAATGGAGCTTCTAAGAAACAGATTGGGAATGTAACTTTATAGAAGTCCAGAAATAAAAAAAATCCTTTCTGAATTCCTTACATCTAGTGATATCAGCTTTGGCTGAATTTGAAATATATCCAGCTACATCACGGATGTCAAATTTGCCATGTCACGTTGCCATCATGTGGTATTTTGTGATGTTTTCCCCATTTGCGAAGCTGGGGCGGGTGTGGCCTGCAGGTGACACATCAGGCCCACAGGTTGCCAGTTTGACACCCCTCAGCTACATTATATAATGACATTCTCTGATAGAAAGATTTCATATAATGGCATTCTCTGATGTAGAGATGTGGAACATCTTTTAGCATTTCATTACACTGTGCATATTTTATATAGTTAGATTAATAATGTTGAATTGTTTTCTGGTAAGCTAAAAGGTAAAGGAGTAAAGGTTTGCCAATATTTCATGTGGCCAGCCTGACGTCACGGAGCACTGTTACCTTCCCACCTATCTGGTAAGCTAGGATATAAATAAAAATTTATATAGTGTACATTAATTTTAAATCATTCCAACTAATTGCAAACATAATTGAAACATTACTTAATTTAAATTTCTTCACATGCATTCTACATGGAAAGTTGATATGACCATCAAGTGTGATTCTGACCTCCATGTTTTAGATCCAATATAACTTTAAAAGTTGACATGTGATACAAAACTGGCATTTTTCCAATTACAACTATAGTTCGATTATTTTCTAGAAAGAATTTAATGTTGGGTGGAATCATTTTAATATGTCATTGCATCTTGTGGGCTTTATATTTTCCCATGTTACAAAAGATATCATGGAATGGGATTTTGTAAAGCATATTTAGTAACGTGATATTTTGTTGCATTTGAAGATTGATTATGTGATGGACGATCAGTGCTATTAGCATTAATCACTTATGAAATTGGAGACAAGAATAGAAGTTAGACCTATGACTAATTAATTATTCCTTTTCTTCAAGTAGATATGCTCTTCATCTAATACAGCTATCAAGGGGAGGGGTAGAAAGCTACTCAAGAAATTGCATTTCATATTCCGATTCCACATGTTTATTTTGGCCAATTTGAATGATTTATAATTCATTTATTTGAATTGTCTATAATAATTATCCTACAATTATTCATTCTGCCTGATTCAGGATATTATCTGTCCAACTTTAAATTTTATGTTGAAGTTAATTTTGATTTTTTTTCTTTGCAGCAAATACATATTTATTTATGGTACAAGCACGAGGTATAATGCTGAAAGAAAATGTGAAAACAATAGGACATATGATCAGACTGTACACTAATAAAAATGCTACAATAAATGGCACAGGTAGGAATATTATAAAATGCTTTGAAGGTTTATGTAATTATGAAAATTATTTTCAGTAACATTCTGGGCTAATTCTGAGTCAAAGCTTAACAAACTATGTAAGATTAGCAGCATGTATATGTTAAATTGGACATATATAAAATGATAAAACTGTATAAAAAGAGTTGGGAAGACAACCTTATAAACATTACAGAAATAATTAATGACAAATATTTTTATTTCTGTTAAGATTATCCTGAAGGCAACAGTACAAGTGATAGTATTGCTCAGACGGCAACATATCTTCCAGAAAACTTCACTTATTCTTCTTCTCAATCTTGTCCAGAAAAATTGCCCTCCATGAGTAAGTTTATTTTTACCTTAACAGAAAATTGTTAACTTAAACATGTCACAAATTGTTTTGAAACACTATTTTCTATAAAAATTTTAACAGCATTACAATTTTTCAAACATTCTTATTTATGTACAGTGTAACTATAATTTCCCTAGGAAAATAAAAATATTTTTAAAAAATAATTTGTAAAATATTTATTTATTTATTCATTTAGAAAAATAAGTTTAGAATTTCAGAATTGAATTTGGCACACTTTTTATTTCCAGTTTAATGAAGCATTTCATTCAGTTAAAGGTTCCGTTTAGGTTATATTTACATTAAGATGTAAGATTTTCTGGAAACCAGGACAATCACATTGCAGAAGATAAAAGAAAGGAATATCTGTTAATATAATACTAACATGTAACATTATGTACAGATTGAACTATATCAATCAGTTCAATATTTGTAATAGTTTAGAAATATTGCTCTCCTGTGTTCCTATCTCTCCTTTGATAGGATTACCAGATCTAGACTGCAAAAATCCAGAAGATCACTAGAAGAAATCAAAGAGATAGAGAAAATGTAAATTTTCCTCTTTATTTGGTGGTTGTTTGGATTTGTTTTTCATCTGAGATCTGCTAGTCCTACCTTCTCATTCTCCTATAATAAAATTAACTTTTTTGCTTTAAGCTTTAATTAGCCATGGATCACTGTACTTTCAGTTTACTATAACTTATCTTAGCTAGGGTAAATTAAAACAGCACAGCATCAAAAAGTAATGTTATTTTAACTAATCAGTGTTATTGGATTTATTGGATCACAGATTCTTTTTAATCTGCTCTGCTCAGATTCTAATAATACAGAATATTATGGGTAGTATGCATAGATTAAAAAAAAGATTTTAGATTGCGGTTAAAGATCTTCAACTTAACCATTAGAATGACTATCTTGGCTTACCATAGCATGAATGTGCTGGATGGGATTACCACAAAATAGAAGCAGAAGTTCTAAAAAGTCTCTGTGTTGTTTCATCCCAGTAGAGAAGAAGGTGGGGGACTATGTTTGTAGAGATTCTCAGTTATCCAGGTCATGGTTGTCCCAAAATGCTAGTTCAAGATGTTATGGCTCATTTGCCTATAATAAATATGCCATGTTATTGTGCATGAATGAAGTCAATGATGATTCCAAGGTTTTCCATGAACTTCATATGTTCATACCTAAGTATTAAGAACCAGTGTAATATACAGTGCCTGAAATAACATTTTTTGATTTAACTTTCTGGTTATGAAATTGCCCCAGGGACCCTTATTTTAAAGGGTAGGAGCTGATGAATTGTCCTGTCCTCAGCTTTCCTCTAGGCTGCTGGAAGGATGACCGCTTCCCAAATATTCTTGCTCTACATCAAAAGCTGAAGTGTTCTACTTCTGCTGGAGCAAGGAGAGCCGTCTGATCCATCTGCTGCAATTCATTACACAGGAAGCAAATTCTCCTTCTCCAGTTGCCCATTGTATGCTCTCTGTGGTCCAGTTTTTGCTCTCTGCCTTTGATCTCCATTTTATATTGGTCTGCTGGCATGCCTGCCAGAAAGACTGGTCTTTGAGTTTCTGGTTTTGGGAGTTCAGTAGTGAAATAGTAAAATGCTGATTTTTTTCTATTTGTTTACAATAGGTTCAGGAGAGGAATTGTGAAATGCTACCTATAGTTAGTCTTTGGGTTACAACCGTTCATTCAGTGACTATTCAAAACTATGAGTTGCTAAATGATTGGGACTTATGACTGGTTCTTAAAGTTGCAGTGCCCCTACAATAACACAATTGTAATTTGGGCACTGAGCAACCAGCTGCTTTTTCTCCTGTATCAAGCCCCACCATGTGGCAGGGGAATCTTCTATTCTGTAGTGCTCATTCACATTTGTGTCCACCTGTAGCGCTCACTTGTGAGCCTACCTACACTCCTATCTGCCTTAGCACCCACCTGCCTGCCCAGTCATAGCTCTTGCCTGCTGGCCTATTTGTGAGCTACTTAAGAAGGAAAAGTTTGTTGTGACTGCAACTTACACATTTCCCACATTGACTTTGCTTGTTGAAAGTTGACCGGAAGTAGAAAATTATGGTCAAATAATATCTCTGTTTAATAATCCACAGTCCTTGTTTCATGACAATAATGGAAATTGCTGGGATTGCCATTGCTAAGTGACACGATATAGTGGAATGTGTGAATGACCTTGGAAGCTGAAGGAAGAGATGCTCCCTAGGGAACAATCAGATAAAATGGAGAGGAGCCCACGAATTGTAACGGGAATAGAAAGAAACTGAGGAAGGACCTGCTTTAACTAATCAAGTGGTTAAAAAAAGCTGGAAGGAGATTTGTACTTCAGATTTGCAAGATTTTTTAAATATAGCCTTATAATAAAGTACTCCTCTTGCTCTGTTTCCTAATGATAGTACTTTGCATTGTAGCCTGAGAACTACCTGTATTTATTTTTTAAAAATCTGTGAAATTGGCAAACTGGTGAACAATTGCAGCCTGCAGAGTGCAGAAATGATTGAAGCCCACACAAGCCCCTTAAGCATTCTTAGAAAATAAAAATGATGGATGGCTACAACTTAGTGCTTTATTTGGAAGTGTGTCCACCTCAAAAAAAAAAAAAAAAAGGCAGTGATAAACCTGGATAGTAGATATGGCTCTGTAGGCTATATTGCAGGAATCAAGAAACATTGCCTTATATTAAATTGTCTTTTAGAGTTATCGTTGCCATGTTCCCCATTTACAATCATTTTGTGAGAATTTCTATAATATACCTCTCAAAATTTAAAATGTGACACTGACCCCAAAAGATTGCCCATACCCTTGAGTATTTGGTAGAGGAGAACGAATTAAATGAGTTTCAGACCTGTGAACTGCATTTCTCCCTTTCCTTGCCCTTAGAAGGAGAGAAAATAATATTTCCATTTACAACAAATCAGCTTTGTGTTGTTTCTGAACTGGGACAAAATAATGTGTTCATGTCAGTGTGTTTTATTTGAAAAAGGCAGTTCCAAGTCACCAATTTTGATACTTGTTTATTTGAATAAACTTTGATTTAACTAATCTTATAGCCCCAATACAGCCCCAGCATCTCAGTACAGATGAAAACTGAAACCAATGCTACCAATATCTTTAGCATTATGCTGGAAATGAAGAAGCACAATGGAAACTAAAGGGTGATTAGGCTAAACAAGGTCAATGATTGCAATGATAATAAAATAATAATATATTTTCCTATCTGGTGGAGCCAGCATTGGTCCTTGGTACATGTTTAAAAAGATGTGCTACTTTTAACTGTAAACAATAGCAAGATTGGAGTGTCTTTGCCTACGTAGGATCCAAGCCTGAAAGATAAGTATCTCTTTACTTATGCATAAACAAGGTCCAAGGTGGTACCAGGTGTGAGGTCTCTTAGAAAGGTTGGGAATCACTTTATATACAGTTCAAACATACTGTGTTTGGAATGTGGTCTTTCATTGACAAGCATCATTTGACTCATTTGTGATCTAGCGAGCATGCTCAGTAGCTTGGTATATACTATGTAATATTTTATATCATCCCATAATATTCTTAGCACGATCTTGTTCATGCCCTATTGCATGTTCAGTACGTCTGTTTCTTAAATCATAATTAGTTTTCAAGTAACTAAAGTTCAAATCTTTGGGCAATTCTTGTATCTGGCCAGCTTGAACCAGTCCTTATCAGTATTTCACATCCCTGCTTCTTTACATCAAAGAACTAGAAACATTAATCAAAGGCACTCCTAGCTACTTAAAACATTACTCAAAGGGCTCCCTCTCCTGTTCCCATTCACCTCAGTTTCAAGCAGAAATTCTCCTTTTCTTAACTACAGTATATTATGTGGTAGCAGTTGAAAATCTGTTTCAAATATCAGTGTATTATTGCCTGTTATATGTAATGTTATGTCATTTACACATCTTAGCTTTAAATGGGGGAGGAAATATTTATCAAAATGTACTTCTTGTCATCGCTTAGGAGGCTTTATTGAAGCAAATATGAGTGAAATTAGTTTGGAAGAAATTCATCAGATGTTTTCTAAAGATTTAGACATTGAACCAGGTGGTCACTGGAAGCCAAAAGACTGTAAACCACGTTGGAAGGTAAAGTACAAATACATTTCGAGTAATCTACAGTCTATGATTTTCTTAAAGTTTGAATCTGGTTGTTTTTGCAATATCAGAACATAGCTGCATATACAATACCTGACATGCTAAAATGTAATTTATCTTTATTTTTCATCCAAACAAGAAGCTCATAATAAATAGCTGTTTGGAAAGCATGCTAGAATAAAGACAGAATAACACCTTGTTATCTTTTTACCCACCTGCCTATCTCTATAAAAATCTAGGCATTCAATTTAGGTATAGTCCAAATTCATATATCCATGGATAGGCTTCAGACCATAACAAAATGTGATAAGGACAGCCAGATTTAAATATTTGCACATCTGTCATGTAAGACAGGATGGAGGGAAGGAATGATTTTTTTTCACATGAAAATCACTATTAAGAGATGAATTCTTTCTCCTTGGAGGTGTGCTAGAGAAAAAGGAATGAGAGTTCAACGTCAATTTATCCTTTTTGATGCAAACCTGAAATCTTTACACTTATATTTCATAAATGAATGGACCATTTTAACAATAATAAATGTATTTGTTCATGTTCAGTCTAGTTGGACTTTTTGAAAAACACCAATAAATACCTGTTCCTCCATGTGTTTAATTAAAATGAACATAGATGACAGACTTTGGAAGACAAATGTCTGAACTGGTACTATTGAAAAGGCTGTTCTCTATATTCTCAGTGATTTAATTTGGCAAATGATGGAATAGGGCAGTGATTCTCAACCTGTGGTCTGAAGACCCCTGGGGGGCTCTGGTGTCATCACAGCAAGTCCATGAAGGTTGGAAGAAATGTTATGATTTAAATCTTGAGTTAGGTCTTGGGGGTCCATGGCTACAAAAGGTATTTAAAGGGGGTCCATATGAAGAAGACGTTGAGAATAGGACATAACTTTATCTCAGGTATACCAGAACCACACATTACAATCAAATATTAACTAAGGTATGGTGATTGCAAACTGTTTATTTTATTTTTATTTAATTATCAGATTTAGGTACCACCCATCTCATTCTGAATTACTAAAATATTAACCTAAAGCATTATCCAGAAGGCAGCTGGATATGTCAATATGAAGACAAAAAATGTTGCATAACCATAATTGTGCACACCAGCAAATAGCTTTCCTAAGATTTATGTTTAACTTCTGCAATTCAATCTGCTAGCATAATAGCTTTCAGATGGTTTACTATTTTTAAAGGTTGCAATACTCATCCCTTTTCGCAATCGTCATGAACACCTTCCTATATTTTTTCGACATTTAATACCAGTGCTGCAGAAGCAGAGGCTAGAATTTGCTTTCTATGTTGTTGAACAGGTGAGTTTGTTTATTTATTTATATCAGAATAAATTTATATATTATTTTATTGCACATATTTGGGTGAGTATTTTAAAAATATTGTTTCTATTGTTCTCCTATTAGTAGGAATTAGTGGGAATGTAATTAAGGATTGGATGTAATATGCTTAAGTTAAAATGGGCTCATTAAAATTAATGGCAAAGCTATCATAGCCCAAATTCATTGATTTCAGTGGTTATATATAATTATGTAAATTGTATTCCAGTTGTTAATGTGCATATTCTAATTAACTTTCTTTAAAAGTTTATTCTTCTATTTTTCCATCTGTTAAGGTAGGAACACAGCCTTTTAACCGAGCAATGCTGTTTAATATTGGCTTCAAAGAAGCTATGAAGGACAATGATTGGGACTGTGTAATCTTCCATGATGTGGATCATTTACCCGAAAATGATAGAAATTATTATGGATGTGGTGAAATGCCACGTCACTTTGCTGCAAAATTGGATAAATATATGTACATGTACGTAATATGTAGAACAGTATTTCTGACCTGTATTTGTGCAATTCATCAAAATAAGTACCACAATTGAACTCAAAATTTATGTTGCTAAGACAGTAATTAAGTGAGTTTTGCCTTATTTTATGACTTTTCTTGTCACAACTGTTAAGAGAATTACTGCAGGCTTTTAAGTTAGTAATATGGTTGTTAGGTGAATCTGGCTTCCCCATTGATTTTGCTTGTCAGAAGGTTGCAAAAGGTGATCATATGACCTTGGGGCAGTGCAGCCATCATAAATATGAGTTAGTTCAAGCAGCTGAATTTTGATCATGTGACCACGTAAGGTCACATGATCAATGCAACTATTGTAAGGGTGAAAAAAGGTCATAAGTCACTTTTTTCACTGTTGTTGTAACTTTAAATGGTCACTAAACGAACTGTTGTAAGTCGTGGACTACCAGTGTTGGAAAATATTTTAAATTAATCCTCAGATTTCCTGAATACATTTCTAAATATTCCACGGACAAGTTCATGAAGATGAAATGCCGGTTTTAAAAATGCACTTGATATATAAATTTATTACTGTATATTACCATGAACTTTAAGAATGTTAAATAAAAATGTATCAGTATACATGATATATTTGGAAACCACAATTTACATCTCTTCTATATATCTCTTCTCCCCTTTGATTAAAGTTCAGTTTTAACTGTGAATTCGAACAGTGAAAGCCAGGAGCAGAATGAGGAAGACTTTAAGTTAAGTTCTCCTAGTACCCAAGATTTTCAAAATGTGCTCAGCTTTTAAAGGTTTCCTCTAGAGCAAATTGGAGAATATGCAAAGAGCTGCATGAAGTCTCATTTATAACCCTGGATTTTTCACAAGAGTTTTAACATGCATAGTGTGTATTATTGTGTATTTCTACTGAAAACATTCATTATTTGTAATATTTTACTTATTTCTGGCTCTTCAAGCAGTTTCATATAGATATGAAATTGGCTGCAATTGATAAACATAGATCTTTTAAAAAAACAGATTTTTATCTTGTCTTTTGTTCAAAAGTTCAAAATAGCACATAGAGACCTCCACTCCTTTTATCCCCTTAACAGTAGCAAACTTGGGGTAAGAAAATGACTACCCAAAATTACTCCATGAGCTTTCATCCTTGAAGGGGGACTAGATCCTGGCTTTCCCCACTCTCATTCCAATATCCCATTGCTAAATGCTGTTCCTACAATATCCTGTGTTTTTGCTTGATTCCACTTTTCTCCCACCTCAGAACTTGTCCCATATGCTGTGTTTTGCAGCGATTTGTCATGGTCTTATTGTTTTTGCTTCTTATTTTACTCCTAGCCTTTCCAATTCAAATAAGTGGACATTCAGTCTGTGGCTGTCCTGAATATCTGTTTTTCTCACTTTTTATCCATGTTTGGTATTCTGTTCCTTTATATTATTCTTTTTTTAAATTTCTCCCTTTTTTTCCTAGAATTTACAAAAAAGTTCTGTACTTTAAGAAAAGGATGGTCTTAAACTATTACAAAGTATGTTAAAGATACTCTTTTATTCCCCACCAATGTTATTTTATTTTTACTTCTACCATTTGAAAAGTAGAGTATTAATACACTATTCAGTTGTTTTGTAGTTACAGCTATATCTTATTTTCCAGAAATAATATTACTTTATCTATTATATAATCAATTTACAAAATTCTAAATCCATTTAAGTATATTTAATTATTGATTTAAATTACTTATATATAAGATGTAAAAACTCTTGCTATGGAAAAGAGTTATAAAAATGAGATAAAGCCAAGCTTGGTGGTAAATTGTTGCCTCTCTCCTGTCTCCCAAAACCCAACACAAATGTTTCCAGGAGGGCAGCAGAAACTGAACTTGAGTCAAAGAACATTTCTCTTTCATTTTTGCAAGTCCTAAACATAAATACTTCCTCTCATTTTCAGACTTCCATACAATGAATTTTTTGGTGGTGTAAGTGGACTAACAGTAGAACAATTCAAAAAAATCAATGGATTTCCAAATGCTTTTTGGGGATGGGGAGGAGAAGATGATGACCTTTGGAACAGGTATTTGTATTATATTAACTTTATTAAGTCATTGGCCAGAATCCATAGCAAATGGAACACATGAGGTTTCAAAGTAGGTGTAGAATAAATGGAAGAGAAATATCCAAGCTCTTTTTTTTCTGGCATGAAATAGAAAATGTAGAGATTTATTGGATCCAGTCATAAAAGTAATTGGCTAATCAGATTTGAACAGCTTTAAGTAACAGCACATAAATAAAGGAATTCCTTGCTAGCATATGCCTCTAGGTGTATCTAGGGGGGTTCAACATTGGCAATTTTACGACTTGTGGACTTCAACTTTCAGAATTTCCCAGCCATACTGTCTCAAAGTTGCCAAAGTTGGATACCCTGGTCCAAAGTTAGCAGAAAATGTATATATGTATTTTTCTTAGTTTTCATAGTGATTGACTAACAGCTGCTTCTTTTTAGCTACTGTGTTTTTGCTTACAGATGTTGTTTTCAATCAGTCAAAAGCAGTCACATTCATGCGAGATTGATATGCCATAGTATATTGATATGCCACATGAGCAAGTGGAACAAACATTTTCTTTCCCTCAACTACTGGCATATAAAATACACATAATAACAGACACCTATAGGTTAAAAACCAAAGACAACAACTTTATAGAGCTCTGTATAGAGTGTGTGCTGGATCTTGTCACTTGCTGGATCTTGTCACTTTCTCCATTTTATCATTCTGACACCATGCACATCCCTATTGGACGTGGGTGTGATGTTGCACATGCAAAGAAAGGATGGGGCTTGCAATACAACACTATTTTTGTCAATCTGACCCTCCTTATCCTTCCTTCAGAAATCATGTTTTGTTGTCCATATTTTAGGAAACTGCACATCTTGTTTTTTCTGTATAGTTCAAGAGATGAACCATACTCCCTTTAAACCAAAACCAATTCAGTTGCATTTTTAAACATCAAGAGGTACAGGCCATATTTGACACATATTGTGACAAAAAGTATAATTTTTGCACACATTCACATAATAAATTTATTCAATTTTCTATTGAAAATTGCTGGTAAATCTCTATTTTGGAATGCATAGAGTAATAGGGATAGTTAGCTTACTTTACTGAAAATTGGGTTTTAAAGGTATTTGAAGCATTAGATTTTATAAATCTGTGGTTCCATAGAATGCATAAATCTGATTCCTTTTCAAGTTGCTATTTTTAATTTCATTATTTGCAAGAGTTTTTCAAAATTGAAATGTCATATATGAAAAATAAGTGGTTAAAGGCCTTAAAATATTAAATACGTTTTTATGACCTTCATATTAGTCTAGTTCAACTCCTCCCCACAAATCATATGTATCATTTCACTATCAACTTCATTATCCTAGAAGTAGAAATATTCAGGAGGGCAAATTGTATGATATAGGCTTGCTCTTCCATTGTCTCATTTTAGTTTAATTTTCATACTTTTTAAATGTGGTTTTTGTATAAGCAATATGGCTTAGATTTGAATATGATACTAAATTATATGCCAAACATGTGGAATTATTCATTATATGAAGAAATATGGATTGACTGAGCATGAGCCATAACAACAAAAGGTAACAAAAAACATGATAAAAGTTTGCTCTTCATATGTAATAGCTCTACGGGCTCTTTGTTGTTGTTTTAGGCATAATGGAAAGATTATGTCTAACAAGATAAGGAATGAATACAGAGTATGATTTAGGATTTCTTTACAACCCATTAATAATAGATTTACTCTCTTATTACTCTAATATGCCTGTGTAGGAGAATGTGAGTTACAGTGGAGCAGTCAGCATCGTTCTGAAGTGCTGGTTAACTGTTTCTGTTT
This sequence comes from Bungarus multicinctus, assembly GCA_023653725.1. NCBI lineage: Eukaryota > Metazoa > Chordata > Lepidosauria > Squamata > Elapidae > Bungarus > Bungarus multicinctus. The sequence goes on along the minus strand of CM042846.1, from coordinate 52,658,639 downwards.
AGAAATGCTTTGGAATATTTTATTCTGAATTTTTTTTCCTCTGCAGTCCTTTAGTGGTTCTGGCCCATTTTTAGATTCAAACTTCCTGTTGTTTCTCTTCAAAATGAAATCTGATTCAGTTCTATTCTAAGTTAATTGTTTTGGTATTATTTGTTTGGTATAATTTACTCTTCTTTTAATAACTAAAAAACCTTTCTGCTCCTCTATGAAATCAACTATAGCAACCTCCCTGTCCCACCAAACCTAACATGCATAAAGTTGTCTCTGTGTCTATTACTGAATCTATCTATCTATCTATCTATCTATCTATCTATCTATCTATCTATCTATCTATCTATCTATCTATCTATCTATCTCACATGAGGATTATTTCAATTACAGAGTCCATTCTGTAGGATTTAATGTGACAAGACCAGAAGGAGAACTTGGGAAATATAAGTCAATTCCTCATCACCACAGAGGAGAAGTTCAGTTTTTAGGACGGTGAGAATAAAAATGTTAAAATAAGTTTTTATTTTTCTTGTAATATTGTGCTTCAGGTAGTTAAACATAGTCATTTATTTGTATGCAACATTTTAGCATTCAAAATATTTCTTAAAAATTCCACTGTGGAATATTTATTATAACTAGTTTATAAATGATGAATTCTCTCTGTCTTGAATACTGTATTTAGTGTGATAGAATACCCTTATGATTCAGGGACATTTGTAATAAATAGTTTTAAAAGAAATTAAGTAATACAAGCAATACATAGGTTCTGCAGAATGATAAAGGAAAGGTAAATTATAAAATATGTGGCATCATGTTCTGACACAAACTCTTGCTACTTATCTATTTGTGTCATTATATTACGTGCAAATATGGGATAGCACATTTAATATCATCTCAATAAATGTTCACCTTGCTGCACATAACAATTATTAAACTTGTACACAGCCTTTTCTAACATGATACCTTTCAAGTCTGCTTGCTTAAAGCAATGTTTTTGCTGAATACTTTGCAAGAAATCCAGTGTTTTTTTAGAATGTTTGTTGAACTTTTCCTTGTGTTCAGTTTGAGTTCAAAACTATTTATTTTTAAATTTTATTGGCTGTCATCTTAGTAACTCTGGGTGACTTACAATGTTAAAAAAGATAAAATTATATAAAACCTATAGATGATTTAAATAAGATGCTATAAAGAACTGCTTTCATTCTGAAGCTGAAAATGTTTTGTTCTGTATAATGACAATGACTTTCTAAATTTTTACCAATGCTCTGAATATTTTTCCCCACAGATACAAACTATTAAGATATTCCCGAGAGCGTCAGTTTATTGATGGTTTAAATAATCTAGTATATATGCCATCTATATTTGCCAATAGACTGTACACTAATATCACTGTAAACCTGGTGCCAGAACTAGCTCCTGTTCAAGATTATTGATGGCATAGTAGAATAAACTACTGGGTCTACATTTTGTAACACTGGAAAAATACTAAATCAGGTATTACAAATGACTGCACAATCATGTGTCAATTAGTGAATGCTTCACATTAAGAAACCAATAAGTACTCAAGCCTTGTTAGATAATAAATACAGCATTTATTCTGTAGATAATAAATACAGCATGCTTAGAAATCAGGGAAATTCCTTTCTCTAAAAAAGCGTGCATTCAATGAATTATAATTATTTTTTTAATGTTTTCCATATCATGTAAATATCTGTTTAAAATATTAGGTTTTTGACTATGGCAACATTCTGCATGTTTTAGAAGTATTTGTGTTTAGTATTTTTAGAATTTAGGCATGAAATGTAAGCAATTAAATCTAGACAAAAATTTTGAATGATTTATAGGCTGATTTATAAATACTGGCTATCTGTTATAATAAACTTTTATGCTTATTTTGAGCCACAACACTTCTGTGTAACACCTATACCTGTGATTTTGTCACCAAACCTATGATAAATAAACTTTCAATCTTATTCTAATACCAGGGCAGTTCCCTGAGTATGCTTGAAAGGATATTATTTATGCATATTCCATGCATAGAAACCCATCTATGATATTGCATTTCATTGTAGTTCTTAATGTATCAGTAGTGTTAATGTCAGATTGATATTAGTCTATTTTCATATTTCTCTTTCGTGAATTTTTGTAATAATCAACATCATTCCATCCAAAATCAAAACTCCAATGAATTAGAAGATAAATGAATGTTAATGGGAGGAAGTGATGGAGTAAAATCTTCATATGAGTAACAAGTGGAATGTTCAGAGTAATTGTCATTGGTTAATTTTTTTTTCTTATTGAAAGTCATTGATACTGGAGTCAACCTGAGTAGAAATGTGTTGAAACTTATCTTAAACCAATTGTTTTCAGTGTTAAAAGTTTTGCATTCCTTTGTAAACCGTATACTTTCTGCAAAAAGCTAAGATTCTTCTTTATATGACTTCAGCATGCCCACTATTTTACAAAGTTACTTTGTTCTTGTTTGTTGTCCCCAGTACAAAACTTAGGTATGTCTCATTCTAGTTTTTATTGGACTAGATGATGATTGACAATAGAATCCTTTTCTGAGTACTCTTCTTTGAATACTTGAGCTATTATCTTTACAGAGTGAATCCACTCTGTTCTAATACAGGCATTACAATGTTGAATGTAATTATGAACCAAGATTAAACATTTGAGAACCAAATAATTACTTCTTTTTCCTTTCAGAATGGAAAAAATCATTGCTCAACATCTAAAAAAGAGTAAAATGGATTCAGATGTAATTTACATTTTGGATTAGTTCTGTAGGTATCTTGCAGTTTTTGGGATAAAAATTACTTTGTTTTTTCCTTATACAGCATCAGCATAAGAACTGATTGTTGGCTTCTCATTAAATATAAAAAGCGATGTACATCATTCCAAATAATTTGTAATTTTAAGATATTAAAATGGAACAAAGTGGCTGATAAATACATAATTTTGACAAAATTACATGAATCAAGCATGCCAAAAAAATTCTTAACTTTTAAATCTAGATATATATTCTATACACTTTTTCTCAATTCCCAGTTAGTAGATTTTTGCAAAGCTGAACATGGTATTTATAATACCCTGTCCTAATTCAGTTCTGTATGATAACATGGTTTGAATCGAATGGCTTGTCTTAAATATTGCCAACTTGATACATAAACTTCATAAATCTGTGTATGGGGTATAACTATAACTTTTCTGCTCAATTATACCATTCTGTAATAGATCTTTATATGCCCTGATAGTTTAAATTAGCTTTTATTTGGAGCTGGGAGTCATTTACTTTCTTTGTGACTTCTAATGCAGAACCATTGACAGCCTGGTTTTGTTCTCTGGTTTAAGCAGAGTGCCCTCTACTGTAGAATAGATTTGTCATGAGTAAGACAAATACATGCCAGTTGAAACACTAAAAATAATGTAAATAATGAAGGCCTAGTAAGTGGTTGCGTCCTGCTGATCTAGTCTAAGCACAGTCCTCATTTTAGAGCAAGTCCTGGTTAATACTTAGGTGGGAAAGCTCCAATCGGAAAAGAAGGCAATAGCAAATCACTTCTTTACAGATAGTCCTCACTTACAGATTGCAATTGGGACAGGCAACACCATTGCTAAACTATATTATCATGAAGTGAAAAAATCACACTGACTGAGCTTGACATACAACAGTAGCTTGTCAATTCCAGCTATGGTCATTATGTAAATCACATACAATCATTAAGCACAATGTCACATGACATGACTGTGACTTCTTGCTGGCTTCTCCAATGTTTGTCAAAAGCTGATAAGGAAGGTTGCAAACGGTGGTCCCATGAATGGGACACTGTGACCATTGTACATGCAGGCTAGTTGCCAAACAGAAATTACAATCAGGTGAATTAGGGGAGTTGCAACTTTGAGGATTGGTCTTAAGTTTTATTATTTAACACCGTTGTAACTTTGAAAGGTCACTGAACAATTGGTGCTGCTATGAAAAGTACATGAGTTCGTTGATGAAATCACTAGCTGCTGAAATTCAGCTTGGAGAACTTGCTTGTATGAAAATATTAATTATTTTGGATTTTTCTTTCGTTCCCTGACACAATATTTTAGGTTGAAATGAGTATTTGTCATATCTCTAGTGTTATTTTTTGTCTTCGGTTTTAGGTCCGGTTCTTCAATTGAGCGAAATGTTGTTTGATATTTATATGTAAATGAGAAAAATGTTACTCATACATATAAGGCAAAGTGTACTTAATCTGATCTTATTTTTTCAGGTGAAAGAAGCACATTAAATGTATTAACAAGTTCTGAGTACTATACAGAATTATGCTATTACTTACAATGTTGCTCATTAAAATATTTATACTTTTTAAATCCATTTGTTTGTTTGTTTAAATACAGTGTGCTACAGAGTAGACTATGGTTTTGTTTACCTCTAATCTTTGGGGTTCTTGGGATAGGACTCTTTGAGAAAATGTGATGGATGCTATGGCAGAATGGCTGCCATAGAGATGAAAGTTAACAAAAGGAATCCTATGGTTCCTACCTGCATATACTGTGGTATCAGAGAAAGGGAACTGGCACAAGAATGCAAAGGAGAGATTAGGTTTCAATCTCAGAACATGAAATCCTTCTTCTGAGGTCACTGTTTCAACAAAACCCATTTCATGGGGAAATCAATTGATGAAGTTAAATGCCAAAAAATGCATCCCAGAATTTGGCTTGAAGGTGGAAAGTGTAGCCTAAGTCTTTAATCACAGACCCACTGGTCTTCCATTCAGGATCACTAGTTCAAATACAAATGACTTTTGGATGCACGTTTTTGCCATTTTCTGTTTCCATTCCGTACTCTTTCAATCTCCCATACTTTGTACCATTCTTTGCATAATATTATATTAGCATCTTTCTATTTCTGGTTTTTCCATCTGGTCCCCCTCTCTTGTTATGTTGTGTCTCACTCATCTTGCTTTTACCAAGCGAACAATAATTTCTCTCTTGAAAGTACATGACTAATCTCAAATCACTTATTGTCTTACTTTTAATCAATCTTGAAGCCAGCACAGCCAAGGTGCTCATTTAAATAGTAATGAATGCCTTGGCCGTGCCGGCTTCAAGGTTGATTTAAAAAGTCAGACACACTGGAAGGTCACCAAGTTGGAAAACGCTGTGCTATACCAAAGATATTTCTCTTCTTTCCAGATAAATGTTAGTTACACTGTGCCATTGGCTCTGCTTCCTGCAGATATATTTACTACTTGGGAGAACAGGACAAATTCTAAACAGATATATAGCAATCACAATTGTTCACAAATTGGTGCTTGACTGAATGTCTTAGAGCAGGGGTGTCAAACTCACATTGTCATGATGTTGTCATGTGACATATCAGGACTTTCCCCCACTTCACTAAAGTGGGCAGGGTGGGGCCACCACGTGATGCATCTGGCCCGCCAGCCGTGAGTTTGACATCCCTGTCTTAGAGCCTACTGTTGAATACAACATAGAAAAAAAAACTATTTCGTGTTTCTTTAAACAGAACTGTATTGTGTTTGTTGCACATTACGCAAGTATTTAGAGAACATTTATTGATGCATTAAAAAAATAGCTAATCAGTAGCAGTTACATGCTATTTCAGGAAACAAGCCATTGATAGTGCAAATTAACTAGTCTTTTAAACATTGCTACAATAGTGTAATAGAATTTTGAATGAATTATGCATGGTCTTATTCCTTTGGATCACTGACAACAGCTGTAGTTGAATAAGAAAAAGGACTAAGAAGAGCCGCAATAGTGTAATGACGATGACCAGAATCATTAGCAGTAAAAACCACCTGTTTAAAAAAAAAAGAAAATCAGTTTGGGAGTGTTTTTAGTTAACACAGTAATCTGATAGAGAGCAATGCTAAAGTAGAAAGGTTGGCATTTAAGAAAATTGTTTTCTTTCATTCTGAAATTTTAACTTTACTTCTTTTTTTTTTTACTAAAGATAATTAAAACTTACCACACTTTTAAATCCAGCTGGACATGGAGATTGGTTCAATACAGACAATATGCATGCATGAAAGCATACACATTTAATGAATATTATGAATCTTTGGTATTTTTGAATAAATATAGATAGTCTTAAAGTTATCAAACACTTCAATTTGTATTTGTTCCCTCCCCAAATAAATATACCAGTAATAGCAAGAATTAATGGATCAAACTGCGCCATAATTTTTGGGAATTAAACCTTAGGGCAAAAACATTTTTTTTTTGCCAGTGGTTTATCTGACATTTTAATATTTTCAAATACTCACATCAGCATATTCGTGAAATGGGGAAATGCCAAGTGCCTTCCAGTACACGCTAGTGTCAAATTCCACTTTGTACAAGCCTTCTATAAACAACTCATCAGTTGTAAGTTCATGGATTTCTCCAAATTCATTTGTTTTCCTTAAATTAATATTTGAGAATAACACAGTCAATAGCTTTATTCAGAACAAATAGCATATTGTTTTATTCTGAGCATGGGATGGATTCAGAGTTAGTCATACTTAAAACATACACATTGAAAAGAATGGGACTCCCATCAAAATTGCCAATGATCCAAAGTTGCTAGCTTCTGGACAATTAACTTGTTTTTAATTAATGGGGAAACCAAATATAATTCTATGTGTGGATGTTGAACTAAGATTCATAATGTTTTGGAGCTGAGGCTAAGGAAAATTTTAAAAATCATGACAGTTAATCAGATGTGCTCATATTACAATAATGTACGGTTTGTTCTATGCCCAACCACCTGGTAACAAAGCATATTGATTCCAATGAGATTTATTTCCAAATAGGTATATAAGGCTTTGATATTAGTTCACACTGTGCTTTCTGCATCCATTCAAATCAAGGAAATATAGCATGCTCAATGGATTCTACCCGACACTTTCATGTGGTCTTACCCACTGGAAAACTCTTTCCAAGTCCCATCTTCACCCTTTTTGAATACTTTTACTGGGAGGCTGGTAGCTGGGGTTCCTCGAACTGCATCAAGGACTTTCACCATCAGAGGACACTTTGAATCAGAAGAACTATGGGCTTCCTTGATAAAGCAAAATATATTTCTATTAGAATTTTGGTAGGATACAGCCTGTTTTGTGAACAATAGACTTTGCTTTACTCATGCACTTTCAAAGGATTTATTTTAGTACTGGTAGTGCTATTCGGGAAGCCCTAGTTTGAGCGAAGAATAAGTGACACTTAAATTAGCATAGAAATAGAATGCAACTTTGAGATATTGTTTATAAACTGATACTTAGAATGTATGCAAGCACAGATATACAAAACCCTGATGAAAGTTTTTTTTTCATATCTCCTCTGAACTGAAATACTGCCCCCCATGCTAGTTCTGCCACAGAACTATTAATATTCATTCTATCCAATGTTCTAGATGTTACAAAAACCACACCGTGAACAAGGTACACTTACTGGTAGTCAAGACTTCCTAGTTTCTTGTACCTACAAGTCAATCCAATTTCATTGTACTGAGCTAGAAATGAAATGTAATCATTTCACAAATTTATCTGTGGAATTTGATTCAATATGCAAGACATTCATCTCTGTGCCAGCATCTTAAATCCTTTTAATTAAACTAAAAATGTTCTAAAAATGTGTAAAAGAAAAAACACATTTCATACATTAAGTTGGTTTTTTTTTAAAACCTCTGACTATTTTAGTTACTTGAAAGAAATTTATGCCTAAAATACTTTGGATAAAAATGCAATGATCAAAAGATAGAATTGATGTCATGGATTTTCCTACAGCAATTGTTTCATAACACTTACAAAGGCAAAGGTTCCACTTAAAGAATACTTACCACTGGTGCAGCTTCAATAAGATACCCCATGGTAGCCAAGCAAAAGAAAAGCAGAGAAGCAGGAGCCATTGTGTATACAAACCAAGAGACTCTACCAGCAGCTACAGGTTAGTGGGATTTAGATTTTTATACTGAACCCTTGAACAAAACAGGCTACTTATCAGATGCCTGTGTGACTTGAAACCTGCTGATTCTGCTTATTTACTTAGCAAGCATCCCGCTGTGCAAAGCTTCCATCCAGTGGCCTCTTGCTGAAAGCTGTAGAATTACACTAGATAGGTAGAAGGAAGGACTACACAGGTGTTGGGAATGAGAGAATCAGTAACCTACACAAACATGAACCTTGCCTATTGGGATTATTTTGTTAGCATAAGCATAAAAGAAATATGTTAAGCAACTGATGTCTGCTTAATTTTTACTGACTCCAGCAAGCACTATGTGAGCCTGTGGGCATCTCTGTGATGTTCACTCAACTAAAAAAATTATATGATTTGTTTGGGTTGTATCCACTTTAGACTTTGGAGTTAAATTGCTCCTGGGTTGCTTTCTGATACACTGCTCATATTTGATATAGGCAAGTAGCTTGTATTGCAAGAGATGATACTTCTCAAAGCAACTGATACTTTTCTGCATATACCACTGGCTGTGAAAACCCTGTAGAATTATCATTCCACTCCCCAGTGATCAACTGATATATCTTCTAAATTAGAAATTTGTTTCTTTGCCCCATTAGCTTTTAACAATAGATTAATGTACAGATGCTAATAAATATAGTAAGGAGCTGATTATGTTGATAAATCATGTCCAATTTGATATCATCCAGATACATTGGGATTATAATTCTTCTTCTTCTTCTTCTTCTTCTTCTTCTTCTTCTTCTTCTTCTTCTTCTTCTTCTTCTTCTTCTTCTTCTTCTTCTTCTTCTTCTTCTTCTTCTTCTTCTTCTTCTTCTTCTTCTTCTTCTTCTTCTTCTTCTTCTTCTTCTTGTCTCCCCTCCATCCTTCTCATCCTCCTCATCTGGTTGTGGCCTGATTGTGCACTGCTGAGAGAGCACTTTCAAGACTGGCATCTTGGGAAGCCAAATGAGGGCAAAGCGTTAATGAGGAAAGCCTGGCATTTTTCCTGGAGAAAGGCAGTGGTACTCATGGAAACAGATTAAATTGCAAATATTCAAACATCAAATGGATTATCTGGATTCCAAAGCACTTAAAAATCACATGCTGCTAGTTAAAATATAATTTTCTAATAAAGGAACCTCTCTGGGAGTCAGTATTGCTCCCGAAATTAATGATTCATCCTTAAAACCCATGTTTATGTAAATGCTATTTCCCAATTACTAAGCATTTGTTTCACACCCTCAAACCAGTTACTTTGTTCTCCCATTGACAGTTACTTTTATGTAATTTGTTGCTTAAATTAACATTTTGCATCTAGATGCGCAAATTCAAACCAATGTAAACTGAAAGAGGCCATGCATAAAATTACACTGTAAGAAACTTTCTTTGGAAGGGAGGTGATCTTTTTGGATCCCACATACAATTCTAGTTCTAGATAAATTTGTTCTTATTACTTTATTTCATTAAGAAGATTGCAAATCAGAACCCACTATCTAGAAATAATTCCCACTGAACTCATCATGAGGAAATTCTTAACAGATATTTGTAATGCTGATGTTTATATTTAAATGGATGATAACAGCAAATTCAGCAAATTTATTCTGAAGTCATTCTCATGTGTCCAGTGGGACTTACTCTATCAGAGCAACTATCATCTTGTAGCTGTGTTTGAATAGACAGAACAGGCATTTAAGTACCAATAAAGGAGAATATTGGTAGCTCAGGGTTGAAATGAGAGGTCCATGGTGTTCTTTGAGCTTGGTTATTTTCTTGCAGATGTTTCATTACCCAAACTAGGTAATGTTATCAGTGCACTTATTTTGTTGCCTAGTTGAGATAATGAAATGTCCACAAAAAAACAACCAAGCTCAGAGAGCACCAAGGCAGAGACCACCCCCCAGGCAGTTAAGTAACAAAATATGTTCACCTCAGGAATAGAGGTATAGCTGCCACTAAGATTCTAAAATGTATAGATTATAATCTATGTACTGATCTCAACAATAAAGTAAAATGGTTTAAATGTAATGATCATTGGTAGAAAGGTTTCCTTATTTTCTTTTGAGATATAATATTGTCTTTATTTGTTCTTCCCTGGTCCTAATAAGTTTATTAGAGTGAATATTCACTTACTTTATAAATATTGAAATCATTAGTTCAGCCTAAATAGAGAAAAGACCTAGAAATGTAAATCAATTTGCATTGTCAGTTGAATTTATGTTAATAGTCTCATCTTGAGTGCCACATGTTTCTTTCAGAAGTAGGTTATGATTTAAATATATACCATTTAAGCATTTCAACTTAGCAATAGGGACTATATTCTATATTTATTGAGTAAGGTGTAATACAGTAAAATGCAACCAAAAAATAATTAGTAGTCAAACTAAAAAGTCTGCAATCCTATTTCCACCAGAGAAGCAAGGCTTGTGATCATTTCAGAAAGTCCTCTTTAAAGTGTCATCTGTGCTACAACTGTGGAGTACTTTACTACAACTTTATGATTAAACCCCCTCCCACATTTAAATATCATTAGATCATTTCTTTAGACCTATAGCTCTTATCATGTTATCTGCCAAATAGAACTCTGAATTCAGAAAGGCATTTTCCCTGGAAGTATACATAAGTATAACTTTACACTCTGAGATGATTAATAGCAAAATCTAGTTTGATTTTCCATTCATTCAATTATGCTGTGCCAAAGTTTCATGCTTTGTTGAAATGGAAGGTGAATTGGAACTTTGGTGCTGCAGACTGCTTATTTTTGTGCTTGTTAAGATCATAAACATCTTAGAGCTTGTGAGTTATTCCTTGACATTTCTTCCTGGTGTGTTAATGCAAGTACAAATAACCTTGTGGAAATGTTTGCTCAATTTGTTTTTTTTTTTCATCTTTCAGTTTAACTTAATATTACTTCAAACCCTATATAAATAATGTAACATTGATATATCTTAAATAACAAAAATGGATAAATTCTTTGATTAGCCTGTACCAGAATTCTTCTAGTAGACTGCCCTGAATAATTGCAGCTGTATGCCTAGATATATTATATTTTGACCTCAATGTAAACCTCAATGTCATTCATGAGAAGAGCAAATATATGTGCACTCACTTACAAAGTATACATAGAAAAAGAACCGCAGGTAATGAAGACTGGCTATCATTGCTCATTTGTACATAAACACCTGCATTAGTACTTTATTTCTGTCAAAGAGCAAACAAATGTTTAAAGAATCAACAGGATTGTAGTCAACAATGACACTGTTTTTAGGTTCCAGAATTCAAGGAATACTTGTGCAGAGAAATGTATTGATGAAGGTATTTTTATGGATTCAGTAGTCAGGAAGGAAGTAGAATAACAGAAATTGCATTTACCTGAATAATTGTTTGACATGCTTGAGAGCTTTGACAATAAAATAGGCTACCCTGTTTTAAAAGATCTGGCTACTGATAGCACATTCCTTCCTTTTCATGTAGGAGGAGATCAAATGAATCTTTGCTTTCCAGGATTTTGTTTCTAAGTCTCCAGATCTTTTTAATCTGCACACATAAACACTGATCACATGACTAATAGTTTGCTATTGTCATGGCCCTGGTTTATGGTTAGCCACATACTCAGTTACATTTTGACAAATACTTCGTTGACAATTAGCTATTAATGAAAGATGGCCCACATAAGTATTTGGTATTTGTATCTTTTATATATGTCCTTTCCTTTGCATTGTTGGGTGTCTGATGATGCTTCATTCATAAAGTGGCTTTAAATAAATTCAAAGCCTTACTTTCTTTACTCAACTGTTTTTACTTCTCTCTGGAAGACTGAAGGTAATCTTTTAATTTACAAATTTCTGTTCTTGCATTCCTATTCAATCAAGGCAGCTCGGCACATATTAAAAAAGGATTACAGTTATTGCTGAGAGTTGAAAAGCTGGCATTTTCATCTGTGTTTTAATCTGCAGAAGCAAGAGAGGAAAAGGTTTGATGTTTCTCAAGGAGAATAGTTCATCGTTCTGAAGTAATGTCTTGGACTCTAGAAGAAGTTGCCACAGAGGAAGTGCAGTATCCCAAGAGGCTACTTTGGCTCTGCTTTGCATGTTCAGTGGTACCTGTGGGGATGGACGGATAACCATTTGTCTAAAATCTTTTAATTTTTATAATTGTGGAATGTTTTAGTTGGCTGTACACTGCCCTGAGTCCTTCGGGAGAAGGGCGGTATATAAATATGTTAATAAATAAATAAAATAAAAATAAATAAATAAAATGGTACAGGGTCTCCTGCTAGAGAAGGGGTTGGACTAGAAGATCTCCAAGGTCCCTTCCAACTCTGTTATTCTGTAAATAAAAAGTCCAATTAAAAAGAAGCAGGGCTTCAATAGGGTGGTCATAGTTGCCATCTTGAATTTTTAGATCTGCCCCTGCAAGGACAGAGGTCTACCAGAGGTGGTATTCAGCCAGATCAGACCAATTCTACTGAACTGGTTGTAATGATTCTGTGCAGTACAGAGAACTAGCAAATCGCACTACCGGCTGGTCCTGCCCTGCCCCACCCTATATATATCTTGTCTTTGCCACATTGCCCAGATAGTTTCCATGCCTTGCCTCCGTACCTCATCTGCTCTGCTCACCCTTCACCTTGGGTTGAGACCCAAGGCTGTACCATTCCCTGGCTCCAGCCTTGCCTTGGAGCTTCCTCCCATTTGCCGTTCACCTCAGTCGGGTCGGGGAATGTGCCATTCCCTGGCTCTGGTCTTGCCCAAGGTGGCCTCCGCCCACCTTGGCTGGATTGGGGAAACTGCCATTCACCTGCTCTGGCCTTACCCTAGGCCTCTGCCTGCATGCCGCCACTCCCCTCTGGCCTCAAACTATGCCCCCCCCAGGCCAAAGAAATTTATTCAGACTGTGACCTGCTGCGCTAGGCCAAAGGTTTGCAGGGGGAGTACGGCATGGGCACAGGAGGGCCAAAGTGGTTTGGGAATGGACCAGATAGTTCTTCTTACCTGTAAGAAGTTCCATCCGGAAAGTGCTGCAGCGGAGATCTTTCAGCCACTTCTTCTGTCCCTTGCAAGCCTTGATCACTCGCAGAGATGGTCCATGTGCTTTCCAGGTCGGCAGATGCTTCTCTGCGCTGCTCTTCCTGGGAGACCATCTTGTGCAATTTAGTAGCCGTGATCCACCACTTTCCTCTATGTCCTATCTGGAAAGCGCTGCAGTTGAGAGAAACAGCATTCAACATGGCTGCTGCTTCTCTGTGCCACAGCACTTTCCAGATGGGACTTAGAGGAAAGCGGCAGCTCACAGCTGCTAAATTGCACAAGACACTCTCCCAGCAGGGCAGAGAGAAGCAGTTGCTGCCCCGGAGAACAGAGATGAATGGGAGAAAGCCCCAAAAAGCTGCTCAGTCAAGCCTCACTGTGTGGTGGAAGCTGCGCACGTACAGAAGCTGTGTGTGTGCATATGTGCAGAAGCCATGTGCGCATGCACGGAAGCCACACGCACCTGCGTGCACGCACTCACATTTTTGGTGAACCAATGGTGGAATTATTTGAAGCCCACCACTGAGACCTACCAAAACAGTTCCTCTCACCAGACATACAAAATCTTACCAGACAGGCAGAAATCTCTGATAGAAACCAAAAATGAATGTTATTATATTCTGTATACTTCCACAGTTGAACAAGCCACTGGATAGCTCTGCTATTCCAAAAATTCAGCAAGCAGTAATTTCCTTCGTCAAAATAAGTAAATAAATATTGCAAACACTATTTTATGCAGTTCTTCTGCAGGCAAAAAATAGAAATTTCAGGCTGATGGAAGGAAACCTAAGGTATTCCAGGGTATTGTTACCAGACAGCTGAACAGGCAAAGGAGAACATGGACAATTGGAAATAAGGACAAAAATGGGGAAATAGAGAGCACACTAATTGTTAACTTTTCTAGCATCTGCAATGAAAACTATAGCAAAAAGCTGTAAAAAATGTGCTTGGGCTTTCATATATATGTAATGGCATATACACAGTTTTTCAACTGCAATATTTTTTTCAACAAATCCTTATTTTCAAGAATATGCTAGCAATAACATGAATCAATAATGATAGGTTTTTCCAATTTCATCATAGAAACATGTGATGAGTCATGTAATCTACAGACTTCGGTAATATAGATTTGAAGGGCTGTATTTGAGCTGATTGCTGGAATCAGGAGATATATTCAATAGCATAAAGCTAGGCTATCAAATCTCTTGATGAATGAATAAATGAAAAAGAAAGAAGCAGACTATTTACAAGGGCACAATACATAAGTATTTCATTTTTTTTAACACTGAAGGCCTTAAAAAAGCTGAACGTTTTATTTTAAGGCTATGCCTGTCTGATGGAGGACATGAGGATGTCTGCTAACCCTATCCTAGGACAAAAGTATTTCATTTATGTGAAAAAAGAGGAACTGTTAATAACAAGTAAAATTTGCAATTAGCCAACAGTACTGACTGACTGCCAATTTAATTCAATTTATGATCTGTTAATCTTCTTTGGTTGGTGCTTAGCAACAGACTTACAAATGGAAGCCCAGATGCCAGATTTATTTTTTATTTGTTTGCTTCTTCCACCAATCTTAATGAAGAAGATGTTTTGTATGAGCATTTAATATTTACGAGAGCTAGTATATTATTCCTTGTTTCCTAGAATTAAGAACAAGTTACAAACAAGCTACATAAGCAATCAACTCAGTTCTGACCATGTGACTGTAGGGATGCTGCAACAATCATAAGTCACTTTTTTCCAGTGCCATTGTCATTTCAAATGGTCACTAAATGAATGGTTGTAAATTGACAACTACCTGTACTAGAGAAAAGCCAAACAAATTTTAATATATTTTTCATGTATCACATTAAAAAAAAGCTATTGATCAAAAAACGGTATGTCATTATTATTTTACCCACTGAAATGAGTGGAACATACGCTATCAACCATGTGCAAATATGACCCTTTTTAAAAGCGAAACCTTTGCAACATTTGCTTGAAAGCAAGAGCTGTGCACTATCACAATAGCATTAAAATTATTCAGATGCGATCTGTTTTTTGCCTTCCTTTTAAGAGAGGATGCAAGAGAAAATATCCTCTCAATTGCAGCATTGCTGACTGGCTTTATTAGGCGAGTAAGAGTAAAGATGGAAAACTTTGTACACAGAGAAGCAAGACTGGAATTGGCTCTTAAAGGGAAAGCCAAGCATAGTCCCAGTGCTGCACAAGGGTCCAATGAGCCTCTGCTTTCTATAGTTGATGGAACCAGGCAACTCTTGACCCTGGTACGACCCTTCTCGCAGCACTTTCTTGCCCAGATTCTTGGTGGCCAAAAAGCCAAATGAATTTTTGGAGATCAACCAAATGACCCCCCCGCATTTCTGGAATTTGGTGTTAAAAAAGCCAGTCTGGCAAACTCTGGTTTGAGATCAATTAATACATGAAATGTGATAAGTATTAATCCATTCACCAATGTGGTTTTCACATTCAGTACTTACTTTGCCTGCCTCTATTGGCAATCCTCAATACCTTCATTTCTTTTCTTTCTGGCCTTTTCTTTTATTACTTCTACCTTCAGTTGTTCTCTTCTGAAAATATTTCATGCATTGGATGTGGTGCACTTATAATCCATAAACATTTATGCTAGAATGAATTTGTTTACTAAAATTAATGAGTTTAAATTATTCTGTTCAATGTTAGTCATAAGCACAGCAATTCTTCTTGGATGCATTGTAATATAAGCTTTCAGAGGCACAAAGTCTGAAATACTATTTGCAAAGGCATAAAGTCAGTGTATTTTAACCTTAATACAAATGACCTTCCAGAGCAAATTCCAAATATATGGCCAGTGAGTTAGAACTAATTTGCAAATCTTAGACAGTGTCACAAAAGACTCTGAAGTGATGTACAATAGAAAGTAATTGTCAATTCTTAAGGATCAGAGGTGGTATTCAGCAGGTTCTGACCAGTTCTGCAGAACCGGTAGTGGAAATTTTCAGAACTTCGGAGAACCGGCAAATCCCACCTCTGACTGGAGATTTTACAGTATCCTTCCCCTGCCATGCCCACCAAGCCACGCCCACAGAACTGGTAGTAAAAAAAATTGAATTCCATCACTGTTAAGGATATATATGGGGATGGGGGTGAGTGAGACATGAGGAGGATATATCTCATTAATGTATAAGGCATGTTTCTTTTGGAACTCATGACGCATGTATCAACTCACCCTCCATTATTTTTTCCTCAAAATGTCAAATGCCCTGGTAACTTTTTTGATGGTTATTTTAAACTTCTTTGTGCTGTTTGATATAATATGTTTTCAAATTGTTGAACTATCATTTTCACTTCTTTATAGATTGTGCAATATGGAACAAATGGATACTGGACTTGCATAGTAGCCAGGAAGGCCTTTGTGCAACTATGGATTGTGCACCAGTTGCGCCCTTTCCTGGACCAACAGTTCTTACTCACAGTCACTCATGCCCTGGTCACTTCCCATCTTGATTATTGCAATGCACTCTACAGGGGGCTGCCCTTGAAGAAAATCTGGAAGCTCCACTTGGTGCAAAATGCAGTGGCCCACATGGTTTTGTGCAGACCCCAGTGTGCACGTTTCACCTCTCCTGCAGGAGCTGCATTGGTTTCTGATTTGCTTCTGGGTGCAATTCAAGGTGTTGGTTGTCACCTTTAAATCCCTTCATGGCTTTGGACCAAGTTATCTGAGGCACTGTCTCTTGCTGGTTACATCTACCCAACCCATTAGAGAGGTGAGGCAGGGAATGTTGCAGGTCCCATCCCTGAGGGACATACACCTGGTGAGACCCAGAAGAAGGGCCTTCTCCATGGTGGCTCCTTCTCTGGAATATCATTCCCCCAGAAATTAGAATGGCCCCCTCTCTAATTCTCTTCTGGAAGGCACCGAAAACCTGGTTCTGCCAGTGGGTCTGTGAAACAAGGGTGGGATTCAAATTTTGTAACAACAGGTTATGTGGGTGTGGCTTAATTTGTGGGTGTGGCTTGGTGATCACCTGACCGGGTGGGTGTGGTTTGGTGAGCATGTGACTGGGTGGGCATGGCCAGGTAGCCATGTGACTGGCAAACCAAATACAAGTGATCCTCGCTTAATGGCTGGTTGCTTAGCAAGGGTTCTAATTTATAACTGATCTCCTCAGAGCTACTTGACCTGTTTTTGGAGTTTTGACAGCCATGCACACACACACACACACACACATATACACACACACACTTCTAACCCTGCTATTCTTTGATTCTGTAATGATCTCTTGCTGGAGCAGGAGGTTGGACTAGATGACCTCTGAGATCCCTTGCAGGCCAGCCCTAGATTACTCTACTGCTTCAAAAAGTCTTCTGAAGCCAGGGTTTGTGTCCTTCCTTCCTCTCCTTTTTCTCTCTCTCCCTGCCTCCCTCCTTCTATGTATTTATCTATTCATTCATATATCTCATTCACTTTCTCCTCCCTCCCTCCCTCTCTGTCTCTCTTTCTCTCTCTCTCTCTTTCTTTCTTTCTTTCTTTCTTTCTTTCTTTCTTTCTTTCTTTCTTTCTTTCTTTCTTTCTTTCTTTCTTTCTTTCTCTTTCTGTCCCTTCGTTCCATCCCCTTTCTTCCTTTCACTTCCTTTCTCTCTCCCTTTTTCTTTCTTTCTCTTTTCTCTTTCTTTTCTTTCTTGTCTCTTCCTCCTCTCTTTCTCTCTCTTCCCCCCCCCCCTCTCTCTCTGTCCCTTCCCTTCCTCCTTCTCTCTCTCCTTCTAAAGCTAGGAGACCCACCTGAAACACACACAAATACACACACATTTCCAATGTTGCTTGTTAACTTACGTTCTTCCCGGCCAGTCTCCTAGAGTCCCAGGGACTGGGTGCGATTGTCCATTCGCATCCAGTCCCACATTGCTCAGAAAAACTGGTAGGCAAGGCTTCTAGGTCCAACAAAGGGGCTGGGGGAGGATCTTCCTCCCCTCCCTCAAGCTTTCCCTCCCATTTCTGTTTCAGCCATCTTGGGCAAGGCGAGTTAATTGGCGGCGATCGAACGAAATGTCTTTCAGCTCTTTAAGATTGAATTTAAGAACGCCCCATGGAAGAAGCTGAGAGCAAGGTGGGGGTGACCCTCCACAAGAAGTGTGAAGGGAAGCAGACACTGCGCCTCTGAGCAAAAGAGGCGAAGCCCTGGCTGTCATCAGGGAGAGGGCCATAGAGGGACACGTAAAATGCCCCTGTCGCCCTTGCAGTTGCTACTTTTGCTCTCGGCTTCTTCCATAGGGCACTGCCCGGAAGCTGATTCTGATGAGAGGGGAACTTGGAACCTTCTCACTCTGCTAGGAGAGAGGCACTCTCGCTCTTTCTCAAGTGCCCACCTCACCGGCATCCCAAATGAAGATAATTGCAAACTTACCTTCCTCCCGTGGCTTGTGGCAGAGGGAAAGCTGAGCCAGCCAGAGCAGAGCTGTCATCACTCGGCTGTCCGCCAGTCTGCATCTCATCTCCTGCTCGGATTCTCCGCAGCTGCTGGGGCTTGTGGCTGCCAGGAGGGGACAGGAGGCAATCAGGATCCACCTGCATTACCCCTCTGCCAGCTGCCCCTTGGAAGATCTTCTCTCACAAGGCTTGACTTTCTCACAGAATGCTGCCTGCGTTCAGCCAAAGCGTGCAGGCCGGCGGGTGGCAGAGGGAAGGGGTGGCAGGCAAAGCGGCTCACTGGTCACCCACCCCCACCCCTAGCAGGCAAGGCCAAGCAGCTGTGGAGAATCCAGGTGGGGAGGCAAGATGCAGGCTGGTGGGGACCTGAGCGGCGACGGATCAGCCCTGGCTCACCAGCCTCTCTGCCACCAGAGAGCCAAGTAAACTGGAGGTGGAGACAGTTAGGGAAAACCTTGCTAGGCCGCGAGAGCTGCATGGGTGGCCCCTACAGCTAAGCAAGCTAGGCAAGTGGGGTGGGGGGGAACCTTCGTAGGCCGCGAGAGCTGCATGGGCAGCCCCCACTGCTAAGCAAGCCAGACAGAGATGGGGGGGCATCTAGCTAGGCCACAAGCACTCCTAGGCCAGCTTGGGAATCGGGACTCAACCGAGGCTTGTGTAGCAGTGGTGGCAAGGGTGGTGGTGGCAGCGGTAGCACAGTGGTGGCAGCCTAGGCTGACCCAGGAGTCAAGACTCAACTGGTGCTGTAGGCAGCAGCAGCATGTACGCGACAGGGGCTTGCAGAGCCTCACTTACTTAGTGAGATCATGGTGGAAGGCAGACTGTGATGGCTGGCGGATGGGTGAAGATAAACTGCAGGCAGCGATGGTGCAGGCCGAGATAAGGAGGGTAGGGCGGGCGGGGTTAGAATGCAGTCAGCTTGTCGAGCATGTGTGTGATGTTGCGCATGTGTGATAAGGACTGACTGGGCAGGGAGCAAAGAAGTGGGCAGAGAGGGGCGGGACCGGCCAGGGGTCCATTTTACTGGTTCTTCAAACTACTGGGAATCGTAATAACCAGTTCTATAGAACCATGCTAAAGCGGTAGAATTCACTCTTGCTGTGGAACCCAGAGTGGGATGGAGCCCATCAAATGGCTCATGTGATCTGCTGTCTTCGGAGTGGGGTGTGTGAGTTGGGGGGCTGATTTCCCCTCCCAGATTTTCTTCTATTGCACTTTATTAATTTATTTGATTACTTTTTATTGTTTTTTATTTTAAATATGGTTTTACATTCTTTAAGCCACCTTGAATCACCGTGGGTGAATAGGTGCCAATATAAATTAAATAAATAGCAAAATTCACTAGAGGATGTTGGTTGCCAATTAAATTCCCCAGAACCAAGTCTTTTGGAGAGAGATCAACTGATAGGAAGGAAATGGGAAGGAATTATTCCAACCTGTTTCCCCCAAGTGATTGGTAAGAGCGGAAGAACTGCAGTCAAAATGGAATATATGGTAATGTGTATGATTGTGGTTGTATTGTACACACACAGGGGTGGGATTCCACTGGTATAACAACCGGTTCGGTGATCGCAGGCTTCACTCGACATTTAGAAAATCTTTAATACTCACCTTCTAGAGCAGTCCCTGTGAATAAAACAGCAGAGGCGCAGCAAACCAGCTGTGCTCTAACAAAATGAAATAAAGCACAGGAAAGAGCAGGGGAGGGTGGGCCCATATGCTCATCGCAGTGAACTGGTTTGCTGCCAGCTGATCTTCGGAGCAAGGGGTTTGCCTGAACCAGTCCAAACCAGTAAACTCCCACCCCTGTACACACATACTTGTAGATTTACATTTTGCTTGTTAAAGTTATTGGCCAACTGTGGGTTTTCTATTTCTATGGTTATGTTTGTTTTAAAAAATGCTTGCTTTGGGAGATACTAAATCTTAAAATAGAAAATGGCAACTTATGCAGCTGAGGGCTAAACTTCCCATTTTTTGGACGGCCAAGGGCTGCAGTGGGTGAAGAAAATATATGGGGTCACATTCAATTTTTTTTCCTTTAGGTTTGGAGATCAGGGAATTTGGATGGCTGCTTTTAGGTTCATGCTACATTTTTAGGTTCAGTTCATAATTTAGGGGAACCTTGTAAACAATGTTCAGCAATCACTGACTAAAAGTTCTGCAGGATAAAGACCATATATAGTGCTGAGCTAAGTATACAGATTTCTTAGAAGTAAGAAAGCCACATCCTTTCCTTGTTGCAGACAATAAGGAAGGAGCAAAGGTTAAAAATGATCCTGCACTGGATCAGACAAAGCACGCATATATTTTTGTTTGCTCAATGTCATCTCATAGCTGCCTTCAGAGAATCCATAAACACAGATAAGAAAAGTACAGCCCTATTTACTGATTATTTCCCAGCAGCTGGCACTGAAGGTGGCTTCCCTCTGATTCAGGAAAGGCTAAGCAATTATCAGGACCAGCAGTCACTGATAACTGTATGCTCCGTGAATTTCTCCAGACTTCCTTTAAAACTAAGTAGATTGAGAGAGTGACTGGGCCAAGGTCACTCAGCTGGCCTGGGGCCTAAAATGGGAATAGAGCCCAGAGTTTCTTTGCTTTTAGTCTGATGCTTTAACCTCAACACCAAAGTAATTCCCAAAATGTAATGGAACATCTCTCTTTATAGGTTATTTGTGTGTGTATGTGTATGTGTATGTGTGTGTGTGTGTGTTCTTCATTGAGTCAGTATTGACTTCTGCTTGGACAAGTCCTTTCAATTTTCTTTGCAAGATTGCAGAACTAGAGCTCATAGTTCCAGCCTGGTGCCTTACCTATTGCACCAAACTGTCTCTCTTCCAATATGTTACGTCAGGGGTCTCCAATCTTGGCAACTTTAAGCCTGGAGGACTTCAACTCCCAGAATTCCCCAGCCAGCAAAGGAACCCCTGTGTTTGAGCACTGTGATAAGCAAATTTAAAATAGTCCGGCCCCAATATGTAGATACAGGTAGTCCGCAACTTTTAACCACAACTGAGCCCCACATTTCTATTGCTAAGCAAGACAGTTGTAAGTGAGTTTAGCCCCATTTTGTGTATCTTTCTTGCCACAGCTGTGAACTGAATCACTGCAGTTGTTAAGTTAATTATGTGATTGTTAAGTGAATCTGGCTTCCCCATGGTTTGTCAGAAAGTTGCAAAAGGAGGTCACATGACCCCAGAACATTGTAACTGTCATAAATATGAACCAGCAGCCAAGCATCTGAATTTTGGAGATACTGCAATGGCTGCAAATGTGAAACATGGTCATAAGTCACTTTTTCAGTGCTATTGTAGCTTTGACCAGTCACTAAACGAATAGTTGTGTTGAGGACAACTATACTTTAACTGCTGGTTTCGGATGCCAGTTGAAAGGTTGGAGTCTTCTTATTTCAAGTATTCTCTGTTTTTACAAGGAACTGTTTCTTTTTCCCCTCTCAAAGGTTTCTGAAACAAAGCAAGCTATTATTTTAGTCCTTGAGTTTACTTTTACTCTTCACATTTCTTACAGATGTCCCAAAGGTGCTTTTTCAGGAGGCAACTGGACTTTCTGGTTTTTCTTTGAAAACTTTTAGCTTCTCATTCAAGAAACTTCCTCAGCTTATCCAGAAGCTTCTTGGATGAGCAGCGAAATGTCTTCAGAGAAAAATCAGAAAGTCCAATTGCCTCTTGAAAAATCACCTCTGGGACATGACCACCTGGATGACTGAGAATCTCCATAGACATTGTTTACAGCTGTACACTGAAAGCTGAAATACAAGAGGCTGTCAAGTCAGCTTGTAGTAACAATATTTTCACAAGTGTGGCAATTGCTCCATCTGGTGGTGTAAAATAAGAAACACCAATGTGATCGGTACAGAGATTACGATTAGAATTGAGACTGCATAGGCAGTTTTCGATAAAACAGAATTATGTTTTGTAATTGATCTAAGTCAGTGATGGCGAACCTTTTCAGCACCGAATGCCCAAACCAGAATGTGAGTGCATTCCTGTGCATGTGTGCATGCCAGAGCACTGGAAAACTGAAGACCAGCTGGCTGTGCGCGCATGCCATTTGGGGGGAGCGTTTTTGTCCATTTTCAGGCTGTTTTTCAGGCCATTTTACGGGTGGTTTTTCAGGATGAAAATGGCCCGGAAAACAGCCTGAAAATGGCCTGTTTTTGGAGACCAGCTGGCCAGTGCACATGTGCATGCTAGCAATCCAAAGAGCAGCTGGCAACAGCGCGTATGCCCACTGAGAGGGCTGTGTGTGCCACATCTGGCACGCACGCCATAGGTTTGCCATCACAGATCTACATGGTTTAGGCACCAGGCTAGAAAGCAAGAAACCTTGAGTTCAAGTCCCACTTAAACCATGGATGCAAGTTGGGTGATTTTGGGGCCAGTCATTTTCTCTTAAACCAACTCACTTCACAGGGTTATTATTGTGGGGAAAATAGGAGGAGGAAGGCGTGTTGGATATGCTCACCAGCTTGAGTATTTGTAAAAATAATAAAGGTGAAATAGAAATAATCAAATAAATAAAAATAATTTGTGCTTTCATCTTCATCCTATTTTACTACTGTTTTGTTGGTTCTTGGTATATGTGCATTAACAACAGTGACTGATATAAAAGGCTCATTCCAGCAAGTTTTAATTTTTGATGTTTAACTAATACAAGGAACTTTTCAATTTATGATCCCCTCAGTTGAAAGCAATTGTAAATCAGTAAGCACAATACAAATGTTGTGCTTAGAGCACACCCACTGATTTCAGAAGACTATGATGAGATCCAATTGAAAGCAGAGGTGGTATTCAGCAATAATTGGTTGTTTCCCTAATCCTTCTCTTCAATACGTGAGACATACCTAGGTCCCTCAACTGTTCATCATATAATTTCCAGACTTTCAACATCCTTGGCTCAGAACTGGACATAGAATTTCAAGTGTGTTCTTCCTAGCACTGTATAAAACGGTACTGTCATGTCTCATTGTCTTGACACTATTCCTCTATTTGCATCCTAGAACTCATTGGGTTTTTTGGCAGATGCAACACACTGCTTATGTTCATACTTATGTGGTGTTCCATTAAAACACCTAGATCCCTCTCACAGTTACTACTGGGCCAAGTACCACCTATCCTATATCTATGTATTTTGTTTTTTCCTGTCTAAGAACTTTACTTTTCTCATTATTAAACTGAATCTTTTTCCCTTTAAGTACACTGAGAGCATATGCACCAAAGACAAATTCCTTGTGTGTCCAATCACACTTGGCCAATAAAGAATTCTATTCTATTCTATTGTTGCATAGGACCCAATGCCTTCTGGATCTTGAGTCTATCTTAATGTATTGAATGGATATGTGCTCATCTTCTGGCTATTGTTAACTCCAAACCTTTATTTCTTCCTTTATTTGTCTAGTTTCTAGGAATGTAACAAAAACCATGCTTGAAAAAACCCCGTAAGAACAATTCTTAAACAAGCAATCCTTTACACATGTCCTCAGAAATAAACATACTATAACTAAGTTCATTGTATTTACTCTTCTTTGTGTACCTCCATTAATAACAGTAGGGTTTAGGTTCAAGTAAATATGCAGCACATCATACAAATCATGTGAAATTCTCCTGTCCCAGCATCCACTTTGTCACCCTGTGTTTATCACTGTGAATTCAACTCCATGTCTCAACCCTTTCATTATTCATTAACCAGGTGTCCAATATACTTTGTTTCTCATGAAAAAAGGTCTTCTCTCCATAACAGAATGCAAATCTATGTGACAAAGATAAAACACCTATGAGGCTTGGTGGCCTGGTGGGGTGGGTGGAGCGGGGAACTAGGCCATGGAAGTGGTGGACCATGCGTGCATATGCAGCCCTTGCATGAGTGGCAGGTCAGTCCACAAGCACGCAGCTCAACCTGCTGGCCCACTGCTCATGCAAGTCGAGCTGCATGCATGTGAATGACATGCGCCCGACGGCCACTCGTGTGGCCCAATTCTGAATAGGCCATGGCCTGATAGTGGGACGTGGCCTAGAATTTGGGAACTCCTGCTTTATGCCATTGATTTCTGAATCACCACCATCTAGTATGTAGGCTATGTCTCATTACAAAACTTTCAGTGGCAGCATACCACGGAAGCTTACCAATTTACAAAGCTTACTAATAATTGGCAGAAATTTTGACAGCAAGTTGAATTTAATGTTAAAAGAATTGAGTTAAAAGAACTGCAAAGCACATAGTTTTTTTGGTTTTATTTCCAATTCCATTAAAAAATGTCAGCATATCCAGCCCATTCCTTGACTACAAAACTAGTATTTAAACAGTAAAGTTGTTGTATAAAATGAAAGCTAAGAACCCTGAAATTATTATTACATTTTGAAATCAAGCAGGTTGCATTCCCATACCAGATGAGAAAAATATGGCAATAACTGTAGGTCTATTGTGGACTCCTGAAGTGGCTTAAATTCACTATAACAAAGGATCATATACATCAGCCATAGACAAAACTATGGATTTAAAAAGGAAAGAGAAAATGTAAAATAAGCAGACATCTAATTCCCTTTACATGTATGCATTATTCATTCCCAAAACGTAAACATATGTATTTATACTTTCTTCTCATATTATTCAACAGACATATGTACAAGAATAGCCAAGTCAAATATGCTATGATCATTATTTAGATTAAGCCTTTACAAAGTGTATAAAGCAAATATATATATATATATCTCCATGGTACAAAAGTATCAGAGACCTGACTGCTTGAATTCTCTCCTTCTCTTAAGACCAATAAGACCATCCTACATTGGATACATTTTATTTTTAATTTAACCAGTCTCCAATGGCTTACCATGTTTCCCTGAAAATAAGATCCAACTGGAAAATAAGTCCTAGCAGGATTTTCCAGGATGTTAGTAGTATAAGCTCTACCTCAAAAATAAGCCCCCGTAAAGATTGTCAGCCAGCCAGACACATTTAGTACCATATTTCCCCCCAAATAAGACCAAACTGAAAAATAAGCCCTAATTCAACTTTTGGAGCAAAAATTAATATAAGACCCAGTTTTATTTTCAAGGAAACACTATATCTCCTATTGTTGAATACAGAAGCCCATTTCACATGTAAAGAAAGCAAAAGATGATTTCCATCTTACAAGTGCATTCCACAGGCTGATTCTTTTCTAATAAAACTACACTTTCCAAGAGGGAGGGGTCAGCAGACTTGAAACAAACCCTTGGTTATCATCTTTAGGAAATCCTCCTTTCACAAAATAGACTGGGCCTGTCCAATTGGGTGTGGAATCCCAATAGACTGTTGGGCAGAAAATGCAAGTCAGAGTGCAGAACCTTTTTTTTTTTAATTATTTATTTTTAAATGGCAGAAATCTTGAGATTGACAAATGTTAATTTTTTGATATTATGATTGTGTGATATCTTACATCTGCAGAAAAAAAATACACTGGATGGAATTCTGCTTTCAGAAATGTATTACCTTGTTCAAATACAATATCTAAACCAACCATGCAGATAAACTAATTCATTTCAAAAAGGATATATAAATAAAAGAAATAAAACCGTTTCACTCAGTTCCTATTGGTAAAGAATTTATAAAAATTATAGAGTTTATTTTTTAAAAAATAAAATGAGATTCATTCTTTTAAAGAATAGGAATTCTTCCTATGTATACAATGAATAACACATCAATTAAAATTGTGGTTTTAAGGTTGCATCCTGACTGTACTGACTGAAGAATAAAACTCACTAAACTCAGTGGGAAATGATTGTGAATACTGCACTCTTTAAAAATACATTTCTGAAGTCAATTTTACTAAACTGAAATATATTCAATTTTTTTTGATATATATACATCAATATTAACTATATTATTGAAACAATAAATCCAGTGAATTCATTAGAAAAAAAACTAAGTATATTTAGGTTCACGGTGCAGGCCAGTAGAATTTGCTGCATAATAAATACTGAACTACCTTCAACTGGATTATTAACCAGACTAAAACTATTTTAATTTTTGAGTCATACAGTAATTTATGTTGCTCTTTCAATTTTCTATCTGTGTAAGCTTGGGGAGTTTCTTTCAGGAACTCTTTAATAGAGCTAACTTATGACTAACTTCTCAAAAATAAATCCTGCATTTCATAGTGAGGAATTGCACCTAATATATGGTTTTAAGGTTGCATCCTTGTGGCTTGGTAAAAAGCATTGTTAGGAAAGTGAAACAACACATTCAAGCTCTTGAGAAGGCAACCAATCAATCCTACCAATGCTAAATAGTACATATGAAGTGATGGATGGAAATCCACCTATGAGCGTGTATATTGGACAGTGCTATATTTTTGTTTTACCGTTGAGGACTTGCTTAAGGTTGAACCTGTGGGAAGCACTTCCTGTGGGCTACTTTGGTTAAAGAATGAGTCAGAAATTAAAATCTGTTCCTGCCTCTCATTGTTAGAAAAAGTGCCTGCTTCAGCTGTGGCCCGCCTAACAGGAGTTGGTGTCACTACTCTCTCAGTTATTACTACATTCTGTCCTTCTGACAGATTGGGGATGCTTACAGAAGCCTTTAAATCAGAGCTAGGCACAAGGACTCGCTCCCTTTCCCTCACAACAACGTATTTTGAATCTGGGAGATCTGGGAAGACACCAGCAGGTATTTCTAACATGTCCTGCAAGTTAGAAGCAGGTGCAAGGACCCTTTCTGTCACTACCACATTCTCCTTAAACTGAGGGTCACGGATGACTGTTGATGGTACCGTCCCATATGATGTTTCTGTCACTACAACATTGCTGCTGCTGCTAACCACAGGGTCTGGGATTCGCTTCATTGGCTGCAGGTTAGACTTAGTTGTAACAGTTGACTCAGTTATTGTTTTCTTCAGTCATTGTTTCTGAGCCAAAGCCTTTCACAGGTTCAGATAAGTTGTAGACAGCCCCTGACGAATAGGTGTGTTCGGCATTCACTGCATTCTGCTGCTGTGAGTACTGCAGACCGGATCCATTCATTGCAGGATTAGTTGTATCTTTCTGGGTATGAGAACTGAACTGCTCTGCTTTTAGGCCTGTATGTTTGCCCACGCAGATCTCAGCCAGAGTCTTAAATTTGTCTCCCAAGTCATCCAAGAAATGTTCATCAAAGTCACCATCAATAAAGCTACAGCAGCCAACTGAACCATGAGGTGACTCGTGCTCTTCCTCCTGAGAATAAATGAGTAGGCAATCTTTGGCAAGCTGCACTTCGTCCTCATCAGCAAAAGCATCAGCTTTCTAAAATGTGGAAGAAAAAAAAAGAGCACTCACATTTCAGAAGTTATCATTTTTTTAACCTAAAGTGTTTAGATCAGATTAGAGTTATATAATATTTTCATATTATAGTTGACATTCATACACTGAACACTTCAACCCAGAACTATTTTATGTGGATGAAAGGAACAAGGATCACCAATTCATATTTTGGCAGCAGAAATCCACGACAGTAGATTTAAAAAGATCAGCTTTACTCCCTTGCATAATTACCTCATAAGCTTTCCCTCTTTTTTCCTCTCAAGCAATCTTTTTAGATGAATTAATGGTAGAACATATATTAGGTTGGTGATAGTGGCAGCTTTAGAACGGAAATTATAGTAAATTTTATTTACTATCCTGAAATCATTGGCTCTACTTTTAATGCAGATGTTTTCAGTTTGCCATTTTTTCTCCTTGAAGTCCAGAAATTTGTGATCTATTTTGGAAAAGGCAATGTTTTCTAGTAATCAAAAAATGAAGCAATATGTATGATTTTGTGATAATCCACAATAATATTTTTTATTATTTATATTATACTATTGAGTTCATTACTAACCCAGAGGCTACTGGTAAATATATATCATATAGATTCTTCTTTCTTCTTGTTCTCAGTTTGTATTTTTTTTTAATGACTTTTAAAGATTGTTTGAAATAAGGCAATATGGGAGAAAAAAATGGACAACTGATGTATCATTAAGAGAAATACTGACAGTTGCAATTCCAACAAAATGTATTGTTATAAAAAAGAAATGAATCAAAGGGAATGAAGGCAGGATTTGTATATTTGTGTATATCAGGATTTGTCTGATATAATTATGCTGATTGCTCTCTAGAAATATGAAGAACTGTAACGCTCTTGAAAATCCATAAAAGTGTCTTCCAGCATATACAGCAAAATATAAAGGGAAAATGCTCCTTCCAGTTCTAATTATCCTCCTGCTCCCAACTTCCTCAAAAACATGCAAAGCCAGGCTGTTTTAATTCCATTTTCCAACTTGGCCCACCCTTTCTCTATCTTCCCAAACAGATTTCTTAATGAAGCCAGCTGGCCTCCCCAAGGAATTGGCTTTCAGTTCCCCAAATGGGAAGAAGACGCCCCTCCCTGCAACAATACATACTCAAAATCTATAATGATAAATTTAACAAGATTAATAACACCCATGTGACTATATATCATCAAAGGGTAGAAAGTGTTGATCAATAGAGTGAATTCAGAAAGTAGACTCTTACCTCATTGAAGTAACCCCGTAAGAATTCTTCATTCATGATCATGCCAGTATCCATAGCTAAAGTTCTGCCAGCTCCTAAGAGCATTGTCCCACCTGCTGTCAAACCCGCCCCTGTGGCTGAGGCACCTGCAAATTCTCCCCCAGAAAGAAGAGCTTCTCGGTCTTCTCTCTGCCATCTCGTGATCGTGTTGCTGCTCATGTTCTGCTCCTTGATTGTAGAGAAGCTGTTCCCTCCTCCTGCTGCTGCTGCTGCTGTTCCTGCTGCTGCTGCTCCTGCTCCCACGGCTGCTGTTCCAAAGCCCACATATTTTTCTGATCCAGAGGAAGTAAGGAGGTTCAGCATTGCCTAACATCAAAGGCGACAATTAAAAAACAAAAATGGGCTTTTCAAAGGAGTAGCACTGAAATCATGACAAGAATAGCTTTGCTAGATTGCTAGGTGAATTCGCTATTGGCATGGTTTGGTACTTACTCAGAGAAAAAGGAAAGGTTTATAACACACCAGCAGAAAATCCAGGGTTCTAAACTGTGGCTACCATACAGGACTGTATTACTATTTTATGATTGTATTATTAACTTGTAGTAAGACTGTATTGCCATTATCCTTGACATCTTTCCTACAGTATTACCTACTCCTGTTGGTATTTTATCACTATCATTTTACTGGTTGCATTTTATGATTTATGATTGTATCATATGATTTATCATTTTGTTGCTTATGAGCTTATGCACTGGAGACAAACTCTTTGTGTGTCCAATCACACCTGGTCAATAAAGAATACTCTATATTGTGTGTTCCTGTCAAGCCCCTTCTAAAAGCACATTTGGAGAATAGCAGACAGAAACAAATGTGGAAAAGCAGAGCTTTTTGAAGGTAGTCCAGAAATAAAGAGAGAGAATCATTTCCTCCCATGCTGCTTATATGTTGATATGAAACCCATAGGACATTCTTATACATCATGATTCAGCAGTAAGGTTGATTTGACTTGAGTTCCCAGTGAGCATGATTATGGCTGCAATCTAAATCCAGTGATTTAAATGGGACTTGGGTCAATTCATTTATGATTACAGGCCTGGGAAATTCACATTGCTCTAGATGAGTACGTTGTTCAATCTTGGCAATCTTAAGATGCTGGCTGAGGAATTCTGGGAGTTGAAGTCTATACATTTTAAAGATGCTGACTTTGAAACACTGCCCTAGATGTATTAATCCTTTTAATGTCCTCTTCCCGTTCCTAAGGAATGGGAAACAATATACCTTATCTTCAGGTGCTGCTCCTTCACTGTTCCAGTTACGCAACATTTCCTCACTGTTTTCAGGTATAGCTACAAATCCTTTTCCACCTCCTGATCCAAAGCCCGACCCAAAGCCACAGGCTAGCAGTAAGAGAGGCACGACTGCAAAGGAAATACAATGCAACAGTGAGCAACAAAGATCAAATGCTAGGAGAAAAAATATTGAGTGCATCTGCACTCTGATCCATCTCAAACATTTCACAATCAGAACAAAATTATTAAAACTTTCCAGGAGAGATGAGTCACTTACACAATGATAAACAGGCAAGTTTCCAATTCAACAGTTTTTAACATTCCAATGAGAACACAGCATCAAGCACTATCATCAGAAAGAAACTTTTTTTTAGCTTGCTTGTTTTTATATATTCAGGTTTGTACACATTCCAGAATGATAAGATACAGAATGTGTTGGTTGGTGTAAAAACAAGTACTTTGAAGCACTAACATTTTCAAATAAATAAATAAATACATACATACATACATACATAAATAAATAAATAAATCTATATTTAGTACTAGCAAGATTAGGTCAGGCCTGAGTATGTATATGCATGTATACTTAAACACATTCTGCCCTAACCTGATCTATGGAAGTTTAGAAGCTTCTTAGCTGCCAGTATGGGTTTCTTAAGAAGAAAGCAATGGAGAATTTGAGCAACAATCAAAGTGAGAGTGAAACACCAGCTCCTAAACAGACAGGAAGAACAAGAAAACAAAAAACAGAATCTACTCCACTACCTAACATTTTTATGTCCTTTTAAATGATTCATCCCACATTATATGCAACAAATAAAAATTGGATTTCTATTTATTTTGGGATAAATTAATTATGGCTGGATAATGTCTATGGTCTTTCTTTTTCAAATGAAGTGAAAGATTTGCAAGCTGTCATATGAAGGAGCCTTTGTGTCAGAGTTCTGCTTAGTGCCAATCATGCTTCTAGACCAGAGGTGTCCAACCTTGGCAACTTTAAGGGCCAAGGTTGTGGGCTTTAACTCCAAGAATTCCCGAGCCAGCATAGTGAATTCTGGGAGTTAAAGTCCCTAAGTTGTCAAAGTTGGATAGCCTTGCTCTCAACAGTAGAGCAGGTTGGACACCGTACTCTAGACATTATGAAATAATATTAAATGCTTACGTAGTAGCAGCAAAAATGCCAAGATCATCAGTGCAACTGCAGCGGGTCCCAGAAAAAGAGAGGAGCTGATAATTCTACTCTGGCAACCAGTGCCATCCTTGCAATCACAAACTTCCACCTCCAGTACTTGTTGGTCAGAACAGCTGAAGCCTTGGTTATCTTTTATTAAAATAGGAATTTTGTATGTGCCAAGTGTCACATCCTGGAGTATAAGCTGAGCTCTGGACCCTTTGTAGGGAAGAAGAAAAAAAAACAGCAACAATGTTCAGTAAGGAAAAGGACTTAAATCACAAGTCTTGCTACTTTTGGTTCTGATAGTTAAAGCAGCCTCCCCCAACTTGCAAGACTTTAACTCTCAGGATTCCTGGTCATTGATAGGAATTCTGGGAGTTGATTTAAAGCACACCCAAATTAGGAGATGCTACTTTTAAAAAGAGTATTCTTACTAGGAGAAAACTATATATTTCCATAGTCTGTAATTACTGCACAATGTTTTGGAAAAATGAACATTCTGAACAAAGCAACAATTATCTGGGATATTGACATATTACTTGGTAATCCCACTGCCACAATATATTTATCGTAGTTCAGTCTATTGAAGGGAATTCAGTTGATCACGAGAAGAAAAGATTTCCTTGCTGTGGAGCTTGAAGGTTTTGGGCTGCCCCCACAAGCCTATTTTTGTTTTATTTTGCAACTGGTACTAAACATGTTGCCCCATTTCATTCATGTATACCACAAACAATCACTCCATTTGTTTGCAATTGAATCTGGTATAATTTTACAATGAAGCAGCACTATTAATATTTCTCCCCTGACTTTGACTGCCAATTCTTGAAACCAAGAACTGAAGCAGAAACTAAGCCACAAGCTCTGCTCTCCTAAAATCTTCAGAGCTTCAGAGCTATTTCAATGTCTATAAAATGTGGCATGACTCATACTTACCATCTATATGGCCAATTCTCCATTTGT
Source organism: Bungarus multicinctus (assembly GCA_023653725.1). Taxonomy (NCBI): domain Eukaryota; kingdom Metazoa; phylum Chordata; class Lepidosauria; order Squamata; family Elapidae; genus Bungarus; species Bungarus multicinctus. The sequence goes on along the minus strand of CM042846.1, from coordinate 52,626,324 downwards.
CTGACATTCTTTCATATTCATCAATGATCATGAAAGTGAAAGGACCACCATTTGGATGTCTATCTCGATCCTCAACAGTGATATTAATATACTCTGTATCAGTGCAAACAATTGTTTTTTGAGTCACAAGAATTGGGCAGTGATCATTCTTGTCTTCAATCTGAATAACGATGGTACCCGTAGCTGTTTTTGGAGGGTAGTCTGCAAAGCACAGAAAACATATCCATTTTTATACAAACTGTTGATTAATTAGAAACTTGTTTGCTTGTTTAAACATGTACAAGATTTTAAATATGAACCCAGTGATTGATTTATGAGAAGTTTACAAATCACTAGATTGCATAATTGAATTGAATGTAAAATACAATTCATACTCGTGAAAATTTGGGCGGGTCACTGTTATACAGGTAGTCTTCAACCTATGACTGTAATGGAGCCTGCTAATGGTGACCTCCGTTAAGTAAGACAGTGTTCTTCAATGGACTTTGCTTAACATTCATAAGGGTGAATGACCACAGGGTGCTTCAGCCACTGTAGGTTTGAAACAGGGTTGTATGTAGCTTTTTGGGGGAGGGGGTTGTTGTAACCTCAAATGGCTGTTAAGTGACTGATCTCAAGGATTACTTACAGTATTACTTCCCTCTTGCAGTTTCAGAATCAGACAATTATTCAAAAACCCAGAGCTTCAGATTGGATTCTGATCAGTGTTAGTTTTGTAGCTCACACTGTACAGTGTAATGTACAAGCTTTACTACAGCCTCTGCTTCTGCATCCACTTAGTACTAAGAACGCACCAGATATTCCAGATAACATAAAAGGTGTATGACTGCATTATGGATTTATTCAAAGAGAAAAGTACCTAGGCATTCTAATAAGTAGAATATTGTGATTCTGATTGTGCATGATATGGAAAACCAATCTGCTATTTGGTTTTCCAGCAGGGAAGGGGTTCACCTGGTAATGCAGTGGCAGATGACCAATAAACTCTAAATCTGCCTTGGTTATAAGACAGTAGTTATTCTGCCAGCATCCTTTCCTCTTTTGTAAACAGCAGCATAGATGGAGTGTGGGATCTATACTTTTCTCAATCATTTTCTGCACCTATTTAGAAATCTGCATATTCACCAAGAATGGAAAGAAAGAAAGCTCTTAAAAGACATGGAGAGCTTGAAGAAATCTCATACTGAAAATCACTCAATATGATTTCTCTGCAGGTAGCTGGAAAGAAAATTGCCCTACATTAAATCTCTCTTCTGGTTTTGAGTCTAAGGTAACCAGGTTGAAGTAAATTACTCAAAACTAATTTGTAGTTTACCAGAACCTAATCTTGATGCAGAAATGATCACATTTCTGGTTTAGCATGTTCAGATATTTTATAATCTTAATCCTATTTGTTCATCTAAACAGGATCCTAGATCATTAGTTTGGCCGTCGTTTGATGAAATTGAGACCAACACCAATATCTTCAGAGTAGGAATATTGGGTTTTTTCATGCTTTCTCTATTCCACTTACTGTCATTTTGCCAAAGCTTTTTGAAACCCCCCCCCTCCCGATCTTGGTAATTAAGAACCATTATAAAGTACAACAAAAATATTCACTACGTACCAGTAGTTATGGCCAAAATTGTTGCAGTGTAAGTACCATTGATGACATAGGTTGATTCATAGTCTAGGACTTTACGTAGTCTGATTTCAGCTGTTTTAGCATTTATTATCAACCAGTTTGCAATATCACTTCCTTTGGCATATCTGTATAAATTTTAAACATATGTGAAAGTAAGCATACAAACCTGAGATTAAGCATACATGCGGAAATGCATACTTCTTAGGAGACATATAAACTTTTAAACCATCTACATACTATATTTCTATTCATAGTTAATAAATAACAGTCAAATAATTGTTAAAAAAATCACTATTAACAATCACATTGTAATACATTTATTCTTGGTGTATTTCTAGTTGTGCCCTGCTCAAATCTCTAGCCAATCCACATAACAAGGACAGCTTAATGGGAAAACCAGAAGTTGGCCCAATAAATCATTTCTGAGTTGTTCTTTTGCGCTAATTCTAACTTGTTCAACAAACAATGTGCAAAACCATACTTTAAGATGATATGTAAACATTAATGTTTCCAGTATTTATTTATCAATCATATCTTTGTGGCTGCCCAATTCACAAGAAGCAACTCTGGAAGGCCATATAAATATGGATATACCTACATCATACTGATACTGTATGTTTATTACCCAAAGCAGTCACTGCAAAGACATTTAAAAGAAAAAGGACGGGGAAGCATAAGGCATAAATTGCACCTCTCTTTTCAGCATCAAAGAAAGGATGAGCAATATTAGTAGTGATAGTAGCGAACATGATAGTAGTGAAACTATGTGACTGGCATATTGAAATCATATAGGAACAAAATGTTTTCTTTCTACAGTAACTCTTGACTATTGTGAGCTGCCCAGAGTCGTTGGAAGTTGAGAGGCCTGTAAGTTTACTAATAAACAAACAAACAAACAAACAAACAAAAAGACTTACGTGATGCGTTGTGCTATTTTTTGTGTGTCTTCATCATAAGCTTGAAAGTTTCCAATAATCTGGTTTATTTTCATTGTTTCAGTTGTCTTAATCACTAATGTTTGGGGCTTAAATACAGGGCCTTCCCTCACATTTTCCACATTAATTTTGACAGAAATTGGTTTTACTTGGGAAACTTGATTAATAATTGATTTGTGATATGCTGCTTTGTTAGAAACTACTATCTTCAGGTCCATTGTCCGCAATTCTTCGTAATTTATTTCCTGAACAAAGAATGAAAAAAAGAAAACCATAATTTAGAATGTAATTTCAATTTACCGACTTGCATATACTTCTGGACTCTTGGTGGAAGTTTACTATTGCAACTTCAATATTATTTGCTATGAAATATCATTGAAAATCCATTCAGAATCAAGAGTCCTATCAATAAAAAAGAGCAGAAAAGACTCTTGAGTTTTCATGTCACTGTATCAAATAGAGATCAAGGCACAGAAGAGAGCAAAGAATATCTAGATCATAGGTTAAAAAACAGAGTTAGGAACCTCTATTCACCCTTATTCTTGGGCATAAGAAAACAGGACTCTCAACTGACTCAGATTGATAATAGTTATTAAAAACTGATGTTATATTACCTCACAATTTTAAAGTAAAACAAATTTACTTTACAGATTTGTAGTATAATTTGTGGATCAGAAAATGAACCATTTAAATTATTATGAAGTATAAGAATCTGAATTAATGGGTGCTGTTTATGGGTATGTATTGTAGGTAGACATGTTTTATGTGCAAAAAATTCTACCATACTATAAAATCTCATCATAATGGAAACAGGGCAGAGATGTGGTTACAATGAAATTATATCAATCTGTGAAGAATACTCATACAGAACACATCAGCTTGCCATTGTGCTGTATACTGTCGTTGTTCTCTTCTTTTGCTAGGTACCCTTACTGATTGAGATCAATGTGGCAAACATACTGCCTCTTCCCCTCCACTAACCTTAATCAGAGTAAGAATTCCTTGGTTGGTTTGTGAATCTGTTTCTATACGGAAGTAGCCTCCTTCATTGCCAGACACAATCATAAAGTTTGCCAGCCAGTTATCAGTAAATTGTTCATCGTCATCAAAGACGTCCAGGCGCATGATTTCCACATTAGCTATATTTTCCTTTACACTTCCTTCATACTGTAAATAAAGAAACATTTTATAATAATGCATCTTTCTGATCATAATTGAAGAAACCAACCCAAATAACAGCACACTTTTTACTCACCACAGTCCTGTTAAGTTTAGGGATGTTGTCATTAACATCCAGAATCCTGATCTGTAGACTAGTCACTTGAGCATTTCCACGTTCTTCTCCATCACAATCTTTTGCTTCCACAACCAAGGAATAACTATTATGTATCTGCAGAAGATTCAAAGAGCATGGAAGTTAGGATATATAAAAATAGTGTCTAAGCAAAAAGTGGAATGCCACCCCTATGGCTGAAAAAGAATTGTGCCTCTAACCTGGGGAACTTTAAAGAGTGAGTGGGACACAATATGACCCCAGAGATTGCTGAATTACAACTACCAGTATCTGTAACTTCTGGCCACATTTGGAGGCCACAGATTTCCCATTCTTTTTTTTGAAAGCTGATGGTGAGAAGTGCAGAAATATAACACCTCCTTTTTGCTGCCAGAATGCACAGAAAAAATCATAGTGCCTGTGAGTAGAGGTAATCAAAAGTATTCTGAACTATAGTAGTGAAAAGCAGGAGACTAGAAAGCAGAAGGTCAGAGAAACAAAGACGCAAAGGTGTAAACTATGTATTTATTGTGGTTCTCATCAAAAGATAAGGATGGTTTCTTTTTCTAACCCTCTGAAATTTTTAAAAAAAGACTCACAACCGTATTGAGACTTTGCAGGAGAGTCACAATACAACCTATCATAAAAGACTATGTATAAGTATTTCATAAACATTCAATATACTCATAAGAGCCTAGGTCGAGCCAAAATGAAACAAGGTTTTGGAAAAATATACAAATATTAGATTATTCATGTGTGTTTACGCATATATATCCTTAAATATATATTTTATTTATTAGGTTTACAAACCAATGACTAAAAATTATTACTTTAAGCCAACTCATAGCTCAGATAGTCAGCTAAAATCTGCTGCAGGTCTCACGAGGAAGAATCCCGTTTCAGATACTCCTGCTGAGCTTCAAAGTTGAGGTTCAAAGATCAATTGGGTCTGGACCACTACATAAATATCAAAGAAATCCTCTGAAAATTTGACTAAGTGAATCCTATCCAGTTTAGCTTATATTAATGATTATGTTTTACTAAGTTAACTACTTGCCCATCTTTTGTGAACTATTATTATCTTTAAATACAAATAGGCAGTTCTCAACTTTCAGCCATAGTGGAGCCCAACATTTTTGTTGCTATGCAAGGCAGTTATTAAGTGAGTTGTGTCCCATTTTATGGTCTTTGTTTGCCGCAACTGTTAAGCAAATCACTGCAATTGTTAAGTGAATCGTGTAGTCCTTAAGCGAATCTGGCTTCGCCCATTGACTTTATCAGAGGTTGGCTGGGAAGATTATAAATGCTAATCACATGACCCCAGAACAGTGCAACTGTCTTTTTTAAGCACTGTTGTAACTTGGAACGGTCATTAAATAAAAGGTTGTAAATCGAGGATTACCAGTATTAATACGATGGATTGGCTTATTAACAGTTTCGGTATCTTTTAATTATTTATTTGTAAACTGAAGGTAAGATAGTGAGTGACATTTAGCTTACTGGGAATGACCAAGAAGGCAACTGCAACTTCTCCTTTTACACGCAGCATACCCAATTTCCGGAACTGGAAGATAATCTGGCCAGGAACAGAAGGCGATTGATGGAGAATAGTTGCTCCTCTCTTGTTTCATAAAGGAACTTTCATGAAATCTTAATACCTTCCATCCTTCTACCAACTCAATAAGAAACTAGATAAATAAGAAACCCTTATGAGAGAGAGAAAAATACCTCTCTGTCAAGCTGGAATGTTGCTGTCCGCACTTCGCCTGTTGCTTTGTTAATGACAAATGCATTAAGATCATTAGGTTCTTGGGAAATAATCCTAAAAGCAATTTTGGAGTTGAATGTATTGGGCTCATCTGCGTCAGTTGCATTTATCTTCAGCACAAGAGTACCTAATAAGAGCAAGCATTTTACAAGAATATATCAAACGGCAACAACCAATAGGGCACATTTTCTTCCTGAGCACTCTAGCTGTCCTGCTTTTAACACCATGGGCACATACCATTTGTGAAGGCACACAGGAGCAAATTCATCTAATGTAATATCAGCTTCTGAATAGTCCTCTACTTATGACCACAACTGAGCCCAAAATTTCTGTAGCTAAGTGAGACACTTACTAAGTGAATTTCCTCCCTGTTTTACAACCTATCTTGTCATAGGTGTTAAGTGAATAACTTCAGTTGTTAAGTTAGTGACATGGTTGATAAGTGAATCTGGCTTCCCTATTGACTTGCTTGTCAGAAGGCCACCAAAGAGAATCATACGAACCGGGATATTGCAACCATTGTAAATATGATGCCAAGCATCCGAATTTTGATTACGTGACCATGGGGATGCTGCAACTAGTCAGAAGTATGAAAAAATGTTCATAAGCAGGAGTGGGATTCTACCGGTTCTGCCCGGCTCTGTAGAACCGGTAGCTGTTTTGACGCATCCACCTGCCCGGGCTCTTACCTGACCTTTATTTCCTGCTTTTTCAACCTCAGCTGCTTTGCATGGCACAACTGCAGTTGAAAAAGCAGGAAAATAGTGCTTTTTCAAATGCTGCACACCTGTGCGCAGTGCTACTCAGCTGTTTGGGCAGCATAGCTGATGACGTTCCACACAAACGTGCAAATCTCAAAATCACCGAACCGGTAGTTACACCGGTCAGATCCCATCCCTGGTCATAAGTCACTTTTTCAATGCTATTGTTACTTTGAATGAACTATTGTAAGTTGACTGCTACCTGTATTAGTGTGATGTATGCCACTGCAAGTTCCTAAATGAAAAGCAGGTTATATAAACCCAAACAAATATTCAGTGGCAGAATAGACTCATTAGATACATGGAAAGGAAAGGTGTATTTATGTCATCCCAATAATATAGGAGGTGCTGCTAAAAGCATCACTGTAGAAATTTATCCTAAGCAGCAATTTACCTCAGCCCCTATCCTCAGACTGTTATGGTTCTCCCCAAATCCACTACAAGATTTTGCCTTTTTAATTACTATATAGTAAGGAGAACAAAGTTAAGGTAAGGTAAGTACATGTAGTCTCTACTCCATATTATTTTGAAACTAACGTAAAACTAAAACCAAGATTTTTTGGCTCCTAGACTTTATATTTTGACTGTCAATAAAGCACTGATTCTCAACTATTTAATTATGTTTTCTAATGTCCTACCCCAACAATACTATAAAAGTGATATTTCTACTCTACTGCAATACTATAATCAATAAAATACTTATTTGTGACAAGGGCACGCAGGGAATAGGAGGGAAGGAATGGATTCAAAATAATTGTATAGGGAAAAGAGTAGGAATGTTGAGTCAGAATGAAAATGTACATAAAAGTCTAGAACATACCCACTTCACACAATTCTTCAACAGAACCACTGAAGCTTGTTTGTGAAAACACAGGGCTGTTGTCATTTACATCCAGAACTTTTATCCGCAGGTCCAGTGGCCTTTCCAGATTTTCACCTCTTTGATTCAGTGCATAGCCTCTCAACTGAAAGAATATTAACAAGAAGTCCACATGATTGATTTCATTCAGTTGACAGAAAAATAGAAATAATTATCACTGAATTATACTGCTCATTCTTTTCTGTTGGCACATTAAGAAAAATAAATTTCTATAAACACAAAAATCAGGAGCTGATAAAGATATGAATCGATCACTTTCATCTGCTTACATGAAACATTGGTGTTTGTTCCCGATCGACTATTCCAGTTATATTCAATTCTCCAGTTCTCCCATTAATAACAAACAAATGATATGGTGGCTCTGTGACTCCTTGGCCAGAAATGGTATAAGTAATAATTACTCCTTGTTCAACATCTTTGTCAGACCGAATCTATATGGAATAGGAGAAAAGAAACAATATTTATTGTTTTTGTCTGCAACTTAAAACAAATATGCTTTAATCTTTTTAAAAAAGTGTGTGTGTATATATATATATATATACTTATTTATTATTTAAAATTATCAGCTTAAAAACCTTACACATATATATGTATGTATATATATATATATGTGTGTGTGTGTGTGTGTGTATGCAGGTCTTGGCGTATTCCGGTCTTTTTCCGTGTAAGATTGAGACTATCTTGGTAACATTTCGACGAAATCTCACTCGCCATCTTCAGGCTGGTGTTTTCGGCTTTGTGCTGGTACGAGCAAAGCGTGATATGAGCTGCTGTCTCCCTAGAGATTACGCTTTGTTCGCACTAGCACAAAGCCGAAAACACCAGCCTGAAGATGGCGAGTGAGATCTCGTCAAAACGTTGCCAAGATAGTCTCAATCTTACACGGGAAAAGACCTGAACACGCCAAGACCTGCATACCTGTACCCGTGAAAATCTATAAAAACAAATATTATATATATATGTGTGTGTGTGTGTGCGCGTGCGCAAAACTTTTATTCTGGGAATGTAACATTCTCAGAAACTCTGGAAAAACTGTGTTTTTCTCCTGAACCTTTCCAATCTATCTACTTCAAGGTTGGCCCAACAATTTCCAGGAATGTAAATCTTCTGGAAGAAGTGGTTTATATTGCTCTGGATGTGGCTTACTTAATTACCGAATCAATGAATTATACAAATATCAAAAACAATTTAATTCCGTACCCAAGCAAGGTGTTTGTATGAACTAGCCTTTATAAACTTAAAGTAGACAATACTTTAAGAGGTAGGCAGAAATTTAAAACCATATTAAATAGATCTGGACCAGCAAACAAAAGTCACAGCTCATCCAGATGGATCATTATATGTATGTAGAAAAGGTTGCCCACAAAACTAAATGGAGAATGGAAAGAATCTCATGGAATAGTATAAATTTGTCTATGTGCTGATGTGCTCCTGTGGTCCACTATCCAGGATCTAGCTAATAATAATATAAAATACATAATCTAGCTAAATAATTGCGTTTCTGATTCTCACAGAAGTAGGCAAAAGTTGTTTTAGTTAATTCTCGATTTTGTCAGGTAGAAGAGAAAAAGGCAAATATATTGAACCCCTTTAATAAGATTACTGTATTATAATTCAGCTACACTAAATAATAATTGTTGCCATTTTTATTTTTTCCAATGATAAATCCAAACTGTACAACTGATATTATATGGTCGTTTCATTCAATCTGACACCTTCTATGCTGAATTGCAACTCCAGTCCAAGATTGAGGAAAACTATTAAGGACAAAATGAAAGACATGTTTGTTTCCAAACCTGACTTACCTTAGCAATTGGGTTCTTCTGGGAATTGTCACGCTCTTCCCAGATCATGGAAGGTGGGACAATCCATTCTCGCTTATGCCTGATTAAGCTCTTCTGATGGAGTACTTGCTCATGCCTTCCACCAAGAATCTGTGAGGAAATTCAGTTTTATTTGCTACAGTGTATAAGTTTTTTTATTGCTATACTGTCAAACCATTTTAAATGCACATTCTGATTTAGTATAAATACCCTAGTGGGATTCGTAACAGAAAATACATGGCATGCTTCAATATAAGCAACAACACAATATTTGCATAATAAGGACTGTCATTATTTCTGATACAATATGTATGCTCTAAAAAACCATAAGCATTTTTAGGAAGGAAAAATTCTTGTTGATCCTATGGGACAGTTCATCTTTTAACAAGGAAATTGTAAAAAATATTGTTTTAATCTATGGTTTCTGCAACATTTTACGTTATTTGCTATATATCACAAAGGTGCTTTTTCAAGAAGCAACTGGACTTTCTGGTTTTTCTTTTAAGATGTTTGGCTTTTTACCCAAGAAGCTTCTTCAGCTCTGACTGGATGATGGGGAATGGAAGGATTTATACTCCTTGCATACAGCTAGTCATTTGTAAGGAGTATAAATCCCTCAATTCCCCACCATCCAGTCAGAGCTGAAGAAGTTCTTGGATAAAAAGTCAAACAACTTAAAACAAAAACTAGAATGTCCAGGTGCCTCTTCAAAAAGCACATTTCCTGGATGACTGAGAATCTCCATTGACATTCTATATATCACATATACACTTGGTAACTGTTGGAAATAAATTACTTAGAATATTTTGCCTAAACCTTTAAAAACCTTCTTAGTAATATACATAAATATACATAGAAAACACCTAAAAATTGAGTCTCTTACCTCCAAATGAAGTCCATTTCCAAAGATTACATAACTCTGCAATAAACAGATACAGCAATTAAAAATATAACTAGCCTCCCAATATAAACCACTAAGAAAATTAACACAGCAATATTTTGGAATCAGTGAAATTCAGTTAAAATAAATGCACATTACTCCATCCAGACAATATTAAGCATATTTAAACTATTTTTTAAATAACAAAACAGGTGCATATTTAAAACTAAATAAGGTTTTCACACTTAATATGGTCAAAAAATGGAAGTAAACTGTGGAATTTCATAGACGTTGGTACAAATTAAATCTGAAAACAGTTAAATCAACATTAATGGGTCAATGTTGTTAAAAGTTTCATTTTAGGTACGTGGTAATAGAACCAAGGAAGCAAATACAACTTTTCAGACATGATCCAGGCATGTAGTAACGCCGCTTTCCTCTTGAAACAAACCTTGAAATTGATTAATTAGATTAACATTTTAGTATCTAAGATTATGTATCCATCTCTATTTAAATAGTGGCTTACCACATGTAGTCAAACACAATTAACAATTGTGTCAAACATAATTAAGGTATCATTAATAAGAAATGTCAGTTTGGTATACATTCATTACACCTTTAAAAAGCTATTTGGTTTAATTTGCTTTTTACTTAAGATCTTCAGTTTAACTAAGCTTTTATTAAATTGTGAACAAAGAACAGCATTGTGCTAAGGAAATTAAAAGTATACACAATGTTTATCTGGGAAACCCTAACCCTAATATAAATTATTGTCTTTCAAATCTTGGGAAATTCTCAAAATTATTTCTAGTCTAGGGAAGGTTTCTATTTTAGGGTGGATTTCTTTAGTTTTAGTGATAAATGAATTTTCTTTTCCCATATCAAAGCCTGTCATGCCCTGATATGATTCATGTCTCTGTCAGAAGGACGCAGGTATAAACCAAAGTTTCTTGAGGAAGTACTCTGTGTGTATGACACCGTTGTTATACATAAATAGAACATTATGGACTCCTTTACAATCTCTCAGATATTGAAACACATTAACTAGACTTGAGATCTAAATATAAAGCTCTGTTTCTCTCAATCTTAATGGCTTTAATATGTATAGGTGAAACTCGAAAAATTAGAATATCGTGCAAAAGTTCATTCATTTCAGTAATGCAACTTAAAAGGTGAAATTAATATATGAGATAGACTCATTACATGCAAATCGAGATAGTTCAAGCCGTGATTTGTCATAATTGTGATGATTATGGCTTACAGCCAGAGGTGGTAGTCAGCAGGTTCTGACCAGTTCTAGAGAACCGGTAGTGGAAATTTTGAGTAGTTTGGAGAACCGGCAAATACTACCTCTGACTGGAGATTTTACAGTATCCTTCCCCTGCCATGCCCACAAAGCCACGCCCACAGAACCAGTAGTAAAAAAAAATTGAATCCCACTACTGCTTACAGCTCATGAAAACCCCAAATCCACAATCTCAGAAAATTAGAATATTACATGCAATCAATAAAACAAGGATTGTAGATAGAGCAATACCAGACCTCTGAAAAGTATAAGCATGTAACTAACCATAAGCAGTTCTTGGTTTGGGCCCCTTTTGCAGCAATTACTGCCTCAATGCGGTGTGGCGTGGAAGCTATCAGCCTGTGAGACTGCTAAGGTGTTATGGAAGACCAGGTTGCTTCAATAGCGGCCTTCAGCTCTTCTCCATTGTTCGGTCTCATGTCTCTCATCTTTCTCTTGGCAATGCCCCATAGATTCTCTATGCGGTTCAGGTCAGGCAAGTTTGCTGGCCAATCAAGCACAGTAATCCCATGATCATTGAACCAGGCTTTGGTGCTTTTGGCAGTGTGGGCAGGTGCCAAGTCCTGCTGGAAAATGAAGTCAGCATCCCCATAAAGCTCATCTGCGGAAGGAAGTATGAAGTGCTCCAAAATCTCCTGGTAGACGGCTGCGTTGATCCTGGACTTAATGAAGCACAGTTGACCAACATCAGCAGATGACATGGCTCCCCAAATCAACACAGACTATGGAAACTTCACACTGAACTTCAAGCAGCTTGCAGTGTGTGCCTTTCCATTCTTCCTCCAGACTCTGGTCCTTGGTTTCCAAATGAGATGCAAAAGTTGCTTTCATCAGAAAAGAGGACTTTGGATCACTGAGCAACAGACCAGGTCTGTTTTTCTTTAGCCCAGGTAAGACGCTTCTGATGTTGTTTGTTGTTCAGGAGCGGCTTGACAAGAGGAATACAACATTTGAAGCCCATGTCTAGGATCCGTCTGTGTGTGGTGGCTCTTGATGCACTGACTCCAGCCTCAGTCCACTTCCTTGTGAAAGTCCCCAACACTTTTGAATGGCCTTTTCCTGACAATCCTCTCCAGGCTGCGGTCATCCCTGCTGCTTGTGCACCTTTTTCTGCCACACTTTTCCCTTCCACATAACTTTCTATTAATGTGCTTTAATACAGCACTATGGGAACATCCAACTTCTTTTGCAATTACCTTTTGAGGCTTTCCCTCCTTATGGAGGGTGTCAATGATGGTTTTCTGCACAACTGTCAGGTCAGCAGTCTTTCCTATGATTGTGATTACTAGTGAACCTGACTGAGAGATCATTTAAAGGCTCAAGAACCCTTTGCAGGTGTTATGGCTTAATTAGCTGATTAGAGTGGAACACTTTGAGCCTAGAATATCGCACCTTTTCACAATATTCTAATTTTTTTGAGATTGTGGATTTGGGGTTTTCATGAGCTGTAAACCATAATCATAACAATTATGACAAATCACGGCTTGAACTATCTTGCTTAGTTTCACCTTTTAAGTTGCATTACTGAAATGAACTTTTGCATGATATTCTAATTTTTCAATTTTCACTGGTATTGACTTCAATTCCCCAAATTGCTATCTAGGGAATTATGGCAATTGAAGTTGCCCATCTTAATGTTGCCAAGTTTGAGAAACTCTAGAGCAATTTATATCAGGCTATTGAATATGGAACTCCGTATTAAAATCAATATTTATCACCTGAATCAATTTTCTTTGATAATGCCCACTGTTTAAAATATTTTGGAACAAGGCCAACTGTTCCAATTCTCCTTCATCACAGCATCCCTCATTCTAGAAAGTTCAGACTGACACCTAAATCCTCTTTGTTTTTACAGTCAAGTTCTGTACAGGGAAAAAATATTTAAGTAGATACAGTGGACATACATTTATTTGTAAATATTAAACTGAACAAGTTCAGGCCAATAAGAAACTGTTGTTTGTTTTGTCCTGTCTCTTAAACCAGCAGTCCCCAACCTTTCTGACTCCATGGACTGTCAGTGTGGGGGGGGAGGAGGAAATGGAGGAGAGAAAGAGAAGATGGTTTCATGTGCGCACCTGCTGCTTGTGCAAATGGAACTTCACCTGGTTTCCAATGGATTGCAGACTGGTACCAGGCCAAAGACCAGGTTGGGGACTCGTCTTAAACTGTTACTTGCTTTCAAAAGATGAACTCCCCCCCCCTCCCCCACTAAACAGCAATACAAGGATAGTTGCAGGGAACAAAAAGGTAAACTTCCTCACATGTACCACCCAAAAATGTATTAATATTCTGCATGCCCTCAGCTGTATTATTTGCGTAGATAGATATAAGGATCAATATAGCTTCAGTCATGCCAACCAAGAGCCACGACCTCAGGCCCCTTCAAAACAACCAGCAAGGTGGGGGCCATTTTGAACTTGGGAGAGACTTCATTCTGGGGTACAGCTATGTGACAGAGAAGGCTTGCTCTGGAGTCGCTGCTTAGATGAAGGAACCCAGAGCACATCCTGCCAAATAAATTGGCGAGGTAGATACTGCAGGAAAGATGCTCTCGAAAATGAGCACATTATTTGGGTTTTCCAATCAAATAAGAAACAACAATATATATAAGAATTCTTTCTCCTAGTACTCCATGTCTTTCTACTTAAGAGTTCGATATTTCAGTTAAGCATTCACCCAGTTTGTGCCTTTTGGATTTATAAAATTCCAATTTCATCCACTATTTCTAGGGTTTGCACATAGAATATTTTTCTGATCACTGCCATGCTTTGGAGGTTATTAGCACGCCAATTATAAAATTACACAGATATTTTGAGCTGTGTTTTTATTTATGCCAAGTCCAGATTTTGATAATAGAATCAGTAGAGCTGAAATAACTTTCTCTGTGTTGTTCTCTGCAAATATAGTTCCAACCCCTAAATAGCATTCTTCTATGTGCAGATGTGATGCTCCCACTTAAGGGAAAGTAGAGATAAGAATGTACTTTTTCCTTGTTAAAATATCCTAGTTATATTCAATTCTGAAGCTTAAGTGTGTATTTGCAATGAATCATATAGCTATGCATCACTGAACCCAATGAACTCCCTATAGTTGATGTTGCAACTAAAATTCCTTTGGGCATGCAGACTATTTTATTGGGACTGAACACTCAATTTTTCTACAAGGCACCAGGCTGGAAAGGGTGATATTATTATTTCTGCAATGCATGGAAGTCATAGATCTTACTGAACTCAGTCAACTGATTCATCATAAATACCTCTTAAACTAACTTTCTTCAATGTGATGTTCTTCAAATACAGTGTGTGAAAACTCAGTTTTCATTGGTTAGAAGCCTTGAGAAAGTTTGTCTAAAATGTAGAGCTGAAAAACTTCAGGTTGCCAAAGAATAGTGGGAAAGATTCAGATTTCTGTATCTGCTATTATCTAGTGGTCATTCACAATTCTCCCAAAAAAATTGCTTTAAGTGGCTTACAAATAAAATAATAAAATAGTTCATGGAGGTACAATTAAAAAATAACACAAGATGACTAAAAAAATCAATAAACTCCACAAATAAACAAATATAACCAATACAGTATGTTTTATAGCATGATTGTGAAAATGATTAAAAATATAGCAAACAGAAGAACTCATAATTTCTTTGGAGCTTAAGGAGAATTCTATACTTCACCAAGACAATAACATAGACTACCATAATTAAACATAAGGAAAATGATCATATATGAAAGATAGTCACCTTCAAAGGAAAGGTAAGTAGAACAAAATCAAATTGCATTGGTGCATCTATGTGAATACATTAATTGGCTCGAAGTTATCTTCAAAAATAGAAGGATGAAAATTTAACTTGATTCAATTAATGATTAAAATTAATTTCCTGAAATATTTAGCCTATTCTGAAAATTGATGCCACATCTACTTATAGACACAAACCATTTTCTTTTCACAAAAGATTTACTTACATGTATCCCAAATATACCTACATAGAGAAAATAATGACCCAGAAATCCAGGCCAATGCATGGTTACTTTGTGGCAAGGCCCTTGAATGCAATGGTTCTTACTTTGAAGTAGCATGCATATGGACAGATTTATTTAGCCCAATTTCCTTTATGTAAGGTGGGATATGTGAAGTCCTTGTTATCCTCAGTGACTTTCTCTTCACTTTGAAGCAAGGAAGCACACTACAGGATGCAATTATTTTTACTCTGCAGTCATTTTATTCATGTCTCTATATATGTCTGCATAAAGACTGTCCTTCTATCTCTTCCGGGGTGGGCATTTCCAAGAAAAAGCTTTCAATGGACAGTGGAAATTGTTCAGTGCAGATACTCATTCAATATTATCCTCTTGAGACAAAAAGCAGGCAAAATAAAAATAGTCCGGTAGGCTTCTGAGACTGGTAGAACTTGTTTGACCATAGATCCGAAGTGACATAGCATTTCAGGAAATTAAATTGCAGATGTTTTCATTGAAGTCTGAATACATGGTGGCACTTCTTTACAATGGGCAGTCATTACCATAAGATTCAAAATATCTCCAAGCATTCACTCCCTGAGACAGGAATACCTCTGTAATTCTAGATAATTATTCTTATAGCTCTGAATTTGAAAATTTGCTTAAATTGCATTTCTTCACATGTTTGTTTTGGAAATAAGTCCTATTTAAGTCAGAGAGAATAAGCATGTAGATCAGTTTGTAAACTGCCTATGGCAACTATACATGCATTATTTAATAGCAGCGAAAAGATGGCATGAATGGGAAACAGAATACAAAACAAAACAAGTTAGTGGAGGGAAACTGAGACTAAAAAGAAATAATACATTTGCACCTTCAGTTTAAAATTCCCTACTCATTCGTTTGGTTTTTCTATTCCAGTTGGTTCTGAAGACAAAGTTTGCAATACAAGGAAAAAACATGCTTTGCTTATTTATATCCAGTGATAGGCTTTAGTGTGGATTATACAAGAAAAATATGGGGCTCAAAGCACGGGAGGAGGAAGTATATTTAGATTAAGGTGGAGTTGTTCCTTCAGGAATATTATGGAAAAATGTTCTTTATCCCAAACAAAATTAATCATCCTCCAATCTAACAAGGCTGGCAAAGACAATATAAGGAAACTAGCCAAGTTTGAACTCGGGTAAGAAAAATCTGGACTTCAGTTTTTTGTTTTCCAATTTCTAACATTAACAGATTAACAGAGTTGGAAGGGACCTTCTAGGTCATCTAGTCCAAACCCCATGCCCAAGCAGGAGACCCTACACTATTTCTGAAAGGTGGCAGTCCACTCTCTTTTTGAAAGCCTCCAGTGATGAAGCTCCCACAACTTCTGAAGGCAAAAAAGAAGTTAAAAACATTTCAAATTCCCAACTAAGAGTTTATTATACTGAGTGTTGAAAAATAGCAACCAGGCAAGGCCTCCAAACCTGAGATATTCTAGAAATGAAATATGTTGATCAGCAATCAATGTATGAAGAATTGGTGAATCTAAAATAAGTTTTCTACTAACCTCTTTACCTATTCAGGAATGAGGAAAATTCTTGATAAAAAGACAGTACATCGTAAAGGCAACTGAATTTTATACTGGAGACACAATGGACTAAACGTGTCATTAGTCCATTAAATCCTATCCATTCTCTTTTTTCCTATTTTTTTACCCTTTCAGAAACAAACATAGTTAGCTCTATCTTTCCCCCCCCTCCCCCGAAGATTAAAAGCCATTTATAAGGAGGAGGGACTTTCAATAACAAAAAGTTAAAACCAAGTAATACATAGTTTAACTTTTAAGTAAAAACATTAATTTTGCTTCTAAAATTAATTTTATAATTAATTTTACTTATAACATTAATTTTATAATTAATTTTACTTACAACATTAATTTTGTTTATAAAAACATGCAAGGAATACAAGAACTAGCAAGATTGTTCTGTCATTCTATCTTTATTTCCATGACTCTTGTTTTTCAAAATGAAGCATGTCTGTATGTAGAAGGCTCCCTGGATTTCAACATTATGCAAAATACTTTCCCCATTTCAGTTATTACTCTAATTTAAAACGAACAAGGAAACCAAGATGGGAGAGCATGTACAGGATGATCACTCTACCTCTTCACTCCTTAATGCTAAAGTTAGACTGAAAATATCTGAATAGGACTCAAGTCAGTTGCATTTCAGGACTTTCAAAGACCTTCTGAAATTTAGCATCCATCTGGTCTAATATCTATTTTATGAAGGTGGCTAGTCAGATGCTTTGAGTTAGTTCACTAATACGTTTGTTGCCCCTCAAATAACCTTCAGAAATATTATTCTTCATTGCATTTTATTTAGCTGTCATGACCAATATCCCTGATAGGGCTGATTCTCCATTAATTCAACTGATTCACTTTAAATTCCTTTTAAAGGAAAGGTTGACACCATACCCCATTGTAGCGCATTCCAAAAATTCTATTTTAGAGAAGCATTCCTTTCTGCCTATCCTGAATTTACTATCAGTCAGTTTCACAGAAAGAGTGAAAATTCTAGTACCGTGAGAAGGAAGAACTGTAGTAAGAAGCCATTTTTCTCCATATTGTACATGGTTTTATATACTCCTCCCAGAATTATTGAGAGTTGGGTGGCATGCAACTTAAATTATTAGCTTCCTTGATCTGTTCCATTCACTGTATTGGATTATAATATATCCCATTATTTTTGGTAAAACTCTGCTAGCGTACTAAAAATATTTTAGAGTGTCTTGGAAGATTCAAAATTAGGCAGGCAGATTTTTTTCTTAATAAGGTGAGTTTCCTCATAAAGGAGTTATCCACTGCCTTTTTGTTGTTCCTCTTGTTTTGGGATTCTCTGAAAACAATTCTCTGAATTTTATTTGTAACTTCTGCATTAAATTTGCTTGTTTTGCTTACAAACAATGCAATTCTATGTTATTTATTTAGGTTATACTGCCCGGTTCATAATTGCAACTTTGGGCATCTTACAACAGTTAAAAACACAACAATGAAAAATAACAACCCATAACTAGCAGTCAAGGTAGGCAAGTATTCATAATGAAATCTCAATAGGAAATCATAAGTTTTTAAAAAAGATTGGGTGCTTTCAGTCAGCTAACTGAAAAATCTAGATTCCTTTCAGAGTCTGAAACAATAAGACATTTTTCTTTGGTAAAATTTTGGTCTTTCTACCTAAATATAAAGTGTTCGCTTTTCAGCTCGGCAACTTTACATTTTGAAACTAAACTTCTGCAATAGAATTTAACATATAATTTTTCTTTTTTCATTGCTGTGAGTTTCATAAACTATTTTAATTGCAGATCTTCATGATGGTATAAAATATGAGAGGGAAATGAAAATGACTGATGATAAAATTTCTTTTCAGCGATCTCCAGTGCAGTGCCCATGAGGAAAAATAATACAATAAAAATAATACACGGTAGCTTTCCTTGATCATCCCCAACATTTTAAAAAGAAAATAATAGTAATAATAATTCTTGGCTAGAAGAGAAAGACTGGCAAGCAAGAGTCGCAGAGAAAAAAGAAAAAGAGGGGGGAATCAAAAATTGGTGACTTGTCACCAATGTCTTTCCTAACTTTTAATGCCCTGGACACTTTAAAAAATTTAGTTGCCAAAATTGAGAAACACTGTCTAAGCTAATCTTTCTGGGACAGCCTCATCCAGATATACTGGGCATGAAGGCCAAGGTTTTAGAAGCTGAAGTCCAAAATCTGAATGGCACTCAGTGGGGGAAGGTTGATTAAAACAACGCTGAAGGAAGCATCATATTTCTTTGAAAATGCCTGCTGTTTGAAAGATGGGGAAATTCTACTTGTCAACATAAATGGAGTATTATGTCTCTTTCCCTGGGGATGGAGATGTTACCACAACAGCAGATAACAGGTAATGAACCTGTCTGCACCTTATTATCATGGAACGTTTTGTCACCAATTATCTTTACAACTGTCTGGCAATTCTGCAAAAATTATTATTTTAACAGGTTTTATTGGCTGCCATCCCATGCAGAACTCTCTTAATCACAACAATAGCTCTGCCAGACCAGCAGCCTGCTTCCCCCCCTCAGCGGGTAGATAGAAACCTTCAAAAACTGCCAAGAGGAAGCAAAAATAGCTGTTTCCTATAAAGAGGAAGGCTAGGGTTAATTCTGCTTCCAATATATGTGTATACATACACACACACATGTGTTACATCAACATATAACATGCACATTCTACCCTTCCTCAGAATTATCTTACCTTATTTATAAATATTATTTCATTCCAATTGTCACATTCCACCTAACCCCCCTTCAAATATTACTCTTTGGCCTATTTTGCATGTTTTCCCCCCTTCAAATGTATTCCTCCTGCCCCCCCACTGATTAGTTGCTTGTACATGACCACATCCCACAGGACCCAAGCAAGAGATTACTTATCACAGGTGAGTCTAGGTCCAGGACTATAGAGGTGTATTGGAATTGCTACTCCCAACAACCACGCCACAGAAGATTGTGGGACTCCTCTTCCCCAGTCATCTAGAGGGCACCAGATCCCAGGGCAGCCTGACGGCTTTTGTAGAAGGGGGAATTCTAGCAGGAAATTCAAAGGCTGGAAATCTCTCTTCATCCCCAGAGCAAGGAACAACTTTCTTCTGGAGCAGTGTTTTTCAATCTCAGAAAAGTTAAGTTGTGTAGACTTCAACTCTCAAAATTCCCCAATCAATATGCCAGCTGGGGAATTCTGGGCTTTAAATATCTGAAAAGTTGTTGAGGTTAAGAAACAAGAGCTCCAGAACTTCCTGAATTATCCCTGCCTTCTTTATTAAAATCTAAATTGATCTTCTAAGGCAAAACGATTAAAATGTAAGCAGAACTTGAACCTACAAGCCACAAATTTCCAGATTCCTCCTTCAAACCAACCACTGGACAAACCAGTCGAGATTTAAGGCCAGTTGCTTCCAAAAAAGCGCATATATACTATATATAAAATGGCAGCCTCAAGAAGTTTCTCGCAATACCAAACACCTCCAGATCTTCGCACGACTTTCTCTCACCCGAGAGGCACTTAAAAAAAAAAAAAAACCCTCTTTGCATACTTCGATAAGCGCGATTAGCATCTCGAGTGAACCTCCTGAGGGGTTCCGGTGCTGGGTTCGCAGGGCGTGGCGCGGCTGTTCGGGTCACTGTGCCGACCGGCGCCCGCCCCCCCCCCCCTCACCCGACGATACGCCCGCAGCGGAGAACGCACCGGTTCCTGACCCCCAAACTAAGGGTCTCCCTGTCAACCCTTTTCTTCCCTCAGCGGGCATCTCCCCTTCCCAAGAGCCGGAACGAGTTGGCCGTCGGGAGCAACAGGTGGGCTTCCAAACTCACCAAGAATATCCACAGGCCGAGATATCCAGCCATGGTGCAGCCCCTGTCCTCAACTTTTCGCGCCCTGAACTCCGGGTCAGCAGCAGCAGCAGCAGCAACCCTTTCCGCTCACCTCTCCGGAAGGGAAATAGGGACTCCGGTTGGAGCTCCTGGACTCTTGGCGACAGCTTAACCCAACCCCTTCCCTGCTGGTGGGGAGTAATGAAAACAGGGCTGGTTACCAGCGGCAGCAGCCGCGGGGAGGGGGGGCGGGAGAGGAGGAAGAACAGCAGCCGAAGGGCGGAGAATACCGGTCTTGGAAGGACACACCAGGTGGGTGCGGGAGCCTCGCCCGCCCTTTGAGTCAGGTTTCTGCGGGACTGGGAAGGGCGCCGAGGAGGGGGGGGGGCGGGCGGTGTTTGCTGTTGATTTTTGCCTTTTGGGACGAAAAGGCTGCTGCCTTTGCAGAAGGCGCCCCTTTTTCTGGATGTCAAGGCGAGGTTTCATTGCAACCTGAGTTACTTTTGTTCCAGCAGGGCCTGTTGCTGCCTCAGGGCAGCCAACTCTCCTCTTTCCTCTTCCTCGATTGTTGGGGGCAAATATGCTGACTCTGTAAAATTGCTTAGGCCAGGGGTCTCCAACCTTGGCAACTTTAAGCCTGGAGGACTTCAACTCCCAGAATTCTCAGAGTTGAAGTCCTCAAGGCTTAAAGTTGCCAAAGTTGGAGACCCCTGGCTTAGAGTGGGCTGTAAACAGTGATGGGACTCATTTTTTTTTTACTACTGTGGCTGTGGCTTGGTGGGCGTGGTATTCCCTCCCACTCCTGGGGGAAGGTTACTGCAAAATCCCCATTCCCTCACCACCCCACTAACCTGCTTTCCAGCTCCCTTCTCCTGTGCAGGGAAACAAAAGAAGACCCAGCCAATCAGCTGGGACTCAGGAGGCAGAGAATAGATGGGGATGGGGCCAGTCAGAAGTGGTATTTGCCAGTTCTCTGAACTACTCAAAATTTCTGCTACCAGTTCTCCAGAACTGGTCAGAACCTTCTGAATACCATCTCTGACAATAAACCACTGTGAAGTAGTATATAAGTCTAAGTGCTATTGCTATCTTGTTATACTCTTGTCCCAGAGGAATTCCCAGTCGCTTCCCTTCCCTATCCTCAATTGCCTTGAATTCCAGCTCCGTAGGGAGTTTGGAGCAGTCTTATTGCTTTATGTAGATTTATCCGCTTGACTTGAAGATAGTTTCTTACTCCTTTCTCTCTCTGTTGTTGGTCGATTCCACACAGTAGCTTCTTTGCAGATTATAGACGTTGTTTGGGTGAACTATGTTTTGTAGTACCGGCTGCGGCTTACGAAGGTTCACTTGTGGGCGATGGCAAAATTGCTTTGCTTTCCCTTAGTGGGTTGCTACTTCATCAAAGCAGGAATGATTAGTTTACCTACAATCTTTTAAGTATTTCATTTAAGCTTGTCGTTGTCATAAATTCAGGGCCTGGATTAAGGTACTTTGCGGGTCAAAAGCTTGTGGACCTTGTGGGTCAAAAGCACTTTCGGCCAGTGGATGTTTGTTAAAGTAATTTGTTCTTAATGGCAAAGTGTAAGGTACCCATAGCTGCTTTGGGTTTGCTGCTAATAAATTCCCTTGAATGAGTTGTGAGTGGGAAATATTCCTCTTTTCACTCTCTGCCTGCCACATTGAATATTAAAGTTTTCCTTCCTTAATTGCCTTTTTATCTCCTGATAGTAACACTTTCTTTACTGAACGGTATTTTCTATGCCTAGTTAATGGTTCCCCCCCCCCAAAGTATAATTCAGACCAATTTCTGTAGGAAAGCTGTTTCAGTCTATTGACGAAGGTGAATGCCTGCCTAATTTCAACCCAATTATGTATTCTAATAGATCTTAAGTTCATCCAGTAAGGCAATGTTTTGTTACTAATACCTGCTCCTGTTGTAAGGACAAACAGAAGTGAAACTATAACAGAATATTTAATAGAGTTGGAAGGTACCTTGGATGTCTTCTAGTCCAGGGGTCTCCAACCTTGGCCACTTTAAGACTTATGGACTTCAACTCCCAGAGTTCCTCAGCCAGCTGGCTGAGGATCTCTGGAAGTTGAAGTCCACAAGTCTTAAAATGGCCGAGGTTGGAGACCTCTGCTTTGCTGGCTGAGCAACTCTGGGAGTTGAAGTCCACAAGTCTTAAAATGGCCGAGGTTGGAGACCTCTGCTTTGCTGGCTGAGGATCTCTGGGAGTTGAAGTCCACAAGTCTTAAAATGGCCGAGGTTGGAGACCTCTGCTTTGCTGGCTGAAGAACTCTGGGACTTGAAGTCCACAAGTCTTAAAATGGCCGAACTTGTAGACCCCTGTTCTAGTCCAATCTCCTGGCATCTATACCATTCCAGACAAGTTACTGTCCAGTTTCTTCTTAAAAGCCCCCAGTGATGGAGCACCAATGATTTCTGAATGCAAAGCTATTCCACTGGTAATTTCTCTTTAGTTCTAGGTTACTTCTCCTTGATTAATTGATCAAGTGATCATTATCAAAGTGGGTCTGAAAACAAGGGAGAGGTTTACAAAGATAAGTTTAAAAAAAAATGCATTCTAGACTTGGGCTTTTGTTCCTTTTTTACCTGACACCGGTGATAAAATCTCATGTCCAAAATGGGTTTGCACATCATACAAACCAAAGAGTACATTCAAAAATATATATTGATGGCAATTATACTGTTGGCAAATAAATTTGTACATGCAGTTACATTAATGCATTTCTGCAGAATACACTTGAAGATATCCTATGATTGTGTAAATTGTATTTGGCTAGATAGAGCCCTGAAGAGAGAATGCTAAAATTGTTACATTTTGTTACAGATTGTGCTCCACAAACACAAATATTTTGAACAACTGTACAAAGTTTTTCTTTGCAGCATCCATCCTTAAAGCTTAGAAACAATGTATATATTGGATGAAAAATCAGAAACAAGCTGTAACCTGTCAAGCAATTATTTCTGTTAACAGAATTTGCTCAGACTTGTTATGATGTTTCCAATATGGATTCTTTTTAAGGGTGTAGCAGTGTCTTGGGTCTTGGACAAGTGATTTTAAAAGAGAGAGATAGGGGGAGCAGAGAGGGAGAAAAGGAGAGAGCAGTGTATTAGTTCTTCGGACTGGAAACATACAAAAACAAAAATTTGTTCTTATGAATGGAAAGGTTATTTATTTATTTCATTTTATTATGGATACTGTGCTTCTAAGTTCCTGTTCCCAGGTTAGTATCCAGCTTCTGTCCCTGTTGTCTTCTTCTCCATGACTCAGACTATGAATGGTGAGAAAGATTCAGAAAGAGAACCATCTGCTCTGCAATTTAATGAAAAGGTTAGAATCTTGTAGAGAATTGGTATCAGGGATTCTAAGCATGATGTGAAGTGCAAAGCTGATCAAACGCCCTTTGGAGAACACTGTCTTCCACCTGAGAACACTGCTTAGTAACATGACCATGAATGAATCTATATTAAAGTCATTGTGGCAAAATTACAGTGGCATCTAGATCAAGCTGTCCAATGTTCTTGGATAGATGGAATGAAACATTTAAATAAGGAAGGGGGAGTCATATTTGACTGATAGGCCTTGGTGGGGCTCCAGTTGTTATCTGCCGATGACAAATTGCAATATCATCCTGGTAGTCTAGACAGAATCTCCAGACAAGGGAAATACAAAACAGCTTCTGACCTGCTCTTTGCAGATGTAATGTTATATACACACATACTTACCTACAGTATATCAAGATCATATGTCTTCAAAGTCTCTAATATTTATTTGATAATGGCTAGGGGTTCATGGCAGTGTATGTGGACTCTGCCGTCTATTTTTCCCTATAACACCTTTGTGGGGTATATTGGGCTGAAAAAAATGGACTGCTTCTAAGTCATCCAGTAAGCTTTCATGGCTAAATGTGGGTCAAACCTTATTTTCACAATTTTAGTCAAAATCTTAACAACATTTAGCTGTGAATGATGCCAATATTTCAACCCACTTCTTGGATTTGTGGAAGTTTAAGGGAACTTTAAGGAAACATCACCTGATCCAATAAATTTCCCTATGTGAAAAAAATTGTTCCAATATGTAGGTTTCAGGGATGGCTAGTTTTATTCCTTAAAACCAATCAGTGGTGGAATTCAATTTTTTTTACTACCAGTTCTGTGGGTGTGGCTTGCTGGGTGTGGATAATGTAAAATCTCCATTCCCTCCCCACCCCACTAACCTGCTTTCCAACTCCCTTCTCCTGTGCAGGGCAACAAAAGAAGATCCAGCCAATCAGCTGGGATTTGAGAGGCAGAGAACAGATGGGGACCGGGCCAGTCAGAAGTGGTAATTTGCCGGTTCTCCAAACTACTCAAAATTTCAGCTACTGGTTCTCCAGAACTGGTAAGAACCTGCTGAATATCACCTCTGAAACCAATCCAAATCATCTCAGAACTTAGTCTAAACCATGGTTTTGTCAACTCTGGGAGTTGTCTGTAGATTCAAAGAACACTAAAGAGGGAGGTGTCCCCTGCCTTGATCTATGTATTTCATTTTAGTTTTCCTCTGAATCTCATCCTTGAAATTGGATCAAATGAGGACATGTAACACCAAGATTGCTTCTGCATTTCATTTTGTGTGCTTGATTTTTCCCCCAAATGTTTGTTGGTGCTTTTTAAAAATGAATTGTAAAATGTATTTTAAAAATAATTTCAAACATATCTATGTCCTTGCACCTTAATGAGTCAATGATAAAATCTAAAAATCTTTTGCACAATGATCAAGCCTAATTTCCCAGTATCTATTGCCTCTCAACTAGAGGCTTAATGGTGATGTCATACAGGTGAATATTGAAGAAGCAATTCTTACTTGTGAAACTTTCTCAGACTCCATTCACAAATTCCACTCCCAAGGTGAGCTGACTAAGCCAAAGAAAACACATTAATCATGCACAGGCCTGTATATACAATTAGCTTTTATATATTTGGGAAGATTCTACCTTGACTCAGTCATTTAGTATTTGATGCTGCTCAGTTTGAAATCAGGGATTACTTTGGGATAAAGTTCTAACTTAGTATATTTTGGAAGTTCTGACTTCCTAGCTGATTTAAGTTTTAACTGCACTTAACTGCATTTAATTCTGCTTGCATTGTTTTCAAGGTTGCTTTGAATCCTGAAACCACATGTACATATCTTTATTTTCTCTGCAAAACAATGAAAGTAGCCATACAGTGATTGACTGGTGATAGAACAATGAAGCATGGAGAAACAGCATTTTTGGAAGCAGTGAGAATTGAAGGCCACATAAATAATGTGATTCAAGATGGAAGGTCTAAAGTTTTTAACCCATTTGGAGCCACTGGAAGAAACATTGAAAGGCAATTTCAAAGGTAAAAATAGAGTGATGTTGCCTTTTAAATAGTACATAACAAAAATATCTAATCAATAACAAAACAAAATTTGAAAAGCTTCCTAAATGTTTTGGATATATATATAATTTGTGAATGCTACATGTGCATGTTGACTTATGATGAGGAGTTCTGGTGGCACAATGGTAAGAATGTAGTATTGCAGGTAAATTCTGTCCACAGCCTGGAGTTGGATCCTGATGGGGCTCAAGGTTGACTCAGCCTTCTACCCTTCTAAGGTGATAAAAGAAGGATCCAGATTGTTTGGGGCAATATGCTGACATTTTAAATCACCCAGAGAGTGTTGTAAAGTGCTGTGGAATGGAATATAAGTCTAAGTGCTATTACTATTGCTAGGATGAATTACCAGCCAAACTACTCCAGTTGGATTGGACCTCAGATCCCATTTGAAATTGGAAGAGAGTTAGCAAATTTGGAACGCCCCAGGGAAAGGCTGTCATTCCATTTTGAAAGGATAGGTTTATAAGGATTAGCAAATACTATTCCATCAGAATCCTAGGTCAGCTGAAATCACTAAATATGCAAATTTATTTCATCATATTATTTCCTAATTCCTCTGTGTGTAATCCATGAACTCATTACTTTTCCTTACTGGAAATTACAGCTGAAATTTACTCAAGAAAAATGCCTACACTTCCATGTGAGCCTTATGCAGATCCCAAAAGTAAGTAGTTCTTAGTAAAGATAAAGGGTAGGTGCCTTCTTTTTCCATACTTTTAGTTGGCGTTCTCCTATGTTAAAGAGATCAATATTGAAAAGTTCTATCTTGAAGTAACTTTTTTTTTGTAGGATTGGTCAGTATTTGCAGGCTTCCTGGAAGTATCAGTTGCTTGGTGATATGGTATGGTGCTAGCTCTTAGTTTGACTAGTGTTCATGTTATTCTTTTGTATACGGTTTGAATTGGATGCTTGACTGGATGGTAGATTGAATCATTTCCATTGATTTCTGGATAATTCCTACATTTACGTGCCAGAATTCCAGAAATTCTCTGGCTCTTCTGATGCTTCTCTGGTCAACACTTTCTATATTTTCCCAGTCAAATATGTGATTCATTCTGTGGAGGCGAGTGACTTTAGTCCTTGTGATTTTAGACCATTGTTGCAGGTATATATTCAGTGATTCTTTGGTATAAATGGTGCCCTGTTCTATGTAGCCTTGGCTGCAACCCAGACAGTTGAAGCTCTGTGTGATATTGGCAGAGATCGTAGTCTTTGGCTTACACAGGATTCTTTCTAGAGTTTTTCAGGGTGTGATATCTGGTGGCTTCAGAACTCCTGTTTTGTTTCCTGGTTTATTTCTTTTTATGAATTGCTGAGGTGGAGATGGACCTGTTCTTATGGATATGCTGTGATGGTAGTTGAGTTCTGCTTTTATAAGATCTGGTGAGAGCTGCAAAATGTTTTTGCTCTGTTGCTGATGGATCTTACATAGCTGGTCTCTTGTATTTGTGTATTAATTGCTACAGAAGTTTAAGATTCAGTCTGGATGGGTGGACTTCCATAAACTTGAGTTTTGCAGCTTGCCATCATTTAATTTAATGATGAACATGTCTAGAAATGAATCTGTGTTCCCTTTCTACATCTGTATGGTGAATATGATTCCTGAGCAGGTATTGGATATCTGAAATACACTTTTTTTTGGGGGGGTGGGGGGGTTTGGATGTAAAATAGTAATTAGCACAACTGATTTGTGTTTTGGATTAGATCTTAGGAAGAGCAAAGTTTTTAAGGGTTGCATAACAGAGAGCTGGCATCATTTCCATCCATTAGTCACTTAATTTTTTCCTCTGTTCAAATTCCACACAATCTATAAATGCTGCAAATCTTCACTTCTGAGGAAGCTTCCCTGGATTAGGGAAAAACAACAACTGCAAAAAACACATTTTTGGTAATTCCTTCTTATGTCCAGAGGATACCTACTAAAAGTACGTAAGTATGTACAGTGAAGTACAATAAAGCTTGGCTACTCTTACCCCAGAAGATCCTAGTTTTCTGTATTGAAGATCATCTCTTTAGTTTCATAGAAATGAATGTCACAATGCATATTTTCCAAATCCATTAAATTATTGTCATGTTTATATCCTGCCCTTCCTCTAATGTGCTCCAGATAGTATACATAGCATTTTAAAATACTCTGGAAAATTTTGGCTTGCATCTTGGGGACAATATATATTAGATTGTGTAGACCATACATATTTGCAACTGTGGCAGTCAAGTAGTGAAAGAAAGTGGGATGGGATCCCAACTTTCTTCACATGCAGAATACATAAATAAGACTGCTGTGCTAGAGGAAGCAAGAGGGCACCCATCCCATTCTATCTAAGGAAGCTGAACAGATTGGCAATTAGATGCTGTAGTATGTCTTTGAACATCTGAGATATCTGCTTTTACTGTATTTTGCGGTGTGATTGGACCAGTGCTGGATACATAGAATATTTATGGAGGGTTTCTTCTGGCTTTTACTGTATAAGAACGATTCTGAAATGTTGTCGGCTTAGCTCAGTTGAGTCACAAATAGCCACACCCTACCCAGCTGCTATGGTGCGGTATCACTGAAGCAAAGATTGAGTGTTATATTTTTTTAAAAAAAGACTATTACCTGACATTTGGGATTGAATCACTTAGCTTTTTGTAAACAGGCATATGAGATAAAAGCTTGATATTTCACACTGAAATTCTTACCAGTCTTCCTTATTCATTGCTGCTAAAGATTGATGGCAGATGCTTCCTTCTAGATGACCTGTATTCCTTCAGAGAGAACATGCTTGCAATTGTTATCTAGTTTAGAGATTTTCCAATGGATTGTATTGTTAGTTTCGTTTAAGAAATATTTATGCAACACTATTGAAAAAAAGCAAAGAAATTAGGATCTTTTGCTTAATTGTTAATAGAAAAACAAGAAGGTCAGTATGATTCAACAGTATGTTTTTAAAAACTGCCATTTACTAGTCCGGACTGTCAAATGGTTGGTATGAAGAGTGAATACCGTAAAAGCAATCTTGTTGTCTCTTATGTCCTTCAGATTTCAGCCTAAGGAGTTCTACATCATGTTTAGTAATAAATAAACATTAAAAGAATAAAGAGAAATTTGCCCAGGCATTTTATTAATATTATATTACATCTTCAAATTTCAGCTCATATGCCAATTTATTATAATCTTTCAGCTGTGACATTTCATTCCTAGAGAAAACATTCTTTCAGAAAAGCAATCATACCCAAAACCAGCAATGGGAGCTTATACTTAGAAAGAATTTAGATATTTTGACTTGAATGACAGACTTGTTTCTGATTGGAAAACAAAAAAGCCTACTTTTTTTTCCAGTATTAAATTTATAAAGAGAGTCAGTGCAGTTAAAAACAATTATTTCCTAGAAGGATGTTCATTAAAAATGTTTTAATTGGAGTTGCTTGCATCCTATGACATGAATACAGAAATAAAGAATAAAAATAATTTAAAAATGACTTCAAATACAGCCTTGTAATATTATGTCATAATATTTTAGCTCACTAGATATGTTGTAAGAAGTACAACTTCATTGATGCATATGTTGATGCCTTTTATAAAATGTGAATGTGAAATATATTTGTAGAACACCATTTATCAACAGGTGTTGTGATTCCTCTTGTGGAGAAACATTTGACATGGGTTTTAGCTTACAAAGTCAAATAATACAGTTTTCCCTTTCTTAGCTCTCAGGGTTGCAGCAGTTCTTCAGATTGTTCAACATATTGTCATGGGTACAGTTAAATACTGTTCCCTTTAATAGAGGAATTCAAATGACTACTTAATAGCCTTGGTTTTACCCAGTATTACAATAACCAAATCAAACTCAAGCAGCAATGTTCAGGTGGGGAGGAATCAAACAACATAAACAGCATTACAGCATGGCAATACCAGCTCTGTCCCTTTTCTACACACCTGGAAGTGTCATGCATGCTGCCTGAGCTCAAGAATAAAATAGAGATTTTAATTAAAATGGCTGTGCATTTTCTACAGGTATAAAACTCTTCATACTTGAACTATGCAAAAGTACAGTAGCAACTGGGGTAATTTCTGCATATAACAAAATAGGTGTGGCATTAAATAATTGCATAATGGTTAATGTCTCATTAAATGATTACAAGACACAATTAGGTTAGTAATTAGGGGAAGTAAGTGAGAGATGTCTTATATTTGAAACTATGATTTCCAGGATTATTTGGGAAAAATTACAGTATACATACACACAATTTGAAAATTTTGCAAGATTTCAAATTGCTTTGGGCAGATTTTAAAAAAGATATAAAGACAAAAATACATTGCCATATTTTTGTCTGTAGAAAAAAGAGCTGAAGGAGAAGCTTTCTGCAAAAGAAAAATCAACTGTGAATACTAGATCAAGTTGCTAGTCGTATTAGAAATTGCTCTTGTATTTACATCTTATTTAGTATCTTTGGGATGGTCAACATGCATGTTAAATTGGGAAGAAAATTAAAGACAAGAAAGAAAACACCAGGAGCAGAGATAAAAACCCATATCCTTACTTTTCTATAGAATTCTATACCAAAACTAACAGTGTACGTCATGTGTGTCAAACAGTGTACGACATGTACGTCATGTGTGTCAAACTCGCGGTGTCGTGTTGATGTCTCATGACGTTTTTTTCCCTTTGCAGAGCTGGGGTGGGCGTGGCCTGTGTGTGACACATTTGGCCCGCAGGCTGCCAGTTTGACACCCCTGGTGTACATAAAGGGGATAGTTTACCATAATCTAGTGGCCAAAATTCCCTGCATTTAACAACTATATTTACATTGGAGTGTATTCTCTATATTCTTTTATATTCTCTATATTGGAGCTAGTTTTAGTTTACATATGGTACATACTAAATTGTGAAGGTCAGGTTCTAAAGAACTGTGTTTCTTTTTCATACCAAACATGGTTATGAGCTGTTGCTATGAAACAGCAGGATTTTGTTACAATTGTTAAAAACTGATGTGAAGTCATCTGAAGTCTTTTACTTGAGAATGGAAAATTTTTTAAAAATTTTTTCACAATCCTATATCAATAGAGAGAATAACTAGCAATACTGAATTGTGATTTCCTATTGAAAAATGAATAGATCTAAATTTCTACCACTTTCCTGTCAATTCTAAGACTAAAATAGCTTTTTGGATTCTGACTAAT
Organism: Bungarus multicinctus; assembly: GCA_023653725.1. Taxonomy (NCBI): domain Eukaryota; kingdom Metazoa; phylum Chordata; class Lepidosauria; order Squamata; family Elapidae; genus Bungarus; species Bungarus multicinctus. The sequence goes on along the minus strand of CM042846.1, from coordinate 52,595,126 downwards.
GAAACCTATGCTTTATTTCAATAGCTCAACATTTGGGATTTAAATATGTAGAGACCTTGTGTCTTTATTTTCTTGGGAGAAGAATATTTTGGTGTTCAAATTTCTGTTTAAATCATATATAGCACTTTTATCTCTGTATAATCAGAGGAAAGTGGTTGTTGCTGCTGCTGTTGTTGTTTTTTTTGTTATATGATTGAAATGGAAATTTAAAGGAAGCACAAATTAGTATTTGTTCACTTACAAATACTTTCACAATACATGATATGCTACCTAAATCTGTTAACATCCTGTACATTTCTATTGTTACAGCAGAATATTTGTCTTAAGGACTGCTATACTGATTGTAATTCACATAGTCTTGTTTAGAGATACAGATTTAATATATGCCATTTTTTTTCTGTTGACACCTTTTTATCTTTTAGCTTATGTTGACTAACTGCTTTAAGATGAAACTAAACTATGCTGAATTTATCGGATCATTATTTGGAACAGTCTCTATGCAACTGTTTTAAAATACAGTAAGGAATTCCAGAATTTTAATAGTTCCTATAAATCATTTTGTGCACAGTTGCATTTCCTTATCATGGTGTTAATAAGTACAAAGAGGAAGTATTATGTTGGTCTAAATATTGCTCAACAGCAAATATATACAAAAGGCTCTGTTAGTGATTCCTCCATTATGTACACTATCATGTTTCCAAAGGCAATATATCAGAATTTTCTTATGTTGGCAGTGCCCCTATATTTTGATTTATAACTAAATAATGTTAGGAGATTCTGTTTCAGACAAGAATCATTTTTCTGATTTTTGATTTGCTATCTATAAATAATAAAAACATTATTTAGCAGCAAATCTAAAACATAAAAAGGGGGAAGGGAAACATGTAGTCACAAGTGATCTTTACTAATTAGAATACTGTATAGTGCTGTATTTTGTTACCCTTCTTCGAGTTGAACCAGGAGAAGCTGTTCCAATTGTCTGACTAAGAAGATTATCAGAAGCCAACAATGAATTAGGGCCACTACTTAGACTCCCAGGGACACCACTTGCTCCTGTTCCAGACAGAACTCTTTCGGTTACAACCACATTACGGGCACTTGAAATGTCAGAAGGGAGGGTCATGTTGCCATGTACACTAGCAGCAGGTCGAATTACTCTTTCGGTCACAATTACATTTGACCCTTCTGTCAGATTAGGAATGCTCAAAGAAGATGGTAGCCTTGTATTAGGAGCAATTACTCTTTCTGTGACCACAACATTTGATCCACCTGATAGGTCGGGAATCTCTATCATGCCATGCAAATCAGTAACTGGGGCAGGAGCCAGCACTCTTTCTCTGACCACAACATTTGATCCACTCAGAGGATCAACATTAAGTGTAGGGGGTTTCATTGTTGAGCCTGAAGTATATGTTTCTGTTACAACTACGTTACCATGGAGCATAGGATCAGGCATTGGCCTTGGAGGTTGTACATTGGAAGTGGTGGTGTAAGTATTTTCTGTAACGACTGTGGTACCACCAACAGCAGGAGGTTGAGGCAGAGATGAAGATGTGTTAACAACAATCGTGGTTCCAGGTGGTGGCAGATTTACCTCAATATCAGGATTGGGCAGAGGCATATTGAGATCTGGGAAGGGTTCAATCTCTCTTCCCAAGCAGATCTCTGCCAAGGTCTTAAATTTAGGACCCAGTGTATCCAAATAGGACTCGTCCAGATCATCCCCAATAAAACTGCAACAGCCAATGGAACCAACAGGAGTGCCTATGCCCTCATGATCATATATTAGGAGACAGTCATTTGCAGGTCTGCCTTCATCTTCATCAGCATAGGCAAATGCTTTCTAAAAATAAATAAACAAGACAGAATTAGCATTGTTTATCACTAACAGGAGAAATAAAATGTTCTCTAAAAAAAGTTCTCTAAAAGCAGGGTGATTAAGCTGGATTTCAGTTATATTGCTTGTTTCAAACAATTCAAAGTGCTGTACATTTCATAACATGGATAATTTGCATTTTACTTCCTAGGAAAGGCAGTCCAAATTTTGCACCAAGGAATTTCAAATATTACAAATTATGAGCACTTTGCAACACTACCATTACTTGGCATAATATAGTTTAGGCTTGTGTTCATAAATCTGAACATAACCCTAAGCAAATATTTCTAATAACACTGCCATTCTCTATAATTTGGTAGGTACAGTATAAAATGCTTTACCTCAGAGAAGTAGCTGTCTAAGAAAGCCATATTCACACCACTTTCTCGGTATTCTTTTATTCCTCCGTATGTATCTTTCCGTCCCATTGTCCCATAGCCTGTGGTTGTCCCATAACCCAGTGTAGTTCCATAGCCTTTTGTTACTCCAAGTCCTGTTGTTTCTTCAATTCCTGAACTCACCATTCCTCCATCACCATATTTAGTTGTGTAGATATCTGATGATGATAATTTATTTTATTCAAAACAAAACAAAAGGACAATATAATCACCAGTCTTCAAGGGCTTGGAAACTATCTAGTTCTTTAATAATTTATTGAACAATATATGGGTGGTAACTAACAACTCGCTTGGGGAGGGGGGATCATTCTAAAGAGCAGGAATTGAAACAGAATAGGCACAATTCCTGGATTTTACAAGATTGTAGTGTTTAATTGAGGGGGCTTGCAGCACGCCCACCCTGCTGGGCTCAATCACATGGGAAAAGATGATAGACATAGGTAGTCTCTCAGGTAGCCTAGCTTTATGCCTTGAAACACTGTAAAGGTGATAACCACCAGCTTGAATTGTACTCTGAAGCCTAGTAGTAATCAATGCAACTTGCAAAGCGATGCAAATATAATACTCCCTCATTGCCTGTGCTGTCACATTCTAGACTGGCTATAGCTTCTGGATGTTCTTCAATAAGAAGAGAATTGAGAGTTCAAGAGGACTGCTAAATTGCACATATCTCAAATAGGTAATTACAACTCCATGAAGCATCAGAAGTGGAGAGTCAGCAATGATGGCACAAATATAGAAACTTAATAAGATTGAGCCTGAGGCTGTTCTTCCCTATCCAGGCCTAAAGCCTCCAAACATTCCAAACAATGGCTCACTAACTCAACAAACCGGGGTCAAGACGTGCAACTAGGAATCATCTGCATGCAGTACATATTGATGACATGTGACATCAAACTGGAAGATGATCTCATCCAGCATTTTCATGTGAACAGAAGTGAAAGTGTCAAGCTCTATGGCACCCAACATGCAAGGGACCTGAAAGCAAGTTTTCTTCCTACTTCTCGATACCAATTTAAATCAATCACAGAAAATAGAAGAGAACTATCATAAAACAGTGGCTATGATAATTATAATATTGATGACACATAATAAATTCAAAGAACAGTATTGATCAATTCGCTGATCAATTAATAGATGCAAAGCAATTGTCCAATTTCTATTGATATGCTGTGAATATTACAGTCATTCCTATGCTATGCAGATTCTCTTTGTATAACAATTTTTGTAACTATTTTCATGGGTCTACAGAAATTCTGTTTCCACAAATGATAAGAATTACATGTGGAATAATAATAATAATAGTAATAGTAATAATAATAATTTCACTCCTCCAATTCTTGCTCTTTATATTCCCATCATCTATCATAATTTGCCAGTTAAAATGTTAGTTTGTTTACCTGAAGAGTCTGCAAACTCTCCTTTACTTGCACCAGTTACTGGTGCACAGATATTTGACACATCCTGGAAAGAAAACCCATGATAAGTTTTTAGATATACTTTTTAATAAGTAACATAAATTTAATATAGACATATTTCTGTGATTAGAGGAACTTTTAATGTAATGGAAAGGAGTAGTGCAATTGGTAGAAACAAGACCTTAGATCTGCATGCAAGTATGTCTTAGTTTGAATCTATAGTACTGTAGTTCCTTGTGACAGTACTGCCAATGGATCCATCTGATTTGGTATCAGCACATAAGTGATATTGGCTTGGTTTGGAAGCAATCAGCATTTGGACCTGATTAGTACTGGGATGGGAGGCCATTGGGACAAAACATCCTGGAATGAGGTGGCAGCAAACTACTACTGTAGTTGCCAACATCCCCCGTCTCCCCTGCATGGTTGTGTTCACAGAATCATGCTGGGGATGCAAAAAGTAAGAAAGATGACATTGATAGACTTATGCAGAATCTATTACCTGAGGCAAAAGGGGCTAAATATTTTTCAGGTCCAGAATGAGATTCAGAAGAGGCTTAGTCAGATGCTTCCCTAATTTACTGGACTATAAGAAGGAAGCAGAATCAGACTTCCAAGATTCTGCTATTTATACTAATCTCAATAAAAGTAGTGTCAGCCTTCTTGTGGGGTTGATTTCCTGCTCTTGTCTTCCTAGAGCAGTTGAACTTGAGGGCAACTATTCTTTTGACTGGAATAGTAGGGTACCTGCTGAAGTCCATCACTAATAATCTCTTTTAGGCTTCTTTGTTGCAGTTTCTACCTATTCATCAGTCCTTTCTGTGAGTATGTCAATGATTAAGCAATGGGAAGCAAAGGCAGCCTGCACTTTTTTTCCTAACAAGGTACAGGTTTTTCTCTTAGGTCATGAAAAAATGGAGAACTACTGATGGATAGTGGCAAAGAGGTTCCCTAGTCTAAGAAAGGGGTAAAGGTTTTCTGTAGAAGACTACTATCTCTTGGTCTTGGTGATTGGGGATCTGGTGGGAACCTGGCTTAATGCATCTTGAGGGAACCAGTTGGTTGATGCTGAAATAATATGCAAATAATCTGCAAGTAGATATAGGAATATGCATATGTCTTTGTGTATTTCAGTGAAGAACTAACCCGATCTTCAGGCTGTGCTCCTTCAATTCCCCAGGAATGGATAGCTCCTTCTGTGCATTCAGGCACAGGCTCAAATCCAGCTCCAACTCCACCAGCAGATCTCGATCCCAAATAACCAAAACAATCACTCTGTGACATCAGAATCGGTACCACTGATAAACCAAAATGAAACAAAAAGTTATGTATTTTTCATCACTTGACTAAATATTTGACCTGCATATAAATAGAGGCATACAATAACATGGGACAAGTCTATTTCTAGTCTACAATGCCTACCAAAGCAATATAATCATTTCTGGAAGCTCTTGCTCCAGGTACCATTACAGCAGGGGTGTCAAACTCAAGGCTTGGGGGCTGGATCTGGACTGTGGGATGCTTAGATCTGGGCCACGGAGCCACCCTGAAAACAGCAAAGGACCACTCACAGTGCCTCTGCCAATGAAAAGAGAGCTCGGGAGGTCTGTGCAGCTTCCCCCAAGCTCTGTTTTTGCTGCCAGAAGGTTGCAGGAAGTTGTCCCAGCCAAAAACAGACCTTGGGAGCCTGTTTTCGCTGGCATAGACATGGGCCCCAACAGGCACCCCCAACATGAGTGACATTGAGCTGGCCATGCCCACTCCTGCCACAGCACCCCTGGCCCCCCAAGGTTAAACACAACCCTGATGTGGCCCTCAATAAAACTGAGTTTGACATCCCTGCTTTGCAGGTTGAAGTGTGTTGAGTGAGTGTTGGCACAGTTATCTCAGCTCCCCCCCATTTTGGAAACCTTTTTCTGTACATGCACACCTGGCATCTACATTATTGATTTTTGATGCTAGACACAGACCTCTTAAATTTTAATTCCTTCAGTGCCATGTATTAATCATTTTATATCTGTTATCTAGAGCTTTTAAAGTCCTTTTTATTAATAATTTTCATTATTTAATGTGGTTTTTTTGTAGTTTAAAAGACATTCTTGGGATTTTTTTTCCTTTGAAAATCACAATCACATTCTTAAATGAGCAAATATTTTTCAGGATAATAGTGAAGATTTTTGAAAACTAATATTTATCAGCACGTGCATTTCCATTCAGCAGAATACTGAAGAATACTTTTAAAATGTGTTTTTTTTTCTTCTTGCATGGAGAAATTGAGACCAGGTTCACACTTTAATGTTGTCGGTACACTGTACCAATCAACCTCTAAGGCAAAGTTTGAGAATGCAAACAGAATTGTTTTTGATCATTCCTTCCCAATTAATGGGAATCAAATGGCGTATTTTATAGAAACATTATATATTGCAGCAAAAAGTTTTATAGAAGAAGTGAAAAATCATATTATATAGGAAATACATTTTTTTAAAAAAATAATTCTATCCTTATAGAATACTTACATACAAATATTAATCCTCCAAGAATCATCAGGCCAATGGCAGCAGCGCTAAGAGATGTATCTCCACCATTTTCCTTTGTTCCTCCTACTATAACCGCATGTCCACTAGTGCCACTATGTGAATGTCCTTCACCAGCCCCACCTATACTACCATCATCTCCACCACCGCCACCTCCACCACCGTCAGTACCACCTCCACCTGTTCCCCAACCACCTGTTCCCCAGCCACCTGTTCCTCCACCACCTGCTCCTCCTCCACCCGCTCCGCCACCACCCGCTCCGCCACCACCCGCTCCACCTGTTCCTCCACCACCCGCACTTCCACCACCCGCTCCTCCACCACCCGCTCCTCCACCACCTGCACCTCCACCACCGGCACCTCCACCACCCGCTCCTCCACCACCTGCTCCTCCACCAGCTGCTCCACCGCCACCAATAATTATAACTTTGACTCTCTTGCTAGCTAGTCGGATACACATTCCATTTTCATTACATTCACAGGCTTGCAGAGGAATTACCAGTGGCCTTTGACAGCTTTTGCCACTGTTGTCAGTCACTTTGACTTGGACCTCATAAATTATGAACTCTATATTGTTAGTGAACAGAGCTGCAGAAGTACCTGGAGGGAGAAATAAGGGAAAGGACTATATTACGAACTCTGCTTTGAAATCTCTATAATTAAAGTTCATTCTGCTAAATAATTATTGTGACTTTGACTATGAAAATTCAATGAACAAAATATCTTTATAGAATAAGCATAATATATATGGATGTGTATGTGTATGTGTTTCTATGTGTATGTATACAGGTAATACTTGATATACAACCAAAACTGAGACCAGAATTTCTGTTGTAAATCATTATGGTGGTAACTTGAGTCAGACTTAGTTTTATAACAGTTTACACGATCATTAAGTGAATCCAACTTGTCCAATGGGATTTTTTAGAACAAAATTAGCACAAAAGGTCACAAATTATAATTACGTAACTGCAGGAAATTGCAACTGGTTGCAAATACAAGCTGGTTGTTAAGTGCCTGAATTTCAATCATGTGACTGCAAAGATGGTGCAAGAATTATAAATGTGAGTAGGGATCATAAAGCACTTTTCCCAAGGCTGTTGTAACTTTGAACCGTTATTAAACCATATGTCGAGGACTCTCTGTATATCAGTTTGTATATGGATTGATCACAATGATGGCCTTCAACTTCATATGTTTTTTCCTTCCTCTTCTCCCCTTGTCAGCCCTGCAAGGTGGGTAAAGTCAGGAAGCAGGAATTGCTAGAAGTCTTGGAATGTACCTTAATGTGGTTAAGGTATTGTAACAGAAACTTAAAACTCCATGAAAGCCCCATTCTACTTAAACTTATATATAATAAAATCAAGGCACAGTTGCCTTGAATTTCTTTCTCGTGCTTTCCATTTTACTGAGATTAAGCTATCTTTTCTGAATTGAACCCGACATATTGTCACACAGTCCTCTACTAATATTCTACTAAGTTTGAAGGATCTCTCAGAGTGAATTTTCCTAAAATTCTGAAATAATTTCCTAAAAATACACATTTTGGAACCCTAAAGCTTGGGCTTCAGAAAATAGAATTCAGCACACAGCTGCACAGGCACACATGTACATACACAGGCGCACACATCTCCTGCAATTATGTTGCTATATCAGAAATACTTTGCAATTGAAAGAAGTGATTTTGGATGGGGAAGAAAAGTAAATATTCAGTACTGCAGTCATTGAATTGATAAAAGATAACTGTGAGAGAGATAGTGGCTGAAATGGAAACTTCCTAGCATTTCATGAATTGTTTAATTATTTTGAGTTAAAAAGAGGCATTTACATTTATGAATTATATTATGTGAAACCATTGCATGTAGCCTTTGCCAAAGCAAGGCCTCAGTTTTTTATTTGCAATGGGACAGAAGAAATAATCTTGAGGAACAGGAGGCTAAGAAGACAATGGTCAGATAAAAGAAGTCCGGGTCAGAACTGTAATCTAAGGAAGCATCTTAAACAAGACCATCTTTTGTGAAGATAAAGGAGGGCAAGGGGAAGCACATTCTGACTTGTAAAATTCTATTATCATAACCCTATAATGAAAGTAGTAATGGATTGTATTACCTTTGTTTCCTACACTGTTTTAGCACTATGAAGCGGTATATAAGTTTAAATGCTATTGTTATTTGATAAAAAATATTTTGTTTGTCCTGCTGACCATGTTTTCTCCTTCTCTAAAAATAACCAAGACTAGGAGAAATTGATGCCACTTCCCAGTAGTGCTGGGATTTATATACGACTGATGGATTAACCTTGAAATTCAGATAGTCCAATAATTCAGAGCAATAAAATATTCCAGTTAAAATATCCCCAGAGCTATTTCATTACTTTAGTTTTCCTTGTATGATCCTACTCATTAGCTTATTGCCTACAATGGGTGGAAAAAATATTGTTTGACAAAAAATTCAGAAAGAAGAAGGGGGGAGAGTGTAGTACAGTTGTCTGAAATGAACATTTGACCTTAAGACTTCTTTAAAAAGCCCAAGTCACCATCAATAGATTCTTGTGTGCAACCATGGGTTGCACATATAGTATTCCACATGTGAGAACAATGCTAGGCACTCCCCAGCAAGAACAGATATAAAGGGAGGATTGAGTGAGGAAGAAGAGCATAATTATTAAGATGAAAAACTCTGAACGTGTAATTTCACTCACCATTTACTACTTTGATATCCCACCAGCTGCGTTGAGGCTGAGCGATAATGCTAAATGTAAAGGGTGGCCCATAGGGAGAATCATCTGGATCTTTAGCTGTGATCACCACAGTTGGATTGTTCATACACACTCTCCTGACCTCCTCAGTCACAATGGGACAGTTATCATTGACATCTTGAATAGTAAGCATAATAGTACCAGTGGCTGTTGTGTAAGGGCTGTCTGCAATAAATAGTACCCAAGAAGAAAATCAGATCAAATAAACATCATCACATAACATTGCACAAGTACACAAGTTGTGCATAATGTTGCACAAGTGCAATAAACTCAATGCATAAATAGGATCCCAATGATCATCTGGAAAAGTTTGTTTGAGCAGATAAGGAAATGGGAAAAAGGGGGCAGTTTTTAATAGCTCAATAGCATGTATAATTTTAAATGCATATTCCAAAATGAAGGCTAATTGAAAAGATTCTCAGTTCAATTATAATAACTAAGGATAACACTGAGAGCATATAAGAGCAGTATTGAGAGTTTGTCAGATATCTAAATATATAGCAAAGATTAGCAAAGATAAAATTAAAAAGTGTGGGCAGAAGTGATGGTTCTCAGCACTGTAAAAATTTTGCATCCCTGTGCAGCTGAACAGCAAATTGTTAGCAATGCATTTTCATGGCTGGCTAGGGAATTCTGGGAGTTGAAATCCACACATCTTAAAGTTTCCAAGGTTGATAAACATTGCTAAAGTGATTTAAAACAATCAGCAAAATCTTTGTTCCAGATGTTTAGGGAAGTATTTACTTTCTTTTATTTAAAAATTACATAGGGCACTTTCCCTCTTAGTCAAAACAGCTAAGGTTATAACTATTTAGAACAATAATTTCATATTTCTAATGAGCAATAATGAATATTAAAACAAAATTTATGTTCTTACCTCTGGTAATAGCAAACACTTCTGCTGTGTATACACCATTGACTACATAAATAGATTCTCGATCAATAATTTTCTTAAAAGTGATGACAGCAGTTTGAGGATTGATTTGAAACCAGGCAGCAGGATCACGGCCTATCTCATACCTGTGTTTTCAACAATGGAAATGCTTAGAATGAATTATAAATGTTAAAATAATGACAGGCACTAAACTTTTGCTAATGCAGACTGTTCAATTTTATTGACTCATTACATGAAAAAAATGAATTCTGACAGTTGCAGTCCTAATAATTTCTGAGGGTGCTAGTCAATTTTTTAAAAAATAATAGCACAGGAATAAAATCCCTTGGTCAAAGTACTAGCTAATAATCACACTGAAGCATTTCACACTGCACTATTGTAAGCATTTTTCAGAAATGCAGAATATTTTTGTGTCAGAAGGTTTCAAGTTGTCTGCAAGCCTTATAAAGGCTGAATATTACTTCTGGATTAACTGGCTGAATTTTGCCATGAGACATTGAGCACCACACTAATCAGGCACAATTTAGCTTAAATCTTGAGTCTAATTGCTAATGCAGACTGTTCAATTTGATTGACTCATTTACATGAAAAAAAGAATTTTGACAGTTGCAGTCCTAATAATTTCTTGAGGTTGATTAATGTTGAATATCCCATTTTGGGGATTTGAGAAATAAAAGTTCTAAATATATACAGTATATTTAAACCAAAACCATATAAAATCTTAATTCATTGACGGAAGACAAAATTGAAATAGAGAATTGGTAATTGGTAAGCAGTTGATTATCCCTTCCAATTTTATCTAGTTGAATACATAAATTTCAACCAAAGGCTATCTTACCGAATATTTGTGGCAACTTTTCCAGTATCCTGATCAATGGCTTGGAATGTCGCAACAGTGTAAGTGAGTATAGTTTCACTTGTTAAGCTCTCAGATGCAGTGATGGTCAGTGTAGATGGACTAAATGCCGGTCCTTCAATTACATTAGTTATCTGTACCACAATTGGTGTTCCAACAGATCGATAAAGAGAAGCCACAGAAGAGTGGAAAGGGGCAATGTTTCGCACACCAATATTAATGTTTATGGTTGAAAATTGTTCATAATCAATTTCCTAAAATAAATGGCATACATTAATTTTACATTTGAATTATTTGTGCTTGTGTGTATATATACAGTATATGTGAATGCATCAAGAAATTCACTTGTCTCTTAACAGTATATCCAGACATATAGAACATTTCGTAGAGTGACAGATCATCCAAGAATAGGAAGAAATCATTTCTGAAATAGAGCCAGCCATTCAAAAACTTCTAACTGCAAATAAAGTCAGATTGGGGATTCTGCTGAATGTTAAAAAGATTGATGCTAATGAAATCAAATACCATAAAAAATGAACTCCGTTAGGAATATGAAGCTACTATTATTCTTGGACAAGTTAAATTAGTAATAATCAGCTTAAATTATGAGTGTGTATAATTACAGAATTTAATATGTAAATAAAGTCAGATTCTGATTACAGCAGAGATCTTGATTATTTTTAACATCTCCGTCTTCCATTGTGGTGCTTAGCTGCCAACTTCCAAACAGCTGATTGTTGTGCTGGCTTCAGTGACCCAACTCCATACCTGCTGCTACCCTTCTCATCTTCAGTAGTCACACCCCTCCAAATTGACTGCATCCAAGGCAGGCCTCCACTACCCTGCTCACCCTGTCCTTGGTAAGTCACTACTTGTATCACATAAAGAAGATTTAACAATCAATTTATCTGGTTTTGATTAATAGCCAAAGGCAAACAATGACATAGTTTGGAAAAGACTGCAGAAGTTAAACTAGATAATTTTCTTTTTAAAATCAAAATAATTTTATCCAGATATTCTTCTGGGCACTACTATTATAATCAAAATGCCAGGGGAGATATTTGATTATCACATACTCAGAATCAAAATGTAACTTTCAAAAATAATAAAAAAGAAAAATTTGAAATCCATACCTTTACAACACTCAGGATACCTTCATTAGTCGTTCTATCTATTGTGATCTCAAAATTGTGGTTTTCATTTCCAGAGATAAAGAAAAATTCTGCAAACCAGTTATCTGTAAATTCTTGATCTGCATCAAATACCTGTATCCTCAGCAGCTCCTGACTCAGTGAATTTTCTAGAATTGATACTGAAAACTAGAAAAGAAAGAAAATCGTAGCTGGCAGCGAAGACATGTACTAGATTCCCATCAGTTTGAAATAAATTTGGCATACTACTATCACTGTGATTTCAAATGCTACAAATACTAAGTATCCACTTATATTATAAATTATGATATTAAAAATAGTTGTACTTCATGCTTACTTATTGGTAAGACAAAAAAAATGTGGATAAACATGGGGAAAGTGTTTTTAGTCTGGAGAAGTGAAGATGTTTTTTAATATTGATGACAGCTTGATCTATTGAAGCATACACTTAAACATATGAGCTTAATGCTGGGTCAGGCTACAGAGCATCATCTTGCCACTGCAAAATTTACATATAATGCTACCTACATTGGATGGAATGAGTCCCCAAGAGAATATAACTTCTACTCACTGTAGAAATCTATACTGTAGACTCAAAACAGAGTTAGCAGCATGACCTTAATTGTGATATATGTATTCCAGAGAATAGATTGAATAAATGCAATGAATGCAAAAATCATCCTTAGTTTACTATAATGGTTCTACCTGCTCACTTTTCTGTTTTCATCATACTATGAGACTATCTGGTAGAGCACAGTAATTTCCTCTCTTCATTTTTCTCTTTGTTTTTATTGGGTAGTAGCTGTATTATCACTCATGATGACAACACAACTTCCCAAGCTACATTGTAATTCTTATCTGTATCGTACAAGGAATAAATGAATTGCTAAAACTCTCTATGGACTATACCACTTCAATATTTGGAGAAATAAACTGTGTTTTTGTATGCTCTTCAGTTTTTAAGAGTAATATGTCATTATGAATAAGCAACTGCAATGTCAGGAAGAGGAATCAAGCCTTCAATTGTTTTCTGTTATCTGGGTAATTTATTTTAGTCAAGAAGGTTCATTCATTACATGGTCATGTGGAAATAGCACTTCTGGCCTAGGTATACACATGATTATGATATTAAAAATAGTTGTACTTCATGCTTACTTATTGGGTAAGACAAAAAAAATGTGGATAAAAATGGGGAAAGTGTTTTTAGTCTGGAGAAGTGAAGACTGTGTATTTGTCCTATGTATGTTTTCATCTGAAGATCATTTTACACATGGTTACACAGCAATGAACATAGATTTTCCCTGAGTGTTGATTCACCAATGAGTGTTGATTCACCAATAGTCAATCCCATCTGTTTTAGAGGTCAGATCTATTTTATATAATTTATGATTCTTTTAAAAATTATTTTCATTATCCCTGATTTATGTTTTTTTAAAAAAAACACTATCATCTTTAATGCATGAAAAGGTCCTTTGGACTAGGAAGTTGTTGGACTTTGGACTAAAAAGTTAGCTTACCTGGTTTGATTCTGAAACCTTAGCACATGCTGCATTGTTAAATTTTTTGGTTTTAGGAAAATTTGAATCAAGGTCTTAAATTATTCTCTCTCCTTTGGAAAGAAAAGTGTAGCTATGTGGATCAAATATGTATCCATTTCGTCTTGGACTTCCACCCCTTATTTCTGATCTTATTTCTGATTCCCAGAAGTTGTTAGAGAATGTAGAAATAATTTCTATCTTGATGATTACTTATGATTCAATCATAACATCTCCTTCTATTGCTTACGGAAGGAGCTAAGATGACAAAATGTCCTGAAGTGATTAGGAAGTAATAGTTAGAAAAGTGATATCACCAGCTTTCCCCCCAGTGGTAGCTGGGAGAAAGACTGAAAACAGAATATTGCATAAGAAGGATATGGGGGACCTGGCTTTTGGATCCAATGAATCTAAAACTATTTCTTTTCTGGAAATTGATTTATTGATTTCCACTTATTATCCACTGCAGTGAGTGAGTATGGAAGAACAATTGTGAAATCAAGAATTTTCAGACTGAAAAACAATAATAATGGATCTTATCAGCTATCAGTAAGCTTACCGAACTCTGTGAAAGAGTAGGAAAATTATCATTCACATCCTGAACTTTAACCTGACACAAACATTCTGATGATATTCCATCTGGCCCTCCATTTCTGTCTGAGGCTTTGACAACAAGAGTATATTGACTTTGTTCCTAAAGAAAATATGGAAGAGAAGAAACAGAAGAGGGAATTTATTTATTTATTTATTTTTTATTTATTATTACACTTTTATACCACCCCCTCTCCCAAAAAAGGGACCCAAGTTAAAACAACATAAATAGTAAAAAAATTAAAAGAGATTTAAAAGAAATTAAACTAGTGGCTGGAATAATATTATCAAAGCAGAGTAAAAAAGGTAAAAAAAGTTAAAAATTTCCAAAATTTAAAACCCTAGTAATTAATACTAGGCCAGACTGGCCTGTTGGAAAAGGTGGGTCTTTAATGCACGCCGGAAGGTCTGCAGGTCAGTGATGGCCTGCCTCTCTGGGGGTAATTCATTCCAGAGGGAGGGAGCCCTTGCAGAGAAGGCCTGCACCCTCGGGGCCGCCAGCTGGCATCGTCCGCTAACGGCACCCCAAGGAGGTCCACCCTGTGGGAGCGCACTGGCTGGCAGGAGGCCGATGGTGGCAGCAGGCGGTCCCATAAGGGAATAATGTGACAAACGCTGTAAAATCACATAACTAATAAAGAACATTGCTCTGATCCAGAGCTTTTTAATTTTATAAAATATGGGTTTTATTTTATATTTTGTAATATATATATTGTCTTTATACTATACACATTTATCTTCTTCTTTGGTCTTTAATTGAAATACTTGTTTGGATTAAATGCAGTGTACTAATAAGATTTACTACTAAATTAGCAAGCACTGGATTATCATGTTAGAAATAATCAGAGTCTCCCCCACTTTGCTTGTTTACTCAATTTATAAGGTTGACCATCTCACAAACATGATGCTAGATGGCTCACATAATTAAATAAAAAAAATTAAAATAAAAAATATTAAAACAAATTAAAACCATAAACCATAATATCTGGGAGAGTGCAATTACTAGTAGAATAATAAAGGCCCCATGCCAACATCAAATTCCCCAGGCATAATGATAAAATTTGTCTTAAAGGCCTTCTGAGGGGTCAGCAGGACTGGGGCTGGTTTTAATATCAAGGGAATGATTTTCTAAAGGATGGATGCTGTGGCTGAAAAGGGCCACCTCCTGTCAGATAATATTCCTTAGTAAACAGGACCCATATCATGTCTCTCCTGCCTGATCTGATGGGATGGAAGGAGGGGTGTCCTCTTAGCCTGGCCTATACCATATAGAGTTTAAACTTTAAAACTTTGAATTGAATCCAGAAAAAAATCGGCAATCAGTACAGCTAGTGGAGCAAAAGTGTAACAAGTACTGATCGAGGAGCACATACAATTGTCCACACTGCTGTATTTTACATCAGTTTCCTATCCAAATGCCCACTGTCTCCAGACACTAGGACAGGAAATCAACAGTATCACTTAGTTTGCTGGAGCTGAACATGCCTATTGATGACACCTGACCAGATAGCTATGGGTGACTTTGCTTTTAAACTGGAGTGGAAAGAGTACCAAGTCACATGGGAGTCCACAGAGAGGAGGCCAAGGGCCAGACCTCTTTCAATACTAACTAATACTAGCTGAATCAGCACAATACAGTGCCACCCATTCCCAACCCCTTGTGTTGGTCCAGAAAAATACCCAGGTCAGTGGTCCTGAAGATCATTGAGAAACTTCTGTCTTTTTCTTAGTCATTTTCATGACTAAGAAGTTTCCAGAAATCTCACTTATTTTTAAAATAAGTATTTGTTTATTTTGAATGAATATTTATTGTATTGATTTTATGAATGATTTTATTTTTAACATATTTTGAAAGTACCGTGTTTTTCCAACAATACGGCCTCCACCAATAGGAAGACCCAGCATGTTTTCTAGGCATGAAATGAAATTAAGCCCCTTCTCCCAAATTTAGGCCTAGTTTAAAACATGCTGGGTGGGGGAGGCTGGGGGTTAAAACATGCCTGGGGGGGGAGGCCGGGGATTAAAACATGCTGGGGGGAGGGGGAGTTAAAACACGCTGGGGGGAAGGGCGAGGGTGGGGGAAACTTGCCTTTAACAGTGCCCTGCGCGGTGCTGCCGGTGTTCTCACGCCAGCAGGAAGTGTAGAAGCGTTTCTGCTGCTTCGCGGGCGGGGGAGCTGCCTCCATGGCTTCCACAGTTCCTGCCGGCAGGAGAACAGCAGCAGCGCCGGGGGGAATGTGGTAGTGTTTCTGCTGCTGCTTGGGTGCGTGCGGAAGCTTCCTGTATGCAGCAGCGCCGGCGGGAATGTGGAAGCGTTTCTGCTGCTGCTCGGGTGTGTGCGGAAGCCTCCTTCCACACACACCCGAGCAGCAGCAGAAACGCTTCCATGTTCCCGCCGGCGCTGCTGCTGTTCGTTCCAACGCCGGCGGGAACTGTGGAGGTAAGCGAAGGAAAAGCAAGATCAGCAGAGGAAGCAGCAGTGGTAGGCGCCGAAGGTCTTGCGATTTAAAATGCCCTGCCAAAGCCAACATCCACACCACTGCCGCCCACCCGCTGATGGGGGGGGAGAGAAAAGACGGCCTAGTCATTTTTTCGGGGCTCAAAAAAAAATAAGGCCCTGCCTTATTTTGTGAGAAACACGGTATTTGTTTAAGTATTTTTTGAAAGTATTCATTTATTTAACAAACTTACATAGCTGCCTAGCCATTGGAGGAAACTCTGGGTAGTGAATAGAACAAAATATTCAGAAGACTGAAGAAAAAATAAATAATATGGAGGCCGATGAAACTCATATTCATCCATCCTCCACCCCATGCCAGTTCCATCAACATCCTGGCCACAGAATATTCTGTTTTTTCAACAATATTTTTTCTGTAAAAGGCTTTTCTGTTTTGCTTTTACCTCTCTATCAAGAGCTTTTGCAATGTGAAGTTCTCCATTCTCTGTGTTCAAGATAAACAGTAATGGGCCTGAAGGAGTCTGGCTTTCAATCTTGTAGGCAATTTTGGAATTTAAATTATTTGGCTCATCAGCATCTGTAGCAGTTATTTTCATTACAAATGTATCTGGAAGGGATGAAAAGGCAAAAGGAGTCAAAAGCTTCAGATATTAAGATATTAAAATCATAAGTGAAATAGCCATCATTGTGAAATAGCTAATTTAACATGCTTATAAAGAAGAGAAAGGAATGCATTTTTCCATACTAGGAAGGCAAATTCATGGGAGTTCATAGATCATTTTCTACTCATCTGCTACCAAGGATGTACCCTATGAAAAAGGAAAGATTTTTTAAAATCTATTTAAACAAACAGCTCGAGTTAATTGTAATGCAGTGCTTTGCTTTAATTCTATTCTTAAATTATATATGTGTATCACTTTGAGATTATTTCAATTATCTCAGAACAAATACTGTATTTTTGGTTTGCTAAGTGTTTGTCTATAAAGCAATATTAAGTGATAGTGATCATAAGTGGGAAGTGATTAGGTAAGATACCAATAAAGGAGAATATTTATAGCTCAGGGCAGTGGTGGGATTCAAATTATTTTGCTACCAGTTCTGTGGGCGTGGCTTGGTGGGTGTGGCAGGGGAAGGATACTGTAAAATCTTCAGTCAGAAGTGGTATTTGCCGGTTCTCCGAACTACTCAAAATTTCCATTACTGGTTCTCCAGAACTGGTCAGAATCTGCTGAATCTGGCTCAGGGTTGAAATGAGGGGTCCTTGGTGCTCTTTGAGTTTGGTTTTTTTCTTGCAGACATTTAATTACCCAAACTATAATAAATTGTACAAATATTATTATACAAAACCTGTGACTTACATGCCAATGTTAGACACTGGGTGCAACATCTCCTTACATATGATTATTTTGACATAATCTCAATTTGCTGGTGACAGATGCCATAGTAATTAGGCCCTCTTAGGTCCTAAATGTTTCTGGACAGATGAAGCTCTGACTATACAGCTAATCCTTGACTTACAACAGTTCATTTAGTGACCATTCGAAGTTACAATGTCACTGAAAAAAATGACATATGACCATTTTTCACCCTTATGATTATTGCAGTAACCTCATGGTTACATGACCAAAATTTTGATGCTTGGTAACTGATTCATATTTATGACAGTTTCAGTGTCCCCATATTTTATTATATATCTCTCACTTAGCAACATAAATTTTGTGCTCAATTATGGTCGTAAGCAGATGTGGGCTGCACTTATGTTAACAACCGGTTCGTTAACAACTCAGGCAGCACTGGTTTTGCTTGCACATGCCCCTTTGGGACGTCAAACATGCAACTAATCAAATCAGGCAGCTCGGGTGATTACAGGAGGAGTGGCACGGAACTCAGTTGGGCAGGGTGGGTGGGAGGAACGAGCCAGAAAGTTAGTTATATATGGAAAGGATAGTGCAAGGGCGGGTAGGCAGGTCCAGCCAGTGATAACAACTGCTGGTTCGTCCAAACCGGTGTGACCAGGCAGCAGCCTACTACTGGTCGTAAGTCAATGACTATCTGTATACCTCACTGTGGATTAATCAAAGAATTGAAAAATATATCAAATGTAATCAAGAATAAGCCAGGGAATCATAAACAGATCACACAACTTGTGTACTCATCATAGTGGAAAAATGTGACTTACTGTTACAAAATCAACTGTTATTTATTCACTGACCAAGGTAGCATATATTGTGCTTTATTATTTATTTATGATCAAGAAATATCCTTAGCTGAAAAAAGAAAAACTCAATTTTTTAGTTTTCAAAGAGAGACCTTTATCAGTAGTGACACAAATGCCAATGTGTTCAATATGGGAGAATTAAACTCCGAACTTAATTTTTTTTAGTGACAAAAATGGGACCCATGGGGCAATCCTGTGCTTCTTCCTAAGTGCCATTAAATTAATGAAGTCTTTACTTCCAAGAAAGATACCACTGCATTCATATGCATGTTTTCCAAAAATTAGAAATTATACAGTTGACAAAATGATATATGTAACCATACATATTGGCTACTCTTCTGGGTGGGATGCATTGATTTAGAAAGTACTTACTCTCCATGCTGCTTTCTATTATTGACCCTGAGAACATGTGTTGTGTAAATATTGGTGGATTGTCATTTATATCCAGAACCCGAACACGAAGATCAAGAGGTGTTTCTATTGATTTTCCAGTCATAACATTTATAGCGTGACAGTGAATCTGAATTAAGACATTAAAAAAAGATTAAAAGTTTTATTCAAAAGGTCTATAAAGTAGTCAAAACACTTTCAACAGTGAGCTAAAGAAGCTTCATATCATATTGCAAGAATTAGGTCATCTTCGACCTAATTACAAAATGATCTCGACTTTTCTCATATTCCAGGTGGCTAACAGTGATCAATATAACCATAGTAACTCATATAAGGGTAAAAGCAAGAGCAAAATCAAAAATAAAAAAGATTTATACCAACTACCCAACAAAAGCACCCCAATTTTATATTAAAACCATCAACATTCTAGAAAGATGCATAGCTCAAATTCTTATTCTAAAACTGAAAACTGAAGTCTCATTAAAGCGACTAACATTTCCATGAAAAGGGAAATGTAGAAGCTATTAACAGCTGCTGCAAAGGCATATTTTTGGAGTTGTAATAAATATACTTAAAATATCAAGTGGCTTCAGGAAATCACCTTTTATACAGTGGTGAGTAACCATTATTTAGATACTGTAATCATAACCTGTAACAGGTAAAGGCCTGTTTTGCCAATATTACTTACCACAAACATTGGAGTCTCCTCTCGATCTACTATTTTTGTTATATTAATTTCACCAGTCTTCTGGTTGATAACAAATACTCCCATGGGATGTTGATCAATTCCTACTCCACTTATTTTATATATAATTGGCTGCGTATCTGCACAATCTGATCGGATCTGTTTTAGAAAACAAAACCAAAAATATTGCAATCTTTTATTTAAGGTTATTTATTAAATAATGTGATAATCTTCTAGTTCTGATATGGCTCAGTAGAATTCTTAAGGCATCTGATAACTGACACCAATTTGACAGGCCTGGATAGGTGCAGTTCATTAGGAAGTGGCTTTAATTTAAATAATTCTGATTTGCTTGGTTGACCCAGGTCATCAAAAAATGAGCATTGTCCTTGATAGAGCAAAGTAAAGTTTTCCCAAGAAGGCTGGTTTTTACTCATCCTTCAGTACTGTAGAGCGAAGGAAAGCTCACAGAAGAAAGAAAGGAGCATAAGAATAAGACCCTGCCTGCAAAACTTCAAGCTGGAAATCCAGTTAATTTATCTCCCACTTTCTTCTTGGTGATGAACATGTGCTGAAGTCCTTCTAGATTAAGCCACAAAGTAATTAGAATAATTAGGCTGAGTGTAGATTTTATCTGGAATTCTTGTGTGGGTCAACTTATTTTTGCAATATGTCCCTTTTCTCAATTCTTGTTTATAATTATGCATTTGGCTTCCTCTATATAGAAATGAAAGACTTCCCAATATTTAAAACTACACGGTTCCATAGCCCCTTGTGCTTAGGATTGTAACAAATTTTGTTCTATATCCCTGGCCTTTGGGCAGGAAAATTCAAAACATCTTTTCCAGTTTTTAGACTTGGGAGAAGCCCTAAGTATAAGGACTAAGAACTTCTCATCTGATAGATTGAGGTGGAATGTATGTGTTAAATAGTTTAGTAGAAACCTCTTGTAATTGTCTCTTATTGTGGAACTTTTGGGATAAAAATGTTTGTTAAGGTAGTTTTAAATGGTAGTTCCTCACTGATTTAGAGATTTTTGAGATTTCAGTTTTTATGTGAAAACTTAGTAAATGAAAATCAGGGGAAAGGTATGATTTAGCATCACTTAATTATTATAATGATACATATTCCAGTGCTGAGTCCACCTAACATTACCAATTTGGTATTGACCGTAAAATCTAATAAAGAAATTATGTGCCCAGCAGGATCTATGGCAGAATCTTTTTTTACACAATATTTTTATTTCTAATAAAATTACAATATATAAACAGTGCAATAAAATTCAATTTATACATGTAAGGATTGGAAAGGAAGACAAGAAAAACAATTCATAAAACCAGATATTTATAATTCCTTAATATTCCTCCCATACATTAATATACTTATCTGGAATAAAGCAAGTATGAATAAATGAAAAACCTTTAACTTTAGTTTGAAAGAATGCAAATGAAAAATGTAGCTCAATTTTTAGCTAGGGCAATATGCAAAATCTTTTTATACACATGTTCCTAGTACTCCAAAACAAAATGATTGTGTATTTAACCTCTTCCCCCCATTTTTGTGGGTAAAAGCACAGAAAGAGAAGACATTATAGTAAAATTGGTAGGAAAAACAGCAAGCTTACCTGTGGAAAATATTTGAGCTCTACATAAAAACTCCATTGATGAGACAGAATAATTACATAATAAAAACCTGGTCTGGAAATTCCCTTAGCCAATATGTTGCTTTTGTTTGCTTCCCTTTTTGGAACTGTTTGAATTTCATCTATATAAAATGCTTGGAACTTACTCTTGCAATTGGGTTTCTTTTTGAATTATCTTCTCCTTCCCTACAGGCAGCAGCAAATTTAATCCATTCTCGTTTCTGCCTCCGATGGGATTTCCATCTCTCCATTCCTTTTTCATTCCATTCTTTTACCTTGAATAAAGAACACGCCAATATTATTGGACGAACTAAATGACATCACAGGTATATAATAATACATTTAAAATCCAAAATAGAATAGGCTAGCTGCACATTATCTCTTTCTTTTTGCTTAATAAGAAGCTTTTCTCTACTGTTTTAACTTCACAGAATATTTCCAGATACCCAGATGTTTTAAGTGGAATGATCTAATCCTAGGAAGCTGTACACTGGGAAAGAAGTATCATTAAAATGGCTTCTCTGTTAATGTGAGAATTTGAATCAGAGAGCCATACTATCTCAAGACAGAGAGCAGTGGGTCATTGGGAAGACCGGTGACTCCAGGCCAAGATCTGAGGGAGGCAGAGGAAGAACATGTGAAAATAAGATCATATGCTTAGAATGCTTTCCCTGTGGCTCTGAAAGGCTCAAGCAATAAGGAAGGCTGAGTCTTGCATATTGATTTACAATAAGTATTTTTCTAGCAAGGCTCAATTAGATTTGTATTGTACACATTACTAACAAATGAACTGAAGTATTTGTTACCTCAACATGAAAAGTGCCAATGCTGAAATCCAAGGACACCTGAAAAAGAAACAAAATAAGGATAAAATAAGCATAATGGTTTCATTAGCTCTGATGTCTATATTGTTAGATAGTTGAAATACACGGAAAAGGAAAAAAAGAATCCTATTGCACAAGATCATAATGCAGAAACTGGTTTCATGTGTATCTCTTTCCTTACAACACAACTCTGCTTTTTCTTTGAATTAGTGGTTATTTCAGTTTAAATTAGCACATCTCTCAATCTTTTTTTTTTGCCAAATGACCTACATTTAAGTTTACCTCCACTTGCCCCTGACAATTGGCAATGTTGGTTGAGGCAGGTTCCGTAACTTTCAGAGCATCATGAGTATCCCACTTTTGGTTTCAATAAACATGATTAAAAAAATTCCAAATTGATAAGATGAAGTTTGATTTTATTTTAAAATGTAATATTTTAAACATTCTAAAACTCAAAAGTGTCAGTAGCAGTCTCTCTCTCTCTGTCTCTCTCTCTCACACACACACACATTGCAAAATCTGGAATGTTGCCATTTTTGGTTTTAATTAAAGCTTTTGGTTTAGGAGTTTTTAAAGTTTCAGTAAGGCAGATATTCTCACCAGTAGAGTAGTAGAAATGGTAACATACCTCAATAATTTTAGATAAAACTCAAAGAAATTATGCCTCTTATAAATAGATAGCTTTCTTTACATGTATAATTCAAATGTCTGATAAAGATTCCTACCTTGTACAGTAGGATAAAGTCTAGCAATTTCAAGACAAAGAAGAAGAAAAGTCAGTGTACAAGTTCTGTAAATTTTGGTAGGTATGTTCACTAATTACCAAATGATTGTTGACACAAGGTTTAGACATTTGCTTTAAAAATTGAAATCCATGATTATTGGGATATTACATGGTTTATACTACTCTACTTTCAACAAATATTGCAATCATGCCGTTGCAATAAATATTCAGTTGTAATTTTGCCCCATATGTAAAGGAGAACATTGGCACTTTCTGTGTCTTAAGGCTTCTGGAATGATAAGCCACTCCCAAAATATGAGGATTTTCAAGATGATTCTTCCCATAGCACCAAAAATTTGGGTGTGCCTGTAGAAGCATAAGGTATGTGTGAACTTCATTTCAGTTTAGGTGAAGACTGAACTCATTTTGATTTGTGATGCACTATTTCAATATTTCTGGCTGCTGGCTTTTAAAATATATTTTAATATTTGTATTACTTATTTGTTTTATTTTAAATTATAGAAAATATATTTACAGGTAGAACATTGTCTACAGATGGGTTATATGGAGACTTCTCTAGAGTTACTACTACTACTACTACAGACACATACACATATATAAAATTATATATAATACAATATTTAACATTTTACAACAGAACAATAAGATTGTTGTTTGGGCTTATCAAGTTCATACAGTGAAGCTTACTGACTATCTTATCACAGAGCCTGATGCTAAGAGGGAATGGTTGGGGAATCTGTCTCTGTGCTGGGGAACATTAGAACCTGGATCTCTCTATTCTTAATCTAGCACTTTAACCACTAAACTAGGCTCTCCAAGGGGCCATGTGGGACTTACAAAAGAAAAAGGAATTGCACATGAGATTAAAGCAAAATTATTTTCTATCAGTTACATAATATTTATTTTGGCGTAATGACACCATAGTTATTTCAGCATTGATGTGAACCGAGAGGCTACAGCATATGGAACTATTTTAACTCTTAAATCTTAAATTTGTACATTATTCAAAGTGAGTTTGAATTGAAATAGCAAACAAAACTTATAGTCATGCATCTGGTTATGCTTATGCTTTTGTTTTATAAAAGAATTGGAATATTTTGTCCAACTCAATTAAACTGGCAGCTGTGAACTAATGCTATTCAAATAGCAGGAACAAAAGAATGATGAATTAGAATTTATTCTGATGTTATGCTGCAGTTTCTCCTATAATAAATTTTAGATTGTATGTTTTCTAGGACAGGAGGCTGTCTTGATCTTGAACGTGTTATATCAAAAGCCATGCACTTGATAGCCCCAGAACAGTTTAACTCTTTTGTGAATGTGGTAGCCATAAAATGAATAGACCAGAGGTCTCCAAACTTGGCAACTTTAAAACTTGTGGGCTTCAACTCCTATTCCAGGGTTTTGGGACCCTGGAATAGACAATAGCCAAAAGAATATCCCAAACTCTCTCAAGTATCATTTTGTCAAATATATATATTAAAATGGAAAAAATAGTAAGTTTAAATACTTATAATTTTATTTGCTTTATGGAAAGATTTATTGACAATTGTCATGTAGAAAGAGTGGCTACATAATTTAGTCACGTTGGGTGGAATTATAGAAAATTGATCCGGATGTAATGTAATAGAATCAGTTCTTCCTACTGGGGACGAAACCCTGCCAGAGAAAATAACAATTTTAGCTAGAAATTAGAGAAAGTCGTATGTCCCTGATGCCCTGGAGTTGACAGTAAACCCAGTTCTAACCATAGGTACCACCAATGGAAAAGAATATACGTAGCTTAGGGTTGAACTGTGGGTCCTTGATGCTCTCTGAACTTCATTGTTTTATTGTACACATTTCATTACCAAACTAGATAACATCATCAGTGCTAAAAGGAGAGGTCCATGCTAAAAGTCCCTTGATGCCATTGGTGATAAAATGTCTTCAGGAAAACAAGCAAACTCAGAGAGCACCAAAGACCTCACATATGGTACCATTTGGAACATAGCTATAACTAGGAATGCAGGATTGACAAGACTTTTTGTCCAAACAGCATTGAATACATCACATTCCTTAAGGATACAAATCTTTTATTGTATAACAATGTTGTCCTCACAAACTTAGAAAAGTGCAAGGCGGTATTGGCTATCAATATTTTAAAACAGGACACTAAAGTTTCTGAAACACATTTAACTATATATATTTTCAGTGTATTTTACATGAAGTGATAGCCTGAACAAATTCATTTATTCAATGAGACAGGATTAATCTGTCCTTGCTATTTAAACCTTTTAGGTTCTTTTACAAAAATCATAATGTTAATTATTTAGTCTTTTTTCAGCTAATAACAAAGAAAAGATTACAAAGCCCCTCCCATACTATCTGAAGTGATGGGAAGGCCTGGTAGTTTGTAAGTGCTAAAGGTAATAGTTTTCAAATACAGCAGCACTGCAGAACGTTTTTCATAGTCAGGCATGTTTTATGAGACAAGAAAGAACAAAGGAAGAGTGTTCTTTTTCAGAAGAGTGTAGCTAACGTTAACAAAGCATTTGTTGTTGTTTTTTCAACGTGCTTATTATGGTTTTGCCTTGCCTTCCCATGATAAAGCTATTGATTGTAATTCCACAGCACTTTTTTTTAGGTCCAATGATATAGATGGTTCCTAGAAATGCAAACTTACTTAGATATGTGCACACTGAGTAGTTTTTTAAAAATTCTTTACAGATAGAAAGGGATCCTGCTACTCAAGAGTTCCGAACCAGTTTGAAACCACTTTTGGCAACTGAGTTCCCATGAGATCAGCAGTATTGGAGAGCTGAGATTACATTTTTCTGGTTCGACTGCTGTGTAATTAAAATTACTGCTGAGCTAAGAATTTTTTTTAATGCTCTGCCTTCTTTTGCTTAGTGGAAGGAACTGTTGCCTTACTCCCTTTCCCACCTTTTGAGATTCAACTCTTGTACAGAAACTCCTCCTTTGATGGCTTTGTCTCTTCCCACCAAAGTCAAGATTGCTGGTTTTCCCTCCTCCCTGCAGAATTTAGGAGCCAGAATGCAACATTTCAGGCTATTTTCTGATCTTTTCTTTTTTTTTGGAATTCTGCAGGGATGATGGGATTTTGTTGCTGTAGAAACTCAGGGTAGACTAGTTATGGTCTCTCCTTGTTGTCAGCATATCAAATGGGCAACAGGAAAAGCAAAGATTGGTGGCTTTTATATTGCTGCTGAAGGTTTGGAAAGATGAAATAGTGGATACATGATGTTGCCCCTGGATAGGACAAACAGCAAATTCCAGTCTGCTTACTGTTTTCAGTTGCAGGCAGGAAAACCTCTCACTTCCCAATAGCAATTTCCAATTCAGTGAAAGTCAGTTTGCTTTATAAATTATTTCAAAACAGAAGACAATTTGGGACCAATCCAAATAGGAAGTGTTGATATACTTGTTTAGATCCATGATAGCCAAGGGCAGGTATATGTCTATATTGTGTCTTTCCCTGGACTGTTCTCCCTCAGTCTACCCTGCAGTCTTTTTGGTTTCCTACATTTCAATGAAATCCAAAAGAAGAATTCACAAGACAACTTCTTCTCTTGAACTTTTTAAACATAATTTATTCGTTTATCAAATTTATTGGCTGCCATCTCACCATAGGATAAACACAAGGGCTTATTCCATTCTTACAGGGAAATCCTGATTTTGAGAAATCACTGATGATTTTCTCCTTTTTCAAAAGATTTTCAGAGAATATCTATCCAACCAATTTCTCCGCAAAAACATTGGGGGGGAGGGGAGAAAACCATCTGGGCTCACTCCATTTTCATTATGCTGACTTCTCATTTGATCTGCAAGGATATTGTTATTGACCATTCCATACCAGTCTGGCTTCAATTGCTAAGCTAAGGTGGATTCCCCAAAGCCTGCTCCTCTGGGAATTCGTCAGAGCTTAATTCAGGGCGTGGTGGGTGGTGAATGTTTACTTAGGACCTGCTTACATACCTCCTAATGACAGATATATGTCCTGACTTTCATTCCATATCAGCTGTGGGGGGCAGGGTTTAGAAATCAGTGCTAGATACTCTATTATATGACACGCAGTAATATATGTACAAGTTTTCTTCCTGCAATTGCTATGGAATCAAGACCTTGTTATATTTCATTAAGAGCCATGTGAATAGGGCTTCAAATGCAGTGATGCCACATGGGCACATGTTTTGTGTTAGGTATACATCAAACCATATTCTTAACCTCTGTAATCATAGTTTATAGGTTATTCATTGACGGTTTTCCTTAAGAGAATAGAATTGGCTGAAGATCTTGTCAAATTTCTCTTAATACTTGCTCACAAAATCTTACCATGTCCTTTCATATAATATTAGAGTGACAAAACATTCTTTGGCATTAAGTATTAATAAGTACAGTATGTGTTTATCATTGGAAATGAAACATTCCTAGTAATCCTGTTGAGCATAACTTTGAACTGAAATATTTTAGGACACAGTAATTGTACCAAATTTTGTACTGAATAATTTTGGCATTACTTACTAAAATAAATAGCAACTGCATCAAAATACAAGAGTGTTCATGAAGACTTTTCAGATATGTTTAAATAAGGCTTGCACAAAAGAATTTAATGATGCCTTGCGCTCTTCATTAGAAGAGAAGCACTAAGTACAATGGATATGTTTTGTATTTGTTATGTGATACCTGATAAGAAACTATTTACCTGAAGGGAAAAAATATATATAAGAACCCCCCCTTCATTCTTTAAGAAGAGACAAGCAGATACACTGGTTCTTCTTAGCTATAATTTGTTGTTAAAGAATAGAGAAGATGTGTCATTCCTGAATTAAAGGATGATATTATTGCTTCTTGCCATTAGAAAACTGTTAGCATGAGAGGTGAATCTATGAGTATTTCTGTCTTTCTGTATGTAATATATATCTATACATTCCACATGCTATAAGGAAGTGTGTGTAATTCACCCTTTGTTTTATTGAATAAGTTTTTTTTATTGGAGAGTTGATTCTTAATTAAATAGCTTGAAACCAAAAAGCATAATTTCTGACAATTGACCAAAACATATATGATGCAATTGTGATTGATTTTTTAATAATTGTGTGGGATAAATGATTGATAAATTAACTCTGAACTTTATATTTGATATTTTCATTTGTACCAGTACTGATTTAAAGTATGCATTTTACGTCCGACAAAACTAAGACCTATATATAGCTTTATCATAGTTTTTATGTGGCACAATAATTGCTCATGCTTTTGTCAAGAACAGTATAAATTATTCAAGCAAATACTGTAAAACATAGCTGGGAATCCAGCATGTAATAACTGGGAAAAGAACCAGCTGCTGTTTGCAGTGAGAGGTTCAAGGTCCTCTTACGAAGTTTAAGCAAGCAAACTTTAGTTTCTTATAGTTCAAAAGAGGGAAAGCTAATCCACACAAATAGTTCTTTGAGCTGCTCACCTCTTCTAAGTATAATTAGTGATTTCTTAAGATTTCTATGGCACAGAGTTGAGAAGAAGACACAATCAAAATGATAAGTCAGTCAATAATTCTCAAGAGTAATTAAATGATTGATTTAATTCAGTATATGAAATTAAAGTTGGAATCTCCATTAGTAGTCTTATTAGTAGGAGATGTTAATATATTATTTTTGCCAATTGGAGCAGATAATTTGGGACAAATGAATCCAGCCTTACAAAGGAATATCACAACTATCAGATAATATCTTTAATTGTAGAATTAGATGCAGTTGCTGCAGGAGCACCAAAAAAGTCAAACTGGCAGGGTGACTATGCCATCAAAGCCCATCACTTTTTTACATGTAGCAACACATGAGAGAAAGGGAAGGGCCTTGATTCCTGCCTTACCATTTTTTGAGAGCCATCTCCTGGAACTGAGAAGGAATGGTTAATCTCCCTGATCCTTTTAAAAACAGAAAATCTGACTATTACTCAGTTTTTGTTCTAGTGCTAGACAGAACATGTTTGTTTTGGGTAACCAGAAAAGATATACGTAAACCATTTTACATTAGCAAAACCAAAGATTAATTCTATTCTTTATCTGTTCTTATTTGGGCTACAAGTCTAAAAACAGAATAAGAATAAGCTCCATTGGCCTTCAATTTTGATCACTTTGTCTTATAAATATGGGTATATTTGTTTATAAATATCAGGACTAAATCATGAGCATTTGTTCAAAATGAAAATATTGTAAATGAGAGTATCATTAGTTCCCGAACTTTAACTTTGCAACTTCAGCTTCAAAGCCAACTGCAAACAGAAATTAATTTGCTGTGGTTCTTGCCAAAATAATATTATATGCAATTATGAAATACTCCCTACTCCACCTATTGCATCCAAATGACTGAACATGCCCTTAATTCCTGATCTGTTCCCTTTCCCAGTGCTGTTCATTCTAGGAGCTGAGTCTGCTCCCTTTGAAGATAAGCAGAATATTGCTGTGAACAAAGCTGGATATTTGAGTACATTATGCTATTAGTCATCATTGTGTCATTGTAGTATGCAGTTGTATCAGCAGTTTGGGCTAGGTATTTGATTCCTGAGCTAACACTCCCACTATATAAGATTAGATCTTTCTTTCTTTCTTTCTTTCTTTCTTTCTTTCTTTCTTTCTTTCTTTCTTTCTTTCTTTCTTTCTTTCTTTCTTTCTTTCTTTCTTTCTTTCTTTCTTTCTTTCTTTCTTTCTTTCTTTCTTTCTTTCTTTCTTTCTTTCTTTCTTTCTTTCTTTCTTTCTTTCATTCATTCATTCATTAAATTATCTCCAGAGTTCCATAAATCTGTCATTAGCTACCAGGCAGTAATGTCTTTAAATATAAATAGTATTAAATATTCAAATTCCCACCAAAAAGAATCTTATCTTGCATCAGATCTTTGACTGATTTACTTAGAAATAAGGTCCTTAAAATGTATTGCCAGATAAGTAGGATTGTATCAAAAACTAAGCAAAGTAGGGCAGTAGGCTACATTTAAAAAATGGTAGTGTCAAAACATTTCTAATATTGTGACCAAACCCCAGTGTAAATGTCTTTGTAAAATCACCTTTAATCTTTAAATTTATCTTTCAGTAGGATTATAATGTGTGTGTGTCAGAGATGGTATTCAGCAGGTTCTGACCAGTTCTGGAGAACCGATAGCGGAAATTTTGAATAGTTCGGAGAACCAGCAAATCCCACCTCTGACTGAAGATTTTACAGTATCCTTCCCGTGCCATGCCCACCAAGCCATGCCCACAGAACCGGTAGTAAAAAAATTGAATCCCACCACTGGGGTGTGTGTAAGAGAGAGTGGGGGGAAGAAAGAGAGAGAGAGAGAGAATTACATTTTGATAGTTTAACTGCACCATATTGCTAATTTGATCATAAACTAATTGAATGTGATCCAAGTTAGGATCTCTGAATGAATGCAGGGCTTTGTGCATACCTGTATCGTAATTTAGATGCACACCTGTAGATGGATTCTCATCTCCCTTGTAATTATTCACCTAAGAGCCATTGAACTGGTTAAACATGTATTTTACAATGGGTGGGGATGCTCATCCTTATGAGCATTTATGAGCTTTATACTTGGGAGCACCTTTGCCTTTTCTTTATTTTAGAGACCATAAAGTATACAAAGACAGTTTATCTCAATCTGTCTCGTATAGAAATTTGCTTGTATTCTTTGCTGGTGAGAGAATTATATTCTTTATTTTACATAATGAATATGCATGAATCAGGTATGGGCTGTACATTAAAATCATAGTATCAATAATTTTCAAACGTCTCTTCTGGTGACTGAATTCCCAAATCCTTTAGCAGCATGGTAGATAAAGTAATTCTTTGCTTTAGTTAGAGACTCAGACACCGGCAAGCTCTTTCTTGTTTTAATACTTTTCAGGTTGCAACTCATCAAAAATACTTATTAAACAAAGGTAGAGAAATACATATCTTCTTAGCAGGCCCTTTCCCCCTCTAAACAGTTGTCTTCCATTGCTTGCAAAATAAGAACAAAATTGCTAATCTTAATCTACCTATCAGCTATTGGATTTGGGGAAAAGACCCGGAAGCAGTTTAGCAGAATTCTTTGATTCTAGAATATTTCCCAGGACCCTAAACCTAGCTAAACTTTCACGTGAGTCCCCTATAAAGTTTGATATTTGTCTGATCTAAACCCTATATTTTTTCCATGTGAATGGATACAGTCAATGTTAACTTTTGGGTGTTTTCCCTTTGGGTCAACAGCTAATTATTGATGGATACTAATTTGGGGGGTTGTTGAAAAAAATGATAAGTATTCCCAAACTGTTAGGAATCAGGAGACAAACCAGTGTTCTTGCTACAATAGTATTGATAACAAGCTATTACCTGTTTTGTATTTAAGTCTTCATGAAAACATCTCATTTTTCTTAAGATTGTTAATCTTTACTGAAAAAATAATCCACCCATAGATCACATGCTCTTGCAGGTGGACTATAACTTTCAGTAAATGAATTTCCTATCATCTGATGCCCTCAAGATATCTTGGACTACAACTCCCATCATGCCACCTAACAATATAAGGCAACAGGTTGGAGGATACTGGACTAACCAACATTCGTATTCCAAATTTTTAAATGGATTGTGTACAAATGATGATTGCAGTAAGAACAAAAACCTTGGAGAAAATTATTTAGCTGTCTAAAATTTGCTGAAACATAAATGTATATATCGAAGCAATCCAAACTCATTTTTAATTAAGAAAAAGAGGGTGTTTTGCTGCTGCAAACTACAAATCATTTTGAGTGATGTATAGATGGTAGTAATAAACAGGTTTTCATTAGGCAGGTGGAAAAAGTATTGTGCCTCCTTAAAACAAGTACATACATATACTCTAAACCCAAGCCAACTATATAATTCAGTCTATATAATTCCCATTTGGAGATGGGAGATATTGTATCATCTCCCTCCTAAATATAATTTGTTATGAATAAGACAGAGTTGCATCTTCCATGCATCTAACATGTTCAGCAGTGTCTATTCCTTCCTTCCAGGGGCAAACAATCATAAATAGATTTCAGTGTATTTTATGTGGTGACCTATGTAATTATATATGACATTACAAAGATCTATATTCCACTTCTTCATATGAAACCTCCAAAGTTCTTCTGAAATATCTGTAGCTTCTGCTTTTGATAATCATGTCATTTCACCTGTGAGGTGTGTTGAAGGGATTCAATATGTCTGATACATTTATTCATTTTCTCTTTGAAAAATAAGGACCAGCTTCCTTCTCAATACTAGAAGCATACTGAAAGTCCTTCCAAAGAAGGCCCCAAAAGAAAACTTGCTGGCAAATATCTGACCCAAAACTAGTGGGAGTCGCGCTACAAATTGCAAACAGTTTAGATTGAGGCCTGTAGGTTTAGCTCTTTTTAAGAAGGTTTTAAAAATCGATGTTGTGCTAAAAGACACGTTGCTGCAAGTAAAACTGACTGAGGCTGCAGTTGGTATGCAAGCTGATCATAGAAGTGTGGATTGTTAGGTGAACAGCCTAATCCTATTTCATTTCCAAACTAAGCAACACTCCAGATTTAAAGAAACCTGTTCGTTGTTAGTTTTTGACAACTGTTTTTGACACTATCTGATTTTACTGAAGTAAAAACAGCAAACAGCTGGGTTTATTTATTATAGAATTTCACATCAAAAAAATTCTCTCCCTCTCTCTCCCCCCTCCTTCTCTCTCTCTCTCTCTCTCACACACACACACACACACGCACACACACACACACACACGGAGCACAGAAGTATTATATATTTAAAGCTTATAATTAAAATTATGGATACCAGAAAAGCTATGAAATTATGAATGGGGGAATATCGGTGATGATTAGCCCCTTTGTGGTTCCTGAGCATTGAGATGAACTCAATGGTCTTAGCATCTACTCTATTTCCTTTCGTTAGGAAAAGGAAGCATTAGAACCAAAAGCATTAATATGATGGAGGACCATGCTAATTCTATACGCACATGTTTTTGAAATCAACATTCAACCTAGAGATGACAATGTATTGATATTTGTACTGTATATCATTACATTTTAATCTTTTAATTCAAACTAAAATCCAGATTTTTGATTCCATTTAGACCAATTGTGACACCATGTTACCTTAAAATATGTCCTGAATGCACAGGGATTTATACTCTAGTAAGAAAGACAATTGCATCCAAAAGCTTTTCTGTCTCCAACTTCATCTTAAATAAAATAAAACTAGATTTTCAATATACAGTTTAAGAATACCAGATAATTAATTTAAGAAATGCCTGCACCATCAACTTTAAGCAGAATGCAACCCTAGAAATGACCTCCAAATTAAAAAAAAATGAATATTTGGATTAAAAAAAACTTTTGAAGATCCATCTTACCATTAAAATAAACAGCACAGCAGCTGTTCTGTAAGGAAGCCAGTCCATTTCATCTGTAGTTTCTTAAATCCAAGGAAGGGACAATAATGCTCCAGGTGTCTGTACCTTTCCCTTCCCCCCAGTGGCAATGCCTGTAAAAAGACACGGCACAGATGTTCTTCCACCCAGGCTTTGGAGCAAACCTCTGGCTACCTCACAAGGGAGCACTGAAGATGCTGTACTACACAGAATATCTCTCCACCCAAACTTCTGGGCAGGTCTGACTCGAAATGCTTGACAACATCATTATTGCTCCAAGGGAAAAGAGATTCTGACACACCTTGATAGTTGTTGAAATAAAATATTTTCTTGGCACCCAAGAGAACAGAAAGATCAGAAACTACCCAAACTACCCACCATTAAATATTTTCTTCTTCTTTGTGTGCATCCATCAAAACCAATAGCTCAATGAACAGGAGTTTGTGGGAGTCTTGAAACACTTGGAATAGGAACTCTGGAATAGGAACACTGGAACTCTTGGGATTCTATTTCAGTGGATTAACTTTACAGACTGAACCTGGCCTGGTTTGGTGCATCTGTTCCTTTCAGATAATTTGAGAAGGATGGCCTCCATGGGAAGGACATGGCCTGGTTATCCCTCTTGCTTTTTTAAAAAATAAAAGACCATACCTCTGAAAGAAGCTTCAAAACATTGACTTCTCCCACTCAAAAAAAGAGCCTCTGCATGGAGAGGACTCCATTTACTAGGATGGTTGAGAGCTCAGTATACATGCAAGGTGAACTGTCAAACATATGCTACATTAAAGTGAATGGGGCTGCTTGTGAAGCTTCCAAATCTTGCAATATATAATAAATGAGTTGAACTATCTTTATTTAATTGTTTCAGAGTTCAAAGTTTCTTACATCAGAAATGCCCAGGATTTTTAAAAGACAAGACTTTTTAAACTTTGTTAAAAGGCATATGTAATTGATTTATTCCCCAAAAACTATTTGGAAGTCTGTGAAGACCTGCTCTTCTCCAAAGCATTGGGCTAGGATGGGAGTTGAGCTGGGAGCATATTTGGTTTGGCATTTGGGGAAGGATACTTTTATTTTTAACCATGTTTTTATGGATTTTTGTGAGCTGATTAGAGTTAGCCAGCCATATAAGTCCTGAAAATTAAAATAAAATAAAAATCAGGGGACACCTTTATGTTGGTGTCTTCCATAAGTAGTAATGCAACTAGTACTGTCCTTAATAGATAATTGAAAGTTATCTGTTTGGGTGGAGAGAAAATAGCCTTGAAGGACAAACAGAAGAGAGATAAAAGGGGCTGGAGCCCAGGCCAAAAAAGTAACATAAGAAAATGTTATTTTTCTACTTTTGCATCAGGCAAGCCCTTTCTTTTTTCCACACAATGATAAAAGAAAGGACGGGACTTGCAAGACATCATTCGGACTTGCAAGACATCAATAAAGAATAATGAAAAATGATGAGGGCCAGCTCCTCAGAATCTGGGTATACAGAAGCCATAGGAAAAGTTTTTGTTGGGAACCTATGACAAGATTACTTTGTGTACTTTGAGGGATCTCAAAGTATATAAATTGAGATTCCCCCCACACTTGTGTCAACTGAGATTTTATTCCACCAGTGGAGATATATCCATCATTGAATCTTCTGCTGCACTGCCTTCCCAAATTTTGCTCTCAAAGCCATTTTCAAAGTGAGTTACACATTCAGAGAGATACTCAAATACACATACAATTAACAAATGAATAGTAGAGGATTTCCTGTATAGGCAGATGGTTGAATGAGATGACCTTTAGGGCATCTTCCCAACTTTGTGACTCTATAGTTCTAAGTAATAATCAACCAAAAACAACATGTTGAAAGCAACAGCAGCAATAGACCAAGCTCAGCCCTAGACTGGGAAGCTGGAAAAAATCTCTATCAAACTTGCGCTGGACCACGTTGATGGATGATGTCCGTCATAACCTTTAGGGAAAATTTATTTATTCTGCAGTGGATTGGTTCAGGCTGATATATTATACATACACACATGCATAAGAAGTCCTTACATATTGTATTACTTCCTTTTCCTTTCCTCTTTTCTTTCCCTTTCATTTTTTCTCTTTGTTCTGCTTTATTTAATAAATATATGTTTTTTTTAAAAAAGATACAGATTCTGGGTGGGGTGTTTCATCTCCAATTGTCCTACACTGAGTCATAAAATAAAAGCTCTTGCATGAGCAAATTAGAGGCCCATAGAATTCCATTTCTATAGACAGTAGTTGAACCCTCCTAGGGGAGTATTTGTATTTGTATACATGCTTTTTATGGATATGCTTGTTGTTTTACGGTACTTGTTTCATGCTTGCTATTTTAGTGACAATTGTGAAATATTTGCACAGGGCCAATAACTGGAAAAATATGAAAGATAATATATATTTCACTATTCATAACAGAGCATTTTGAACTGCTATGCTCCCAACTCTTGTTTTTTAAAAGCGATTTATTGCACTCTTCCAGATATGCCAAAAATGTAGTTGTAAGAATTAGCTGCCCGGTTGT
Organism: Bungarus multicinctus; assembly: GCA_023653725.1. Taxonomy (NCBI): domain Eukaryota; kingdom Metazoa; phylum Chordata; class Lepidosauria; order Squamata; family Elapidae; genus Bungarus; species Bungarus multicinctus. The sequence continues at coordinate 52,559,204 of CM042846.1, read as the reverse complement.
TCAGTTCAATTCAATTCACTCTGTCATACTCTAATATAGGGGTCCCTAAGCTTGGCAATTTTAAGACTTGTGGACTTCAACATTCCTAGTATGGCTACTAGGAATGGATTAAATGAGTTGAAGTCCACAAGTCTTAAAGTTGCCAAGTTTGGAAACCTCTGCTCCAATATATCAACAATAGAAAACAGCTTAAAAAAGAATTTTCTGTAAGAAAACTGATAACATCCCAACAGAGTTACTGTTTGACTTTTCTTCAGTTCTTTTAGAAATAGTAATTCTCTGTTTCTCTGGTTCTGAGCTTACTGAATGAAATAATTTATTATCTTTTCCTGTATTTTCTTCATCAGCTGACCTTCATCCCCATATATGTAAGCAATCACTGTCCCTTATCCTTCTTATCCAAAGAAGGCACTTTGACCCTTCTGTGATGATAAATAAATACTGTTCCTACCAGTGAAAGTATAGATTTTCCAGACTGAAGTACACTTCACTCGGTAATGCATAGGAGTTGGCACTCCTTGAAACAAACAACTGTAAAAGCTGTGGGGTGTGTGAGGACAGAATGCTGGGAGAAAAGATGGGTGTACAATTTGTGCCTGAGGAATGACCCAGATAGGATCAGTTGGCTCTAGAAAATTCTCAAGAAGGCTTTGAAATCAGTTTGCTTTTCCTGCTTTTGTTTTCCAGCAAGCACTCTGTTCCGCAGCTAACTGCTTCTGAGTGGAGATTCATTGCATTATCATGGGAATGGTACTCAGAAAATAGCTTCTAGTTACTGCCATTCTTATATCCTCCGATAGTAAATTTCATAAATTTATATTGATGGGAAAAAATCATGTTTAATTTCTCTGGGACCTTCTCCCTCCTCCAATCTATTGCTCAAAAAGGACAGGATAACTGCAGAATGGCTATTAGGAATGGATTAAATGAATCTTCAGATTTACAAAGATGTCTGTTATGATAAGAAAATACTTTTAAAACATAGGTTGACAGGAAACCCCTCCCTCCCACTTAACTTTTTTTAAAAATGTGCTTGGACTTAAGTGTTAGTAAAGAATTTGATGTGGGTCTGGAATATGTCATAGATAAATGCAAAGTTTATGAGGATGATGAACCAGATGAGCAAACAGGATCCCCTATCTTCCTGTATACACTGAAATGCCTCTGGATAGAAATCCCCAGCACTTAGCTAGAAACTTTATCAGCAATTGTAAATAGCAACAAAGTTGTGTCTATAGTGTCGTAAATCTTCAAAGCATTCATTTAAACATTAGATAAACTTTTGACTTGACTGATAAACTTTTGAAGACTGTAATTATGTGCAAGCTTACTAAACAGAAGAAAAGGGAAAGAGCACTAAAAATAGTAACATGAGTTTGTTAATTTTGTTAATTTTCTACATGCAAATACTTTAATCTTCCAATTAAATTTAAATCTAGCAAAAAAAAAATTCCTATTGTACTGTGCAGATCGTCATCATCATCATCATCACCATCATCACTGTCATCTCAGTTCATTGCAGAATGAAGGCCTCTTTAATTCAGGTTATGGACTATGTCATATATATGATTTCCCTGTATGGAATATGATGCATAATATATTATCTATTAAACTTTACAAGTTATGAATATATGTCAGTACATTGCATGTATTTTTGTGAGATAGTAGAATGTAGCAAGCAACAGTAATTGGCTATAAGATGATATAAAACCGAGCTTTCATTGCATTTGTGGAAAATTGGTTAACACATGCCCTAACTACATTACCCCTACATTTCCAAGAAATGTTGCATGTAGTATGGATGTGAGTGAGGCTGATATCTTTTTTTTTTTTTGTTTACTATTGTAAAAATGCTATGCTGCAAGCCTCGATTAGCCAGAGCTATAGTAAATGGCAAAGGTCACTATCTGCTGAATGGATATAAATTGAAATCAAAGTCAACAACTGATGTAAAATAAGTACATTGAAATCTTTTGGTCACATAGAGTGAATAATTGAGGATCAAATCACAAAACTTACATAAGTTGGAAGAGTAAATGGGTCAAAAAAAAGTAAATGGGTCAAAAAGAGGAGAATATAGAAGAAATTGGATTGATTGGATGAAATTGATGAGATCTTTAAAAAGAAAGATGAGAAATTTAGAATAGAATAGAATTCTTTATTGGCCAAGTGTGATTGGACATACAAGGAATTTGTCTTTGGTGCAAATGCTCTCAGTGTACCTAAAGGAAAAAATATACATTCATCAAGAATCATAAGATACAACACTTATTGATAGTCATAGGTTACTAATAAATAATCAAATCATACTAGGAAACAAATAAAACAATATAAATTGTAAAAATACAAGCAACATGGTTATAGTCATAAGTGGGAAAAGATAGGCACTAGGAAGTATTATTATAATTTAGTAGTTGAGGAGTAATAATAACATAGTCTAAATAAGTTGACAATGTTGTGTGAATTAGTTTTTTAGCAGAGTGATGGCATTCAGGGAAAAAACTATCCTTGTGTCTAATTGTTCTGGTATGCAGTGCCCTGTAGCATCCTTTTGAGGGTAGAAGTTGAAACAACTTATGTCCAGGATGTGAGGGGCCTGTAGATATTTTCACAGCCCTCTTTTTGGATATTTATAGTCTGTAGATATTTTCACAGCTCTCTTTATTTAAAGAATAAACAGAAATGCATGAAATGTATAGACATGATGGAAGCAAAGATGGTTTGTATGAAGCAATATAATGAATTGTAACAATATGTAAATTAACTAGAATGTCTTTTCTTTTCCTTAGTTCATACTTTTAATTTCTTTTGCTTATTATTTTTATTCATTTTCTCTTCTTTGTATAACATAGCTTGCCTTGAAAGGGAAAGCCCAATAGGTATGACTATGTGTCACTATGTATCAGATAGAATCAAGCTGCTTCAGAGATCACATTCTCCTGTAAAAAAAATCTTTCTTTAATTCCTAGGAGAAGCCTTCTTTAGATTTGTCATGGACCCTCTGAATGGAACTTTAAAGAGTATTGGTGTTGGCTGCTTCCAGAATAAAATTCCTCCAGTGGAGATCAGGCAAATCAATGCTGAATGCCCAAAATATTTTTATTCACATGTATTTTGGATTTAAAGCTGAACTGTTTGCCAAAGTAGGATTTTACTTCTTGGTGCCACTGATCATCTGGTTTTAATTAATTTAATAATTACTATATAATTTTTATTCAGTTTTACATTGTTGTGAAAATACAAGAATATTAGTGGAAAATATAATCTTTTATTGACTGTTGCACTGCTCACCTGGGTAGGATTCAAATATTTTTACTACCGGTTCTGTGGGCATGGCTTAGTGGGCGTGGCATGTCTTAGTGGGTGTGGCTTGGTGGGCATGGCAGGGGAAGGATACTGTAAAATCTCCATTCCCACCCCACTCCTGGGGAAAGGTTACTGCAAAATCCCATTCCCTCCCCATCCCACTAAGCTGCTTTCCAGCTCCATTCTCCTATGCAGGCAACAAAAGAAGACCCAGCCAATCAGCTGGGACTTGGGAGGCAGAGAATAAGTGGGGGTGGGGCCAGTCAGAGAGGGTATTTGCAGGTTCTCCAAAGTACTCAAAATTTCCGCTACCAGTTCTCCAGACCTGGTCAGAACCTGCTGAATGCCACCTCTACTTCTCAAGAATGAAGGCAAATATATGTATAGAATAGAATAGAATAGAATAGAATAGAATAGAATACTTTATTAGCCAAGTGTGATTGGACACACAAGGAATTTGTCTTGGTGTAAATACTCTCAGTATACATAAAGAAGGAACATTCGTTAAGAATCAAGAATCATAATGTACAACACTTAATGATAGTTATAGGGTACAATCAACATCAAATCATACTAGGAAACAGAGGATACAAGCAACAAAGTTACAGTCACAAGTGGGAGAGGATGGGTGATAAGGAGTGATGAGAAGATTAACAGTAATTGTAGTGTACACTTTGTAAATAGTTGAACAGTGTTGAGGAAATTATTTGTTTAGCAGAGTGATGGTTTTCGGGGAAAAAACTGTTCTTGTGTCTAGTTGTGTCTAGTATCCCAGGATAATGTTGTAGGATCCAATCTGGGTCAGTCACCAGGGCCAAAGGTTTAAACTTCTGAGCTTTCGGCTCCAGCATGAATCTTAAAGCTTGGAACACTAAGCCTCTGGTCCCAGTGACCAACCCAGGTTGGATCCTGATGCATTTCTTAGAGTTTTATTTGCTTGAATGGCTTCAGAAACATACAGTATACATATTTATTTATTTAGCATATATATAGAGAGAGCTGCCTATCTCATAAATACATGATCCTGATGCATTTCTTAGAGTTTTATTTGCTTGAATGGCTTCAGAAACATACAGTATACATATTTATTTATTTAGCATATATATAGAGAGAGCTGCCTATCTCATAAATACATGATTCTGGGCGGGATACAACTAAATATATGAGAGCTGAGATTATAGTATCCTTATATTACCAATACAGTTTTGCCTGCATTTTTCAATTGAATTTCAAAATAAAAAGAAAAGAAAAAGAAACTCCTTATTTCAAATTTGATCTATGTGTTAAGAACCAATGAAATAATATTGGTGTATTTATAGTGAAATAATTGAATACAAAAACACTGGGAATCCACAAACCTCAGATTCTGATCTCTTTCTTATTTAAGGTTTATAGCCTGTTTGGTTGAACAAGAGAACAGACTCTGGGAAACCTGATGCAAATAATGCCAGGCTATTAAAACTAATCATTTGAACTTACCTGGCAACAGACTGGAAGCTTCTGTGTCATTTCAACAGTATGATGCTCCCCCAACTTGTTCTTTGGTTCATGTTACCTATGTATGCAATTATCTATCTATGCAGAGGTGTTTGCAGGAATGGATACACTGATTAAAATAATGAAATGTTGCAGAGTTAGGATTCAAGATTTATCTCTTTTACTTGTAGTTTTAACCTTATGATACAAGCAGGGGTGGGATTCACATTTTTTAACAACCAGTTCTGTGGGCATGGTTTAGTTGGTGGGCATGGCTTGATGGTCATGTGACTGGGTGGACGTGGCTTGGTGGTCATGTTATTGGCTGGGCGTGGCCAACTCAATTCCACTCACATCAAGGCACACATCTCCTCGCCTGGCCTCTCATGACTGCGGGGATGCTGCAACAGTCGTAAGTGTGAAAAATGGTCATAAGTCACTTTTTTCAGTGCCATTGGTCACTCCACACAAGCAAAGTACCAGCAAAGGAGTGGGACAACTCCAGAGAGGTTCCTGAGACAGGAAGTCTAGTCCTGCCAAGAATGTAATAAGGGTTAACGGAGAGGCAGTTTTTGTAAGTAATACCAGAATGTTTCCTTCCTGCCTTCCTTACAGGATTAGGCCAGTAATTTCTTCTAACAACCGGTTCTCCGAACTGCTCAGAATGTTAACAACAGGTTCTAGCAAATAGGTGCAAACTGGTAGAATCCCACCTCTGCATACATGTACAAAAGAGGTGGATGTCATCATTTGCCCTCTCTTAATGCCTATTTTCAGGGCTTCTGTATGAATGCATTGGTTGTAGGATATATCAAGAATCACAGCCAATATACTTGGAGATGCATTGAACTTATGAACAATACATTCTCATTTGCATCTTTTCCTGAATTCTTGCAAGTCTATAACTGTAAGCATTGACTAGACCTATGATGGCGAACCTATGGCACGTGTGCCAGAAGTGGCATGCCCAGCCACTTCTGCCAGTATGTGAGAGGTCACCCAGAAGTGTTCCACAGTGCATACGTGCGCGCCACCTGCCCAACAGCTGATTGTTGGGTATCTGGTGCGCATAGGCGGAGTACGCAGAGACACGTGGCACAGGGTCACGTGTGCATGCGCAGAGGGCGTGGGCCCCCCACACGCATTGCCTTCTGGGTGCAGGCATGCGAGTGCGTGTGTGCAAGCATGCACACAATTTTCAGCATGGGAGCCCAAAAAGGTTAGCCACCACTGGACTAGACTGTGCTAGATGGTAAGAAGCATGTAAGAGGCTATCCAGGAGCATCAAGGCTTATGTTCATAATACTTTTTATTCAAGTTTAAAAAATACAATACTTTGTCATTGTCTCAAAAAATACAAAGAAAAAATATCTTCCTGTTTCTTACCACATATCTACAAACAAATGTTTAAACTCTCATCATTCAAACTTAGTCCAGAAAAATCCACTAAGAGCTATTAGAAACAACAAATAAAAATATTAATTATTAATTTCTTAAAATAATATTCCATAAATTAATTTATCTTATTTTTATCTCTCCTCAGTTTTAATACCATAACTTATCAGTTTCTCTATAATACAACAAAATTGTTTTCTTCCAATATCTAATCTAAAAACAATTTTTAGCAAATTATTTTTAGTTTCATTGTTCGGTCCTAGTCAAGAAATACCATTAAAAGCTGTTAGAATATATAAATTCTATATTTTAATTTTGATCAAATAAGTAAACTTTGTAACCCTTTGTTTTAATTTTAAAAGTCTTGATGATTCCTTTAAGTAATTAAGTAAACCTATTTTTGTTTATTTTTTCCTTTTATTAGGAATTCATTATCTCTTTTGTAAATCTATTGTAAGAGTATTGTCCAAGTCATTCTTCTGACTTATAATAATCACTTTTCTGATTATTTTGTGCCCTTTTTCACTGTTAAAATCTCTACCAGTTTCAGTTTGTAGGTTCTATATAACATCTTTGCTAATATCATTCTTATTTCCTGACAATTTTAAAGCCTTATCCAAAATAGTCCAATTTTGTATTTTATTTATTTATTTATTTACAAGATTTATTTATTTACAAGATTTATATACTGCCTCCTCTTCCTGCGGGACTCGGGGCGGTGTACAGCCATTAAAAAATACAATAACAACACAATAATTAAAAACAATTTAAAAAATTAAATATCAAGGCTGAATAATAAAAACGAGACAAGGGTTTAAAAATAAGGACTAAAACCAATTAAAACCAAATTTAAAACCCTATAAAATCCTAGGCCAGACTGGCTTGAAAAAATAAATGAGTTTTCAACACGTGCCGGAAGGTCAAAAGGTCAGGGATGATCCTCATCTCTGGGAGTAATTCATTCCAGAGGGAGGGTGCCCCCAACGAGAAGGCCCGCATCCTTGGGGTCGCCAGCCGTCCAGCCGGCGGCACTCCGAGGAGACTCACTCTATGGGAGCGCACTGGCCGATGGGAGATCGATGGTGGCAGTATATCCTTTTGTATCTTTTCTTTAAATTACAGATATCGATACTGGGACGCATTGCAATAGTAAAAATGAATGTTCTACCAAAATTGTTGTACTTATTTCAGACGGTGCCAGTCAATTTGGAAATGAATTTTTTTGTAGAATTAAATAGTTCAATATCTAAATTCATATGGCAAAAAAACCCAGAGTGAAATATAAATCATTACAGGATGCTAGAAAAAAAGGGGGATTTGGCCTTCCAGATTTTGAATTATATTATAATGCAGCTGTAGCAAATTGACTTAAGGACTGGGTTAAATTGGAAAACAGAAGGTTATTAGTATTAGAAGGATTTGATCTCCAAATTGGCTGGCACACATTCATATAGATGAAAAATCTAAGCAACATTCATACTTTCAAAGGCACCATATAAGAAATATACTGTTTAAGATTTGGGAAAAGATTAAAAGGAATCACTACTCAAAGGTTCCACTGTGGATATCCACATTGGAAGCAGTTACTCACCCAAATGTACTGAACTATGAAAATATTATAAGGGTATAAAGATTTACTGTATGATACTGGAGACCTCAAAAACAAACTCAAGGAAAAGAAATAGCATGGTGGCCTTTTGTACAAATACAAACCCACTATAAAAGAGATAGAGAACAATTTGGCTTTAACTTGATCCCATAAGAATTAGATAAAATATGGTTTGGAGAGGAAAAGAAAGCAATCAGCAAATTATACAAATGCTTCTTGGATTATAAGCTTAAATAAGGTTTCTTAAATAAGGACTAAAACCAATTAAAACCAAATTTAAAACCCTATAAAACCCTAGGCCAGACCGGCTTGATAAAATAAATGAGTTTTCAATGCGCGTCGGAAGGTCAAAAGGTCAGGGATGATCCTTCATTCCAGAGGGAGGGTCCCCAACGAGAAGGCCCGCACCCTCGGAATCACCAGCTGTTCAGCCGGCGGCACCCCGAGGAGACCCACTCTATGGGAGCGCATTGGCTGACGGGAGATCGATGGTGGCAGTATATTCTTTTGTATCTTTTCTTTTAAGCCCAATTTTGTTCTATCAGGCAGTCTAAAGAATACATTCTGGGTACATTGTTGCCAAATATCTTTAAATTCTTAGAAAAATATTTTTCTCTATTTTGTATTAGTGGGGAAATCTCCTTTAATTATAATCTTTAATTCTTACGGCTGCCTCTCCTAACCAGCCTTCAAGGTCTCCTTTTATCATATTTTTCTCTACTCCAGAACACTTTCCCAGGAAGAGATTTCTCACATTTAAACTCAAAGTATATTTTAATGCAATTATAAACAAGTTATGTAAAGTATTCTTATAACTTTTTCAAAGTTTTGTTTCCAATCATTCGGGCTCCTTAGTCCATTTGAAAACTGTCCAAAACCAACATTTTTACCAATTCTTTGCTGCTAATTTTCAAGTAAGCTTTCTTTAAATTTTATGCTTATCTAAATTTTCCTTTGATGTGGAGTGGACAAAAATCACCCAGTATAATAAAACCTGTCAATTCTGGAGATTCCAAAAAGCAAGTTATAAACCATTTCTAATAAAGACAATTAAGAGAGGAACTAGGCAAACTTGCCATTCTTTTGAAAGGCTCCAAATTGGCAAAAGCTATCTTTCCCAACTCCCAGAACCCTAAAATCTGCAGAGGTTGCTGTTTTACACTCCTGTCATGGGGCAGCATCTGTAAGAAGCATTCTGGGCCATCCCTAATCCTCTCAGTCTAAAGAGGATTTTGGGAGCCAGTTCCTTTACTAGCTACACTTTTCACTGCGATCATCAGGTCTTCTAAAAGCAAAGCCTTCTTAGTTTGCCATTGCTTGACCAAATGTCCTGAGCACTAAAGCTTTTCTGCTGACAGTTGTTATTGATTGATAACCCAGTTACACCTGAATCAGGTGAGCTCGTCATTAAGGATAATACAGGTAGTTCTTTGATTATAATGGCAATTGGAATTGGAATATCTATTGCTAAGCAATGTAATCATAAAGCATGATGTTCTGGAAGTCCCAGTTTACCTCCATAATCTCAAGACTATGCAGGCCACTAAATGAGAACCTCATTTGACCTTGACATGGTAATAGGTGGGAATTCTGGCAAGCAGGCCAGCAGGCAAGAGCTATGACTAGGCAAGGGTTCCATGTGGGTGCTACCGAGAATGGGTAGATGTGCTGGTGGGCGCTACAGAACATGAGCAGGTGTTTTTTTGGTGGTTCTATGGAGCATAGGTGGGCCGGGAGGCACTATAGATAGAGGGCAGGGCAGTGAAGAAATGATAGGAGTGGGAGTGACTTCCAGGAACGACTTGTAAAATCCTGCTGAATTCCCACTGACTTTACTTGAGATAATCTGGCAGGAAAGGTCACAAAGGGTGATCCTGTGATCCCATTGCAAGTGCAAGCTGGCTGTTAAGCATCTGAATTATGATCAAACTGATCATGGGGATATTTTGCAACTGGCATTACTTTGAGAATCTGTTGTAAGTTACCATTGTTCACTTCCATTGTAACTTTCAATGGTCACTGAATGAGTGATTGTAATCCAAAAACTACTGTACAAATTGATATAAAAAAGTATTGCATAGATATAGATGGCAATATATCAGTGGTCTCCATGTTTTGCAGATTGGCATACTGCTGGAGAGGGGGGAGAGGAGAACTGGGCAAATGACAGGCCAGCCCAGTTGTACGTGTGCAGCTCAACTTTCATGAGTGGCGGGCTGCCATGCATGGACATGCACGTGCATCTCAACTTGCAGAAGTTGAGCTGCTTGCCCGTTTGCACAGGTGCTGGCCCGCTGCTTGTGCAGCCCGGTTGCAAATAGTCCAGAGACCCTGATCTATATCATTGAGTGCCCAATATTGCTTAATTATCATGCTGAATGTGAGTAGCTTTTGTATATAATTTCACTAATAAATGCATTTTGGTGCACTTTTCTGTAATATACACTTAAAAAAAAATACTAATACAGATATATATATCTGTATTAACATGCACAATTTAAATTGATTTAACCATGTCTACTATTTCTTTTCCAAGGACGTCTTCTGAATTGTCAATAAAATTAGTTTAATAAGAATATCTTGGTCTTTCTGATCAGGTACTTGCATGGGCAATCTCTGATCCTGTAGATCAGGATGTCAAACTCAAAGGCCCGCAGGCTGGATCCATTCTGAAAACAGTGGAGGACCAGCTTGTGGTGTCTCTGCCAGTGAAAATGGAGCTCTGGAGGGCTGCTCACTGCCCTCCCGAGTTCTATTTTAGCTGGTAGAGGGTTGCAGGAAGCCATTGCAGCTGAAAATGGAGCTCGGGATCCCGTTTGCACTGGCAGAGCGCTTGGCCCACCACAGGCACCCCCAAGATGAGTGATGTTGAGCTGGCCACACCCACCCTGGCCATGTCCACCCCGGTCCCCTGAGGTCAAACCCTACCCTGATCTGCCCTCAATGAAATCGAGTTTGACAACCCTGCTGTAGATGTTGCTGAAAACCAATTTTGTTTCTGGCCAGGTAGACCACAACTTTGGAAACTTGTGGGAACCTAGCAAAAATGGGAAGCTACCCATTCGCTGTTACTCTTTTACAAACAGAAATGTTGTATGTTTTTTTAGAACTTTCCATGTTCTTCTATAGCAGCATGAATGGTTACAACTGTTTTCATTTGTTTTAAATTAGCTGATTTAAACTAGCTGATCCTCATTTAAAACTAGCTGCTCCAACTTTTGTTCAGACTGAGGCTGCTGGCAAAGCATGGAAAAAAATATGTTTTGCTTTGGCTTCTGCAAATTACAGAAGGTCTGTCATGTTAACCAGATAACGTGAGCAAATAAACAACTGCAGGGCAAGCTTGCTGATAAACCCAACTCAGGGAAACCTTGCCTAACTTGATTTAGAATAAGGGAGTGGTATGTATATTGAATATTTCCATAGAAACAGCTGGTAGTATTTTGCAACTTAGAATGAATGTAGACAAAGGGCTTATTTTTCTCACATAAGTAAAAAGACAATGGTGCATATTTTCTGTGAATATTTATGTATTGTAGAAAGTACCAATAAATAGAACCTAAGGTACCCTTTCAGTCTTTGTGGAGGAAGGCAAAGAGAATGCAGGAAGAGAGCAATAATAATTAACAACTTATATTCATGTAAACATGTCCTTAATGTTTTATCAGAGTCCATCCTCCAGGTGTGTCCCTGAAAAGTTTAGTAACAGGCAAGAATATCTGCAGGTTAAAAAAAACATCAAAACATGAGTAAAGCTCTGTTTTCCATATGTGTCACAAATATGATTCATATAAAAGGTAGGTGGAGCTTTGTTTGCGCTGTCCTAGCCGCTATCTTGACTTCTTTGACCACACCTGTTGACACCCCTGGTAACAGGTATCGAAGGAAAATGTGTATTTCCCCTCTCCCTTTAATCATGGCACCCTAGTTGTGGAATGCTGTCCCAGAAAGCCTTTCAGAATCAAGTGAACCTTTCTTTTTTTTTAATTTAGTCTTTTCTACTTTTAATGTTCATATCTAATTTAACTTTTGCTTCTGTTGCTTGAAACTTTCTGTCCCAGTGATCTAATTTTCAGCTGCCATACTTCCATGTGAATGCCTTTTTATAGTCATGGACCCAGAGTACTCTGAAATTGAAACCTTATTATAAGGAATACTTACAAGATTACTTAGTTGCCATTCTAGTCATACTATTTGACTACACTCTCCACTATAATATTTAAAATTAAAGCTTCCTTGTGTTTATTTTTAAATATTTTGGAGGTAAGTTAAGTCTTTTAAAAAACTCAAAATACAATATACAGCTAGCCCTCTATTACAACCATAATTGAGTCCAACATTTATGGTGCTAAGTAAAACATTTGTTAAGTGAGTTTGCCCCATTTTATGACCTTTTTTGCCACAGTTGTTGAGTGAATCATTGCAATTGTTAAGATACTAACACGATTGGTAAGTGAATCTGGTTTCCCCACTAATTTTTCTTGTCAGAAGGTCACACGACCTCAGGACACTGCAACCATCATAAATGTGAACCAGTTGCCAAGCATCTGAATTTTGATCAAAAGACCATGGGGAGGCTGCAATGGCTATAAGTGAGAAAAATGGTCATAAGTCACTTTTTCAGTGCTGTTGTAACTTTGAATGGTCCCAGAATGAATTGCTGTAAGTTGAGGACTACTTATATATTGATGGTGTAGTCATGTTGGTGAAATTACTATATAATTTAAGTTATAATATAACTTTTTAAAGAAATGTGCACTGAGGTATCTTTATTTTGTATTGGTTTAAAATGTTCTGATATACCTTGAATTTGATTTGAAATATTAAATCAAGTTAGAACTACTATAAAATGGCAGGACCATTTCTGTGGTCAGCTGAGGTTCGATTAAATACTGACTTTCTTCTCTTACTCAGTCCTTTCTCTTAAATTTGTTGAACCTTGTGAGCTGTAGCTGAGTTCATATGCCAGCGTAACTTCAGCAACTGCAAGGCTTTTTTGTGCTCATTTATATGGGTGGAGTTCGTGATGATATGGTGGACAGGTATTGGGAGCAATCCCTGGCTGTTTTCTGATGCTGGGTGGGGTTCCTGCTGCAAGTTCAGTAGTCTAAGCAATAATTAATCTTTAAACTTTATGAAATGAAGTTTCAAAACTGAAAAGCTGTAGAACGAATGTGTTGCCGAGGAAATATTTTCTATGTAATGAACAAAGTATTTAATAAGAATATTTTATTCATTCAGATCTAGGATGTCTTCTTTTTGTGTTCCCTTTATTTTTTTTAGCAGTGTATTTTACTCTACAAAGTTTCTGCCTTAACTACAATCAAGAAATGACTGCATTTTGCTTAATGCTAAATTTATTCTCTATTACCTAGGATTGAAGTTTGTTACAACTTGGTTGTTTGTTAGATTTGCTGAGTTGATTTCCTCCCAGTTTAGTTTCTAAATCCTACCTAAGGAATCCTGTATTTGCTCCAGAAAGAAAAGTAACTCATTTAACTATTCCCAGTATTTAAATAAATACGAAAGGATATAGTGTTATAGTTATCCATTCTCAAATTATTAACATGTTTTATTGCTTTGAAAATCATTTATGTCACATATAATTTTTCTTTAGTTTACAAGTAAACTTTAAATAGAACACTAATGAACCTGAAGAATTCTAAGCCTTCTTGGAGTGGTGTTACTTTCCATTGCAGTCCCTGTAGTAGAGGGTAGAGGCTTAGTGCAATGGAAACACATTATTTGTAACTGTTATGCCAATTGATAGGAGTGGATGTGAATTTAATAAGAAATGCTCTTCATGCCCATATTATGTCTTGAAATGGAATGTTCTGGGTGGGGCAAAATTCAGCTGCAGCTCCTTTCTCTGGAGGAAAGCCAACTCATCTCTTCTGCTTTGATCATCTGAATCACAAAAAGGTTAGGTTATTTTCACAGGCTATGAAATAATATACATGTTTAATATAAAAATAAATGTCTACAGAGCAATCTGATTTTTAAAAAATATTGGGTTTTTTTCTACTTGTAAAATAAATTTAATTCCTATCAAAGTAACCATACATAATATTGCTACTTGAGTGGTAGAATAATGAAAATCTATTTAATCCTAGCAGATTTATTTGTGCTTAACTGAATTAAAATGTTTAAAAGATGCACAAAGACTATATAGAATCGCCACAGGATAATAATGGGATCACCAGCAAGTTCATAGATATGTCATATTCCTCTGGAAGTAACTTTTCTGAAGGAATATGTCTCCACTGCATGAACAGATACAACGGTCAATATTTACAGATGGTATCCCCATAACATTGAACTTGGACAAAAATTAATGTGAGCACAGAAATTTTGAAATAACCTACAAGTTCCCCAAAGAAAAAGTGTCATGTAGTCAAATAGCTCCATTCTGGATTAATAAGTTAATAAATGTTTTTAGTTGGAAAAAGTGTTATCAGTTTTTTTCTGATTTTTTAAAATTAAACATGTTGAAGCTTCAATTTTTTATTGTTTTAGTCCTATCTGGAAAGTGATATGCGTAATATTCCTTTTACAGAATCTTGAAGACAAGTACTCTCTACATTGAATTTTCCCAATTTAACCCCATATTATGTTCACCTGAATGTTTCATTAAAACTCTATGGAACTGACGCTCTCGAATGGCTGGTGAAATGCACAGTAAGTCTTGTCTGTGTAAAATTATTGTTTGCAGACAATTGTTTGAATGGATTCTAAAGTGCATAGATAACCATGTAAGAGCTAATTTTTTCTTAGTGCATCCAACAAGATGTAGTTCAGTGGTGAGAAAAGCAAGACCCTGTTCTTAGGCCAGAAAAACCAGATGCACAGGTACAGAATAGACACTACGGGATCAACAGTAGTGCTTGTGAGACAGATTTAGGTACCTTGGTGGACCACTGCTTAAGCATGAATCAGTTGCAGCTGCCAAAAAGATCAATGTAGTTCTAGACTGCATCAACAGAGATATAGCACCAACATGGGAAATGATAGAACTGCTCTATATTTCGGCAGTTCAAATCCCTAGCACCGCGTAACAGAGTGAGCTCCTGTTACTTGTCCCAGCTTCTGCCAACCTAGCAATTCAAAAGCATGTAAAAATGGAAATAGAAAAATAGGGTCTACTTTGGTGGGAAGGTAACAGCATTCTGTGTACATTCAACATTTAGTCATGCCGGCCACATGACCATGGAGATGTCTTCAGACCGCGCTGTCTCTTTAGCTTTGTAACGGAGATGAGCACCACCCCCTAGAGCAGAAATGACTGGGAACCTTTACTTTATATTATATTAGTCAAGCCACATTTGGAATACTGTGTCCAGTTCTGGTCACCACAATACAAAAAAAGATTATTTGGGCCTAGTAAAAGTCCAGGAAAGAGCAACAAAGATTATAAGAGTTCTGGAGGCTAAAATTGTATGATAAACAGCTAAAGGAACTAGGTATGTTTAGCCTAATGAAGAGAAGGCTTAGGGGAAACATGAGAGCAGTCTTCAAATATTTGAAGGATGTCACAGGGGAGAGAGTGTCAATTCACTCTCCCTAGCACCTAAGGGCAGGATAAGAAGCAATGGGTGGAAGCATGTCAGAGGAAGATCCAACCTCAAAGTAAGGCGGTAATTTCCTGATACTGAGAATGATTAATATATGTGTATGTTAGCCTGTCTTAAAGTAATTAGCACACAAAGACTTGGAAGATTTGTAAATAAAAAGGATTTTAATTTTTCTACTGGATTAAAATAATGAACACAAATCAGATCAATAAATTGTCCCTCTGCCTTGTTAATGCATATGAAATGAACTTTTATTGAGCTGGATATCTCTGATCGATGGTTATTAAGACAAGGTTTTATTTGGAACCATTTGATCTTTTTATACTGCAAAATTATATCCTTACACATCAAATAACACCATCATAGCAACTGATTATTTAGAAACTATTATAAATGACTAATAAACAACATACAGGTAGTCTTAATGTATAACCATTCCTTTAATGACCATTTGAAGTTACAAATAACACTGAAAAAAATGATATATGACCAATCTTTATGCTTAGAACCATTACAGCATCACCACAGTCACATTCAGTCATTTGGCAACTGGCATGCAGTTATGATAGTTTCAGTGTCCAGGGTTTTGGTTTTTTTTACAATATTCCCAGCAAGTTTCTGATTAGCAAAGTCAATGGGTAAAGCTAGATCTGCTTAATAACCATGTGATACATTTAATAACTACAGTGATTCATTTAATAATCATGCTAATGACTCATTTAACAACAGCTGGCTACAACAGAAACTCGGATCTGACTGAGGATTGCCTGTATATCTTCCCTCAAAAAGGCTCATGCATGAAAATGTCATTAAAGGTTATTTGATTAATGCTATTTGAAATCTAAATATTCCCTATCCTGGATAAACATTTGGCATCCTTTTGGTAAGTTTCCTTCTGTTCATCTAGTTTTCAGAGAGTATTTAGGAATCTGCAGGAAGAAGGACAAAGAGAAATTGTAATAACAGCCAAGTGATTTGAATGGGATCCATGCTTTTAATGAAAATATCATAATGTACAGTATTATGTTATATTCAAATAAAACTAGGAATATAAGTTATGCACTGAGTTTACATCTATTTACATAAATCTATTTAGTGCAGTCCCTCTAGCTATTTTGCATAACAGCTCCTGGAATGGAGGGCACTAATTTTGGAGATGCTTATCTAACTACTGTTGTCTTTTCAACTTCTTTTAATATAATTGGACACATTTTTTTAAAGTCATCCAATCTAATGTAAGATACCCTAAGTAAAACTTTATTAGGAATAGGACCTTTTCCATAGATGCTTCAAAAAAAGAAAGGATGGGGAGGGGACACAGAAAAGGAAAGAAAATTCCATCGTTTCCTACTTCCTGGCTTTCTGAAGTCAGGCAAATGAAACCGCTGAGAATTAATTACATTTACTGTATACTTCCATTGGATTTTATTTTTATAATACTGCTTGTTATTATAATAAATAATGTATTAGTTTTTTATTTTAATCATGTAAATCATAATGACATTTTATTGATGTAAAATATGTTTAATACAAATATAATTAATAAAAATGAACACAATATGATTGGAGTTGGATGATGACCAACATTTGGCAATGAGATCTTGGCTGGAAATTACAATATTGTTTCTTAAAATTTATGGATGGTTTTGAACAAGATGTTTCTTTGTGAACTTATAGGTAACAATTTATTTTAAGTCCAGTCTGAAATATCTACATGCATGATTTAATTTTAGATTACTTTGCATGATATTTTTATCATTCATAATACAGAGATGCTCTTGAAATGCAGAAGAAGCCAGTCTCAAATTCTTTGTCTTCCTTTGAATTATTGACTCTTTCTTGAAGAAGAATACATTGCATACTTGGTCACCTTCTCGCATGTGAAATTTTAGAGGTGAGAGTCATTTGGGGGAGCTCCCCCATGTTGTCATACAGCTCATAAGAGAAGCAGTCTTTAGATGTCCTATGAGTCAACTTGCAATGGGACTTCTTAAGGCTTAAATGGAGGTGTGACCCATCTGAGTCAAAACTTTATTGGAACTTCCCCAGATGAGACAGCAAGAATCATTTGTGCACCTGCCAGCAAGACACAGCATTTTGAGTTGGTGTTGAGTGAACTTTGATATTATTCTGTCATGTGTGTGCTAGACAGATCCGTCATGGTTTTTGCAATGTCCCTCTTTGAACTTCCTCAGTGGAAAGAAAGATATAAGCTTCAATTAATTGGTTGAAATATTCTGCTACTACATTTTTTTAAAATGTATCTGTCTAGCACTTGTACCTCACTTTTCAATTAATGAAAGAATCAAGGAAGTTGTAAATAAATGAGAGGCAGGAATTCTAAAACTTTATTATTGAGTAGTTTTCATGTGGATTATATAGTGCTTCAAAAAGATATAGAGCAGATGGGACTGTTTGCAACATTCTAAAACAGCCACTTTTTTCAAGATTACATGACAAATGTTAAAGCAACCAGATGATCCCAGGAAAAGATGTGGCTGCTTTAAAGGGCTGTAGATAAGTCCTAAATTTGTGTTCCTACATGCTCTGAAACATTTTTAGACTGTTTTTAGAACTGACTCCGAAGTATTATATAGCCTTACTAACTACAAAACCACAACATTTTTAAACCTTTCTCATAGGCCATGGGTTTACCACCTGGCCTTTGAGAATTATGTCCTCCAAAAACTAGTCAGTGGAGCATCAACAAAAATTCAGTTTCCACAAATTGGAGGACCTAGATTGATGGTGATGATTAGCTGGTGGCCATATGCTAAGGCACTAATGTCAAGATGACAATGAGATAAGAATAGAGAGCCAATACAAGAAGATCCCCTGAAGAAACTTTATACCCTTGCCCAAAATCATGGGAGATAGACTACTTTATCTGACAATGTTTTGTTTATTGAAGAACCATGAATCACTTTTGCCTCAATTTTTCAACTTCTAAGCAACAGGATTCAGTAACTCAGTTATCAGATGAACTTTGTGCTCACACACAGAGGGGAATGTGTATATCCTGATGATACCACTAAACTTGATTCTTGTCATTCTATGGATTCCCTAGATGGAAATCCGTTGGGAAAAAGGTGGGCATTCTTCCTAACTTTTTTCTAATTCTGAAGAACATAAAACATTTGTTCCTAAATGTTTACATTAATTAATGTACCTGTCATCAAATAATAATAGCATATACTAAATTTTATGGTGGAGCTGTACACATGAGATCTGTTTCAAGCATTTATTTGCCAATGTGACATGGGACTGGATTAAACCATTTTGTTCAAGAGTACATTTTAGCTACATTTTTAACCACCTAGAACAGCAGATGGATTGCCATTAGAAGAAGTGAGATGGAATCTTCAGTCTTTTTTGTTTTGCTTGTTTTGAGAATAGAAAGTAAAATAATCCAAGTTTATTAGATGTTTAATAAACAAGATATGCCTATTAGAAGCTTAATATGATTATTATGCTGCCTATTAAAATAATAAACAAGTAGGCAATCTGCTACTGAATTTCTTTAATATAATATACATTTTTAACCACCTAGAACAGCAGATGGATTGCCATTAGAAGAAGTGAGATGGAACGGGGGATATGTGTGTAAATAAAAAAATCAACATGGCAGAACTGGCCTTGTGAGGCAAATTCCAGCACTTTTGTCAAGGACACATGCAAAAAAGGATCAGGCTTTTATCACAATACAACTTCTATTGTTTTATCTTTCTCTCTCCACCACCCTCTTGTGGATGCTACAAGGTCTCTGGGAGCTTCAGAAAGAAGGGACTAAGATTACATAGATTGTTTGCCCATGCTTACATTCATTATTTTGCAAATTAGAATGTAGAAATGAAACATTTTGTTATTCCATCATTCTTTTAAAAGTAAATATTTGGAAATTTCCCCCCTCCCGTCCCATCTTTTAAACTTTCTGGCCTGCAAGCATTTTAGTCACACCTCTATCTAATTCACAGATTGTTCTACAGGACAAGCTACAACAATGACTAATTTTGTCTCTCAGTTCACATCAAGAAATTCTCACATCTCTGCTACTGACAGTCCCTCCTGTTGTAGGGATAAAGAATTCTGGAAATTCTTGTCATATTAAAGAAGAAGATATAGAATGTACCATTCACTCAGTTATCCCTAAATGCTAGAACATGGAATGACTTTTGGTTTTCTGAAGCAATGTCAAATGATAAAATGAGTGGTAGAAAGACTAGAGCAGAGATTTTTAAATGGTTTAGGCCCTGGAATTTGGCCTAAAACATTAGGTTTTTTTTTTAAAGAATTCCAGAATGCCTGACCAAAAATTAAAGTTCTAGAGATGAAATTTTGCTATATTAAAGCAAACTTCTCACCCACAAGCTCATTGAGTACTGTGTCAAAAGTGTGGCTGTGACTCTGTGAGGAAACCCCCTTCCATCCAGCTCAAGAAATGATAGTTCTGTCTTCAACCATCCACTGATGTATCTACTAAGCCCTTTGAGATAAATGCCACTCAAATTCTGTGTGGAATTTGATGCAAACCTTATTGCAATGACTGATAAATCCTTAAATCTTGATTTTGTATGTCTTCCAACATCTCAGTTCCATGTATTAAAAGAGGCATGGTACAACCTGTTCTAAAGATGGTAGTTCTCCATTTGGAAGCTTTATTGTTTGTTATATAATTGATCATAGTATCATATCTAGCAATGGAATATCAGTTTGTGTTTTTAGTGATTCCATTCCTGTTTCCAAGGATACTCCAAATGATGACCAAGCAAACTCTACCCATTTCTCTTACTCCTAGGATAAGAAGGTCCCATGGGAATCAATTCTGTTGTTTAATAACTACATGAAAACTCTAGACAACATCAGACAAAAACTCTAGACTAAAACTCTAGTCACTAGCTGGTTATGTCCCAAAGATCTTTCTTTCAAAAGAAAGCACCTTTGTGACATAGACAACTAGCTAGACATTGTAATGAATATGATGTACTGAAACAAAGGAACTGTCTGTTGGCAGTTTACAGCACTCTTTGACTCTGAATTAGACTGTACTCCTTGTGAAGAGCAGGGACAAAGCTTTACTGTATCCCTGAGACAAATATACTAATTTCTGTTCACAAAATAATGGTGCTCCATTATTTTGTTCACATAAGCAATAGTGAAAAGGTCACTACTCTGTTCATCCTAGGTTGCTACTCAAGATGATCCAAATATACAGTAGTTGCCTTTTTCCATATAGTTAGCAGAGTGCTTTTACCAACTAAACAGGTTTGATATAGCCTACTAAAGCACTATGTAGTATGTGGACTGCCACCATTGGTCAATAGTTTTAGGCAGGTGCCTATTTGCATTCAGAAATGGGATTATGTCAATTATTGCTTGATTCATTCAGTTCCTTTGGATGGTGAAACTCTTTCAAAAGGGCTTGACTGTTCTGTCAATTGCTTGAATCAAGTGGCAATTAGTCACATAAATATACGCAGTGAGAATCAAAGGCAACGTATATGCCAATGACCAAGAATGGATCCCTTCTCTTTAGAGTCTGGATCTGCTTTCAGGAATTGAGGAAGCTTAATCTTCAGGGGAACTACAGCCTTATTGGTCAAGGAATGAGGAATGAAGGATTGGTAGGCTGAAAACCAACTGTACCTGGGCAGATTGTACAGCAGATTGTATAGCAAAAAAGCTAGATAAATAATATGGAAGTAAATCTATAATGAATCCGTTAATTCATGATAGGGAACTTCCATGGCAATAGGAGTTGCTTGCCTCAATAGTCTTTTTATAGCATGGAGATTATAAAGATTTTAAAATGTCTTTTAGATTTATAAGATTAATTAGATTTATAAGAAGCTAACAAGACAGGAACCAATGAAGCTCGGTCCAGACAGAAGTGTTGCGGAAATAGTGAGTAGGTGCCTTCTAGGGAAGGGAAAAAAACTGTCAAAAGTCTGGTGACTCAAAAAGGCAGAAGAAAAAGTTGTAAGATTTAAACAAAGGGCTGTGATATACAAGACTCTGTTTTACAAATAAAGACATAATTTACATTTTTGCATTCCTAATCTAGTTCTTGTTATGAACTACTGTTCTTTTGACAATATTAATGTGCTCATAAATTGTTTGCAATCGTGAAAACATTAACTAAAATAAATTCATAACGTATTGGCAAATCTTATTTGTATTTGCATGATAAAGAACACACAGAGGTATCCAATGAATAAATGAATGAATTCTGACTTTATTAAATAATAAATCTAATATTTATCAATATTTTAGTATTATCTTTCATATTAAATTATAATGTACTGGAATCATAGATTGAAAATAACAGTCGAGGTCATGCAGTCAATCCTTCTGCTCATTGCAGGATCCACTACAGCATTTCTTACAGATGATTATCTATGATCTGTTTGAAGACTAAGAAGAACTACCACATGATTAAAAAAACAGCTCTTCTGTTTTGTTTTATAATTTTTGTGATGCAGCTACTTTTCAAACAAATATAAGTATATATATTTTAGTTCTCTATTAAAAACACAAAACCATGTATATTTTAACCAGGCAAAATATTAAATATATTGCATATTTTTAAACTTTTTAATGAAGGATAAATTGAATTTCTAAAAACAGAATGAGAATCTATAGATCTAAATACCAACTAATAACAAAAACCAATTCAAGCTTAGTAATTGCATTACATAACCAGCCTAGAACCATGATTCCTGTCCCCCAATTCAGAATTCCTCATCTCCTCCCCAGAAAGGGAAATAGAGAAATGAGGACAAAGATACTTGAGAGATCACAGCTATGAGATATTTTCATAAAACTAAAAAGTTTCTTCATTTACACATTCCACATTAGTAATTGAAACTCATTAGATTAATTTAATTGGCTTCAAACTAGGTAACTGTGCATTTGTAATGTCAATTTGATCTCCAAATTAAATTCAGCGATCTCTAAGTCAATGAAATCTTGAACTGCCAAGTGAGATGATAATGAATAATAGAAGAAAATATTTGCAGCTGTATTCCTGTGGGTTGCAGTTAGTCAACAACATTTTAGATTTCTCTTCCTGTGGCTGAACAGAAAGGACCACCCAAGGAGTGAGAGACCTAACCTGAGAGTTACCCTCAAGTTTGCAGCCTGCAGCCTGTTGCTCTAGCAGCATGGTTAGCAACCTTTGGAGATCAGATGCCCACACTTAACATCATCATGGAACTAACCATCAGAAAAAGTAGTCATGATGTAAGATAGATATGGGATTTTCTAGTTCTTTGCCCAGTTTTTGAAGAAAGGAGAGGTTTTAAGGTAAATCCTTAAAATTACATTACAGGTTTGATTGACACCCATGAACATTATATATATAACATGAATTTTCTACTGAATCTTGGAGGTGCCCTACAGTCATACCTACTTTAGTACTTTATCTGAAGAGTACTATAAATATGTAACAGATAAACCATCATGTCTCCTTATAATGATTTTATAAGCTGCTTATATTTTTTTGCATGTAGAGTAGTTGCAAGAGTAAGTCATCCAATACCACTTTGGGATCAATTACCTGTCCCTCCCATACTTCAAGTTGCCATTTCTCAATGCTAACCCTCATTAATGATCATTGCACCAGTGGTATTTGCTACATATTCTATGCATTGTACACTTTGTTGACTTTGCAAGATACAGTATTATTGTATATCTAGATGCATCTGTTTGTGAGCTCTTGATACTCTTTGAGCTTGGTTGAGCTCAGAAAGCATCAAGAATGCTGCAGTTCAAGTTGCTCAATTCTGAACTACAGCTACTTTATTCTATTGAAAGTGATTTGTAACTTTAATGAATTCAAAAATAGTAAATGATGATATCTGTCTCTTTTAAATGATGTGATTATTATCTGCTGTGTTCTTCTCCATTGTACTAATATCACAAGAATCTGATTATGTGACCATAGTTTTTGATTGTTTGAGTGTTAGATTTTTATCCTGCCTTTATTTATAAATGTCCCAAGGTGGTGAATATATCTAATATTCCTTCCTTCTCCTATTTTCCCCACAAGAACTACCCTGTGAGGTGGGTTGGACTGAGAGAGTGAGTGAGTGCTCAAAGTCACCCACCTGACTTTCATATCTGAGGTCAGATTAGAACTCATGGTCTTCTGGCTTCTAGGCCAGAACCTTAACCACTACATCAAACTGTTTTTATCTGGATTAGAACCAAAAGTTAAAGATAGACATAAATACTAATTTCTTATTGAAAGGAATTTACAACCTGAGAACTATAATCTTATCTAATTCCTTATAGACCTGTCTAGACTTCATGAATCTATTTCAGAATCCATGCTTTCTATGTTTTATTCTTGTCCTTCAGGCATTCAGCATGAGAGAAAGTTTTTCCCCCAGTGGTGATGTCAGGGATTTAATTCAGTTTCATATTTTTATTTCAAAATATGAGAATTGACTAATGAATGACCATGAGTAGGGCCTTCCAGACTAGGCATGGGTGTGATTGATGCACAAGATGGGTTTGTGTAAAGGTCCTCTTAGCCAAGACTGCCACTTGTTCTTTGAGAAGGAGCCACAGGTTCAAGAGGACCCCCAAATTGCACACCAACTCTGTATTCCATTCAGAATTTAAGGTAAGAAATCTCTGGATTTGGGAGCACTGAAACTAACACATGCTTGGTTTTGCCAGCATTGAGATGAACATATTTGTTTGCACCTTTCAGCTTTCAGACTCTGGGAACCAATCTTGTATCACCAAGACATACAATTGGGTATGATCTGCACTTTGATGATACCTCAGCCTATGTTGATAGATTACCTAATCTAGCAGCTTCATGATGTTGAGTAGGATCAAAGAAAGAATGGAACCTGACACACCCTGTAAATGATGATGAAAAAACAAATTAAAAATTCTTTATTTTTGTGGATTGGAACGAGGTCAAGTTCTTTCAAGTTTCTTTTAATATTTTAAAATATTTTTAATATTTTAAATATTTTTCTTTTAATATATTTTCCAGAAACAATTCTGTAAATAATTTGGTTTAATGGCACACATATTTGCTACAAAATTTGCATATGAAATAATAGATCTGTAATCTGTTTATCACTCTTACTTAGGATTTTGGCAATCTTGGAAACAAGGAATGGTATTTATTATTTGATATAGATACTTATGTAGGCTTGTGTATTATTCCAATTGCCAACCAGTGTGGTGGCCTAGAGGTGAAGACACTGAGGTTGAGAGTTCAGTTCTAGGAAGTGACAGGTTTTCTCTATCAGAGTGCAAAGAGAAATATCTGCTGTGAACTCCATGTAGGTGTCAGGAAGAGCATCCGGCCAGCTCAGCTCCATTCAATTGCCTTGACTCCACCCCAATAAAAGAGATTAGAGGATCGTAAAAAGGAAAAAAAAAAGTGTTATTCCAACTGCCAAACAATTCTGAATAGTTTACAATTATACCATAAGTAAATAAAATGAAAATATCAAAATAGTAAATAACATTGAGGTATAAATGTGATAAATGTAAATAAATAATAAAGCATTGCACAATAAAATATTCCTGTGCAAAGAAAACAAATCCTTACATCCCCATATAGGTGCACATTTTACCTTTTCAAATCAAATCTGTATATTTAAAATAATTCCCCCCCCTCAAAAAATCTGGAATTTAAAGATGAAGCTACAGCAACACCTGATTGTAACCCCCTAAGAGAGATGTTATGATCTGCCCAAAAGTAAGATTTTTTTTTAAAAAAAGTGTACTACTAAGTCAGTAGTCACCAACCGGTGGGTCATGGCCCACTGGTGGGCCATGAGAAAATTTTGGTGGACCACAGAGAAATCTCACCTCCAGAGTACCCCCACAAAACAATTAATCCAGGCTGCGCCACCCACATGGCCCACAGGAACTGTCCCTGCCCACTCACTCCTTATCCGGTAAAGTTGCCTGCTAAATTGCTATTTTTCCTTTTTCTGACCATCATCTGTTATGCTGTGCCAGGAGATTTAGATTAGCTAGGAAGCAGGAAATGGTTGGAGTTCGGCTCAGCACAGCCAAATCTCCCTTAGGACTTAAGGTTTGTTTGCAAACAAATTCAGTGTAGACTCACAGCAAGCAAATTTGAGAGACTGAGCTAGCTGATGGCGGATAGATAGATCACTGAACGATTCTATGAGCAACTCAAATCTGCCTGCTTTGCCTGATTTTGGCAAAAGTTGCTCTTTTTTATAAAAAAAATCAATATTTACATGCATGGTGTGTTGTGAGTTAATTTTGTGAGTTTGCTTGCTAGCAATTTTTTATGAGTTTGCTTGCAAGCAAATTTTATGTGACAGACTGAGCTAGCCAATGGCAGATGGATAGATCTCTGAATGAATCTGTGATTCTGTGAGCAACTCAATCTGCCTGCCTGCTTTGCCTGATTTGAAATTAATTTTGAGGGAACCAAATTAATCTCCAACATTGAACACTTCAACAGAGAGATTATTCAAGAGAATAATCAGGGAAGCCATCAAAATAGAGAAACATCCCCATAACATGAATAAATGGGACGATGCCTCCTGCCTACCAGACATTTGGAAACTAGCTCTTATCAACAAATGAGTCACAGCCATGAAAACCAAAACTGGACCCAAAACAACACATGACGCCACCACCAATCTCCCTCACCAGACTCAAACCCAAACCCACCCCATAGACGAAAGATAACCATCGTCCAGAAACCAGACCATGGCTGCACACAGCCTGACCCCCAAACCAAGCAAACTGACACACACCATGAACACAGAGCCAGGCCTTAAACTCAGAGCCAAACCAAAACCCAGAACGTCACATCACAGCCACCTGCTCAGGATATCACAGAACTCAGGAGGTTACACCACAAAAACCTCAGGATGTTGCAACACAGCCAACAACCCAGGAGATTACAACACAAGACCCAGGATATCAAAACAATAGAACTCAGAAGGTCATCACACAGCCCATTACCCAAGTTGTTACAACACAGGAGGCTGATAGACACACAGTCAATACCTCAGCCACACATGTTCTTAAGAAAAAGTCAGCCAACCTACCATCCAATTGTTGGAAATGCAACTATGTACAAGGAGCATATTTCCACATGTGGTGGACTTGCCCATGTGCTCAGAAATTCTGGAAAAATATTAGAAATTGGATTTTAGATATAACAAAACTAAAACTTGAACCTGAAATCTTCCTACTAAGCATGATAGACACAAACATGGAGAAAAATACCAATACCTAATTTTGGATATTATAAGTGCAGCTAGAATAACATGCGCACAAAACTGGAAACTATCCTTTACCCCTTCAGACAATATGGTAATTAAAAAAATACATGAATGTGGCTGTGATAGATAGCTTAACTAAATTGTTGAAAAACAAATAAAATAGTGATTATTATGAAATATGGAATATTTGGTATGAGTGGTTAAGAAAAAGGTAATATCTGATATTTGGATAACTTATTGAAAAGATAGCAGATGTACATTTAATTAAAAAAGATGTAGAGAAACTGTAACATTAAAAGAATGAAGGATTACTCTAACAAGGTAGATCATGTCAATGATAAAGAAAAAGAAAAGAGAAACCATTGCTCAAAATATGCTGTAAAATTTATATATGTGTATATATATATATATATATATATATATATATATATATATATATATATATATATATATATATATATATATATATATATATATGGATCTTTGGTTCTTCGGGTTTTCTCCCGCGTAGAGTTGGAAATATTTAGGCGACGTTTCGATGAAGTCTCATTCATCATCTTCAGGCTTCTGTCTTCAGCCTTGTGCTTCTCAGAGTGATGTGAGCTTGCAGCTGCTTCTTCCTTTTAACTACTAGTGGGGGTGTGACTTGATTGGGTGGGGGCTTGGCTGTGTTCTGATTGGGTGGGGGTGTGTTCTCATTGGTTGGGGGTTTGGCTGTGTTCTGATTGGTTGGGGGGTTGGCTGTGTTCTGATTGGCTGGGGGTGTGTTCTGTTCTGGTGGGGGTTTGGTTGTACTCCGGTTAGTCTCAGTTGCTTTCTGCTTTCTCATTAACAAAAGAGTACCTAACATAAAGGACACCAGACCCACACCCACGAAGGCCACACAAGAAACTACCACCACACTTCCACGCAGAAAGCAGACTCACACCCACACAGAAGATGAAACACGACCACGGACCAGAAGCCGTACCACAGCTGCATCACTACCTGCTTCAAACCCCCCCAACCCATACATGAAGGGAACTGATGCCCACCATGAAGATGTAACACGACCACGAACGCGAAGCCAAACAATAGGATCACAGCTCACCAGCTCAAATCCCCCAGCAACTGAGACTAACCGGAGTACAACCAAACCCCCACCAGAACAGAACACACCCCCAGCCAATCAGAACACAGCCAACCCCCCAACCAATCAGAACACAGCCAAACCCCCAACCAATGAGAACACACCCCCACCCAATCAGAACACAGCCAAGCCCCCACCCAATCAAGTCACACCCCCACTAGTAGTTAAAAGGAAGAAGCAGCTGCAAGCTCACATCACTCTGAGAAGCACAAGGCTGAAGACAGAAGCCTGAAGATGATGAATGAGACTTCATCGAAACGTCGCCTAAATATTTCCAACTCTACGCGGGAGAAAACCCGAAGAACCAAAGATCCACATACAAATACCCGCGAAAATCTCCGAAAACAAATATATATATATATATATATATATATATGTTTGTGTGTGTGTGTTAATTTGTATGTTTTAAATGTATGTCAAATGTTTATTAAAAATTAAAAAAAAAGCCAGACAATCTGCAAACAACAACTCCATCAACCAATCAAGAAATGACAACACAGCCAACCTCCCCACCAGTATATATAGGGAGACAGCAGCTCAGATCACGCTTTGCTCACACAAACACAAAGCCGAAAACACCAGCCTGAAGATAGTGAGTGAGATCTCATCAAAACGTTGCTAAGATACTCTCACTCTTACATGGGAAAAGACCTGAACACGCCAAGACCTGCATACCTGTACCCGTGAAAATCTACGAAAACGTGTGTGTGTGTGTGTGTGTGTGTGTGTATGTGTGTGGTATTTAGGTTTCTTCGGGTATTTTCCAATGTAATATTTGTGCTTTTATTATAGCGACGTTTTGATAGAATCTCATCTGCCATCCTCAGGCTTGTGTATTAGGTTCTTGTTAATTTTGTGCGCCATGCTTGGCAGCTGTTTATTGTTTTTTAAAAAGAACCTAATACACAAGCCTGAAGATGGCAGATGAGATTCTGCCGAAACGTCACTATAATAAACACACAAATATTATGTGGGGAAATACACACACACACACACACACACACACACACACACACATATAATGGACTGTCTAATCCAAAATTGCCATGCTGCTGCTAATGGTTTTCACATTATTGTACGATTTAGCCAGGGATGGGATCTGACCGGTATAATTCCCTTTCTGTTGCTCTGCGTCGCGTGCACATGTGTGAGTCACGTGAGTCACACGAGTGCAATTTACAACCTGCTGCACTGCCCAGACAGCTGAGCACTGCTGCATGCAGGTATGCAGCAATTGGAAAAGCCCTTTTTCCGCTTTTTCAACTGCAGCTATGCCGCGCAAAGCAGCTGCGGTTGAAAAAGCAGGAAATAAAGGACAGGTAAGAGCCTGGGCGGGCGGGCAGGCCCAAACAGCAGCAGACATAGAACTGGTTCTGTGTCTGCTGCTCTTCAGAACTACCGGTTCTGTAGAGCCAGACAGAACCAGTAGAATCCCACCCCTGGATTTAGCTGAACTGAGTTCAGATATTTGATTAGTGACAATACAATGTTAGGAAATTCAGAGATTGGTCTCCAAATTAGCCAACTAAGATTGTGGTAAAGTATAACATGCAGGTCTTGAGATAAATATGATCATGCTAAGTCTTTATTCCTACTTTCCTGATTATAAAGATAGGGATATGGTGAGAACCAAATCACTTTATTTCAGTTATAATAAAATCAGAACCATAGTTTAAAATTAGATTGGAACATCATATTTATGTAGAATTGACTTCTGATTTTGCTTTGGCACAAAGTACAGATCAGGTCACTGGATAGGCCAACTGTTGAGTTAGCTTGTGTGTTGATTTAGGTTTGGGAGTGGCAGGAATTTTGACCTTACAAAAAGTATGAGCATTTGCAACATGGGGTGTGGCAGGTAAAGCTGCCTGCAATTAGACTGCAAGAGGCTAAAGCTCCTGCCCCTTATAGATTTGGTTCAAAACTTCCTATCTTTCAACTATGAAGATATAGCTTGCAATACAATTCAGTATTCAATATTCAGGAAAGTTCTATCCCTGCAAATGTCATGCACTAAGAGAACATTGGTTTACTAATTGGTAATTAACTTCCGTACTGTGATGAAAAAATGAAGATGGAATGTGGTTTGAGAGGGGTTAAAAGCCACATGATGGCAGCCAGTAAACAATACGTCCTAGAAGAAACTTTCCCTTTCAGATGCCTTTCCAAGCTCTATCCTAACAGTCTGCCAATAGAGATTCTCAGTTATTCAAGTCATGATTGTCCCGAAGGTACTTTTCAAAAGGCAACTGGATTTTCTTGGGATTTTTCCCTTGAAAACTTTTTACTTCTCATCCAAGAAGCTTCTTCAATTCAGAATTGAAGAAGGTTCTTGGATGAGAAGGAAAATATTTTTAAGCAAAAAAGCAAGAAAGTCCAATTGCCTTTTACAAAGCACCTTTGGAATATCGAAACAATCAAATAATATTTTGATGGACTCCGGATCAGACATATCACAAGGCAATATTGAAGCAGGAAAAAAAGTTCCAAACTTTCCCATTTACCCATGTGAGTGGGACAGCTTGAATGAGGTCAGAGATTATCACAAAATAAGAATGCCACATAGATACCACAATATTGCTCATTTTTCTCAGGGATCATAATTAGAATAGATAAAGATAAATGTTCCTTCAGTTTCCCTCTTCAAACAGATTAATGCCTTGAAGACATACAATGGTAGTACTATGAGTTGCATAATGTCTCATTACAAGATTTCTATATTATTTATAACATTTTAGAACAAGGGTGCTTCTCAAATAAATACATTTTCTACATCAGTATTCTTGATTACAGAAGTTTAAATTGTTCAGATGGGTCTGGAAACAATGAAGAGATATTTGAAAGAAAGAAAAAAGCATGCCGAAGATAACTGTCATTTTCAACATAAGGTAGTATTGTTACTACCATAGTCATATAGTACTTCTACCAAAGAATGTTTAAAATTTGCAGCTGAAATGTAGGGCAATAAATTGCACATGAATAATGGTAAAGATTTTATCATGAGAATCATCAGAACTGGGCTGTCCTAGTCTTCATGTGATTCCAGATACAATAAGAGAAGTCAGATTCAAATCAGGTGTGGCTCTATAGTTTCACAGCCGAAGGCTAATTATTCACAAAATTCTCCACCCAAGAAAAGTTGTATGGCTGGTTTAACTTTGCCAACAGCTTTGAAAGCATGCTAATCAAGCCAAATGATTTTTAAGAGCAGATTGCTCTCTGGAAAACATCTTCACACCTTTTGAAGGATGGGCAGTTCTTTTTTTTAAAAAAAATTTCTATACCGCCCTTCTCCCTAGGGACTCAGGGCGGTGTACAGCCAAATCCGAACCCCAACATACAATACAAAAATTAAAAAAGAATTAAATACTGGCTGATTGCAATTAATAAAAACCCACCCCCCAACTTTAAAACCCCAATTAAATTAAATTATGTCAGGGATAAAAGTTTATAGTTATATGTTTATGTTATGTTCATACTTATACTTCTTTTCTCATATATGCTTGACAAATTAAATAAAAAAATAAATAAATAAAAACAAGATGCCTTTTATTAGGAAAAAACTTAGCTAAACTGTAATGCACAATGTATGTATTATGTAGCTTTTCTTTCTCCATTCTCCATTCTCCGACCTGCTTTGAAGCTATTGCATGAATATAATCCTTTCTGGTTTTTTTAAAAAATCATAACTCTGTGCAGGTACCTATAAGTGAGTATTGGTGATTTTTTTCTTTAAAAATGGGCTTTAGAGAGACGTTAGAGCAGGGTTATCAAACTCCCAGCCCCTGGGCCAGATGCGTCATATGCTGGCCACACCCAAGCCCGGTTTAGCGAAGGGGAAAAAGGTCCTTATACATCATGTGACATTGGTGTGATGACATGAGTTTGACACCCCTGTTTTAGAGAATTAGTATTTTGCATTGCCCTATAAGGCAACTTCATGATATTTACTTTTATATAGTTTAGGCTTCACTCTTCCTCACTAACTATGTGTTCCTTCAGGTCAGTTACTGCCTGGTCAAGCACATGCAGTTTTCTCTGCAAGAGATTGATAACGGTTTGCTATTGTTTGCTTCCTGGACTGAGTGAATGGCCCAAGGCTATCCCAATTGGCTTTGTGCCTGAGGCAGGACTAAATGTAATGGAATGTGGGGAAAATCTTCAGTGAGGGGAACTGGGCAAAGAGATGTTGTCAAGGGAACAATAGATAAGAAATAGTGGAAAGGGCAAGAGGATCAGGAGAGATACTCCCTAGTTTCTCAGGTGGTAAAGAAGATAGAGAAGTGTACTTTCAGACTTGCAAGATTCTGTGAATATAGCATTAGAAAAAAGTAGAATGAGCTCTCTGGTTGAGATACTATCTAGTTTACTGTGTAAGGTTGACATCAATCTTGCAAGTCTGGAAGTACAATTTTCCTCTCCCATCTACTTTATCACATGAGAAACTAGGGAGGGTCTCTCTTGAGTGAGTTGCTGTCCCACCCACTATCTCTCTGAGTTATGCTGTCTCTTATCTGACTATTGCCTTGGCAGCATCTTTTTGCCAGTCTTCCAAGGTCTTTCCCACACTCTATTACCCTAAAACTCATAGTTTTCCAATTATTAGCCTTAACCACTAAACCAACTGGATCTCTTTCACTAAATATACAGTAAATTTATTTTCACAACACTTAAAGTTCATTTGATTTTAGCATTCTATCATAATTTCCCCCTCAAAATCTTGCAGGAATCTTGTAGACTGAAAGATAACTCTCCCATCTGAAACCTCTCTTTTTTTTTCTGGAAATATTTTTATTTATTCCAAAATATCTAATTTTGTTAAGGTAATGCAAAGGAATATGATTGGGACATTTGATGACATCCCACTTAGAGAATTTTGGATTGTTGTATCCAGTACAAAAGAATGAATTGAAGTGATGTCAAGTAAGAATCTTGCCTCATATTCTTACACATGGAGTACTTAGAGGTCACAAGAACTCTTTGATGTCCCACTTCTTAAGAGTTGTGCAAAGCTATTTCCACATTCCTATTGCAGTTGTTTCGCTACTGAACTACAACACAAGGTGTTGATATAGATTCCCAACACACTACTCCCTTTGAGGCTTAGGAATGCCACTGATATGGATGATAATATGGTTATGATTGGAATGTTTGGGAACATATCCAGGAAATTAGCCCCAATCTGCCATTCTTTGAGATGAATAGGCATTTCATTCCTAAATTACAAAGGGTATACTACTATAAAACATGCAATATCACATAAAATAAGAAAAGGAGGTGTCAGGGTTCCTGGCTTCACCTAGGTCAGCTTCAGAGTTGACAGGACTGAGAAAGTATTTTGTAATAGAATAGAATAGAATACTTTATTGGCCAAGTGTGATTGGACACACAAGTGTAAATACTCTCAGTATTGGTGTAAATACTCTCAGTATACATAAAGAAGGAACATTTGTTAAGAATCAAGAATCATAATGTACAACACTTAATGATAGTCATAGGGTACAATCAACATCAAATCATATGAGGAAACAGAGGATACAAGCAACGAAAATTAAAGTCACAAGTGGGAGGGGATGGGCGATAAGGAGTGATGAGAAGATTAACAGTAATAGTAGTGTACACTTTGTAATAATTGAACAGTGTTGAGGGAATTATTTGTTTAGCAGAGTGATGGCTTTCGGGAAAAAACTGTTCTTGTGTCTAGTTGTTCTGATGTGCAGTGCTCTATAGCGTCGTTTTGAGGGAAGGAGTTGAAACAGTTTATGTCCAGGATGTGAGGGGTCTGTAATATTTGCTTCATGAGTGATTGTTCTTACTATCTGCATGTTCATATTCTCCCAACAAGTTAAATGTCATTGATGGTGTCTAGTTTATAAATAAAAATACTTCACATGGTAAACATTTTTAAAGTACCATTCTTTGTAACTTCCATAGTGGAATATGGATTCAACCTACCAAAAAGTCACTATGACAAAGAGCACAAAATGAAAGCCAAGCACTTTAATGAATTCATGAGCTTCTGTAGCAGGTACATCCCTTTTAAAGTAGTCATTACACAAATCAGTAGCTACAGAAATAATTACTTCCTTGGCTAAATGACATTGGCATTCTTATTTCCAAAATACAAACAGTTGAATCCCTGAGGCACTGAACATGTCAAAACTGATACTTGTATTTAATAGCTACCTTCTGATTAATAATCTTAAGATCTACTTTGGGTTGGCTAAAAGAGGGAGTGTTCTTGGTACAAAAATCCAGTGTAGATAGCTCATTGTTTTATTTTGCTTCATCTGATTTCCCCTTCTGCATGTCAAAAGATATTCAGAGATAAATACATATTGGAGTGAAGCCATTTCAGGCATTGCACTTTTTGAGATAAATGCTGCCCATTGAATTCCGAGATTGCAAATCCAGAAGTAACTTGATAGATAAAGCGAGGACAGGGGTGAGGGAGAAGCTCCTTTCTATGTTAGCCTCCCCACTAGTAAAGAATTGCTCTGCTAGCAGCAAAGAGTTCTCCACCCCTCCTAGATTTCCTAACCTCTCCAGTTAGGAAATTCCACAAACACAAAAGTGCCATTACTGGCAATCCTACTGGTGAAAGCTGTGGAAGTTTTCTACAACGGCGTAACTGAGAAGCGTAATAATATGGATGTAAAGCCCCCAGTATTTCTTGACTGGGCCTTACAGTAAATAATTCCCTCTAAGCTTCTGCCATGACCAATGGCCTGAGATGTAGCAGAGACCTTGCCATTTCACTCTGACTCCATTTGTTTTCCCATAGAGCAATTTTACTGCTGGTTTACTAGTTGTAAGTCCCACAGAACTTAATTTGTGATATGCTGAGAAGTAAGGCATTAACACATTGGTATTCATATGACTCCTTGAGAGGATGAATGAATTTTGTAAAGGGGCCTCTTCAATTTACCAATAAAAGAAAACCTGTGGTGTGTGTGTGTATGTTTCCTTTGTAGAGTTTGGCAATTTGATTAGATTGTTCCAGTTAAGGGTGAGCAAGCTGACCTCCTTTTTGTGACTTTTGCACTGTCTTCCAGTTCCAACCATGACTGAAAATCAGGGTATGATCTTTTATTGCTTTGATATGGGGAACACATGAAAAATAAGTATTAAACAAATAAACTAAAGTTAAGTAAACTGCAGCCCTCCAACTTGCTCTAAAGCCTTAGGAGTAAAACAAAACAAAAACAAAATGTTTTAAAAGCAGGCATGTGTGCTATTTGGGAAATTCAAGTTCAAAGTCTCCTGGAGATGACTGAAACTGGTGATATAGTTCTTTGACTCTTGGCTTTTACGTGTGTAGTGCTGCAATAGTCCCTGTTTATTCTTTCAGTCTGGTTATAATATTAGGTTAGGAACAATAAATCACAATCAGGTTCTTTTATAATGCTTATCTCTTCAGTGAACAAATGTGTGGGTGTGTAAGGTATGGCCTCTGGACTTCCTTTAGGAACAGAGCAAATGAAAATACAAATCTTATCAGTTTTACTCCTCTTGAACCTAAATAAGCCTAATGAGATATTATTAGACTAGTCTGTCTATTCTACTTAAGTATGACCTTTCATCTTGGCTAAGAGCTACTTCCTCAAATAAATGCCCCAGAATAATCTCAGTGAATGTCACTGCTTCTTTTTCCTCCTAGGTCTTTGTTCTTTTCAGATGTCTTTGTTTAGGTTTCAGATTCACATGGTGTTTTACATGTTGGGTTTCTCTATAGGTAGTTTGCTCCTCTGTTTTCTAGAAATAAGTTGGTAATTATATCAAAGAGAATGAGGGGAAGATTGCCCCCTGCCCTCTATGTGTGCCTCGATAGGAAGACCTATTTGTTTTGGTAACTATGTTTGATCTGCAGAACAAAAAGCTGAAGTAAGATCTGCTTTGATTAATAAATAAGATCATTTCCTGGTGATTTCATTGATACATCCCTGCAGTTTTCTTGGGGCCTGCCAGTGGTTTCTTCTGGATTTTTTTCCTGACAATTTAGGAAAAGACACTGGAATTCCCTGAAAGTTTCAGCTGCATGAACTAATTAGTGATCTTCTTTTTCCTGTGCAGAGACTGCAAGTAAGGGACAAATAGCTGACCTCTTGTTATTTATATACAGAGACATATAGTCATTGGAATGTGTAGAAGGGAACTATAAGATTTCAGGGCAGGATTTTTATATATTTATTTCATGTTAGGTGAAATTACATAAAGATTGGTATTCAATATATTGTTACTGTTACTGAGAAGGAGTAGGCAAGATACTCATCAAGCTACCTCCCACCATTTTGATGCGTCTATAAATAGAAGGCAAAATTCTGTTCACGTTAACTGAAGAACTCATTGTTTGCTACTTTTTGCAAAATGTACAGTTTTTACTGGCATGGGAACTTTTCTCCAGACATTGTATGCTCAGAAGGAAAAGGTAAGTCATGATTCCTTGATAATATAATTGACTAATGCAAATTAATTGGAATAGATGGACTCATTTGTGCAGTCATGGGATATTAGGAACTGATCGACTGAAAAAGCCTGAACCAAATACTTATGTTAAAGAACCATATAGGCGTCTTTCATCCCAGCTCAAAAAATATGAGATGAACAGAAAGATGCATTCAACTCTGAAAAATAGGGATGCTCATTGATTATCATTAATCAGTGACCTATTGCTGATGTGGCAAGCAGCATCTTTGTAAACAACTTACAAAGATTGTCATGGTTCTGATGCAACAGTATATAAATGCTCTGTATAGAGAGTAAAAAAACCTTGAGTTCAACAGGTATTTGTCAATATATTTGTCAACACACATGATAATTAGCCCTATTGGTTGCACAGTCATCCAAATGTTTAGACTGGATTTGATACTGTGTGAACTTCTTCAGTTCTTTACCTTATATTCTATTATCCCTTGGTATTGCCTCATCAGTTATCCACACTTCTTTTCAACCACATTTAAATTTGGTATGTTATGAGTCAAGATTTTATCAGTATCTTTTCAGAAATCTCACAGTATTTTAACTTGCTCATTTTCAGCTATCTTTCAAACTCTATGTTCCACCAATATTTATTACTGGCTCATGGTGATTTTTACAGATATTCCAGTGAATCATTTTGACAATTGTGATGTCATTGTTTATAATCAGTTTATACAATCTTCTTGCATGAGCTGAGTATATAATCTAGTGTTTCTTCTGCTTTCTTTGCATTTTGAATCATGTGATTTGCCTTGATTGTATTCATTCAAATAACTTGTTCTCACAGAGCCAAAATCAACTTTTATTTTTTTTAATGTTCCAGTTATAAGCCATTGCCAGTTTTTTTCTTTATAGTTTTCCCCTCAATTTGTAGAAATTGACCATTAATATTTTCCTTGCCAGCACTTCTCTTTGTATTTTTATTACATTATTTCGATAGTCACGTGTTTCCTGCACTTGTAGTAAGTTCCAATTTTTAACTTGTATCAATGCTTGTTCTTGGCTGTCTGTTACATAATCAGCCAATGAATGCTTTTCTTCTTTGTTTGACTTGAAGTAAATCTCTGCCTCCATTTCTGTGGGGCAGATATAATCTATCAAAATCACTATCAGGATGCAATGTAGATTGAATAATCATTAGTTTTCTTGTTTTTCAGTCCAAATTGTCCAGTTCAGCTTGTGCCAGTTAATAATTCCAACAGTGAAATGTATCCTAAATATGATCCAGGTATTGATAGTTGGATTGTGTTTCTTTTTTCATTTTTTTCTTCACAAATTTTCTCATGTTTTGGATATATTCTTTACTAATCACATTTTTGATTTCTCCATGCTTGATGCTATCCAACTGTAAAATTCCTAGATACTTATAGGCTTTATCCTGATGGTGCATCATTCAGCATTTCAATTCCATCACTGTTTGTGATTTCACTCCATTGTGCTAAGACATCACATTTCTCTACACAAAATTCCATTGCTATATATGTGCTAAGCAGTCTTTTAGTGTTTGTCAATGACTGGATTTTGATTTCTGATTTTCCATAAGACTTCCATAAGATAATAAAACAAATGTGAGATTTTATTAGCATTTTTTGCTGTTTGATAACCAATTTTTTTAGATCACTAAATGGGATTGTAGCAGCGATGATGATGATAATTAAATTTATCCCCTTTTAATATATAATTCAAGGAAGAAAACATATTTAATACTCCTGGCTCCTATTTACCAATTAGAGCAGTCTGTGGTGGATTGGGCTGACAGAGTATGACTGGCCCAAAGTCACCCATTTGGCTTTCATGTCCAAGGGAAGTCTTGATATCATAGTCTCTTGGTTTCTAGGCCAGCATTTTTACCACTATACCAAAATGCTTTCTACATATCACATTTAAGACCAATGTGGAAGGTAGTTGATCTGATTAAGAACAATATACATAAAATTCAAGCAGAACGAATTCAGAATCCCATTGAATGCAGTCTCTCTCAGTCTAATCCACATCATAGGGTTGTTGTTGGGAAAATAGGACAATAAAGGAATATTAGGTATATTCACCACATTAAATTATTTATAAATAAGCAAGCAAGCAAGCAACCTGGTTTTGCATTTTCAGAAAATATAACATTGTTTTTTTGAATCCTAGATTGGCAGGGATGGTCATTTCTTGTCCATGAATCTATAGCAAGTTAAATTCAAGTCAGCAGTGAACCATCTTGGAGGGAACTGGCTCTGTAGAAACCAGACTTCTTAATTGGCCTGATTTATTTTTGAGAACTTGTGCAAGGCAGAAATAAAAGAAAAAGGGAACAGAATGTGATAAGCCTCTGATATCAGCTGCCTTTAACCATTCATTCATCTTTTGAATACTGTATAATGTAAATACTTTAGTGAGTGGAGGGGTCTTGTGGCAGTTATAATGTGTTTATTCAAGATAAAGAATGAAAGAATGAAAAAGGACACCAGCAAAAC
Source organism: Bungarus multicinctus (assembly GCA_023653725.1). Taxonomy (NCBI): domain Eukaryota; kingdom Metazoa; phylum Chordata; class Lepidosauria; order Squamata; family Elapidae; genus Bungarus; species Bungarus multicinctus. The sequence continues at coordinate 52,520,535 of CM042846.1, read as the reverse complement.
TATAGTGAATTCAGAAAGTATTCTGACCCCTTTACTCTTGTCAATTTTGTTATGCTGTAGCCTGATTTTTACAGTTGTTGAAATTCATTTTTTTCTCATTAATCTATACTCAATACCCCATAATGAGAAAATGAAAACAGAATTTTAGAAATGTCTGTAAATTTATTAAAAAGAAAAAAAAATGGAATGATCACATTGGCATAAGTATTCAGACCCTTCACTCAGTACTTTTTGAAGGACCCTGGGCAGCAATTACAGCCTTGAGTCTTTTTGGGTATGACACCACAAACTCCTGCACACCTGGATTGTGGGATTTTATGCCATTCTTCTTGAGAATCCTTTCAAGTTCAGTCAGGTTGGATGATGACTGTTGATGGCAGCCATTTTCAGTTTCCTCCAGAGATATTCAATAGGGTTCAAATCAGGGCTCTGGCTGGGCCACTCTAGGACATTCACAGAGTTTCCCCTAAGCCACTCTTGTATTATCTTGGCTGTGTGCTTAGAATCATTGTCATGTTGGAAAGTGAACCTTCAGCCTAGTCTGAGGTCCTGAGCATGCCATCCAACCTGACTGAGCTTAAGAGGATTTGCAAAGAAGAATGGCAGAAAATCCCCCAATCCAGGTGTGCAATAGCACTTGGACTTATATACTGCTTCACAGTGTTTTACAGCCACAGTGTTTTACAGAGTCAGCATATTGGCCCCAACAATCTGGGTCCTCATTTTGAACCTTGAAAGGATGGAAGGCTGAGTCAACCTTCAGCCAGTGAGAATCAAACTGCCAAACTGCTGGTAGCCAGCAATCAGCAGAAGTACCCTGCAGTACTGCATTCTAACCACTGAGCCACCACAGCTCAAAACCTGTTCAACATTCAAGGCTATAATTTCTGCCAAAGGTACAGAAGTGCTGACATAATCTATTTTCTTTAGAATTCTATTTATAAATATATTTGTGATTTGACCATAAAACTCAATTTATTTAACAGGATTCGAGAGATCCAGAAGTAGAATGAATTTGATGAAGAATGATTACTAAATTGTGTTTTACCCTTGTAAAAATTTCAGAGCGGTACTATCTCAGCTCTTTCCTAAAACATAGATTAAGCCCATACTTGTGCTATTTTTAAGGGATATACACTATGTGATGCACAGTAGTAAATCTCTTTCCTTTATAGGAAATTCCATCTTAAATCATTCAAGTCAGTCTCACTATCCCTCTAAAAAGGTTGCTTTGAATTTTTCTGCTTACATAAGCAATTTACTTATATTTTTCTTTACCTCAGTGGTTCCCAAACTTTTTCAGTCACCACCCCCTTGGTGCTACAAACTCATCCTCAGTGGCCCCCCTAGGGGTAAGATTCAAATTCCTGTGGGTGTACCCTAATTTGAGGTTGTGGCTTGCTGGTCACATGACTGGGTGGGCATGGCTTGCTAGTCATGTGACTGGGCAGGCATGGCTTGCTGGTCACAACTGGCTGGCATGGCTTGCTGGCTGGGTGTGGATTGCTGGTCACATGACCAGGTAGGTGTGGTTTGGTAGTCATGAGATTGGGTGGGTGTGGCCAGGTGACTGGCAAACCAAATACAAATGGTCCTCATTTAATAGCCGGTTATTTAGCAAGTGTTCAAATTTATGACTGGCCTCCCCAGAGTTATTTGACCTGTGAATAGTGAGTTTTTTAATAGTGAATAGAATCTAATCAGAGATGCTTTGCCGATTCTTGTTGATTTGTTTTATTTGTAATTCTTTATTTTATGTTGCTGAATTGCATTGACATGTGTGTCCCTTCTTGTGCACAACCCAGAAGCTTTTGTGATTCTTTGCAGCAAAAATTACTGACCTCTGGCTTTGCTCTACTTTTCAAACGTGCCGGCACTGCCGTGTTCTAGGTGCCAGCCCCACAGGTCCACCCCATTGAGCCCACTCCACCAGAGTGGAGCAGTGAACCAAGCCAATGGGGTGAGCCTGAGAGAGGGAAAGGAGAAAGAGAAAAGAAAGAAAGAGAGAAAGAGAAGGAAGAAAAGAAAGAGAAAAGGGAAAGAAAGAGAAAGGAACAAAGAAAGAGGGGGGATGGAAGGAAGGGATAGAAAGAAAAAGAAATAAAGAAGGAGGGAGAGGGAGAGAAAGATAATGAGATATCTATTCTAGTCCAATCAGCTGCTCCAGCAGAGTTAGAAGGGTGTGTGTGTGTGTGTGTGTGTGTGTGTGTGTTCTCCTTGTAATTTACCAGTACATTTTGGTTTTGCCTTCTTCAGAATTGGCACTGTAATACACTGGGGAAAAGTAATCTTTCAAGGTGGAGGTCTGGTCCAATGGATCCTGTTTAAAGCCAAAATGTGAGAGCTTCCTGATAGTCTTAACCATGTTTCGTCCACCTTTAATAGAAGCCAAAGATGTTTCAATGTGCTGAATCTGATGCATCACTCTCTCTCTCTCTCTCCCCCCCCTCCTTCAAACATGGATGGATGGATGGATGGATGGATAGAGACAGAGACAGAAAGACAGGTAGGTAGGTAGATAGATAGATAGACAGATAGATAGGTAGGTAGGTGGGTAGATAGATTGGTAGATACATAGGTAGTTATGGCAGGCAGACAGGCAGGCAGACCTTTTGGATGAATGTATGGATAGATAGGTAGGTAGATAGATAGATATATTGGTAGATAGGTAGACAGGAAGGCAGGCAGGAAGACAGGCAGACCTTTTGGATGGATGGATGTATAGGTAGGTAGATAGATCGATAGATTGGTAGATAAGTAGGTAGGTAGGTAGAGATAGATAGATCTATATTGGTAGATAGGTAGGTAGGTAAACAGAAAGGCAGGCAGACATGCAGGTAGGTAGGTAGGCAGGAAGGCAGGCAGACAGATAGACCTTTTGGATGGATGGACGGACAGACAGAATGCGACAGCAGTAGCACTTTGGGAAAGTAGAGCAAAGCCAGAGTGGCTTTGCTCTATTTTCCCAACGTGCAGCCGCTGTTGTGTTCAACACTCTGGCTTTGCAGGCTCACCCCATTGAGCCCTTTGCACCATTCCGGTGCAAAGTTAATGGGATGAGCCTGTGGTGCTGGCACCTCAAATGCCCCCCTGCCACCTCTTAGCACCCCCCTGCCAGCCCCCTTGCCTCTTAGCACCCCCCTAAGGCATCCCACCGCCCGCAGGGGGAGGTATTATTTATTATTATTTATTATTTATTAGTTTTCTATACCGCCCCTTTCCCTGCAGGGACTCGGGGCAGTGTACAGCCAAAGTTAAAAAAATAGTACAAATACAATATTTAAAAAACAATTTAAAAAGATTGAATATGGTGGCTCAAAGATTAAACTCAATCAAGAATATAAAAGACTAAAACCCAATTAAAACCAATTTAAACCCTATAAAACCCTAGGCCAGACCGTCTTGATGAAATAAGTATGTTTTCAATGCATGCCGGAAGGCCAAAAGATCAGGGATGGTCCTCATCTCTGGGGACAATTCGTTCCAGAGGAAGGGTACCCCCAAGGAGAAGGCCCGTACCCTCAGGGTCGCCATCCTTCCAGCTGGTGGCACCCCAAGGAGGCCTACCCTATGGGAGCGTACTGGGCGACGGGAGATCGATGACGGCAGTAGGCGGTCCCATAAGTACCCAAGTCCCAAGCCGGTACCGCCCACTTTGGGAATCACTGCTTTACTTCATCTTGCAGGCTCTTCCTACCAGAGGTTCTGCAAATATTGTTCCAATTATTAGGGAACATGCTTACCGTAAAAAAATACTGATGCCAACATCGTGGTTTTTAATTGGAATGTATATGTGGCAACAAGAATAATGTTTTTAACAGCTAGCCAGATTTCACCCTGCATCATCAGTTTGTAAATTTGAGGAAATGATCAGCCAAATAAACTGCATGTAAGCATGTGTTACTTTTCCATTTCTTTTTTTGAGCATGTATGAAAGATTTTTCTTACTGAAGGGATTACTGTAATTTACAGGGTGTGGCAGTGATTAATATTTTTTGCATCTTTCCCAGTGCATAGCTGAAGAGGGTGCAGATATTTTATCGTGTTCCCTTTCTGTATTTACCATTCATTCAAGTCAGAAGTTTAAATAATTCTATGGCCACCTTAGTGTATTTCAGATGCACCATAGAATGATGACATATGGAAGGAATTGGATTTATTCTATCCCTTGGCAACACTTGAAGGAAAGAGTATTTGGTGGATGGCAGGTAGCTATTTCCATCAGATCTGCTGAATCCTTGGGTCAGATTGCTGGCTTGGTGGAGCTGTCTATGGAAAGGAAGTCCATACCTACTTGCTGCCATGCTGTGGCTACATGAACCATGTGTTCTATATTCACATGTTTAGAGAACTGTGTACAAGATGAGCCTACAGTACCTGCAGAAATCATGTTTGTCCTGTAAAATGTTGTCTTCCTGCTGATTCATGGAAAAATATGGCAGGCCTGTGACTTTTGTCATTTTTGTCCCTGAGATTTAGTCTGTAGTAAAATATATATCAAATAATTTTATTGGTTTTTTTTTTTTTTTTTGTATGTATCCCAGGTCAATCTGGTGTAGTTCAGAACTACTGACATAACAGTTATGAAGAGAACAAAGGAGAAATTCTGCAGTACAATAAAAAAGTAAGAATCCTCATTTAAGTTAACATTATTATTTCTTATTAAATCTTAATGAACAATATTTGGAATTTCTTCCAAGGCACTGGACCAGAGGTGGTATTCAGCAGATTCAGTGCTGGAGAACCGGTAGCGAAAATTTTGAGTAGTTCGGAGAACCGGCCAATATCACCTCTGACTGGAGAGTTTACAGTATCCATCCCATGCCACGTCCACAAAGCCACGCCCACAAAATCGGTAGTAAAAAAAATTGAATCCTACTACTGCACTAGACACATTTCAAATTGTTACTGTAATGTAGCAAACAATGCAAATCAACTAAAAGAAGTCTCCTAAAAGTAGAGAAATTTATTTTCTCCCCAAAAGTGGTCGAATAACATTATTTATTTTGCAACTGAAAATTCAAGCTGAATAAACCAAATGTATTAGATTTTGATAGAATTTCTTCTAGAAGATTGTTGTGAGGAACAGTGCTACATCATAGATATTACAAAGAGCAACAGAGCAAAGAAGCCATGTTCCTTCCTATGAAGAGATTCAGGGTCTTTTGAAAAGTTAGTGGAAGTGTTGACATACAGTGGCTTTTCTTTGCTGTTACTTTGTGTCATTTGGGTGGAACAGGTACTTTTCTAAATCCTAACAGATTATTAGTAACAAGCAAGTGTAACTAGTATAATTATTTGAAATAACAGCAATGCTACTCTGTCAAAAAGATTTTATTTGTGCTATTATAGGAAAAAGTAAAGTTGGAAGTTAATGCCAAATATACTTTATATGTTAATTACCTTTTAAAAATATATAAAGGAGATTATATGGCTGATTAATAGTGTGAGAGTAACTAAGCCATAATAATTTCTTCCAGCCAAATAGACATGTCAAGGAGACAACACAAACATCTGGATGTACCTTTTTAATTAAAATACAAATATTTTTCCATGTGATTAAATTGTTAAAGAAAATTCTGAAAATTACAGTAATCTCTGGTTTTCAATACTGGTGAAAAAGAGGCACAACGTTTTGGATTTCTGAATCTTGTGAGTTGCTTCTGACTCCACCCTAAGTAGCTTCTAATTAATCCAATCATTGACTCACTTGTTGAATTAGCCCAACTGCTAAATTGTTGAAACTAAATCTTATTGTTAGTGCACTATAATCAGAACAGTAGCAACAATTCACATAAGAAAACTAGATAAGCTGTTTCTCAGATGACTTCTCTACTCTATTGCTTTTCATATCGCAATAGAGGTAACTCATAGATGACTGCTAAAAATTAAGGTACCAAATCTCTTGGCTGCATTCTTGCAATCCTTTGCCCTGCTCATTTATTCCATTTTTTTTAATGAAGGAATAGGTTTAGAAAGATCCAGAAAACAGGAGGCTTTTAAAACAAATATAGAATGAATGAATGAATGAATGGTATTGAAGAAACCAATAGACAATATTGTTTCAAGGACATCCTTTCAACCAACATAAGTCTGGTATCTTTATTGTTTAATCATGAGCCTGGGATAGAAGAGACGGAAACCAAACTCCAGTCCCAGGGCCAACTAATGGATGAGTCACAGCGTCTTAGCCAAACAGGTGTGACACCTGGTACAAAATAAGTACCTGCCCCGCCCTCCCTAGAAGCATTTCTTTACCTGAAGGAGGAGTATTTATATTAACTTGCAGACTCAGTACCAAGCCCTTTTTTAATTGGCAGGGCGACTGTGTGAAAATGCTGACTGAGCTCCCTACATAAATACTGGCTGTCACAAAGAAATACGTATTTGTGGGTGGGGCATATGGAGAAAGGGGAGAAAATGAAAAATTATTTGATGCTTATTTTATTTATATAGCTGTTTGATGTAAGCTTTCAGAAAGTAAATAACAAACCTTGGAAAAGTTTCATTGAAAGTAACTGAATAAAAGTTTTCCCTTAGCAAGGCAGACTAAAATGACTCAGCACTTCAGGGCTCTTTCTTACAAATCTCACTGTATGAAAGATATCTCAGAAGTATCCATGTTGCTAAATAACAACAAAATGTGGGAGTCTTTAGGGAGACATGAAGCTGAGTATCTTTAAGGAGAGCTAGGACTAGATCTGAGACAGGAAACTCCTTTCAGATTTAAGATGGCTTCAACTTTGTCTGTCTTACAGGTAGTCCTTGCCTTCCAACTGTAATTGAGCTAAGAATTAGGGTCGTAGTCATGTCAGTCATTAAGTGGTGTTTCAAATAATCACACCTGATTTTATGACCCTTTTTGTACCAGTCATTCAGCAAACAGGGTAGTTATAAAGTGAACGTAATGGTAATTCAGCAAATCTATTTTCCACAACGAGCATTTTTTGCTGGAAACCAGAAATAAAAGCCAGTTTACAACAAAAAACATAAATCATGGTGACATTGTAAAGGGTCATAAATTCAGGCTAGTTGCCATGAACATCTATCGTAACTTTGAAATACTGCTAAGCAACCAATAGTAAGTTAAGGACCCCTTGTACTCACATGTTCTCATATTGAATACTTACTTCACAAGCTGAAGATTTTGAGTCATATATTTAAATATAGGTATTCCAATTTTCAAGATAAGCTATTAAAAATATAACCTATATTTTATAAGCCTTTCCTTTGAAGCAATAGAAAACTCATCTAAATTAAATATTAAAATTACATTAAAACCCAAATTGGAAAAGTGAAAATGTTGGTAGTGAATGCTGAACAAAAGCATTGGGTTTATTGGCATTTAGCACTTTAACAAGGTACGTTCAAAGGGAAATGGACTGGTGCCAGAGCTTTAGATATCCTTTGGATGCTTTGTAAGACAAGTATAGGCAGTAGGATACCTGTAGGCATCAATGTGCTTAGAGATATTTCCCTTGGCACCCATGACTTTATTAAAAAAATTACATTAATTAAAAATAAATAAATGGGAGTATGGTATGTTGCAGAGCAAAACACCTAGCTTCTAACAATTTCTTCATTATCAAGAATGATCTAAGCATGCATGGGTTTTGCAAGCATTCTTAGGAAATAAAAACTTAGTGCTTTATTTGGATGTGCTATCTGCCACAAAAGGTTGAAATGACATGATAGACAACATACTTTGGAACTTGTATGAGGAGACAGTAAATTCATCCATGACAACAATTTTGTGAATCAATTTTGTCCATGAACAGATTGTTATTGTGATAATAGTTAGCTATTGTGCCGAAGGCATATATTTAAATGGTGAAATGGTTAAGAGGGTGGTGGGGAATCTTGCTTTCATTGTCATTCCAGAACTCTTGCTGGGAACTGGACTTTCATCTCTCTTTTTTTTTAAGAAAAAAGGGCATTTTTATATCTACGTTTATGGTAAATCAGATAGTATTTTCAGCCGCATTAAAATGGTTTACCATCTGTTCCACTGGAATAATTTCTTGAACATCTTTTCATCGATTACTGGTCTGTGCATGTATTTTGAGTCTTGCTGTGTTCCAGGCCATAAAAACTAAGAAGTGCAGATGGTCTCCCAATATGCTGCTAGCCAAAAATATAGCTGTTGCTGTTAGACACAGCTGGGTGGTAGCAGGACTTTTGCCATGATGTGAGGAAAAGACAGAGGCAGGAGATTAGGAAAAGGCACCTCAGCCACAAGCGTCTTGGTTGCTGATACTGTTCCTTCTCCTGAAGACACACACTTTTACATAAAACAAAGGAATCGTATCTGATATTGATTGCTTGAATAAGACATCCCCCTAGAAATACACATGAAGATTTTGGCTCAGGCCATTGCAATTTCACATTTTCTGTGAACAATACCAATGTGTTTTTTTCCTGTAGAATACTAGTAAGTGATAAAACTGTTTTTGAAGGAAGAACAAATATTCCCTAAGTACTTAGCACTCAGATGAAATAGAAGTGCTAATAGAAATCTGGCTAATAAAGTACATCCTGTTGAAGAATGAGAAGATGCAACCCATATTCACCATTTCTCATTTCTGTAGATCAATCCTATTTTGCCCTGGAAAAATAAATCAAGAAAGATGCACAGTATTGTTTTGTCTTCTTTCATTTTTAGTATTCTGCATTCAGATAAATGGAAATAACCAAAATTTTAATATGCTATCATCTGAAACAGTCTTGTTGGAGATCAATCAATAAAAATATAAATAATATTAAAACTTTATATGTGCTTAATTGTAAATTGACTTTTCCCCATCTTCTGTTTATAGGTTTTAGCTTTGAGCTTAGTGATTGTTTAACCAAGGACTGGTCACCATACTGCCAATCTATGTGAAAAAAATATCAACATTATTTCATTGCAAAAGCAACAGATTTCCAGTGGAGTTTGATTCTTAGACTCTTCAGTTCTACAGCCAAATGCAACTGTGACAAAGAATAGATTATATGCAGAAACACATTTTTTTAAAAAAATATCAAGAATAAAACTGTAGCAATTAATAAATAAGTTTCTCCATTTACTTTTTCTTTGACAAACATTGCCTTCAAGTATTCAGGCCAACATTCACACTACTAATCAGAGAAATATTTTAACACAGCCTGTTCAAATACAAAACACACCTAAAATTGTACTTTTGTATTTTTATTATTTTAGACAACAATGAAACTTAAGGAATCTCTGGGACTAGTTTCCTGTTTTCAGGAAAGAAAGGGAAGCATTTTATCTTTATTGCAAAACTGGGTATCCATAGGTGTCTTTGGCCATCCTTGTCTTCCTCCGTACTGCTCTCAAATTCAGAATGTCTCTCTCTTTCTCCAGTCCCTATGCTATCCCAGATTATCTTTCAGAAGATTAGATTCGGAACTTTTAGAACTTTTAAAAAAGTTGGAAAGGTTAGGATTAGCTCAGAAACTTGGAAAGGTTAGGATTAGCTCAGAATATTGACTGACATTTTTATATACTATGAATAATATATCTTGCCATTGGTATCTGTAGAATCCCTTTAAATTGTTATGGAGAATTAGGACAGGGGAAAATAAGAGTTCTGGGCCATACCTGTAAAAGAAATACTGTTAGATGTAGTTGTGCTGGTTCTGGTATCCTTTTGGGGATGGTGGTAAGAACAAATTGTATTTGTTACTAATATCTTGGCTAGAGCATGTTTGTATACAAATTTTGTTCTGCGAATTTTTTACATTTACATTAAAAAATACTGAGTTGAGATTTAGTTTTACATTCGGTTGTCACAATTCAACTTTATGGAACCCATCACAAGTAATGCCCTTTTACATGACACCCACAAAACTCTTTCGTTCAGACAGACACATTTACTAGTTCATTTGGATTTCCTAACAATTAAAACCAATGTTTTACAATTGCTCATTAGAAAATGATGTTTTTTTAGCTAGTGGTAGGAAAGTTGTTTCTTTGGCATGAGTCATTGAAAGGAGCTGATTTGGCTCACAGTTTGGAATATTTCTGTACAAATCACTACTTTTTTCCCCCTAGGAAGGGATCCTTTTTTGCCAATAAGGATATATTTCATGGTGCATTGATTCATATTAAACGGGAGGTACTTATAACAAAATGTTGCAGAAAGGAAGGTTCCAATTCTGTGTTCTAGTCTTTGTCCTTTTTCAGTTTATTCCATTCTTCCCATTCCAAATCCAATAGGTGTGTTTTATCTTCATAATCTATTTATGTCCCCATGATCCATCCCTTGTTTATGCTACTGGTTGAAAGGCAGGGAAGGGAAATGCTTATGGAATTGAGATTTGTAGGAAATGAATCTTGGGATATGAAGTATATAGATTGTTTCTTTGAATGGTTTTGGAAAGCCTGAATGCCTCAATGATCCAAGTTTAAGGAGCACATCCATATGACCTCATGTAAAGGAGGGATTATCTATCTTGTACATACATTAAAATGATTAAATATGAAGATAAAAATTAAAATGAAATTAAGTTAACTTGTCTTTGCCTGTTGTTGTGAATTGCTTGCAATGGTTGTGTTTTGTGCTACTACTCAGTCAGAGCTGAAGAAGCTTATTGGATGAGAAGCGAAATGTCTTCAAAGAAAAATCAGAAAGTCCAGTTGCCTCTTGAAAAAGCACCTTTGGGACAACCATGACCTGGGTGACTGAGAATCTCCATAGATATCTAATGTAGGGCATGACTACATATGTTCCACATGCATAAACACATATTATTTCACAAATCACTTGATGAGCGATTTTCTATCCAATTAAAGCCATAATCATATTAAGCTGAAGCTGCCGTCACTTGACTCCAGAGAGCACAGGGTGTGTTAAAAGTTATGCAAGTCTCAAAGAAATCTTTATTTTTCCCTTGTTACCTAGCCAAAATATTGTGAATGTCCTTTTTGTTAGACACTGACTCATGAAGCTTTCTTCCTCTAAGCTTTGTCGCAAGAAATTGAAAATGAACAGCAACCCTTTTGGATCTTACTAATGATGATGCTCAACTTAGAGGTGTTTCTACAGGATGAAATGAGGCACATTCAAGGGCTGAGCATTCAGATACCAAACATGCCCAACATAAGAAACAACTCATGATTAGCAGAAAAAGCAATAATGTTGAGCAGGCCTAACCTGCTCTTCTAGTCTTTGCTAAAGGTGCAATATATTCCATTTTTGGTTGGGTTTCTTACTAATCTGACATTTCTCTTCCTCTTCTTAGGAATGACATGACACCATATTCACGAACTAGAACAAGCCTAAGCACAGCTTCAAAACCTGGAAGAAATCTTTCTGGAAGAAGAATTTTGCTCTCACTAAATTATACTTCCAAAGAACTCTGGCTTGCTTTATAATAGTGATCCTTTCTTAAGAAGCCTGTGAGCTAACTGCTACTTGCAAGAGAAAGATAATAGAAATACTATCGTTTTATAGCATATTAGTCTACTGTTTAATAAGTCCTAATTTTAATCTAGAGCTCTTTATTTTTTAGCCTGTCTGTATTACACAAATAACTCAAGGTGGTGAACATATTCAACATACCTTCCTCTTATTTTTCCACAACAACCCTATGAGGTGGGTTAGGCTGAGAGGGAATTACTAGTTGAAAGTCACCCAGCTGGCTTGCATGGCCAAGGCAGGACTTGAACTCATGGTCTCCCACTTTCTAGCCTGAAGCCTTAACTGCTAGACCAAACTGGCTCTCCTTTCATAAATGGAAACTAAAGAGATATATCTGTTTTACTGGTTCCTGCCAAACTGTATCACATCACATCATATCACATCATCACCCTGTGCTTAGGCTATCAATCCTTGATATCTGTTCACTTCTCAAGAGTGGCTTTGCAAAGACATTAGGAAGAAAGAAGTGGGAGAAAACACTAGCAATGTACAAGCCAACTTCTGAATTCAGAATTGAATGATGTTGATTAAGAAAGTTTGGGAAATTCAACCAAAAATAGAAGAAACAAATACAAATTGAAATTCAAAATTGTCTAGTCTCCATCTATTGGTTTGTAATTGTACTTTATAATAAGCCTACAAATTTAATCAGATTAGTGGAATGAAAACCGGAGCTTTAGCCATTTGATAGTTACTAATGATGATGATTAGTATGAATGTGATGACCCTGGGCATGGCAAAAGGCAACAGAGTCAGATAATCAGTAGGAGTCCCTTTATTAGCTCCAATTTTGCTCCCAATGTCCTGGTTACCTTCTGGGCTGGAGAAAAACTCCCAGGAACAGCCTTTGTTTAGGGTCAAATTGTATAGATACCCCACAGCAGAGGGCTTGCAACTTTCTAGCATTTAGCAGTAGAATTCAGAGACACTGGAGATATCATTTTGGCAATCAATGTCCCTGATTCTTTCTTTTACTTTCTCTAAGGTTAATTTTGCTTTCTCTAGGGTTAATTGGCCTAATTATTCAGGAGAGAGGCCAAGACTGCAATTTCTGCTGTACAGATGCAATGTTAATGAGACTGATAATTGTTTGACAGTAGCAAAGGCATCAGGCCTTCAGGGTCAAATTTGATTCTAAATCCTCAAATTAGAATTCTAATTCAGGCCTGAGCCCTTATATCTGGCACAGGAGCTTCAAATTTCAAGACTACATTGGAGGTGCATTTTGGGGTACCAAAGTTCTATAAGAATTTGATTGAATGGCTTCATAAACCATATATTTGTGTCTGGGGCAACTTGTATCCCATATAATAGTTTGGCAGCTGTTTTAGCCATTAATGGTTTAACTGCTACTGGGATGTAATTTGTCACCTGTTGCCCATGAAATTTATTTATTGCTTATGTGCTCTTTTGGGCCATAGGAGTGACATAATTTACCTGAACTGTTAACTTTCTGAAGGCCTGAAGTACTATGACCATGTATTTTTTAAAAAAATGTTTAATCTGTTCCAGTTCATGGGAATCAATCATACATTTGTGTTTTGTCTTTTGTTAGAAAAAGCTACAACTTTAGGTTCGTCATAATAGATTATTAATCGTTCTCATTATATAGAATGCCAGGATTCTCAGTAGCCTGCTTCATCCCTACAGAAGACAAGGAGAGAAGAATTGTATCGTCTGAATAGAGTAAAATTGGGAGATATCTTCAATTTAATTAGAAGCATGAATACCAGCTCTCTGAGGAGTTTTAATTAGAGAGATGAAATAAAGGATCAGCTCAGAATATCCCCAGATTTTACCCTTAATATATTATTAAAAATTGCCTTGAAACAATAAAGACTATATAAATTCAAATCAGTGTGGTTTGTATATTTATATGTCAAAAGTTGAAGCACTCCTTGGAACTTAGACTGCTCTGAGTCAATTATTCCTTCCACAATTCAGTTATGTTCAAAAGATTAATTGGCCTATGATTAGCTGGATCTTTCCAGTCATGTTTTTTATATACGGAAACTATTGTGGATTCCCCCCACCCTCAGTCCTGTCAAATCTTGGAGTGTGGAAAATGTAAGAGAATACAGAGATCAATACAGAGGCCTTCCAATTGAATTGGATTTCAATAGCTCAGGGGGAATACTGTCGCTACTGGGGTCTTTACCACACCTAGTAATAGTAATAACAATAGCTATTAGACTTATATACTGCTTCATACTGCTTTACAGACCTCACTAAGTGGTTCACAAAGTCAACATATTGTCCCCAACAATCTGGTTCCTCATTTTACTGACTTCAGAAGGATGAGTCAACCTTGAGCTGGTGAGAGTCGAACTGCCAAACTGCTGGCAGCCAGCAGTCAGCAGAAGTAGCCTGCAGTGCTGCATTCTAACCACTGCACCAGCACAGCTCTTAACCACTTAAACTGGTTAATGATCTTTTTTACTTCTTTGCATGTGACCAGGGGGTCATTATGGTAGTGAGGATAATGGTACATCCATTACATAATGTTAGCATGAGGATCACAGTAAAAGGCTTGGACATATTGTATCCTGATACCTGAGGAGACACAACAATGGAGTTGTGCAATGTTGCTTTTTCTTTAGATAATATCTTTTACTGTTTCAGTGTCCTTTCAGTTCATGGAAGAGGCCTGGAAAGGGACTTCTCTTTTCCAATACATAGAATCAATGTCTACACAAATGATGTTGGCAGGACAATTTGGACTTGTCAGACCATCTTCTATGTACTCTGCATGATGGGTTGCATGAACTTCACAAGGACCAGTAAAAAACATTAGATAAATCCCAGAAGCAAGGGACACTGAAAGGCAGGCATATTGCAGAAAGCAGGGATGTTTCTGAAATGCGGTTTCTTAAACATACCAAGAAAAACGAGAAAGAACACTGACTCATAAAGTTCATGGCCTTTGAGCTCTTATACAGATTTAGAACAATTCTATTTTGAAATAGAACAATTGGAAGATTGTTTTGAATCCATTCAAAAGAAACAGAAGCAATGGAAAGAGAGCAGCAATAAAAACATTGATTCCTGCTTTGAAAGGCATATTGTGTCGGCAGAAAATCGGCCTGCCGCTCTGTTTAGAGTGACCCGCTCCCTGCCTGTAGGGCAGGGCAGAGGAGTTTTCCCGATTTCTGCACGACAAAATTGCTCAGATTCGGGGCGGGCTGGACTCCAATTGGGTGGTCCCGGGGGATGTGTCTGAGGCAGGTCTTGAGACTATTATCTGGGAAGAGTTTGACCCTGTGACCGCTGAGGGTGTGGACAGGTTGCTGGCGGGGCTGAATACCACATGTTTGTTGGACCCGTGTCCCTCCTGGTTGGTTTCGACCGCCAGGGAGGTGACACGAGGCTGGCTCCAGGGGATTATCAATGCTTCATTGAGAGAGGGGTCGCTCCCTACTGCCCTGAAAATGGCGGTGGTGTGACCCCTCCTCAAGAAGCCTGCCCTGGACCCAGCTGTTTTAAATAACTATCGTCCAGTCTCCAACCTTCCTTTTCTAGCGAAGGTTGTTGAGAGTGTGGTGGCACGTCAGCTCCCTCAGTACCTGGAGGAAGCGACTTACCTCGATCCTTTCCAATCGGGCTTCAGGCCCTGGCATAGTACGAAACAGCATTGTCGCGTTGGTTGATGATCTCTGGAGGGCTCGTGACAGGGGGTATTCCTCTGTCCTGGTCCTGTTAGATCTCTCAGCGGCTTTTGATACTATCGACCATAGTATCTTATTGCAGCGGTTGGGGGGGGTTGGGGATTGGCGGAACTGTCCTGCGATGGTTCTGCTCCTTCCTCTCCAACCGTTCACAATTTGTGTTGACGGGGGGGGGGGGAGAGGTCCACCTCTAGGCCCCTCATTTGTGGGGTGCCTCGGGGTCGGTCGTCTCCCCTCTTTTGTTCAACATTTATGTGAAGCCGCTGGGGGAGATCATCCGTGGTTTTGGGGTGCGGTGTCATCTGTATGTGGATGATACCCAGCTTTACATCTCCACCCCAAGCCACCCCAACGATGCTGTGGAGGCTATGTCCCGGTGCCTGGAGGCCGTGCGGATTTGGATGGGCGGGAACAGGCTCCAGCTCAACCCTTCCAAGACTGAGTGGCTGTGGTTTCCGGCGCCCCGATATAGTAGTCAGCTGACTCCATCGCTGGCTATCTTACCCCCCACAGAGAGGGCTCGCAATTTGGGTGTCCTCCTGGATGCACGGCTGTCTTTAGAAGACCATATTATGGACGTCTTCAGGGGAGCTTTTTATCAGGTTCGCCTGATTCACCAGTTGCGGCCCTTTCTGGATCAGGACGCCTTACGTATGGTCACTCACACCCTTGTCACCTCTCGCCTGGATTACTGTAATGCTCTCTACCTGGGGCTCCCTGCGGGGACCACCCGGATACTCCAACTGGTACAAAATGCGGCTGTATGGGTGGTTATGGGGGCATCACGAAGCTCCCATGTGACGCCTCTCCTGCGCGAGCTGCATTGGTTGCCAGTGGTTTTCCGGGTTCGCTTTAAGGTTCTGGTTTTGACCTTTAAAGTGATCCATGGCATTGGACCAGGTTATCTGCAGGACTGCGTTCTGCCGGTAATCTCCCACCGACCTGTGCGTTCCCACAGGGAGGGCCTTCTTCGAGTACCATTGGCTTCTATGTGTCGTCTGGCGGCCCCTAGGAGTAGGGCCTTCTCTGTGGGGGTCCCCGCCCTCTGGAATGGTCTGCCTCCAGAAATATGCACTAATATGGATCTGAGAGCTTTCAGATGTGCATTAAAAACCTGGCTCTCCGAGCAGGCCAGCCTAGGCTGAAATGGGATTTTTAATTTAGTATTTGCATTTTAATCGGGATTTTAAAATTTGGGTTTTTAATTAACTTATTGGGGGAGGGTATAATTTTAGACAGCCTAAAATATTTAATTTATTTTTAACTTTTGTATATTGTAACGGGGTCTTATGGTTGGCTGTGTACCGCCCTGAGTCCACCTGGAGAAGGACGGTATATAAATATAATAATAAATAAATAAAATAAATAAATAATTCATATTATGTATGAAAAGCTGGCATAGTATAGAATGCCTAGGAAATCTATAGAATGAGATATTTGTAGGCAAAGTTTGAAATGTCTGTGTAATTTTAATATACTATATACGTTCCCTAGGCATTCTATATAAAAGCTAGCCATTAAGCATAATGACAAGAACTATTTAGGAAAAGTATGAAAATAAAATATGAAAAGGTTTAGGGTTAGGGTTATTGAAAAGACATATATGAAAATGAAAAAAAAATGCAAAATAAAGTACAAGACTTTCTTACTGAAAAAAAAACAAGAAAAAAGACTAGTATTGACCTACTTGTTCCAACAAGGAAAGTTACAATGGCATTTTAGAGAGAGTGTTTTTTACTTTCCTGGTTTTCCTTTCTGGCATAGCATAGAATACCTAGGAAATGTCTGAAATATTCAATGTTTCATCCTTTGATGTCCCATTTTGACATTCTACAGATTTACTAGGCATTCTGTAAAATGCCTAATTTTACACATTGACAGTAATGTACACAAGCTTGACAATGCTGTGGAAGATTTTGATTAAAGAGGAAAAAACAACAGGGCATATAAAAAAAGGAAAGATGGTCACATCAAGAGAAACAGTACAGATACCTTGAAACCATAGAGTTAGGTATTAGATAAAAACTGAGATGAAGTTTGTACATGGTGGCAATAACTATTAAGTAGTCATTCCATATTCCATTGGATCATTGTTTCAGAAATATTTCCTTACTTAAACCAAAGTATACAATGAAGAGCAAGCGAAAAAAGCAGTGGGAACAGGAACAATATATGTAAAGTTTTGGAAATTTGATGGAATCATTAATTACCTGCAAACTAAATGGACTGGATATAGAAATTGAATAGAGTAATTAGTAATGCTATTGCTACTTCATCTGTTCCAAATTCCTTTTTATTCACCAATAGGTTTTATTCCTCATATTGTTTGCAGCATCCTAACTAATTTAAATTAATGGCGAGCTATAGGAGAGTGCTGAAAAAAAATCTGAAGCAAGATTTTTATGTTTATGCTTGTTTACAAAAATATTATAAGGCAGATGTTTAAAATAACTGACAAATACTTAATAAGGAACACTCAAAAACCTTAGGCAAAAAGGAGAGAATCTTGAATCTATTCTACAGGGTAGAGTTATGTTACATTCAAGAAATAGGTAGAGAAGAAGCAAATGGCATTAATCATGGAGGGGACTGAAGACTTCATTGGTAAGCAAAACTCTTTCAGCTGGAGGGTCATTCCAGCACTCTTCCTCATAACTGGATTGGTGGAATTCTATGAAATGAAGAACAATTTCCTTCTAGCAGCTGAGGAGGGAAGGGCAAATTCTGGTCCCAATTCACCCTACTTTTTCCACCCTCCAGGATTTTAGAACAGGATGAGAACTCTGAAATGAAACTGAGCACGTTCCACAAGTTCTTTTAGGACAAGCCCTCTTCAAATTTAACAGGAGAACTAAGTTAATGACTGGTACTTTACCCTAGATATTCAAAGCTTGAATTAGGGAAAAAAGCAGTCCCATTCACTTTCTGCATAATAAACCTGTTGCTTCCTGCTGTTCATTTATTAGTCTGGTTTACTTTTTCATTTCACTCTTACTTCCCAGTGGAACATCACTGGACTTGACAGATCTCTATTTCAATAGACTTGAAAGCTACACTGCTGTAGCTGAAAATGGTACTTCCAGCTGAAGTGATGGATAAAGGCAACACCTTTCATAGACGTATCTGGCTGCAACTTTTTTTAAACCTATTGGTGAGTAGAAAAGAATTTGGAACAGATGAAGTAGCAATAGCATTACTAATTACTCTCCAGTTTGTAAAATGCAACTGAAATAGGATATACTAAAATGAATATTAGCTTTTGTATTTCATGGAGAATGAAGCTTATATAGACTGAGAGACACAGAGAGAAGACATTATCTTTGTATCAGAAGTGTCCCATTTTGTGTGTGTGTGTGTGTTAGAGATAGATAGATAAATAGACAATGCTTGATTTGTTATATTAAGACAAAGATGCAAATTGTGAGGTTCAATGCTACATGTAGCCTCTCATGTGACGTCCAAAGTCTGCAATGTTTGTGGGGTCAGAATATGGGAATATTTTGTGTTTTGGGAAGATTTTAAAACAAGAGCCTTAAACCTTGTGGATGCTTACATCTCTCAGTTCATTGCTTAAAACTCCTGCAATTTCCAGTGTCTGATCCTGGAGTTCAGTAGTGCAACCCTAACCTACCATACAAAGCTTATGTAACTCTTGAGAAACAAAAATCACACATTTCTGCCTTCGGATAATGATCATGTGTAGATGATTTTTTAAAACACAGAAACAGTACATAGTCCCAACTCTTTGGGTCAGTTCTAGCAAAGCATGGTTTTATAGAACCAAGTATCCATCAAAATTTTTTAAAATCTCTAATTTTAAACAATTCAAAGAGCTTTGGAAAAAGTTGGTCCACCTATTTTTGAATTGCACTGTGAATTTATGTATTTTTTTCTATTCCATGTAACAATATAAATGAATCAGTAAAATACAATAGTAGAAAATTAAGCAAATTAAGTAATTGCTTTTGGGGGGAGGAGTTTGTTTTTATTCATCTCTTTTGTCTCTGTTTGATTCACTATATGAATTTGTTATCAGTAATTGGTTGTTGATATTCCATCCTGACTAGTTTTTAGAATTGGTATATCTTTTAAAAACATGTTATAACCATAGAGACATTTTCTTTTGTAGTTTTATATCATGTTGATTTTAGGATTGTTTTTTAGTATTGAAATAGCTGTCAGTATTTATGCAGGATAGAAAACACTAGAGAAATGAAAAGAATGATGAATAGAAGTGAAATTTAATCCTTTGACAATTAACAAAAAATTAGAATGTGAGTAAGTCATGAAGGGAGAAAAGTCTGGCTAGATTTTGGAATAACAACGTCTTTCTCTCAAACTCACTAACCAAAAAATATTTTAAGATGTCATATGATAAAGTTACAACTCAGTAACAATAAAATATTATAAAAAGTCATATGATGAATTCATTATACTTCATATTTTCAGGAAAACTTTCCAGTTAATTAGGTCAGTTTAAAGAGCAGATTTGTAGTTTCAACTGAAGCCTTCAAGGTAGGGCAAATCCTTGCATCTCAGCTAGGCTACAAGCAAAAACAAAAGTGACATTGTCACCTGCTTCAACAATAAAATATTATCAATTGTTTGAGGTTTACTTTATACTTTAATTCAAGATTAATATGTTTCTGTTACCAAATGTGGCTAATTAGTGTTTCCAATATGTAAAACAGAATTGCTTCTGTTGTCTTATTGTTAAAATATATGGATAATATTTGAATAATATTTTCACAATAGAAAATTAGTATGCATTACAAAATTTTATTGAGTTATCAAGGCTTCTTTGAACATGATAACATGGTCAATAACATTCAAAATAATCTGAATTGACTTTAGGAGCAGTAAAGAGGCAGAAACTATTTCCATAGACCAACTTCTAATGGCTCTTGGCCAAAATAGGACAACATTTAGTATGGTATAGGAAATTTAGTAAGTGAAGCTGCAGATTCATGGCAATCTTGAGAGAGGCTTTGGCTCTGTAGGAAATGATCCAAAACAAAGCAAAGAAACTCCTTTTCTTCCTTTGTTCATTAATAAAAATAAACCAATTTCTTAGTTAGAGGTGTTAAAGCAATTTATGCAGTATACCGTTAAGCCAGTTGGGTTTCTTCCAAATCCTTGATTCTTAATTCTTTTTTAATTGATTGTCCATTAATGCCAGCAAAAAAAAGTTCTGGTTTCAATTGAATATTGATCTTCAAAATTCTTTTATCATAATATGTATTTCAACCGAGAATTGTGGCTTTTTAAAAATAAGTCCAGCAAGCATGATAAAATAATTCTTCATGTCATCCACATTTCCAACATAAACTTGAAGTATCTTATATATTCTAGGCAATTTTTCTGGAGTCATACATCATTTTATAAAAATTCTCTTTTATAATATAATATAATATAGTATAGTATAGTATAGTATAGTATAGTATAGTATAGTATAGTATAGTATAGTATAATATATAATATAATATAATTAATAGAATATAATAATATAAATTTTGATCCTTTTAAGCACATATTTTTCCACTGTTTCTATTCGTACATTATGTCCAAAGTTTTTAGCCCATTTTATCGTAAATTCTTTCACTACTTCTTTCATTTCAAATTTCAATATATATGTAAACATTTTAGCAATTATATGCTTATCATTTGTACATAATTCAATTTCAAATTCTATCTTTTACTGAATAAATTCCAAATGTCCTGTTATCTACTCAGATCTTTCTCTCAACTGTCCATTGAAAATTAAAATCATTGAAAACTAAATTTACCTGCAGTCAATTTTTCTTCTGATTTCATCTAATATTCTCCATATCCCTGCTCTAACAACTCCTTAGTTAGCCATTTTTTACTTACTTTTTCTCTCCTGCAAATTGCTTGTTGTGTTGAAAGTCTATCTTAACTATGGGTAATGTAATTATTTTATTTAATTAATTTAATTTATTTGTCAATAGCTTCCAAGATAATAGGTAGAAGTAATGAATACATAAAAAAAAAAATATAAAAGAAACAATAGGACAGGGATGGTAGGCATGTTAGTGCGCTTATACACACCCCCTACAGATGTCTTAGGAAAGGGGTGAGGTCAATAGTAGATAGTCTAAGGTTAAAGTTTTTGGGGTTTGGGGAAGAAACCACAGAGTCAGGTAGAGTATTCCAGACATTGACCACTCTGTTGCTGAAGTCCTATTTCCTGCAATCAAGTTTGGTGTGATTAACCTTGAGTTTGTATCTATTGTTTGCTCTTGTGTTGTTATGGTTGAAGCTGAAATATTCATTGACAGGTAGGACATTGCAATGTATGATTTTATATACTATAGTTAGATCAGACCGAAGGCGGCGTAGTTCTAGGTTTTCAAGGTCTAGAATTTTGAGTCTGGTGGCATATGGTATTCTGCAAGGTCTAGAATTTTGAGTCTGGTGGCATATGGTATTCTGCAATGAGTAGAGGAGTGAAGAACTCTTCCTGTAAAATATTTCTGGACTTTCTCAACTGTGTTAATATCAGATACGTAATGTGAGCTGTATTCGAGTATTGATCTAGCAAATGTTTTGTATGCTCTAGTTATTAGTGTAATATTACCAGAGAAAAAGCTACGTAAGATTAAATTAACAACTCTTAGCGCCTTTTTCGCTATGTAGTTACAGTGAGCTCTAGCACTTAGGTCATTTGAGATGAGTATTCCAAGATCCTTTACAGAGTTTGGGTCATCAACAAGGTCTTGTCTATTCAGCCTGTATTTTATTTTCTGATTTTTTTTGCCAATATGTAGGACAGAGCATTTATTTATTGAGATCTGAAGTTGCCATTTGTTTGACCATTCTGATATGTAGTCAAGGTCTTTTTGAAGGGTAGCGGTATTTTCTATGGTGTTGAATAGCTTTACATCATCAGCGAAGAGTACGCAGTTGCTCTTGATATGATCACAGAGGTCATTTATGTAGAGTATGAAAAGAGTTGGTCCTAGAACACTGCCTTGGGGGACACCACTGTTGACAAGTTATCATAAGCTTAGTTATTTATAGCTTTAGCTGAAATCCTGTTTCTACTCAGAGATGAGCAAAGATGTTAATTATGGTGCTGATATTCTTTCTAGGCTAAAAGATATGGTCTTCTTTATTAAGCTTTCCTTGAGGCTTTGTTGAGATATTTCTGCCAAGAAGACATGCCCCTCTTTTTCTGTGGAGTACTTCAGCCTCTAGAATCAACTATCACCTCTTCTTCTCCTAAATTCTTTCCTTAAGTCTAGCCAGTCCCCTCCTTTTTGGGAGGCCAGGCTATCATTCCTCTTTCCTGTGATAAAGTTTCTGCTTCTGAGAAATATTGGTAATCTGTTCTCCTGCTAGATTTTACAAAAGTATTATATTACTACTTTTAGGTACGTGTGGTGTCTAATATTATTTTGTACTTGCAAGAAGATAGGCTAAGAAAGAGTAGTTGGTTCACATTCCCTGCTTGATTGTTGAGTGGAATTGCATGTCATGTTTGTGCAACACCTTATCCTTTTCATTATGCAAGCTTTTGTTTCCTCTTTTTATTACAATTAATAAAATCCTAAGTTTGTCTCCTTAGTGCAATGCTTCTCAAAGTTTCTAGTGATACAACACTTTCTACAGTGATGAAATGTGGAACCCATTCAATTAAAAAGACACTTCCCTCAACCTTTTTGAATTTAGTACATGGAGCTCATTTAGGTAGTTTGTTTTAGAATGAAAATAATTTAAAAATAATCTAAAATTAACCATTCGAATTATGTACCTAATGCTATATAACAACAGCGCTTAGCATAAAGCTGTTGAAAAATGTTCTTTAATAGAAAATTCTG
This sequence comes from Bungarus multicinctus, assembly GCA_023653725.1. Taxonomy (NCBI): domain Eukaryota; kingdom Metazoa; phylum Chordata; class Lepidosauria; order Squamata; family Elapidae; genus Bungarus; species Bungarus multicinctus. Next base: position 52,497,606 of record CM042846.1, on the reverse strand, counting down.
AGTACTTAAGAATTAGGGGCAAGTCATTTTCCAGTCCAGTGAAATCCCATTGCCCTATTTCTGATTTTTTGAGGTTCTTTAGGCAAGAACAAAAGTTAACTTAGCACAGAACATTGATTCAAAATCAGTAACTACTACTGCAGCTAGAATTGTATATGCTCAACAATGGAAGTGTAATGAGATCTCGACAGATGAGAAGGTAATTAAGAAAATAATAGAATATACAGGAATGGATAGACTAACACTTACTATCAAAGATAAAGAAGAAACTAAATACTTTTTGACATGGGACTTATTTTTTTGATGGCTAGACAATAAAAACAGAAGTTAGAAAGAAAGAGACATAAAAAGGATAGATGTTAAAATGGACAAAATATTATTGTCACTACAGAATTAATGTTATTGTGATACATGTTATCACAATACACTCTGATTATGATTGCCTAAAAATAATTGTATCCAGACAACACACTGTTTGATTGAAATAGAATTTTTATATATTATACTAATAAAACAAATAAAATTTTTAAAAAATTAAGTAACTACTCTTGAGACCAATTCACTATTATAATTTTAAAAGAGCTCTGATGGTACAGTCCTTAAATAGAGTATATTAGGCAAACCCTTTCCATAGCCAGGAGTTTGATCCTGATGGAGCTCAAGATTTATTCAGCCTTCCATCATTCTGAGGTTGGTAAAATGAGCACCCAGATTTTTGGAGGCAATATAATGATGTTATAAACCACTTAGAGAGTGTTGTAAAGCACTATGGAGCAGTATATAAATCTAAGTGATATTGCTATTGTTATCAGATTTTGTAAAAGTCATACTGGATTAAAACTTGTGTGTTTTAATGAACACTGAGCCACTTCCACAATGAATCAGTAACAAGAAGGGTTGGAAGTTAACATGGCAAGGCAAAATCTTAGGCAGAAGTGGGCTCTGAGCTGCTGTTTGGCAGTGAAGACAGTGATGCAAGGATTGTGTTGAAGAATGGCTGATTTGGCCAGCTGACTAGCTGTGAAAGTATAAATGTGGAATTTTGAGGCACTGAGAAATACCTCTGTAGACTACGAGTTTCACAATCACTATTTTAATAAACTCACATAATTTTTTGTTCCTTGGCTTAGAAATCAAATCTTGTTAGTTTGTATGTGCTTATTTCAAAGATCTCTCTCTCTTCCTCCCTCCCCCCCCTCTCCTCACACACATACACACATACACAGCGAGCACAATTAAAACCAAAATTGAAGAAAAGTTTATAGCTTTCCTTCCTTTCTCTTCCACATATTACTTATTTCCCTGAGGCCCAGGTGATGGTATAATGAAGGAGAGAAAGTTATCTCTCTGTCCTCTTTTTTCCAACTTAAAGCCTTTCTATAGCTTTAGAAGAACCTCCTTTATTAGCTTCATTGGTAGAAGAATAATCAGAGCATTTATGGGCAGCAAATAATGAAGGCATGTCCTGATAAAACACGGTGACTTAAATATTTACATCAACCATTAAGGATGCAAATTAAAGATGGAATTTACATGAGGATGTCACTAGGTAATATAAGTAATACTTTTGCACAATTCATTTTGTGCAGATGCCTATAGCAGCAGTCGTAAGGAAGGCACAAGATGGACAGGTACACCAGAGAAATTGAAAACCTAGAAGGTGGTGCAGGGATCTGATTCGATTAAAATTTCCAAATTTGAAATTAAATGTTGGTGTATGTTTATGTGTCTTTGAAGATAGCTTGGACACTGTACTGAGTCCTGTAGAATGTTGCAAAATAGATTGATTAGACTAAAGAAATACAACAAACACACGCACACTTACACACAAACACACCCCACTCCGTGTACATAGGCACAGGTATACTTTTAATATTTTACATGAATGTATTATCCATACATTTAAATGACTTCATGTATTAAGAGGGAAGGAACTAAAATGGTATCTTTTGAAAACGTCTAAAAAATAAGAAAACCAGTGGATAAATATTCTGCTTTTGCATCCTGCCCATTGGCAAAACTTTCCAATTCGGATGAACAAATACATTTCCTGAAAAATAGTTATGTGACAGAACCAGCTCTCTATACCTTTTGTAAAGATTTTTGCCTTCCTAGCAAGATAATTATACCTAAATTGCTAAACATATGTTTAAATTACATTATTTGAAAGGAAGGCAACTCTCCATGTAACACCACCTTCTTGAAATGGAATATGAAACAGAAAAAAAGTGTGTTGACACATTCTCAGTGAATCTAAGGTGACTTTTAAGCCAAATTATTTGGAGAAAGCTATTGTCTTTTCAAACATATTGTTAATCAATGAATAAAACTTTTATGTTAGAAAAGCTGTTTTAATGCAATGCTTTGTCTATTTTTTTTCTCTCCTTTAGACTTTGGACTTATTTTGTGAAGCTTGCAATGAAGTGTCTTTTAATGTACCTCACAAAATGAAGATGGGGATGTTTATTGGCAGAGGTGAGATAATACCTTCTCTTGCATGCTTTATTTGTAGACACTGGAATTTGAATCTGGGTTTTGTAAAAGTCTTTTACAGCAACAGCAATTTGCTAGAGGCTAACAATATCATCACTGTAAGTGGTAGCTAGAAAAGTTCCGACTCCTATGATTTAATATAAACTGCATTTATTTTAAATTATTTAGGCCTTTAAGAGTTACATTCTTTAAAAAAAAATGAACTATAGAATTGGGCCATTAGAAGTGGTAGTGGTTAGAATGGGAGGGTCAGTTTAAGTTCTCCCCAAATATCGGGTGACTTTGGATTATTCTCTATGCCTTTTCTCTTTTCAACTGGTTTTCGAATTTCTTTTTTTTTCTTACAGTAAAAATGAAACATTGTTTTAATGATACTGGAATTATTGGCATAAACAATCCCAATTTTATAATTCTGGAAGATGGTTCACTGTATACCAAAAATGCTATTTCTTTGACTACACATGAAAGTATCATTACTGTATTTTCAAAAAACATTTATACACATGAGCAAAAGCGGATATATGTTAGCTTGCTAACGTACCCCCAAAAGGTATATATAATTATATTATATACATACAATTTCTTTCATTCTTGAGTCTATCACTATCATACATCTCTTATCATCCATCTTGTATTCATTTTACTTTATTTGAGAGTAATATGAAAATAAGCTTAATAAAGTGAGAATGGGACATTTAAGTATGTTGAAAAAAGATATGTCCTCTAGAATGAATAGGAGATGAATACACATGGATGTTCAGGAAGAAAAAAGTATGTTCAGTAGGCTTAGTGATACAGAGAGAATGAATAAGGACTGAATTGCATTACAAATATAACAAGGAAAATTGAATGGGTTGAAGATGTGGTTGGGTGGAATTAATGACATTCTCAAAAATGGAGGGGTGAGAAGTTTAAAGAACAAAAGGCAATATTGAAACAGTTAATAATCATAAAGAAAGCAACATCGTTCACAAGGATAAAGAAGTGTATAAATTATTACATTATGAGAGAACAAGGCATAGATCAAAACAAATAAAAAACAAAGTATCTAATATAAAATCCTTTTCATAACAGAAAGTAATCATAACTGGATTACTTTTATTCTTATTTATTTATTAAATTTATTTGGCACCCATCTCATATCAAAATGATTTTGGGTTATTTAGTTTTAAAACACTAAAATCCTAACAGATAAATAATTCTAAAACAATAAAAATAGAAATCGCAATAAAAATATAGTTAAATGATGGGAAGGAAGGGAACAGGATGTATGTGGAGGAGATGGATTGCCTCTTAATTCATCAATCACCCCCAGTGTTATGCTCCCCTGTTGGGGCCTCAAGCCATCTGGCAGAGCTAGGTCTTCAGGCTCTTGTAGAAAGTTGGAAGGGTGGGAGCTAATCTCGCTTCAGGGAGTGAGATGTTCTAAAGGTCAGGAGTCATGAGAGAGAAGGCATTTTTCCTGGACCCTGCCTGTTGGAATTCCTTGATTGAAGGGGCCCATAGTATGTCTCCTCTGCCAGCAAAGGTGGGGCTGACCATTCCAGATGGGGTGACACGGTTCCTCAAGTAACCCAGACCCATGCCATGCAGATTCAATGACATTTAGAAATAATGGTTGCAGCCCAAAATTTTATCTAGAAAATTCAGAATATACAGTAAGAAAAGCACAGAAGCAGTGCAGGTGGTTTATGGTTAATGGGGATATTAGCTCTGATCTCCAAGATATATGAGCAACTGATTCAGTTTAAATATTTATCCATATATTATTATTTCATTTCCCATTAATACCATCAAAACAAGATAATTTAGCCATGCCAGTATAATGGCCTTCTATATGAGGCACAAGACTGTGCTGAAGGTGCATCTAGTCCTGTGTTGGGCCTGGAAGTCAGCAGGGTGACATTGAGCCAGTCACCGTCTTTCAACCCAACTCATCACACAGGATTGTTGTGGGGAAAAATAGGAGGAGGAAGGAATATTAGGTATATTCATTGTAGATAATTAAGCTCATATTAAGTAAATTAGATTTGATCTTTCCTTTTCTTTTTTCTTATCTCATTTTTGATTGCTTACCTTTTCTTAGTTATTTGCTAAGATGTTGCTTGCTCCTCAAGGATATTAGGAATATGTATATGTTTTATTTTCATGTTTGTATTGCATCTTTTAGCATTACTATTTTATTATATATTGTTCATATGATGATATAAAACTCAAGAATATGAAAATGTACTGTTAACATTTTTATTAATATATGGATAAATATTCCTATGAAATAAAAAATGGATTATCAAACAAACTTGATCAGTAGCATTAGTGTTTTAATAATTGTTATAATCAAAATGGAAAAACAATTTAATTGCATAATCTGATATGTAAAGTATTAAAATTATTTTAAAAAGCAAAAGAATTATATTTTTATCACACTACAATTATGTTAGGAATTAATATTACCTGTTACAATGTTTGGAATAACAGAGATCAAAGGGTGTAACTCCAAAAAAAAAACCTGCCACAGAGAGGAAGGGGTCAAGCTATTTTCTAAAGCATCTGTAGGCCAGACAAGGAATAAAGGATGGAAACTGAACAAGGACAGATTTAACCTGCAAATAAGGAGAAACTTTCTGATAGTGAGAACAACCAACCAATGGAACAGTTGCCCTTGGAAGTTGTGGAAGCGTCATCATTTGAGACTTTCAAGAAGAGATTGGACCGCCATCTGTCAGAAATGGTGTAGGGTCTCCCGTTTGGGTAGGGGGTTGGATTAGATGACCTACAAGGTCCCTTCCAACTCTGATAATCTGTTAAAAGATCTGTTAAAACAAAAGCATGATTGCTATAGAAATGTGTTTAGGTTTCTCTCTTTCCTCTCTTCTAGGACTCAAAAACTAGGAGAAGGCATGTCCGAGCAACTGTTGTGGGACGAACAAAACGAAGATGGGCTCCAGTCCCAACTATTATAATGGAAAACTCACTAGGGCCTTTTCCTATGCAAATTCAACAGGCATGTTTTTAATGTAGTCTTCATTTGAAATTTCAAATGATCTCCGCATCTAAATTACAACTGCCAATGAATGAAATGTAATCACAGAAGTAGACTTCTTCTCAGAATGTAAATTGTTCTCTCAGAATGTAAATTGTTCTCCTCCTAATTCTCCCATAGTATCTTGTTACCAACCTTTAAATAGTTTTCTAAAGCAGGGGTCTTCAACCTTGATAACTGGAGGACTTCAACTCCCAGAATTCCCCTGACAGCTTTGGGAGTTGAAGTTTGCCAGGCCTAAAGTTACCAGGGTTGGAGACCCCTGTTCTAAAGCACTGGGAGAATCCTGTTTGAGGAGGAACAAAGTGTCTCTGCAAAATCCTTTGCAGTGCTGAAGCAAGGCAAAGTACCTCCATGAGGCAAAGTGCCTCACCAAGGCATATCACTTGCAAAACTGCAGATACATAATATACTCATTGTTGTGAGGATAATATTTTCTTTGTTGTGATTCTACTTAATTTCAGAAATGAAATTAAATTGCTGCTAAGTCCATCTAGAAATAACATGCATACAGTAACATCTGATGGAATTCCATATTTATTTATTTATTTATTTATTTATTCATTTATTCATTTAGACTTATATACCGCCCCCTCTCCCAAAGGGACTCGGGGCGGTGAACAGCCAAGATAAAAAATACACATACAGAACACATGTACAATATGACAATCTTAAAAATTAAAAGAATTAAAAGAATTATACTATAATTCTACCAATTATAATTAAATTTTTAAAGGACTTTGTCTTTAGAGTTGATTGACAAGTCATAATAGCCTCTCCATTGCTAAAAATTTTCAAAATTACGTTAGTCTAGATGCATTCTGATACAGTTTAGTTGAGATAGCATACTTGCATTATAGACTTTTCATGGAATATGTTTGATCTAGAACAATTAATATGCCATGCCATATGTTAACCCATTTAGTTAGCAGGTTACAAGCATTACACACCTCATATGGTGCCTATTGGGCACTGAAGTATACTGTGATCTTAATGATCTGTATAAAGAAGTCCTTTGCAATAATCCTTGGCTGTTCCAGTGCACAAAAGATTCTTAATGAATTTTCAATGATTTCAGTTCAATTGTAGGCAAGAAGTAAAGAATTACATATGTCAATTTAATTTCATGTCTTTATTTCAGCTGTCTTCTGACACGGCACTAAAGTACAATATTAGATATTTCATCACCGGCCCTGGTGTTGACAAACCACCACTGAATTATTTTTACATTGAACAAGAAACTGGAAATCTCTTTGTTACTTGCCCAATAGATCGGGAAGAATACCCAGAATTTCAGGTATGTGATTCTGTACATAGACATGTACATATATACACACCACAAAAATAATGTTATGAGTCTGTATGCACTGCATAGATTTCAGAACCTATGACTTTGATTTGCCAATATTCTTTGAATTTACATTTAATAATCAGATCCATAATAGACAGCTATTTTGAAATTAATTAAATTGTATTAGTGTAATTACTCCCTATTTATTTAATAATATTTATGTCCTGTTACATTAAAAATTATTACTTGGAGCAATTTTTGGAGGGTTCTTCTGGTTATACTTAAAAAGCGTACTTATACATTGAAAACAATTTAATTGTAGGAAACTTTTGTATCTGAGGTATGGGATAAACACATTAACTTGTTAGTCATCACAAAGTTTCCTGTGCACACAATCTTCTTCCCAGGTTTCTTCAAAAAAACTCCAATTTTTTCCCTATAATCCAATCATGCCAAGGAAAATAGACAGTATACCTAATAGACCTAGATATAAAGAACATGTCCATGAGAGGCTGTCCAGGTTCGCCAATAATCTTATGAATATAATAATGGGTTGTAGAAGAATGCAAACCTTATAGTTCTTTCTTGGTTCCTATTTGAACTTTCATTTTTCTTATCTCACCCTTTATCATTTTCCCTGGGTTTATATTGCTTTAGCCAGTGTCTTATAAGTATTCTTCCATCAAGCCTCTGTGCTTACACAAAGACATCCTTTCTATGACCGTGGTATTTTTCTACTTTTCTTGGTAATTTAATGGGTCCCTTTTCCTATTATATTATTATTATTATTATTTTCCAAATAAATAGATAAATGTTCTTTGCCTTGAATTGACCAAACATAAAAAGACATAATAATCTTAAGATTATTATTATTATTATTAATAATAATAATAATCTTAATATTATTATTATGTCTTTTTATGTTTGGTCAATTCAAGGCAAAGAACATTTATCTATTTATTTGGAAAATTTATATTGCCACCTGCTTGCTCACAGGTGACTAAAGGCGGTTACAGGAAATTAAAATGTAATATAAAACAACAACAACAACAATAATAATAATCTTGTTATATTATTATATAACAAGAACAACAACAACAATAATAATAATAATAACTCCCCTCCTGGTGACAACACACATTCATACCATCCATCCCACTCTGGGTTCCCCAGGCCTGTTACCAGAATCATGTCTTTAGGGCTTTCTGAAAGAGTATCAGAGAGGGGGTTCAGACTAATTTCTGGAGGGATGTTCCAGAGGGAGGGAGCCACCACGGAGAAGGCCCTTCTTCTGGTTCCTGGCAGATATATCTCATTAGGGACTGGACCTGCAACATTCCTTGCCTCCTCACTCTAAGGGAAATAGCTAATATTTTCTTCTGATTCTTTCTCCTACCAATGTTCGTATATCTCTTTTTATGTCTATAGTTTCTTATGTCATTTTAGGTTAAAATAGCTGACTTTGCCTTATGACCTTCATCTATTTAATCTGTACTTCATCTTTATGTCTGATACTTGTATGCTCTTTACCTATTTTTTTTTTATCTTTTCTAGAACTTAGCACTACACCTTGCTATAAGAAAGGAGTTTCTAATGCAGGAGCATTCACCCTGTGCCCATACAAATATAATTGATCAAAGCAAATTCTATACAGCACGTGGATTAAATAATTGTGCCCTGATTTATCATGAATTTTTCATTGTCTACAGAGGAATAAGTGTTTCTTTTATTGCATTTTCTGCAGCTCATTTGCTATGCAATGACACCGGATGGATATACCCCAGAAATACCACTTATTCATATAATCAAAATAGAGGATGATAATGATAATACTCCAGAATTTGAGTATAATATTTATACTTTTCATGTACCTGAAAACAGCATAATTGGTAATTGAACATTTAAATAAATCTCAGATCACAGATTTGGAATACAGCTAGCCCTCATTTAGCAACTACAATCGGGGTTGGCAACTTGGTTATTAAACAAAGCAGTCACTAAGTGAAATAATGACTATGCTTTTGATCTTACTTCAGCTTTCATTTGCTTTAGAGACATACAAAGATTGTAAATGGGAGGATCTGTTGCAAATTTACTTTTTTTTCACCATTATAAGGCCACTGCACAAGGCCATCACTAAACAAGGTCTACCTGTATCTGTTCTGATATGTTTTGTGTGAAATTACCACATCAGTTATTTAAGTGGAAATGTAGACTTTGTTATTGAGGAATGCAAAATGTATTAATAACAACATATAATAGTAGCAGTAGAAGGGTATATTTAATAACATGTCAAATACTTTTTGTATTGAAGTGCCTTTCCCACTTCCTAGGGCTGAGATAGTATGACTGGCCCGCAGGCACTTTATGCCCAAGGTGGGACTAAAACTCAGTGTCTCCTGGCTTCTAGCCTGCTGCCTTAACCACCAGACTAGCTAGAGTGTTATTAGATGGGGAAATTGATATAATTAACTTTGATATTTGAATAATGTGGGCATAGTTTTTCTTCTAAATGAGGAAGACCTGAGTATTATGAAAACCTAAAATTGATGCCTTCTACACACAGGAACATTAGTTGGACAAGTGAGTGCAATGGACAAAGATGAGCCCAATACATTGCATAGTAAAGTGAAATACAGAATTATATCCCAGAGTCATCAGAAACTTCATGAATTTGTTATAGATCCAGATTCAGGCTGTATTACGGTAGCATTACATCTGGACAGAGAGGTAATTTTCAATTTAGTGCTTCATCAAAATACTATGTGATATCATAAGTGAAATAGCATAAAACTAACAAAGGATAAAATAGATCGGTCTTAGATAGAGTAGCCGCAATATAGCTGAAGTGAAAAGTCCTTTTGATAGTTAGGAATTATATAGATATTGTAAACCCAAATTCAGATAATTTAATGGTTAACTTTGGAACAATGTCTCGGTCTGTCTTACCCATTTCATAAGATATGAAGAGGGATGGTGAAGGGAAAGAAACGAATATATTGCCTTGAGTATCTGAGTACTCATGCCTTGAGTATTAAACAGTTCCAGTTATTTTTTTTGGAGAGTAATCTTTGGATGAAATGGCAATATTCTTAACTAAGTGAATAATCCCATGGCCTTGCTTTTTTAAAAAAAATAAAATAAAAATAAAAGTATTTTCAATCAGCCCAGGAAAATTATGCCTATATTTTTTCTAATGTTCTTCAGACTGTGTCAGCATACACACTACACATAGAAGCAAGAGATATGGGAGGTGAGGAGTTTGGTTTGTACTCTACAGCAGCAGTAAATATTGAGATTGGAGATGTAAATGATAACCTCCCTCAATTAGCACAAAATATGGTAAGTCTAACATAGTAAAACCTATTGAGGATGTTACTTCTTTATGATATTTTTAGGGTGTTAACCCAGTTATGTTAAATTAAAAATAATAATAATTTGGACACTTACTTTAGAAACACTGTGGAATTTCTGTTAGACTGCTTCTGCTTATTTCATTATGCAGATCCCAAATTTGTTCCAACCTTTCAAAGCAAATTTAGGGGATGCCACAGGGTTGGAAGGATTAAAATTTACTCTACTATTGGACCACAATCTGTTCACAGAATAATAGAGATAGTATCAGGAAGGTTAAAAGTCAGAATGAGCAGCAAAAAAGCATCAAGTATGCTGAACAACTAGATGTTAAAAAAGCTGCTCAGTAACATGACAACACCGTAAAAGGTGACAAAGAAATAGGGGAGGGTTAAAGTAGAAGGATTAGAGTTTGAGATAGTCAGAAAACATTTATTAGCTTGGAAAGAATTTTCAGGATAAGATGAATCCTGTCTCATACTACTGAAGAAACTTGTTGATGTCTAACAATTAGTTATTACCTTTGGGAAATACTTAAGGATTGATAAATTGCCAAATGATTGGAGAACAAATTCTATCTTTGCTTTTTTAGAAAAAAGTGGCAAAGGATCTGAGAAATTGGCTAAAAAGCCAGGTAAAACTGGACAGGATCATATGATTATTAAATGAATCTTATCTGGCATTAGAACTATTCATAAGCTAATATTTGAACATTGGTTTTTTCAGTATGTAGGGGAGATATATGAAAATATAGAACATACAGAAATATTATGTATTCCTGTTGAAGATAAAGATGAACCCAGAACATCATCATGGATGAGTGTATTTGCTATTACTAAAGGAAATGAAGATAATAGTTTTGCTCTTAGAGTTGATCAACAGCAGAATATTGGGTGTTTAACCACTTTAAAGGTAATTATGGATAGTAAAAAGTGTTACTGCAATGATATGAATTGAATTTTACTTAATTTTAAGGTGTGAATTACTTGTTGAAATACATTTTTCACAACTTTCTAAAGACGTATTTTATATTTTTTAAATGTAATACTGTTTCCCATTAAAACACGTTGCGATAGAGGAGAGAGAAAACTCAAATGAAATTTGATAATAATAATAGACCCTGTATTTTCATCAGTAAGTTGAAATCACAATAGTAAAATGTCTTAGTAGTAGTATATTGATTTGAATAGCATTTACTTCCTTCAGGAACTGGATTATGAGAAAAGCCATGAAAGAAGATTAGAAATTGTTGTAAATAATGAAGCACCTTATGTTTCACCTCCAAATTCAAGAGCTCTTCCAATAAGTATGGCGAGCATTGTGGTCAAAATTAAGGATCAGGATGAAGGACCTGCATTTGAATCTTGTGAATACATTCTATACATAAATGAACGCTTATTGAGTGGCACAGTGGTTGGTAATTACCAAGCAATGGATCCAGAAACTGGAAACAAACCCTTAAGGTACAAAATTATTATATTGTTTGGTTTGTTTATATATTGTGGGTAACACAAAGCAATTATAATTAACTTACATTGTTGGAATAAATTTGAGGTACATAATGTTAAAATATTTATTCTTAACAGTTACAGAATAATAAAGGACCAATGTGGTTGGATCACCATTGATGAAATAGGAAACCTCAAAACAACCGACATTTTAGAAAGAGATTCAAAAAACATAGAATACAGTCAATGCAATGTAACAGTATCTGCAGTTGATCAAAGTGAGTATCAAATATTGTGAAATGTTGATGTTTTTGCTACATGCATAAAGCTACCTGATGTGACCTACAAAAATATGATCAGATACTGATGGCTATATTAAAATATTCTTTTATTGTAATCTTATGATCAAATTTTTGCAACCTTGATCTAAGGCCCTAAGTAGACATGTCTAATATTTGAAATACATTAATTGTATATCTCTTTTTAGGCCAATCTCCTTTGGGTCATTTTACAACATTTACTTGCGATGATTGACATTTTTCTTCAAAATCCATCTTTTTAGGTGTAGAGCCTGAATTATATTGTCCTATAGTGGAATAGATCTTTGTCCATCCTTCCCTGAGTAGAAAACCATGAGCTGATTGTTATTTAACTTACTTTTGCATTTATTAGATACTTATTGCACTTTTCTCCTGAGAATTTGGGCAACACATATATTTGGCAGTTATTAATTCTATTAACAATGCATAATTCTATAAAAACTACAACTCTGTGGATGTGTGCTGTAGCTGTCAAAAAAGCCAATACAGTCCTAGACTGAATCAACAAAGGAATAGTATCAAGATCATATGAAGTATTACTACTGCTTTGGTAAGGCCAGATTTAGAATACAGCATCCAGTTTTGGTCACTGTGATACAGAAAAGAAGTTGAGACTCCAGAAAGAGTGCAGAAAAGAGTAACAAGGATGATTAGGAGGCAGGAACTGGGTAAAGGAATAGGGATGACAATGATAGCAGTCTTCCAATATTTGACAGGCTGCCATAAAGAAGAGGGGAACACCTTCTTCTCCAAAGCACCTGAAGGCAAGGCAAGAAGTAACATAAATATATCCTAGATAGCTCTAACCTAGAGTTAAGGAGAAATTTCCTGACAAGAACAATTGGTGGAACAGCTTGCCTCCAGAAGTTATGGATGCTCCCATAACTTCCAAAATCACTTTTTTGAAGAAAAGATTGGACAATCATTTTTTTCTGGAATGCTATGAGATCTCTTGCTTGAGCAGGGGGTTGGATTAGAACCAGGGTCCCCTCCAACTCATTATTCTGTTACAATGGCTTTCTTCCTATGGATTATGAATTAGGATAGTTTGTGAAACCAATAAGATGTTTTATTTAGCTTTCACAGAAAAATACTTTTGTAATGTTATATGGTTTGATCAAGTTACTCTCATTACCGTATTAAAACTAAGCATTCTGATTTCCCTAGGTGGTAAAACAGGAAATGGGATAATTGTGATAAAACTTGCTATTGAGAACAATTACCCAGTGAGTACCAGTAAACACTATGTCATGTGTAAAGATAAAAAACCAATCTGTATAAATGCCAGTGACATTGATTTACCAATGTCCACTATACCTTTTCATTTTGAAATAGAGAAGCCAATGGACTTAAAATGGAAGTTAACTCCAAATGATGGTATGTTTTTGGTTTTTAATATCTACAAAATATATTGTGATTAATGTAAGTATCATATGAAGTGTAATTTGTGGTTTTGAATTATTTCTTTCATAGATGCATCAGCACTGCTTTCTCTAGTTGAAGATATAGACTATGGGGACCATTATATTCTTCTCAGAATATGTAATGGAGAAAACATCAGAAAAAGTGAAATATTAGTTCATTATTGTGACTGCGCAATTCCAAGTAACTGCTCCAAATCCACCACAAACATGTCAATGGGTTATTCTGCTTCAGACATTCAAGTAGAGCGCACTCCAGCTGCAGCACCTGTTTTAGGAGCCTGGAGCATTCCTGCAATTGTCATGGGTTCATTAGCAATGCTATGTAAGTATGTGTATGACTTGTAGAAGCAACATGAACTGTGAAGGGTCTCACACTACATTCAGTCCTTGCTTAGCAAACACCTCAACTATCTTAGGTTATAAAAAAATCATTTTCCAACGAATGCATATATTTCTGACCAAATTTTGTGTGAATAATGCAAGCCAGAAAGAGAATGACATGTAGCTGAATGAAGACTTTATTTAAATGAAATGGCAGCAAGCAAGATCTTCGCTGTGTTGTTTTCAGTCACATGTTCATTTATCAACACATTTTGCTAATAACTTGATTGGACCAGAATTTGGTTGCGAATGAGAGTGGGTATAGGAAATCCTATATCCTAATGGAGGGGTAGGAAATAGCTCCTTATTTCCTATCTATGGCTACCTAGATAGCCTATTATAGCCATTGTTTCTAAGCAAAATTATTTCTTTAAAGCTGTTTTTTTTGTCTTATCCATGTCTCGTCTCTTTTATAAAATTAAACCCCAACTTAATTTCATTATTTAATAAATTGTAATTTCATATATTTATTTAAAGCACATAAATAAGCCACCTTGTTTTCTGTATTTTTCTCTTGCAGCAGGCTTTGGTGCACCTTTTGGACTTTGGCTCTACAGAAAACGTCGCACACCTCAGGAAGAATCTGATTTAAGATTTGAGAATTTAACAAGATCAAACACTGAGGCACCAGGTGAAGGAAACACAAGACCAAACACTGAGACATCAGGTGAAAGAAACATAAGATCAAACACCGAGGTACCAGGTGAAAGAATCATAAGATCAAACATTGAGGCATCCGGAAATACAGTAAGCAACACCTTGCCTTGTATAGTAGCAAATGTAACAGATTTATTTGGATAGATTATGAGAAAGAGCAAAATATACTGTCTCATTGTTTTAGAAAGCAAAATACATTGCATTTGTATCAGTAAATTGGGGGGTTGTGATGTGCTCATATGCTTAAAGCTAAATACTATGGTATTTTTTGTACATAGGAACATATTATCTACCATCATTCTTTTCTATTTAAATGTTTAGAAGTATAAATTTTCCATTTAAAAAAACCTGCTCTGGCTGAATCCAGAAAAATGTTCTGAATATTTTGATATTCTGACAGAAGAGAATATTTATGACTCAGGAATGAACTGTGAGGTCTTTAGTGCTCTCTGAACTTGGTGATTTCTTGCAGAAATTTCATTATCAAACTAGATAACACATGCATCAACACAGTGACCATGTTACCTAGTTTATTTAAGTTTATACCCAGTGCAACTCAGCCAGTGAAGTTAACCATATAGTGTTCCAGTTAACTTATTATTTTGATCATATGAAACTTCAAGATATAGGGTTTTTGGTGCTCTCTGAGCTTGATGGTTTTCTTGTAGATAGGAAATGTCTGCAAGAAATCCACAATTTCAGAGCACAAAAAACCCTACACATTGAAGTTTCATATGTTAGAATAATAAGTTAACTGGAACATTATATGGTTGACCATACTGGCTGGGATATTCTGGCTATAAAGTTACATCATTAATCGTGAATGTAGGCAATGGGTAAACATTGTGAAGAAATGGATGACAGAGGACAAGTGGATTATTATTCAGCCAGTAAGCATGCTGAAATATACAATTAGATCTGGGTACAAACTGTTCAGGAATTTTTTTTTCTAAAACATTTTTTCCTCAGAAATCCTATTGTTATTTTTCATATTCCAGAATTTAAATGTAATTCCCGTGTCAACAATGAATGAATTCATAAATATGAATACAGACACAGTAAAAACTGAAAAGAAAGATTTGGAAACAGGAAAAAGAGAATGGCATTCCACATCAGAATTAATCAAGGGAGGAAAAGTGAATCATGTGGCACTATCTTTGCAAAACTGTGCGCCTTCTTTAAGGAATTCATTCAGAGATTTCTGTACAGAATGGCAGAAGTTCACTAACCCTCGCTTATCTGAAGTAAGTGTTCTGATACAAATTTCTAAAAGCGTATAATTTTCTAGTTTTGAGTATTACAGAGCTGAAAAGAACATGTTGGTCTTATCCCATTAAGGTACTACTTTGTATCACAGTTCTTAAAAATAATCCAAAGTGGTGGCAAGGTACTTTACAAATAACAACAATATTATCCCATTGATATAAAAACTGATATCAACTATCTAAAATATGAGCAGCTAATCAAGCAAAAGGTAGGAAGCATGATGAAAATCAGCACAATTTTCCAGATTTTGCCTCAATCTTAACCCATGTTTTCCCATTCTGGTAACATACATATTCTCACAGCCATAGGGAATATGAGACCTAAAGATAATACATCTAGAATATACCATATGGGGGAAAAAGCTGTTAACATGCTTCCAATATTTGTCTTGAAAAACTTAATGCTGGAATTTAAGACCAGCACCTTAAGACAGAATTACAATGATAGCTGTATTCTTTCAAATAAACCAGCACGTTCCTCCAAAAAATATATTTTTTTATAAAAAATCCATTTTATGTATATGAAATATAGTATGTATGATATAGATGACGAAGAGGTTACAGACAATTAGAAGATAACTTATTTTTGCATGATACATATGTTTTAAAAAATGATTATACTTTTATTGTTTTTTGTTCAGATGGTATTTCTTTGTGGACAAGAGGAAGAACATAACCTGGCTAAAGAGTATTTACACACATATAATTATGAAGGCAAAGACTCACCAACTGGTACTCTAAGTTTTTGTACAGGAGAGTCAGAAGAAGAGAAACTGAGTTTTTTAAACCAGCCAGAGCCTCCATTCCGGACATTAGTTGAAATTTTTGTACAGAAGGATTGCCTTTAAACTATTCCTGAAACTCAGCTCACTTCAACTAAGAAATTCCCCTTTGCAAATTCAATTGAAATGAATGAACGCTCTTGCGAAGTTCTAATAAACTGTAATAGAATTTTAAAATAATTTCTTCCCCATAGTTGTGTCTATCCATTCATTCTTTATGGGATATTTTGGAATTTTTAAGAATTATTTTAAACAGAGTACAATGAAAAAATGATTTAAAATATTAAGGATTTGAACTCTCCTAGAGATATTGCTTTATGTGAATAATTCAATTACAAATTTAAATGTTTATTTTTACATCCTTAAATAACCATTTTGTTCACTATAATTTAAAATACAAGTGTTTCCATATCCAAGCCACTATTCCCTTTTGAGGTAAATGGTGATATGCAAAGCGCAGAAAAAAAATGTACTTCAGGATTTGGAAAACTCAAGTGTAGAAAAAAATGTACTTCAGGATTTGGAAAAGTCAAATTTTCATCCTTAACTTATACTTACAGCATTTTCAAAGATATCTTCAGAATTGAAGAACCTCATAGAAATTAATGGAACAATGTACCAGGTTTTGAAAAATGTCTTCTATATATGTATGTACTATGTGTGTGTGTGCGTGTGTATTCCATGCAAAATATATGTATTACTTTGAGAAACCTCTTTAAGATTGTACTCATATTTAATGTGCTTTGAGAAATATCACTATGCTATAAGAATAATATATTCAATACATATATAAAATGTATATTTTTTATTATACTGAAAAACAAATCTTTGGCTATTGGTATCAATTTTGATCTAATCCAGTTATCATAAAATTCAGCGTCTCATCTATCTGAAATACATCAAGGCCAGAGCTGAAGTTTGATATTCAGAAATTAAGCAATGCAATGTCATCAACATACAGGAAGTCCTTGGTTTATGACCAGTTGTTTAACAACCGTTTGAAATTACAATGGACCTGGCTTGCTTTTATGAAAATCCCATGGTCAGCAGGGACACTGCGATTTGCAATATTTTTCCTGGCATTTTTGGTTGACTTTCAGCAAAAAAACGCCAATTTGCTTAACAACTGTAGTGATTCACTTAATGACTGCCACAAAAAATGTCACAAAATCAAGACTGGTTACATGGGTCCTAATCTTAAGATGGATCCAATTGTGGTCATAAGTTGAGGAATACCTGTATAATAACTTATATTTTAATGAATTGTGAGACAAGCCATTGGCTTTATTATTTTGTCTGATAGCAAATACTGGCTATAAAAGTACAATTAATCAAAGGAGAAACTGAGCATTTTTGTCCAGTACCTTTAGGGTGAAGAAGATGAAAAAAATTAATCTCTAATTTAGATTCAAGGCAATTTGATCTCATATTTGAGCCATTTAATAAATCCTATACATTTTTATCCTTGGCCCATTTAATAAATTCTATAGACATTCAAATTTAGTTAATATATTGCTTAACCTGTCTCTTCATAAGATTTTTGGGGGATATTCTGCTTTTCATAAAGTGTTTGCATGAATATATGCATTTCCATCCAGTTTTTATAGATTTTCCTGCAATGAAATGAAAATGATCAAAGGCTGCCAAACTATTTTAGATGTATTAATATATCAACACTGATAAACTGATGGCTACTTCAATGACATATTAGACTTAATTATATACAAAATTATATATTTTTCAATTTGTGCTCATTAAAGTTGACTCTAAAATTTTAAAAGGTTGTAAGCTCCTTTCAGGAATAATGGAAGAAATCAGCATGCACAAAATCCACACTTATAATACTTATATAAACACAAGTGCTACTATATCTCTACTGTTTTAGAACCTGTCAGTCTAGTGGTATACCACATATTTTATATATATTATCACTTTCTTCCAAACTCCTACATATGATTTTTATCCATTCAATGAAGCTGATGATTATGCTGAAATATATTGATTATACTATCTGTCCTTAGTATGTTTGAACTTAACTGTAGTGATTATTAAGCTAAATATTGATATTGAATATATTTATTGCTAGATAAATTAAGCATTTTATTTAACACACAGCTTCACGTATGCATAGCATGAAGTAAGAAAAAATGAAGATTAACTGTAGATTTCAGATATCTACTTTCAGTTCACATATAAGCATTCATAAATACAATAAAGTATGAATACATGGATGCAAAAAACAAAATGGAAATAGTGGCTAAAAAGCCATGACAGGTAAGAAGGTATATTGAGTCTTATGTTGAAATAGCGATAGTAGTAACACTTAGACCTATATACTGCTTCACAATGCTTTACAGCTCTCTTTAAGCAGTTTACAGAGCATATTGCCCCCAACAACCTGGGTCCTCATTTTACTGACCTCGGAAGGATGGAAGGCTGAGTTAACCTTAAGCTGGTGAGAACTGAACTGCAAAAGTGCCAACAGTCAGCAGAGGTAGTCTGCAGTACTGCATTCTAACCACTGTACCACTACACCTCTTATGCTATGTATTGGGATTACTCAGGATCAGAATAAAATAGACTTATTTCTATTTCATCAATAAAGTCATTTTTAAGAATAGCCTAAATACATACTTTGTTAGTTATCACATTTTAATTACTGAAATAGATTATTTATTAGTAGAAATATAATTATAAAATAAAGCACTAATTAAATAATATGCAGAGAGTATTTGCTATGATTTTGGTCCTTGATTCAAAGCAATAGAATGAGACGATCCAGTCCAGGCCTCTGCAAAAGACATTCAGTCCAATTGAATATCTGACTGTGGTACAAGATTTTTAAAATATTTAATTCTGACATAACCTGATTGTAAATAAAACTAGAACAGTTTTAGATTTTTTTTTTCAGCAGAGTGAGGTGAGATTTGCAACCATGCTATACAAGAGATTAATATATAAAATGTAATGGAAGTACCAACTTTTAAATTTACATGCCTTTAAAAATAATTTTAAGGTGCTTGTAACTTCATATAGGACAAAATATGATTTTTGCAGCAATGATCTCTCTTATTGCAGGAAACACATTAACTAAATTTCAAGCAATATGTTGAAAAAAATTGTGCAAAGGGAAAAATTGTGCAATTTTGTAAACAAAATTGACATCAACAGTAAATGTTGGATTTTGGGAGGGATTTGGGGAATATAAGGGAATAGTTCACTATTGATTTACTTTATTATAAAATGGTTAATTCATAAAGTCAAATCAGCTATTAAGAGAGTTTATCAAATACAATCATTGTATTGGTCTATATGAGAGATAGAGTGAAAATTAGGAGGAATGCATGGCAATTAAAATACCTTTCTCAGCTCTTCAATAAAATTATTTTTATAAGAATGACAGGACTAAGGAAAGCCTTTCCAATACTGAGTTCATACCCTTCACCTATACTTTTCCATTATTGCTTTTTATATGAATAGCAGGTGTTTTTTTTTTTTTGCAGTATTCTACTGTATATGTTCAAGAGCATTAACAGCAAATGTATACTTCTTAAGTCCCACAATCAACATGGAGAAGGTTCAGAAAGTCTCTCCACCCTGAATAAATTCTAACTATAGTATGAGCCACTTCTAAAATACAGTTCTGGACCAACATCAATAAAAGAAGTATATACCTTATGGCTTATCATTCAAAAGTATAAGATAGTTTCCAATAAAATATTTAACTTGTATAGATCTTTTAGAGCAATGGTTTAGTACAAATCTACTAGATCTGCACCTTGATTATTAGGTTTGTCCATTTTTTTCTATTTGTTACAAAATGTTTAAAATTAGAACAATGTATCATGTTGTTCAGTGCTCCCAAAAATGGACATGTTAAATCTTTTCTCTATAACTTCAAAATATACTTCTACACTAATAGAATGTAGAGATAGAATTGGAGTATTAGCAATTATATTTATCTGACATGGGTAAAATGAGGAGCCAGATAGTTGGGGGCAATATGCTGACTTTGTAAATAGCTTAGAGAAGGCTGTAAAACATGATGCTATTGTTATCTGAAAAATATGCTAGTGAAACTATTTTACAATTAATATCAACATACATTCATGGAAATACAAATCCAGTAATGATGTTGGAGTTCCATTTATTTAATATTTATTTAATTACATTTAATGTTGGTTACATGTTGGTGTCATTTAAAGTTGATTAGAAAATGGGACTGAGGGAGTCTTCACAGTAATTAATCTTTGGGGTGTGATAAGGTTGTGAGTCATTTAGCCACTAATACTTTTGAAAAGTTAACTATTTAGGATAGTAGAGGCAAGATGACAAAAATGTATTCAAAAGATTCTAAATTCCACAGCAGTTTATTTAAGTTATTTGTACTTAAAGTTGCCCGTCCTATTTACACACAGTGGACTTTCACTGTACTTTACAGAACTTTTGACAATTAAATGATATAGTTTTTGGTGTTATGTCACTTTTTTCCTCTCCTAAACACCTTTCATTCAAAAAGAAAAAAAAAGGTAGCCAACTTTATTTTAGACTCTCTTCACAACTCTGTGGAAAAGAAAATAGATTCTATGTTCAAATGATGTTCTTGTTCCTTTCAAACTGGCAATTGCAGGAATTTGACCATTCTTGCTCAATGGGGAATTTTCTTCTGTAGCAATTCCCTTGTCTTCCCAAGAGCCGAATTAACATAAAAAATATGCTTGCCTTGACACAAATGCAGATGATTAATCAAATGAAAATAATAATTTGATAATAACTTGATAAAAAGAAATCTTGGGACCAAAAGAAGAATGGGCAGGAAGAAAGTGTGTCTGAGGGGACCCTGCCTAGTTTTCTGGAAAGTAAACAAAGGGGGCGCTTTATAGACTTAAAGATTCTATTGCTGTAACCTTAGAGTAAAGGTGATGTAGTGCTCATGTTTTTGGTTTCCTGTTTGAAGTAATTTGAAGGGCTGACAATATGTATGTTTAACTTTGCATTTCAAATAGGTCAATGGTTATCCTGCCACTATTTCAAATGCTAAAATGTTTTTAATAGTTTCTCAGGCACCATTTGTGTTAAGTCAATACACTGTGTGTCTTAAAGAATTTGTTTTGAAGAAGGCCTTGTTCCGGGAGATGGTTTCTTCTGTAAAATTCCAAATTCTAGTGATCAACAGGTTCAGTAAGAACAGCGTATATTTTGCACAGAAAAAAGAAATAACGACCATTGGTGAGACAATCCTTGAGTTGCCAGACGACAGAGGCAAAGAGAAATTAAGATCATTGAACTTGCTACTTGAAAAAGCGGAACGAGGTTAACAGCGCGCTGAGCCAAATGGGATTTAGGAACAAATATGTTCAGTCCTTGGAACTCCTTTTCAGGGAGGGGAGTCCTTTCGAGGGCTTCGTTTCGAAGTTACACCGCTGCAGACTTGTCTAACGAGAGTAAGGCCACCCGAAGGCAAAGGCAATTACTAAGAGGTAACGAAGTTGAAGGAGGAGCCGCCTTTCTGGTTCGCCTACCCCGATCTCACACATTCCTGTGCGCGTGCAGTCAGGACGGAACAGCCGGACCGGGCATGTAATCCCAGCTCTTTTCCTACCTTCCCAAAGCCGGGCGGGGTTGGGGCCTGGTCAAATAGAAAGAAAGAACGAAGGAAACTAATTAGCCTATCTCAAAGGTGCCGTTGCTAGTACTAACCTTCCTCCCTCCGTTGGCCCCACCCTGGCTAGGAGCGAAATCCTACTGCGGACGGGAGGAGCCGCCAGCTGGAACCTGAGCGAACCAAGAAAGGCAGAGAAAACAAAGTCGTCTCCTCCTCCTCCTGCTCTTCATTAGTGCCGCCCTTGAAGCTGCAGCCGGGGAGCCGGGCGGGGGAACCTCAGACTCACCTGGTCAGAGTCGTCAGGAGTTCGGCGCGCATCCCAGTGGCCGCAATTCCCGCCAAACCGCCAAGCCTCCGGACATGATCCCGCCGGCAAGAACAAGGCACGGAGGGGGCCCGGTTGGAGCCGCTTGCTTCCAGTTCCTCTTCAGCCTCCTGGTGAGTGGGGCTGTCCTGGGAAGGGGGGGGGGGTCGCCTTCCCGAGTGAGTGGAGCCAAGAAGGTCGTGAGAGTGGCAGGCCAAAAGCCACGAAGCCGTCGCTGGCCCACGCGGGACCTTGAGAGATTTGCGCCCGCGTGGCAAAGACTTAAGTTTGCGCCGGTGTGGAAGTGTTTGCTAGGAGGAGCGCCCGTGTTGGGATGCGCCCTGGCGCGGTGGAAAGTTCCTTTGGAGAGATCAAGGGTTTACGCCTGGCATACACTGGGGGAGAAATGCTGTTTTCTTTTCTTTGTTTTCTTTTTCCTTTTAAAAGACTTAACTTTTTGCTTTCACTTTTTTTTCGCCCGCCCGTGCGGGAAAGGGGCGGGGAGAATCAAATAAATGAAATTGTGAGGAAGGGGAGCGAAGTAAGAGGATTGGGTGGAAGGGGTCGTCTTTCACCTTGCCGATTAGATAGAAAATATGGCCGGTTTTAAAGAAGGGCATCGACTTTTCCTTGGAAGTGAGGATCAATCCACACCAAGCGTTGAATTTGCTTTTAAATAAGGTGGCGGTCCAAGGCTACTTCACACTCCTCCCTTCCGGAACAAAAGATGATAAATAAAAGTTTGTTTCTATCTTCCTTAACCAGATGCAGAGGTTGAGGGGTAAGTAAGCGAGTAGGAGAACTTCAAAAAGTTGTATTTTAAGCGGCTTCTGAGTCGTGGGGAGAAGAAATGCAAATAAAGAGAAGATAGAACCAAATATTGCATATTTCATGCCCTGGAAGGCGTCATCTTTTAGGGAGGATATAATTTTGAAAGAGTGGCATTTACCTTTTGCAGACTTTGCTGCACTACAGTTTATTTGTTTCTTTGATTTGTCTGAGGTTCTCAAGAAATAATGTTTCCTCTTTCCTCTTTGAAAGCAACTATTTAACTGTTTATACCAATATGATGGTTAATTTGCTTGCATACTCCTCTGTTGAAACCCAAGGAAATACTCTGTCTCTGGACAGAAGAGAACTGGGTTCTTGTTTAATTCCCCTGTTTTGGAATATTTTTTCTTTCTTTCAGCAATGTCTAATATTTCTAACATCTTGTTTTAATAACCAACATCTTTTTATTTAATATGAAAAATAGTGAGATATAAGAGAAATGCATTGTAGTGTTATAATTTTAATGTACTACTTTGAATGGGAATATACTGATTTTCGTGGACATCTCTCTCTCTCTCTCTCTCTCTCTCTCTCACACACACACACACACACACACATACAGAGTAAAACTCCCTTTGTTCAAGATAGAATTGAACAAAATACCTCAACTAATACAGATAAATTCAAGAAATATATGGCAATCATAATAACCTCAAATAGTAATGAATTTTGAAAAGCGATTAGTACATTTCACTTATATTTATTTCGAATAAGAAGCAGAACTTAAAAATACAATTAACTCACTTAAACTGGGTGTGGTTGCTTATGTCGTAAGAATAAACTCCAGAATTTCATATCTCTGTTTAACTTTTGAGAGTAAGCATAGTTTGACAGTTCAATTAGTTGTCTCCCCCATATTCTGGAACAGGGGTCTCCAATCTTGGCAACTTTAAGCCTGGACGACTCCAGCTTTGCTGGCTGGGGAATTCTGGGAGTTGAAGTCCTCCAGGCTTAAAGTTGCCAAGGTTGGAGACTCCATATTTGGAATGATTACTCCGCCCATATATGACAGGCCCCAGTTCTGCTTTCCTTTAAAAAGCTGTTAAGACCTAGTTTCTTTGTCTAGTTGAGTTGAGTGGATTAAGTGGTGTTTCTTTAGTTGTTTAATTATTATCTCCCTTTTGGATTCTTCGAAGAGGAAGAATGTGACTATATGCGCAGGAAATATTGCTTGATTTATTGTATACCATCACATACACACTGAATTGGTTGCTGCTGTAAATCAAGTTAATCATTGTTCAAAGAGACCTATTTTTATTTCTGATAAAACACGAATATAATAATTATTTTACTAAATCTTAAAATCTTTTTACTGATTTGTGAACTTTCCAATCTGACAGTCCATATATGAGCAAGTCCATATATGACCATATATGAGCAAGGTTGCTGCCTGCTTCTTGCTAAGAATGTTTGAATGTACATTTTATTGCATAATTCTGTTATAGTTATATTTCTAGATCATATACTTTAAATTTATTATGAGTAACAGGTAATTATGATATTTGCATTTATGCTATACCCAATCTTTTTTCCAACAATCATTACCAGGTAATGAAAATGGTGGTAAAAATGAGTGGTTGAAAATGATCAGAAAATTAATAAGAGAATATTAATAGAATATAATTTTTAGTTCGTAGTACATTCCTAATTAGAATGGTCAAACTATGCTTATTGTTAAACTTAAAGATAAATATATTATCTTATATTATTCTTATGACATAAGTAACAATGCAGTTGCTTATTCTAACTTCATAGATAACTGATTTTAATGAACATTTATGATTATTTAATGCAATACAAACAATGAATAGTTTTGTATTAAAACACTGATTATTGCATTCATCTAGTTTATCTGCATCTAGTTATTCTACATAGAGACCATGAGTTTCAATCCTTTCTTGGGTACAGAAGTCAGTTGGATGATCAGTTATTGTCTCATTAATTAGAGCAAAGAGGTTTCACTAACATTCTTGGAATGTTGCCAAGTATTGAATTTTAAATCCAAGAGCACACCATGATTTCATTAAATACCATTAATTCAGATTACTACTTTGTTTAGAATATAAATGTTATCAGTAGCAAAATATATTAAATAGTTACAAAAAGAAAGAGTTTCCAAAGCAGGGAACATAGCCCATCTCAAGTACTATATCATTTTTGGACATAACCTTTTAAGGATTTAGATAAACAAATGGGTCTAGAAAACGACAAAATGATAATAAAAAATGGGAAACTAAAGTTAGATAAAAAAAAGGTGAACGGAGTTGACATGTTTAGTTTTGAGCTGAGAAGATTGAGGAGAGATAGAATAGCATTCTCAAATACCTGAAGGGATGTTATATAGAAAAAATCAAAAATCATTCTCTTTCATTCCAGAGTTTATGACTAAGAATAATTAATTTAATTTACAGAAAATCATTCCTCTTTAATATTAAAAAAAACCTTCCTACGATAAGGTTAAATATATCCAGTATATGGTGGCACTTCATATTTCTGATTATTGGATATATTTAAGTAGAGTGGAAGAATCATCTGCTCAAGAAGCTTTTAGGAACAAAATGCTTGGTCTTAGTGGCAAACACTCTTTTTCCATTGCATTCAATTTGCACTTCTTCCTCTCCCAGCCTTTATAATTTTATTATAACACAAAGAACTGGATTGAAGGATTCACCTTTAGTTAGAGCTGTATCACCTGAATCTCTCTTTAGCATTGAGTGATTAATAAATGTTTAAGGAAAAAACCTACTGTATGTAGGAATAGAAAATAATATACAAATGTTTAACATTTTACTTTATTTTAATATATAATAGGCTATTAAAATCTGTGAGAATATTAAACTAGAGCTCACTGCTTCATAAATGTGTGCTATTGCAGTCATTTCAATAGTCCCTAAAATAGCATGAATATTGTACCTTGCTACTTACAATAATCGGCTGCATAAAGAATACAGAATTGCAATCCCTTGATTCCTGATGGTGGTGCTCACTATCTGTATTTTCTGTTTTGCCATACCAATATCCTTGGTGGTCCCTTAGTCTTTGTGAGTGACTATAGCAAAAAAAAAAAAAAACTGGCTTGGCTTAACTGCATAGAATATCTCATGACCTACTGCAACTGCTCAACATGCTGGGACGCAACTCTTGGTTGTACAAAAAATTGTTTGCTATTGTCTTGCTACACTTGTTGGGGCTGCTTCTCTACGAGCCTATATAGAAAAGCCTAAAGATACTTCTTCATATGTGCCGTAGATTCCATTTCAGTGTATGATTATATTGCCTCAGTTTAAACTTGTATATCACTGTTTTCGGTTTCTTGAGGGTTAGTTTGTTCTTTTTAGAACAACCCCTTAAGGCTTAGAGCATTAGTCCTGCCTTGGCCATGAAGTCAACTGAATGATCTTTCTGTCACAGCCCTAAAAAGTGGCAAACCATGTCTAAAAATGTTGCCATGAAAACTGCAGGGACTTGTCCATGCAGTCCTTAAAAGTCAAGACTGACTTGAAGAAGCATGTGATATATACAATGGGGCAAAAAAGTATTTAGTCAGCCACCAATTGTGCAAGTTATCCCACTTAAAAAGATGAGAGAGGCCTGTAATTGTCATCATAGGTATACCTCACCTATGAGAGACAAAATGTGAAAACAAATCCAGACAGTCACATTGTCTGATTTGGAAAGAATTTATTTACAAATTATGGTGGAAAATAAGTATTTGGTCAATATCAAAAGTTAATCTCAGTACTTTGTTATATATCCTTTGTTGGCAATGACAGAGGTCAAACGTTTTCTGTTAAGTTTTCACAAGGCTGTCACACAGTGTTGCTGATATGTTGGCTCATTCCTCCATGCAGATCTCCTCTAGAGCTGTCGCTGGGCAACACGGACTTTCAACTCCCTCCAAAGGTTTTCTGTGGGGTTGAGATCTGGAGACTGGCTAGGCCATTCCAGGACCTTGAAATGCTTCTTACAAAGCCACTCCTTCGTTGCTCAGGTGGTGTGTTTGGGATCATTGGCATGCTGAAAGACCCAGCCACGTTTCATCTTCAATGCCCTTGCTGATAGAAGGAGGTTTGCACTCAAAATCTCATGATACATGGCCCCATTCATTCTTTTCTGTACACGGATCAGTCGTCCTGTTCCCTTTGCAGAGAAACATCCCCAAAGCATGATGTTGCCACTCCCATGCTTCACAGTAGGTATGGTGTTCTTTGGTTGCAACTCATCATTCTCTCTCCTCCAAACACGACGAGTTGTGTTTCTACCAAACAGTTCTACTTTGGTTTCATCTGACCATATGACATTCTCCCAATCCTCTTCTGGATCATCCAAATGCTCTCTAGCAAACTTCAGACGGGCCCAGACATGTACTGGCTTAAGCAGGGGAACACGTCTGGCACTGCAGGGTCTGAGTCCCTGGCGGCGTAGTGTGTTACTGATGGTAGCCTTTGTTAAGTTGGTCCCAGGTCTCTGCAGGTCATTCACTAAGTCCCCCCCGTGTAGTTCTGGGATTTTTGCTCACCGTTCTTGTGAACATTTTGACCCCACGGAGTGAGATCTTGCATGGAGCCCCAGATTGAGGGAGATTATCAGTGGTCTTGTATGTCTTCCATTTTCTAATTATTGCTCCCACAGTTGATTTCTTCAGACCAAGCTGCTTGCCTGTTGTAGATTCAGTCTTCCCAGCCTGGTGCAGGTCTATAATTTTGTTTCTGGTGTCCTTCGACAGCTTATTGGTCTTCACCATAGTGGAGTTCGGAGCATGACTGTTTGAGGTTGTGGGCAGGTGTCTTTTATACTGATAACAAGTTCATACAGGTGCCATTAATACAGGTAATGAGTGGAGGACAGAAGAGCCTCTTAAAGAAGAAGTTACAGGTCTGTGAGAGCCAGCAATCTTGCTTGTTTGTAGGTGACCAAATACTTATTTTCCACCATAATTTGCAAATTCTTTCCAAATCAGACAGTGTGATTGTCTGGATTTGTTTTCACGTTTTGTCTCTCATAGGAGAGACATACCTATGATGACAATTACAGGCCTCTCTCATCTTTTTAAGTGGGAGAATTTGCACAATTGGTGGCTGACTAAATACTTTTTTGCCCCACTGTGTGTGTGTGTGTGTGTGTATACACACACACACACACACACTTTACAGACTTATCTTTTTGGAAAAAAGAAGAATGCTGTTGATCTTTTCTCCATATATTTCACACTTTTCAGTGGATTGGTTCAGTAGTGACCCTTATTGCATTCATGTCCATGGAGATTCTCAGTCATCCAGGTCATGGTTGTCCCAAAGGTGCTTTTTCAAGAGGCAATTGGACTCTGGTTTTTCTTTGAAGACACTTCACTTTTCATCTAAGAAGCTTCTTCAGCTTTCCTTCAGCTATCAGTTATTTCCTCAAGGAAATTCTAAATTTCTAATTCTTAAGAGCATTTTAGAAGAAAATGGAAGAAACATAGCTAGCTCTTGACCATTTGTACTTGCGAAAATGCTGAATAGGTGATAGTTGTGACTGGTTCTCATACTTACAGCTGTAACAGCATCCCAAAAGTCATCTGATTATGATTTGCAACTTTCCATGCCACCTTCTGACAAACAAAGATAATGGTGAAACTGACAGGAAGTCACAGTTACATGACACCCTTGCTTAATAATATGCATGGCCCTGGCTTAGTGGCAGCTGGGACTGCCAGAATTGCCATCACTAAACTGTGTTGTTGTGGGTTTTTGACTTACGACCATGTTGCTTAACTGAATTTCTGCTACCAATGAGAGTTATTAAGTGAGGACTACCTTTATTATTGATGAGAGGTCTGTGCCTATATCGTGGTTGCAATTTACTTTGGAATGCTTGTTTATATCCATTTTGTTAACTATAGCTTTATAGGCACTCATAAATAACAGAGGGACCTCCTAGATCTGATTACGATTTACTGTATTAATATTCTTCCAAAAAAGCATCTTGAGAAACTTCCTTGGAAACCCTGTTTAAAGCATTACAACTATTTTTATTCCCTATAATTGGCATCTTTGATTTAGAACAATGGTTCTCAAACAGTTTGATCTCAGAACTCCTTTCATCCTTAAAAATGATTGAGGACCTTAAAGAGTTTTAGTTTACGTGAGTTAAATCAATATTTACTGTAAAAGTTAAAGCGGAGTCTTTTTAAAAAAATATTTATGCATTTGACTTCATAGGGTCCTTGGTCCCTAGACCACACTTTGAGAACTACTGATTTAGAGCAGATATGGGGAATTTTCAATCTTTCACACATTGCTGAACTACAATTCCTGGCAATCTTCTCCACTGGCTATTCCACTTCAATTGCAACATTAATCCATGTAGTTTATATTTTCTTGTTATTATTGCATCCAGGATAAACATGAACAGACTGTTAACATGCAAAATATTGAATGATCAACAAATTGGCTATTAAGTATTATTATAGAAAGAAGACACATAGGAAGACGGCATCTAAAAAAAGCAAATGAGTCTTACAATGTATAGTTGACAATACAATATTTAACAGTTTTTTACAAATATAAAGGCAAGGAAAAAGACTTTTGAGCAAGATGATCAGGTTTTTTGTTCTGTTTGTAACAATTGACAGATTTACCCTTTTAAAGAAAAGAATAAGCTAATGCTTTTTATGAGAGTTTGTTGAGCCTCAGGTGCTGATTTAGATATTTGTATCTCTCCTTTGTTCATTAAGCCAGGGCCATAAAATAAGTATATTTGAAATGGGGCATGATGGTGGTATTCTGGATGTCATAATGTAGCTGACATTGCTAACCCCAATCAATGGTTCTGTCAAATTGTAGGCAAGATTCCCCTAAAGGAAATTGAAAAATTAGTTCTGGTTCAACCAAGAACTGAGTATATTCTTCCAAATCTATTGAAGAATCTATTGTTATTTTTTGTGCCTTGCATTATGTCCCTTGATGTGCGATTTGTTGCTTGAATATTGACTGACTTCACTGTTTGCCCAAACATACTATACATGGTTACTTTGCCTGTACTATGTTATCTTAAATTAATTTCCCTATGAAGTCAGTGGAATGTCATTGTGATGTGGTTTATAGTCTCTAGTAATTGATGGAAATTATAGCATTCCTTTCTGTAATGGAAACATAATTTTGTGCAACTGTTTCTGCAAGTAATGATGCTTTATAAAATGTCTCTACCTTCATGTATTATAACAATGTTATTAAACTTTGAAATGCGTGGGGATTTCATTTTATTATTTTTTACTTTTTAATTTTTTTAAAATACATTATTGGCGGCTATATAAATTATTTAAAATAAATAAATACATAAAATAAAGAATATGTAGGATGAGAGTATCATGGAGTCCTATTTGTTCTACTTCTGACATGTTGCAATTTTTACTTATAATACATTAGATATATTTTTTATCTATTTTATGCATAGTATTGGAAATTTCTATGTATGGTGATATAGTATGCATCAAATTCTTTTATATGGAAAAAATAAGACTAGATTTTCTCTTGCTTATAAATGCTTCATAATTCATGTTTACTATTTTGAATAATTGGCAAATTGCAGCAGGGATATGCAATTTATTTCCATTATTTAATTCTGCAATACAAATAGAATTGAATGCAAATTCTTTTGTCCCCATCTAGGTATTAAGTTTATCTTGTGAAGCTTGTAAAAAGGTTACTCTAAATGTGCCTCCAAAACTAAATCCAGACACGCTAATTGGCCAAGGTGAGAAAATGGCAAGTTTCTTAAATATAATAATTAGAATCTAATATTTGTGGTTGTTTTTGTCCCCTCTCCCTCCCTATACCAAGATTTTTTTTCAAGTAAGCCATGTTGTATTCAAAAGAGAATTTTCCTGATTAAAGAGTATTAGGATATTAAATATGCTTATTAAAGAATGAGTTAGGCAAACACAGCAAGATATTAGGATTCTAAATTTAAAAATACACTAATGAACAGAGCAAATGTCAGCTTGGAAGAAAGTGTACTAAAATTACAATTTTTACCTGAATTAAATGGAGCTAGCTATTTATTTATTTCCTTCTATCTTGGCATATATTTGGAATGCCATCCATCATTTTATTTATTTTCTGCAATTCATTTGCTCCACTTAGCATCTCTGAGCAATGTCTAACCAGACACGATAATAATTTAAGATATATTATTTAGAGATAATTTAAGCCAAGCTAAATAGGTGTAAATAGACATTTAAAGCTGGATTCCTTTTAAGTTTTTTCTTTGTCTGTCTGTCTAACTATTTATTGATGGTCAAATGTATTATGTATATGATATGCTTTCCAATCCCATCTTCCTACCTTTTTCAAGTTCTGGGTGCCAATATATTTAAAAAATAAAAGCTAGAGTTATACAGAGGATATTGGAATTTTATGCTTTCCTAAATGGTTTTTCTTTCTTGCTTGAAATTTTACATGGTCTCATCTAAAAGACTAAAATCTTGTGACGTTTGGCCAGTTTATTTAATTTTAGATTTACACATATATTTTCTATGGGGATTAAATCAGAGTTTTGCTATACTCTGATTTATTTAATGCACTTATGTACACAGTGTAAAAAGTTTAGCGTATATACATGTATCTTTAGTCTTTGAGAACAATTCTTTACAACTTTTTTTTTCATCTTTTTGTTAGTAAACCTGAAAAGGTGTCTTAGAACTCCTCACCTGATCAGTACCAGTGACCCTGATTTCATAGTATTGGAAAATGGTTCTGTATTTACCACAAATGCTGTTTCTTTGCCTTCTGGAAAGAAAACATTCACCATATTACTCAAGAATTTGCAGAATAGTCAACAAAAGCAAATCCATGTTAATTTACTGTCACATTCTCCAAAAGTAAGTGGCTTGGAATTAGGTGTTATGAAAGTTAATTGACTGTAACAGATTCTAAGAAAATCCTGATTTTTGGCTTCTCTATCCTCATTCATACGTAAATCAGCTCTTCCAAAATTAGTAACTTTTAGATTAATCAACATTGGCCAATCTCTGATGGGGATAGATCATATTGTGGAAATTTGAATTAGTTAAAATGCTTGACATCAAAACATTATTCTAGGAGTTTTGACTGATGAAATGAAGTAAGAGTCTGTTGACATGAGGTTCCTTCTGCGATTTTGGCAATGTGTGAATGTATGATGTATCAAAAGCACATTAAAGAAGAATAATAGAGAGACAACACTATATGGCTTCTTCTGATTGCCTGGCAGTTCCTAAGTTGTAATTAGAATATATAACTAGAATATATAACTCTTAACATAAATTTTTAGCATCCCTTTAACTATAGATGAAAGATAAATTCTTAGTTTATCTTGTTAGAATTGTTGTGTTGGAGAAAGAATGATGATAGTAAAGACATTCCATGAAAAAAGTATATTTGGGCCACTGAAAAATATAAGTGAAGAAGTCAGCTGAAAATACTAGAATAAATTATACATTTTGCAAATATATTGCTATTGCTTATTTGTATATCTTTTGAATTTAGACACACAAAATAGGAGAAATAGTTCTTAGACGCAGTAAACGAAGATGGGCTCCTGTACCAACCACTATAATGGAAAATTCACTGGGACCTTTCCCAATGCAAATTCAGCAGGTAAGTTAATAAGCTTCCTTTTCCTATTTTAAGTAGGAATATGTACTATTAGCAACCTATATGTAATCCAACTAGTCTCATGTACACAAATATTAGTAATAACTTGCTCATCATTGCTCAAATGGCAAATTACATAAAAAGTTATACAGATAGTTGCTGATATAACTTACTTTGTTATTCAAGTTGTGTCAATGTTACCACAGTATGATACAAATCTAGTTTTTAATTTCCTTTTTTATTTTGGCACCACCTTTCTAGAAGACTGGTGTATCCAAACTCTGTAATGAAAGAATAAAATTACCAATTTGCTTACCACTCTATTTCCAATTAAAGAAATTCTGCTTTTGAGGATACATGCTTTTTTTTCAAGAATTATGACACCTTGTTTCATGTGTCCTTGTTAAATAAATACTAGCATATATCTGACTCACATTTTATGAGTTGAAACTATCGACAGACTTCATCTCCTTGTTCAAATACTGATTGAACAGCACAATAATGTAAATTGATTTTGCAGTTTCTAATGTGATTAGTTGCTGTATGTGTATGCCTACTGAGATTTCTAAGAGCTTTTATAAGAGATTGATTTTTAAATTTATTTTCCTGATATTTGGGGTAAACATCTAGTTTGACATAGTTCTCAAACACAATAAAGGAAAGCAGAGCAGCAAAACTAGTTTGTTTACAATCTAAATCATCAATAATCTTTGCAATTTTCGAGGTGTGTGTTGATAGGTGTACTGCTACTGCTGTAATGGTTAAAGTAGATTAAATCTTCCAAATAGCAAATGTATATCAGTGTTTAATTTACACACACACACACACACACACTCGCTTATATAGTTGATGTTTAATATTGATTAAAAATTGCAAAGTGCATTGAATTGTTTTGTAATATGAAAAAGTCTATATCTTTGAACTCAATACCAACTTCTGTATTATTATTAATTATTTGTAAGTACTAAAAAGGGGAAGCAAGGAAAAGTTGTTTGGAAAAATAGGAAATTATAGATACTTATCTCTAACTATCCCCTTCTCTGTACAACAACTATTTGCAGTATATATAAATATTTAAATTTTCTTAAAACCATATTATATACAGTATTTATATTTGCCTTCTTAATGTACATCAAAGCAAACAACATATAATTAATACATGTATCCATAATGGGCAATATGTAACCTTTTAGATATTAAATTCCAACTCCTATTCATTTTAACTGCTCCCTGAAGCAATGAGAAACGGGATGTTACAATTCAGCAACATCTGAAGGACTATATTATCATCTTTTGGCATATATATTGAATACTTTTTAAATGTTTAGATATTTTATGTGGAGGGGAGGATTGTTTTACTTCAGTTCTGGGATGTAGGATATGGTTATGTTTTTCTTTTCCCTCCCACTTTTTTTATAGCTATCTTCTGATACAGCTCAAAAATATAACATTACCTATTCCATTGGTGGTCCTGGTGTGGATCAACCACCACTGAATTATTTTTACATTGAAAAAGAAACTGGAAATCTCTTTGTTACTTGCCCAATAGATCGGGAGGAGTATGCGGAATTTCAGGTAAGAATGATAATTTTATCATTTTCTAAAATGCAGGTTTGCCCTCAGTTCATGATAGCAGTTGGGACTGGTTAATTAATGTGATTGTAAAGTGCAATATCATGTGACCAAATCACTTAACTGTGGCAATTCCAGCAGTTCTAGTTGTTATTGTTAAGTGCATCACCATGGATCATTAAGCAAGAATGTCAATGGTCACCATTACGATTTCCCCATTGATCCTGTAAAAAAAAAAGATCAGAGTGACTGCTGGATGCTCCAGTATCATAATTAGAAGCTGAGCACCTGGATCACACTCACATTGGGTGGACATAAAGAAACCTGGAATGCTGAGAAGTGGTCTTAAGTACGACTTGTTCATGTTGCTAATAATTAGAAAATTTAGATTTTATGAAACTCAGAAAAGCAGTTTCATCTCTTGGGAGATTCTGTTTAAGGTTAATCATACTAGTATGTTTCAAGAAGGACCAGGCTGCTAAGCTATTATTACTTCTCCACCCTTATTGCATTTGCTGATTGCCATTCAGCAGCTCTGATTAAGATCCCTTGATCTCTGTTGGAAGGGAAGGTCCCTGGGAATATCTGTTGGGCCACTGTAAGAATTATTCAGCTATCTGATGGATAGCATCATTCAAATATACTCTGACACAGTTCGGTGATGCAATCTAGGATAAGCTTCAGCTGTTGACTCCTGAGGAAGTAGATAGGGTTCTCTGTGCTGTCAGCTCAGCTACTAGTGTCTTGAATTAGAGTCCTTTTATCATAAAAGTGATCAGGGAGGTGACCTGCATTTGGGTACTTGCTGAGGCGCCAGTCTCTTTGACAGAGAGGGGATGGTATCTATTGCCTTGAAAGAAAAGGTCTTGCATGTTCTCCTCAAGAAGCTGCCCTTGGATTCAGTGGTCCTCAATAAGTACTGTCCAAACTCCAACCTTTTAATTCTGGGGAAAGTTGTTGAGAAAGTGGCTGTCCTTAAATTGATGAGTACTCTGGAGGAAGCAGATTATACTATTTCAGTGAGATTTCAGGCTGGGATTTAGTAATGAGACAGTTTTGGTTGCACTCTAGATGTCCTATGGCAGAGCCAAGATGGCACATTTATATGCTTCTTGATCTCTCAGTGGTTTTTGTTATCACTGGCATGACCTTCTGAGCTGAGATCATGACAGTGATGGGGGAATGGGTTATTCTCTTCCTTTTTGGATAATTTGATCTGACAAGGTGGTACACTCTGGATTCCTTCAATGAAACAATGCCATTTAACCTATGCCAGACTTGCGTCTTCTCTGTCACAGAGTCTGCAATCTGGAATGAAGCCCTGTTTGCCCCCAAATCTACTGATGTTTCATAGGGTAGTGAAGACCTGGCTTTTCACCCAGGCTTTGGGCTAGAAAGATTGAAGTCCCTTCTGAGCACTCTGTAAGAATTTCATTGTTGCACACTTTTGTCATCTTTTGCTCTTTTGTCTTTGTTATCATATGGCTTTATTGTTATTTTTTCTGTTGTTTTTTAGTTTGTGAACTGCCCAGAGTTATGGAAATCTGTTTGTGTGCAAATTAAATATGTAACTCAATAAATACTAATGTGCAAGGAATGTAATAGCATATCATGTTAATTGTTAAAATAGATCAGCAAAGAAAATCAACTCTGCATAGATAACAAATTAAAATAGTTTCTTTTTTACAGATAATTTGCTATGCAAAGACATTAGATGGCTATACACCAGAGATTCCACTTGTACATTTAATCCGAATTGAGGATGATAATGATAATCCTCCAATTTTTAATCCTGATACAGTTACTTTCAGTATTTTAGAGAATAGCAGATCTGGTAAGTATACATATAATTTGAAAACATTTTAGTTTTATATTCTGTTAACAATTTAATCCCTTGTTGGGACTGCAGTTTAATGGATAAGATTCAGCCAATGAAGAGTGAATAGTAACTGAACCTGGTTTCTAAAAGAATGATTACATCAACTTTTTGGAATTGGATCATTTAATAAATAAAATTACAAATGCTATTAATATTTTTTATGTGGAATGAAGCCATACAATTCTCTACCTTGGAATTTCAGGGTAAAATTCTCTATCTTGGAAACAGTCACAGATGACCATTTCTATCTTGAAAATATCTTCCCCTTAATATCTGATTCACTTTATACCTGTGTTGCTCAGAGATTATTGTCCTCTACTGCTTTGAAGTTCCTTGTATTCTCAATAGCATAGGTGTCAAATACATGATGTCACATGATGTTTCATGATGTTTTTTTCCTTTGCGGAGATGGATGGACATGGTCTGCCAGTTTGAAACCCCTGCTCAATAGGATTTTGTTTCTGATGATTTGGGTCAGTTTGATACATTACTGGGTCTTTTTCTGACTCGATTAATAAAAAACTAAGGAAGCTTCTGTTATTTAAGGTTAGGGTTAGAACATAAAAGTTTCTATTTATATCATATGTTTCGAGCATTGCATTTAAAGGTCAACAGTGAAATCAAATTTCTTATTAATTTGCTGAATATTTTTTATTTTTTTTATTTTTAAAGATCCACTATAATATTGCAGCAAAATTGACAATCACAAACGGATATAATCTTCATTAAACATTATATGCTTGTACTTGAATAAATACTTTCCCCAAAATTCTTTTAGAAGTTTTAAATTTTAAGTGTTGTTGATGAAAATGTGACCAGTTTCATGCAGTATGATAAATCACAGCTGTAGTAAAATGAGCAAGACTGGATTGATGAGAAATTGTAGAAAAGAGGGCAACTTAAAGGCAATTAGAAATGTCCTTATTGTATTAATTTAAGTATTGCTTGATTAGTAGCATATATGCAGTACTATTTGGAAGCTAGTTCTCTAATAATACTATAAGAAGCATATTATGGTAGACCATTGCATTTTTTTTTCATTTAGGAACCTTCATTGGGCAAATGACTGCAACAGACAGAGATGAACCTGGTACCCTGCACACTAAACTGAAATACAGAATTGTGGGACAAACACCTGCTTCATTTCGAGGTGGCTCTTTATTTACTGTACAAGCAGATACTGGTGATATTTCTTTGCAAACCCCATCCTTGGATAGAGAGGTAATTCCTTTCCCCCGAAACCTAATGTTGTTTACCTTTGCAATTTTCAGGGACAACTTTTAAAGAGGGTTTGGAACCAGAATCCTGCCTTTAAACTATAGACCTGAAATGGTTTTAAGGAATGTAGTTTCTTTGTAACAAAAGTTTTATTGATCATGGAGCCAATTTGAACCACCAAATTCTTAAGCATGCTACAGGTTTGATTGATGATGCTAACAAAATTGGATTTGTGTCCTTTATCTTGACTTGACTGAAAGATGGTGGATAAAATATTTGTATCTGAAGTACAGTCAAAGAGAACGCAAATTATCTGGGCTGCACTTTCAAAAAGAGTATGGGAAGCAAATGGAAGCTTGGAAATATGTTGGTAAGTCAGTTGCTAGCCAAGGGCATAGAACTGGAAGAAGACATTCCCAATAGAAAGTGGTTTGAGGAGGAAGATTATGATTTGCCATATTGACAGCTTATACTTTTGAGATAATTACCGTGTTAAAAGAGGACGTTTCCTTCTGTGTGTTGTAAGGCTATTCATTCCACAGAGTGAATAGAAGAAGAGCATGCCCATTAATAATACATTGGTAAAAAGCAATTTTTCTCTTTCTGTCATACTTACATTTAGTCAGATGTATCTTAAACAGATTTCTGGAATTCACAGAAATTGTCATCGGTATGTAATTGGCAGTACAACAATATATAAAAATATATAAAAATCATTGCACCTTACCCAACTTGACTTCTTTTATAATGACTTCTATAATAGTCATTATAGTTTTTAAAAAACCCTTGTGATTCATTACTTTACATATTTATAAATTGTATGTAATTCATTTGGTTTTTAAGAATGAATAAACAATATTGATGTCTACAATGCTCTCTTTCAGAAAATAGATAGATACACGGTATTACTGGAAGCAAGAGATATGGGAGGCCAGAGTTTTGGTTTATGCAACACTGGAACAGTTGTAATTGAAGTTGGTGATGCAAATGATCATGCACCGATGTGCGAACATGGTGTGGTAGGTCTGAGATATTCAAACTAATTTTGTTTTACGTTTTTCATTATCTCTGTGTATGTATCTATACAGATACATATGTCATATTGTGTATATATTTATTAATTAGTAGTCTAAATCTGCATGTTTTAATCTATTCCTATATGGTTAGCCTGGTATAGAGAGTAAAAAGAATAGCTTTGAGGAAAAGCGGAAAAATCAATTACCAAAGAGATGTGAAGGAAAACATACATTACGTTTGGCACATGTAGAAAGCATACTGTATGCAAACGCCTTGGACAGATATCTCCCTAATTTCTGCAGGTATAAAATAGAGAATGGGGAGCACAGCCAGACTTGCAATTTTATGGCAACTTTATGAAGCCAAGAAATAAGTTCCATAGAGGAATAAAGACTAGTTTAGATTGGCTATGCTAAAATGATCTTGCAAATCCAATTGTGTTCTCTCTCCCTTTCCTTTTGTATCTATGAGAATGTATACTCCGTACCTAATAAGGGGCTGGTGCAGGGAATTGTTCCATTGAGCTTTTTGTTTCCTAATTCCTTTCTACCCCCTCCCCTAATATATTTTTGACAGATAAATAAGCACAGTTGAAATCTGTACGTGGAACTCAAATATTGATATGATTATTGAATTTTTTTTAACTTGTAAACTGCCCATGCCAGAAAATCTTGACATGAAAGGATTGTTCCAAGGAAACCTACAAGTTAACTTATTTATTAAGCCATGATTCCCGTCCTCTTGGTTGCAGAGAAAACAAATGATTTCCCCCAAAACCACTTCCATGTTTAGTTTGAAATGGCTTAATCTACAAATAATATGTAACAAAACTAAAATTTGAGATAATTAATAGAGCTAACTAAAGGAGGGAAGAGTGTAATTGGGAAAGTTTGTTTGTTTATTTATTAATTTATTTTCCTTCAAGCCATTGTTTGATTCCTGGCAATTACTTGGAGAAGTCTCTGCAGTGTTTTTTGTTGTTGCAAGATTTCAGTAGTAATTTGCTCTGGTATTCTTCCTAGATCTTAGAAAGAGTGAATGATGCTGGGTTACCCACCTGGCTTTGTACGTAAGGCAGGACCAGAATTCATACTCTTTTTATTTAGGTGTAGTCTGTATAATTATGCACAAAAGCAAATTGGGTGCTATTTGGGATTATTGCATCTTGGAATAATAATTGCTTGGTATTCTGGCTGTTCCGACACATTCCCCATGGCTGCTTAAGGATGAACGGTTCATAACTACAGCGCAGGTAGTTAGAGATTCTGCGCAGCAGCACTGGGGATTCATCAGAAACACATCTCTAATCCATGATGGTTATTTTATACAACAAACGTGGCAAGCCTTTTGCACTGCTTATTCTTTTGCATTTTAGTATTTAATTTACTACAGGCATCACAGTTCATGGATTGTTATTTTAGTATAGTTAGGCCATGTGTAATTGACAGATTGGATTTTAATATAGATTTTATTTATTATTTTCTAGAGTTTTTAACTGGATATTCACTGAGTGCTTTTATTTGTTCTGGTCTCTGATCTACTACTGTAATAAAATTGATTGATTGAATAATAAGATACTTTTAAACTTTGCATAATGAAATTAATCTATGGGCATTTTTGTTAATTTCAGTATGAAGTATTTATACCTGAAAACACAGTTAATGCAGAAGTAACGAAAATTGGAGTGATAGACAAAGACATACGGGGAACTCCAGCGTGGCATGCTACTTTCAATATTGTAAAGGGAAATGAAGATGGTTCTTTTAACATTGAAACAAACCGGGATTCAAATACTGGTACCTTATGTATTAAAAAGGTAATAAGGAAAAGAATTATGCAAAATGTTACAGGATATATATTTCCACCTTTAGTTCGAGTTCTATTAGGAATTGCAGTCCTATTTTCCAGTATTGAAAGTGGCAGTGATTTTCATGATACTTTAACACTGCTAACACTGTAGTATATAGTTTTCCCTAACAGTTACAGTTGCAATAATTTTTCAGTATTGAATTTTCCCAGGTAGTTGTGTTTGCTGTATTGACTACATATTTTAGTTTTCTCACTATTTTTATTATAAAGTTGATGTAGTATTTATTTTATGAACATTTGAATACACTCTGTTTTTCTTTACGCTATTCCAATTTCATGGCTGAATACTTTATATTGGTTTTCCAACGTCATGCCTCTGATCATTTTCATGACACAAAGCTATGCCCAAGAAATAGGAGCAGGTTTGCAGAAATGCAAAGAAATAATAAAAAACAAACCTGAACTTGCTTGGCGGCCATGGAACTAGACTAGAGAAAAGGAATCATAAATGGAACTCTCTTTATGCCATCCTGTTTTGTTACAGGTTCTATTTGTTTTATCCAGGGCATTAAAGATAACCAAGCTGCCTCTTATTCCTAATTTAAATGGCTTCTTGGAGCCAAATAAAATATTTTTATTGATGAAATGTTCTTTTTATTATAAAACAATTGCAATGTGATTCTATCTCTTTGCAACAATTGCACAGAGTTAGAATCAGAAGCATTTAAACTTTTTTTAAAAAACACAGCGATTAGTGTGATGGTGTAACAGTTATTTTGCATGGGCCCGATCCGAAAATCATTTATTAAAGTCAAATGAGATGAGAATAATTTTAAAAAAATTAATGGCATTCTAGATTAGCACTGTTAGTGATTCTGTGTTGCTGTTTGTTCTGAGTTTTTGTTGTATTAACAGAAGCATAGAGATGGACATTTTTTCTTCAACAGAATTTATAATTGGAAAAAGAAAGAAGAGAGAGAGATTTGACTTTGCTTCCTGTCTTTCTTAAACCTCAAATTGTTGCTAAACAGGAAATTGCTTTTTTTTTTTAAAAAAAATGCTGCTTTGTACCTCCATGATTAACTTACAGTGGAACTCTACTAATTTGTAGTAAATCTTGTAATATATTTTCTAGGGACTGGACTATGAAAAGACCAAGGAGAGAAGATTAGAAATTGTTGTGAATAATGAAGTACCTTACGTTTTAGCACCGAATTCCGGACCAATTGCTACAAGTACTTGTATTGTTGTTGTTAAAGTACGAGATGTGGATGAAGGGCCTGAATTCCATCCTAAAATATATATTTTGGATATAAAAGAATGTTTGAAAGCTGGAACAGTGGTTGGCCATTACTCCGCAAGTGATCCAGAGACCGGAAATAATGAAGACATACGGTATTGTACTTTGTGACTTAATTCACTTTCTTGTCCTGTTTGTTATGGATTATGGACACATTTTGCTTTTAAGGAATTATAAGCATAGAGAGAGATTGGCAAGTTTCTGGACGACTGGAAGGGTTTATTATTGCTGGAAAGCTAGTGAGATTACAGGATGTGACAGAGGAGTTTTGGGTTTGTGTTAAAATGATAATGGAAGTAGCAAACTTCGAAGAGACCAAACTGCTTCCATGTTCATCCTTCAGATTATCTAACAGCCTTCCACGATCCAAAATTCAGTTTAGGATGGGAGAGGGGGAAAATTTAAGAGTTAAAATGGG
Organism: Bungarus multicinctus; assembly: GCA_023653725.1. Classification (NCBI taxonomy): domain Eukaryota; kingdom Metazoa; phylum Chordata; class Lepidosauria; order Squamata; family Elapidae; genus Bungarus; species Bungarus multicinctus. The sequence goes on along the minus strand of CM042846.1, from coordinate 52,455,581 downwards.
ATAATTTTCCTTCCAGAGCAGGAGGATGGGGGTTATTGCTGTCAAAATGATATGCATGATTGGATGGTTGAAACCTTGATTCCCCACATTATTTTTAAAAATAACAGAAATTTTCACATTTGGTTGCACAAATATGGTATGCTGGGGATTAGGGTACCCTTAAAACCCTGAATTAAAAATCTCATTTTCAGATAAGGATGCTGTTCCATCCTCATCCTATTGGTGAAATTATATGTGTACTTCTATTGCTGTTGGCATATATAGCTTCACAGATCTGATTGTCTTATTTTTCCTATTAACATATTTCCCTAATACTAGTGGGGTGGGTCAAATTTAGGAAAATTGTTATTCTGCTTCATGAATATTTGAGACAAATTGATGACGAAGATGCAAAATAATTGTTTTTCCGCCTATGTAATCATAAAAATATACTCCTGAATTAGCTATTCTGTGGAACTGATGTAATGATACATTTGCATTAGCCTGTTTTGTAAACTGTTTAAAGATATCTAGGATACTATAAGAAGCATTTCAAGTTTTTGTTTCTAATGTGTTATTTTTGTTCTTTGCAGTTATAAAATAATAAAGGACCCATGTAACTGGATCACTATGAATAATGACGGTGAGATCAGCACCACTAAAATGTTAGACAGGGATGCACCAGATTTACAGTTATATCAATGTAATGTAACAGTTGCTGCAGTAGACCGAAGTGAGTAGAAATGCCTCAAATCATATATGTTTTAAGTCACTTTCTGCTACATGTTTATTATGACTTCCTATGCAAGATCCTCCCTTAAAGAAATTCCAGGAGTCATTGATGAGATTGAAACATAAAAATAAAGCAGCATATAACTTTACTTTGCAAATAAGTTGGATATATAAATAGTCCCTACGAACTGCAAATCGGAACTGTCAACTCCATCGCTAAATGATGTAGATAAGTGGAATACAAGATACTAATTTACTCACATTTGGTCTCTTCCAAATCAAAACTTAGGCTTGTGAAGTGGAAGTCAAAAGGATTTAATAAGCAGTGGCACCAGTTCTTTCATTACCACCAGAATTTTCTATCCCTGTATACTTACACTGGTTGCTATCATCTGGCATTCCCAGTTTAGGTAGTCTTTGACAGTATATGTAATTATGGCCACAATTGGGACCAGAATTTGTGTTGTAAAGCAAGGTGGCTGCTAAGTGAGTTGCACCCAATTTTATGACCTTTTTGCCATGATTGCCATGGTGGTGCAGGGTTAAAATGCATTACTGCAGGCTAATTCTGCTGACTGCCAACTGCCAGCAGTTCAGCAGTTTGATTGTCATTGGCTCAAGGTTGACTCAGCCTTCCATCCTTCCGAGATTGGTAAAATGAGGATTCAAGATTGTTGGGGGCCAATATGCTGACTTTGTAAACCGCTTAAAGACGGCTGTAAAACACTGTGAATATGAATCTAAGTGCTATTGCTGTTGTTAAGTGAATCTTGGTCATTAAGTGTACCTGGCTTCCCCTGTTGACTTTCCTTGTTGGAAGCTGGCTGACAAGTTTGCAAATGGTGATCACATGATACTGGGGCATTGCAGCTATTGTAAATGCATGCCAACTGTCAAGCATGGGTTCATACAACTGTGGAGATGCTGCAATAGTCATAAGTGTAAGGACCAGTTGTAAGTCATTTTTTTCAGTGCCATTGTAACTTCAAACTTCAAATGAATGTTTGCAAGTTGAGGATTATCTGTACAATGCTTCCTCCTCATTCATTAAAAGAAAGAACCTGCCCTCAGTGTAAAAATGCATAGCAAAGATCTCAGTTCCATGCATATATTTGAAATAATCCCAAATAGTTTTAAAAGATGTTCATGCTCATAGTATTACTATTTGTTTATTCATTTATTTATTTTATGCCATATGTACATGGTTGCCTAGCTCACAAACAAATGTCTTAATGCAGTGTAAAAGAAATTTTTTTTAAAAATATATAGAAAATATTATTAATGTTATTTTGGAAAAACTAACATTATAAAGGACACAAAATATTGGGTAAATAAGCAGGTGTTAATTTACTTGGATTTGGAGGAGCTACCATATATACAGCTGTTGTGTTAATACCTTTGTTAATGTCCCCTTGTTTACATGATGTATGGCCTTCTTTTGGGATTCTCTTGGGATTTGCATAATATTTCCAGTCTTCCATGTGAAAATATCTTCCTTATATTGCGAATGAAGCCAATTATATATTCTTAAATTGATTGATTGCAAAAATCATACCTTTCCTAATGCTAGTGATCATATGCAAAATTGAAAAGTCAACCTGAAAAGCCTTGTGAAATTTTTAGTTGTGGTATTCATTCCTGTACTTAACTTTTCCTTTGTTTAAACTTGCAGTTAACTCACCAGCTAATCATACTTGGATAGGAGAACCCAGGAATATAAGAGCTTCTCATTTATTTCTAAAATTGCTTATATTTTTTTAGGTGGCAAAACAGGCACTGGAACAGTTATAGTTAATCTACTCGATGAGAATGATAATTACCCAGTCATTGTTCCTAAAGAGTATACAATATGCAGAGACAGAAAACCAATTTGTCTTACTGCTGTGGATGCTGACATAGATCCTCACACAGTTCCTTTTACTTTTGCCATTCCTGAAAAAGAGAGCCCAAACTGGATTTTAACTGAAAATGATGGTAGGTACTCATTTCTAAAATCTGAATCTTTTACAATTAACCTAATACATTTTAAATAATATTCACTCCTTTTTAATATTATTTTTTTGCAGACAGATCAGTATATTTGGAACCGTCTGATGCTTTAAGCTATGGCCAGTACATAATTCCTATTAGCGTATCTGATAATGAAGGCAACTCTGGGATTTCTAAAATCAAAGTTACACTGTGTGATTGTACAGTTCCTCAAGATTGTCGTTACCCAACAAAATCGAACAAACCACAAACATCCGCAGATGTTACTCTTGGTATTTGGGCCATCCTTGCTATGATTTTGGGATCACTGCTGCTGTTGTGTAAGCTTACTTTTTCTTCTTCTTTGACTATAAAACTGAGGTTATGAATTAAGAAATGCTTTTGACATCTTAAGTTTGCAAATCAAATTCACTGATTTATGTAGAATTCATTCATATATAAATTTGTCCATTGAAATATTTGAAGCAAGTAAAAATATTGTGACAGTACTTCAATCTATTTAGATGCTCCAATACTGTACCCTGGTTTTGCATGTCTCTGTCCTATTCGAATGCAGGGAGGTCAGTGTGGTGTACCTAAGATAGGGCTGCAGGGGAATCAGTTTTGCTGTTTAAGAAGGCTGCATTTATTGCATAATTATCCCAGTCTTCTCCTTCTCTCACTCTTTCCTTTACATATCTGTAAAATTAAAAAAATAATGGATTCATATTTAAACAGGCCAGAGATTTAAATAACATTAATAACAGTTTCACCAGTCTGCTGTACTTCACAGTTGAGCAATTTTCTGCTTAAAAAGCTTTAGAATTTCTTATATAAGCCTTTACCTTTATTGTACCAGAAGCACATAAATCAGGGGCAACCACTATTTATTTAAAATGCTACTGAATTTAGATTGACCACGAGGATAGATTTTCAATTATCCCTGTATTGAAGGTTGTTGAAACCAAATGCAATTATATAATGCGACACATAATCGGCCATGTTCCCAATGTAATTTTTTTTATTTAGAAGCTTAAGAGTCTCTTCCCACTCCCCCACATTTAAATCAATTGCAAGCATTCTATTAGAACAAATGATTCCAAATTAGGAGTCTCTGTGGGCCAGCCAAATGTTGAAACAGTAAATTTTCTTGTACATTGAATGCATCAACAAGTTTCAGCCTGCATCTTTCCTCTACCTCTTTGCCAAACTCACCCAGTTTGCTCCCACACTTTGGAAAAGTGTGGGAAGGTGGTTCCATTCATCCTATAGAGCAGGGGTCCCCAATCTTGGCAACTTAAGACTTGTGGACTTCAACTTCCAGAATTCTCCAGCCAGTTATAGATAGAGAAACTCTTGTTCTAGGGTAGGTAGACCACATTAATGTACAATGTTTTGATGGAACAGCTCTCTTTTTGTCTTCCTGTCATAATTTGAATGACAGGAGAACTACAAATAAAGCTTTCTTATTTGCTGTGGCAAATAATAAGCTACAAGTTTATTGCTTTTAAAATTTGACATGATGATAGATAGCATGCAGCTTCTGGAAACTTAGAAAGTGAAATGGCTGTATTAGAGGGAGACAGAGGAGTTGATTTTCACTATTTTCGATGGATAATACAATAGATATAATAAATATTACTAACAATTAAATGTGCTGATAATCTCATTAGCACTGTTTTTTGTCCTCCTGTAGTAATTCTGATCACACTTTGTGGATGTTTTGGTGGTGCACCCATGGCTGGTACTAAACATGTTTGTGATGATTTAGCCAATCAGAATTTAATCATATCTAATACTGAAGCACCTGGAGAAGAAGTGATGGTAAGTCACATTGTGATGCTTGGCTAGAAGGGTTGCAACTTATGTCTTTTTTGAAATTCTTGCATTGATGATTAATTTAGACTTTGTAGGATGTATACCAAAGCAGGTGGCTATTAAAACAAGTGCTAGGACTGTAATAAATAATATATTTACTTAAATTATCCCTATTAATTACAGCTTTATACCTTTACTTTACAGCCCTCCAACCACTCTTTCACCCTCCACCATCAGAGTCAGCATTGCAGGTTAGGTAATAATGAGGATTGTCTAGTAGTCACTGGATGCTGCTAAGACAAAAGAAGAAGATAACTATCTGATTGGAGTTAAAGCTGGAATTTTGCTATCTCACAGCTTGCAAGAATAGGGCCAGCTTGTTTAAGTAACCTTTTGTCCAGGTGTTAAAAGAAGGATGCATGTCAGTCACAGGGCAATATGGGAAAAGATAAAGTGAAAAAGATAACACTGAAAGAGTGAAAGTAATTTTTAAAAATTATTTAAACTTCAGCTGCGTATAAATAGCCTTCCCAAATTCTGAATCCTTTTTTGGGATAGAGAAATTTGCAATGGAGGAAGAAATCTTAAACTTCCCCTTAAACATAAAATAATAATAATAATAAAAACAACAACAGTAACAACCACAACAACAACAATAACAACCACAACTTTTGTGACGCTACAGATGCAAACTTGGTTCTTCCTAAGGATCTTGGAGATTGGTGTGCAATGTCAGCTGTGATGTATTCATTCTCATTCTTTACAGTTCCTGGAAGGGAAAGCCATAGCTTTATGGGTGGGATTCAACAAAATATTTTGTAATATTCTTGTTAATATCAGGCTTCTTTTTTAAAAATGATCATGGTTTTAATTTGAAAAGCAGATCTTTTCATTTAATTCTTATATTCTAGATTCTAGATCAACTAGATTTTTATTTTGCATGAGAGTCTGCTATTTCAATAGAATTATTTTAACAGCTCAAGAATAATGCAAAGATGTTACTTTCTAATGCACAAACTGCTCTATTTTAAATAGAATTGGCTATGCTGAGCAACATTTTCACTTTTGGTCATCAGATTAATGGTTTTCTTAATGTATACGGCATTGAGTTCCCACTGGATTATGACTTTTGAATCAAAATTGGTATTCTATCATGGGTTATATGTAATAACTTCAAGTATCTATGCAGCCTGATAGAAATGAGATGTAATCATTTAATCCTAATACCACAGAACTCTCCAGATTCTGTCATACACAAGGGTGATGAAGATAAACAAATTACAGTTGCTTGCAATTAAGCAACTTCAGGGATGCTTAATAAATTGGTCACATAGTAAATCTACATGTTGTAAATGGGATATCTTGGAAAAGTTTGTATTTTCTGTTTCTACGGTTTTTCTAATATCTAAACCAGCTGTAAAATAACATCTAAATCTTCATTGCTTACTCTTCAAACATTCTAAAAAAGGCGTTGCCATTTTTCCCCTTTCAGGATCCAAACATACTTCCTGTGAAAACAGGAAACATAGTTACATCTGATCAAGGGGTTGTTTCTGGAGTAAAAACTGGGGGACAGGAAAGTTTTGAAATGGTCAAAGGAGGACAGCAGACCATGGAATCGATTAGGGGAGGAGCACAACACACCTTGGAATCTCACAAAGGAGCAGGGCATCATACTATAGAATCTGGAAGAGGATATGGGCAATCCATGATGGATACATACAGATACAATTATTCAGAATGGCAGAATTACACATTCCCTCGTCTGACTGAGGTAAGGCTGCTAACCAATTTCTTCAGCATGCATTTTTAGAGTTAGACTTAACTGTCTAAATCTGTGAGTGAAACAGCCTGACAAATTATTTGGGATCTCACTGAATTCTCTGAATAGAGAATTTTCTACTGTTTATAGAATATTCTTTTTATTTGCCTTCTTGTCTCTGGATTTAGGTGAAATATTTTTTTGCTTTGTTTATAAATTACCATATTGTTTAGAAAGATGGTTTATTTGGGCTTGGGATTTGTAATATCTGTTTGCTTTGTTTTGTTCCCATCTGTCATACTGTTGGTTCTTCTTTCTTTGACTCAAACAAGTGATTTTTAAAAATGTGAGAGTCCTTGTTGCAGAAGGGCTAGGTACACATGTCAATAAAATCTAAGCCAATAGGATCCACTAGTGTTTTATTACTAATTTATATACAAATAATATTTAATTTTATTGGCAATTGCTTTAGAAATGCTAAGTTGTATATTTGTGATCAGTAGAAATCTGATTCTTTTTGTTATAGTCTTCATAGATTGAATGATAGAGACCAATCATGTGCATTTTTTATATATAGGAACCCATTAGAGGACACACTCTGATTAAAAATTAAACATTAAAAGGTAAATCAATGAAATTTATTTTATGGCATATGTTGTGTCTAGTTTAAGGAAACAACTGACCTTTTTTTTTCTTTTTCCTGTGCAGAAAGTATATCTGTGTGGGCAGGACGAAGAGCATAAGCATTCCGATGACTATATTCTTTCATATAACTATGAAGGAAGAGGATCGCCAGCGGGCTCTGTAGGCTGCTGTACTGATCAGCAAGAAGAAGAGGCACTTGACTTTTTAGATCAGTTGGAACCAAAATTTAGGACATTAGCAGAAACTTGCGTGAAGAGATAGATGACAGGATGGAAAATCATCACTGCTATGCAGAATAGCTGTTTCAAATCTTGAATACACCAGATTTATGTTTCTTGTTTTTCCGGTAATGGGTGTGGCTAATCAAAAGTACATCCTAACATTAGGTTTGTCAGGACTAAAGTTTCTATATCTAAACTTCAGGTGCTGCATTCTATTTTGTTTTAGACTCTCTTTAGCTGTTATGTCAATCTATAATTAACTTACTTCCCAAATGCAACAGATTCTCATTTTATTATTTTTCTGGGTTTCATGAGGATTATTTGGGGGTGCTACTCCCATGGTTTTCAGGTTTCAACCATGATGACTAGGAATTTTGGGTGCTACAGCTCTGCCACATCTTTCTCCACTGGAGAAATTGACTGTAGAAAAACAAAGTTCTTTATTTCTTACTTTTAGGTATTATGCTTTAAGCTAGCTATGGTATTTTTGCTTGGATGTCAGCAAGCTTTCTTTAATTTAGTTAAATCTTTAGCTTTATAGACAGAAATGGTGAAGGATTGCAGTTATTAATTACTCGCACCTTATGAAAACAAAGATTCTGTTTTCAAAACAAGATGCCATTTTTTCTGTAAGACCTTCCTTTCTACTCTTATAACCTCTAGCTTCCCTCTATTTTTCTCCTTAGCAAACACCCAGTGTTTTATGATTACTGAGCATAATTGGGCTTTGTCATCTTTTTTTAGGATTTGGAATTGGGGTTGGCAAGGGTACTTTGGCAAAGTTTGGTTTTCCCCCTAAGCCTGCTAATGCTTTCCTCTTTTATGTGGATGTTGTTCTTTTGACTAATAAAGATATTTTAACAAAGAAATTGCTTACATACAATGAAATGTCTGTGTTAAATAAATCTTTTTGATTAGAAAATACACAGAATGAAAAGCAGAAATGGTTTAGTGTCTAATCTAACAGTACAGCTAGCATAAAGGGATGTATTTACTAATATCATTGCAGAAACAAGCATAGAAGTGAACGTAAAAAGTGTAAAGGCAACAATTTCCCCCCAAGTGTTTAAATTAATAGCAAAGTGTTATTTGCTTTGTTGTTCACCTGAGGACTACTGCTATTCCTTTAGTCTAGTTTTTAATCACATCATAAGCAGAGGTAAAACTTGGGGGTGGAAGAACTATTAATATCAGCACTGCATTTTGTTTTCTTTCATCAAAAACAAAAGTGTTTAAGAGACAATTTATGCTGACTCTTCATTTTATGTAATGAATCATGCTTTGCAATTTTTATGCGTGAACTAACATGGTCCTTATTATCCTGGTATAATATAGCTTCGTGATATTTGTGTACCTATATTTAGAGAATTGGGGAAATACATTACGTGCTAGAATCTATAATCATAAAAATTGGCACGAAGTATATAGTATTTGAAGGTACTTTTTTGTAGACTGAAGCTTTATCTTTACAAGTATAGCCTCAACATGGAGCTGGATCTAGTCTTCCTTAAAGTAAATAATTGGAAAAAGTTATAACCATTTACCTAATTAATTACAATTAAGGTAGTCTAAATATAATTGAGTCCATATACATTTTACAGTTCTTTTAATAAGAGATAAAGTTCTGATAGGCTATATGTACTAGTGAATATGAATAGTTTCAGAGAAAAGTGTTGTTGCTGCTATTGCTGTTGTTACTAATAGCAGTTTCGGCTATATTCCTGATATGAACATTTAAGTGCATCAATAGTAAATGACCAGCTCTGATATAATTGGATATAAAAGCACAAAATGCTGTTTTCTTTAATGCACATAATATCTTAAATATTAAAAGAAGTATCTTAGAAAAGTAGGAAATAAATTATGGATCAATGTTTTACTAAATGCCTTGACTCCAATTTCTGAAATTTAATATTATGAACTTTAAAAGATTAAATACAAGAAGAAAAATTGACTTAATCAAGGCTTCATTCTTAACTATTTTTCTAGAAATAATAGAGAATGGGCTACTTCGTAATCTTTGAGAAAACTTTTTGTTTTTTTAAAAAACTAAAGTTACCTTAATTATTTGCTTAACATATGTATCATTTAAGCAAAAATGCTGGATGGGAATTCTGTGAATTCTAGTCCAATATAACTGGAGGGTGCAGTATTTGGTGGTTCTGTAGTACTCCATATAAATTTTAACTGTTATATGATTATAACCATTGAGGGTAGTTGTGGTTTTCCATCTTCTGCTCCTTTCCCTTCCTTCCAGATATATGACATTTATAATTTAAATGTATTCTCTTCGTGACTATTATAAAAATAAAACCCTCCAGAATAATGTATATTCTAAAGAATGCTACATTGTCTTAAAATAGCAATTAGATTTGAATTTATTCCTCCTTATCAAACTTTTGTCAGTGTCTGTGTTACCAGTAGTTTAGTAAAAGTAAAGTTCAATTTTTGTCAGTTTAAAAATTATGGTCATTGTAAAAGCCTATGGCTGTAATTAAGAAAAGAAGAAAGAAAAGAATGTACTAAGTATGAAATATAAATTCAAAATCAGACTTGGTATAAATAAAATTGATAAGAACACATGCAGTATTGTTAAAATCATGTAATGGGCTGAGTCATCTTCAGTTAAGCTTTCTTGGTCATAAAATTGGCCCTTGGCTTAAGCCAAGTTGTTCATTTCTGAACTCTGGTTGTAATATAGGGATAATACTTAGTATTGCACTGTATTTGAGGTGCTTTGAACGTTCAGGCAAAGTTTTGTACATACATTATTATAGTTTCTGGTTTTTAAGTAGCTTAGACATGGGTTTTCTCTGTTTTCCTCCTTTTATAATTGCCTAGTACATGCAGTCCTCAACTTACAACTGTTCATTTAGTGACCAGAGTTACAATGGTACTGAAGAATGTGACTTATGACCCTTTTTTCATAGTTACAACCTTTGTAGCATCCTCATGATCATGGGATCCAAATTCAGATGCTTGACAACTGTTTCAGATTTATGATGGTTGCAGTGTCCCGTGGTAATGCGATTACCTTTTGCGACCTGAGAAGCAAAGTCAATGGGGAAGCTAGATTCAGTTAACAACCAGGTTACTAACTTATCAATTGCAATGATTTACTTAACAACTGTGGCAACAAAGGTTGTCCCAACAAAATGGGACAAAACCCACTTAACAAATGTCTCATTTAACAACAGAAATGGGCTCAATTGTGGTCATAAGTCAGACTTCCTGTACTAGCAAATCTTTTAATTATGATATTATTAAGATTTCTTCATTCTATGGAGTGCAAAGATATTAGGGTGTGTGTATTTTTTTTAAACCTAGGACTCTCTTTTATCAGAGGACCTCTTATCAGAGGTCAGTATCAGGTAAATTTCTTTCTAAAAGACAATTGTTGGTTGTTATCCATTTTTTTCCCATACAGCAATGCTGAGACATACAGGTCAGGCTAGAATGGGACATATGCATTTTTGGCAGATTAATAAGAAAAATCTCCCTTAAAAAGAATGTTAAAAGTTGTAGTAGTCTCTAACATCTCATTTGGAAAGAGGTAAAGCATGAAATAAAGCTTGTTAAAATCTTAATATGTGAAGTTGAAATTTTGTGTATTAAATTACAAAAATATAGTTAAAAATATCACAATTTACCAGCAAAGTATGTTCCAATTTAAAATGATTAGGCGTTTTTTGCAACTGTTTCTAAGTAGTTTTTAGTTGTTTAAACATACTGTATAATTTCATATCGTAAAAGCATTTTTAAATGAACAATACAATGTCCTTTGTGTAAAAATAAAGATAACTTCTGTAAAACCTGCTTATTTCTTTTATGTTCTAACTAATGTTCACTGACAAGAATAGATATAGTTTGAGGTTGTAGCTGGAGCTTATTTATTGCTCAGGTTTTACCATTTTCTACAATGCAGAAAAACAGTTAACAGTCAACATCCTTTACAAGTGTTGCAAAGTTGCTCAATTATATAATAATTATAATGCGCTTTGAATACCGTTGTCAATCAAAAGGCATTTGATAGAGAAGAACATGCAGAAACAGTTTTTACATGTGAGTTGATAAGTGAAAAATCCAAGCACAGAATGAATAATGTAGACTTTCTGATTGCATGGATTTTGTCAGCTTCAGTAATGGTAGATTAAGAATAGAACCAGAATGGTTCTTAGCTGTTACAGGGTTTGATTCCTACACAGAAACATTTTTAAATTACAATCTTAACCAATTACTACATAGCAATTTCTGTCAATTGTGTTTTATCCTGTATATCAGCTATATTGTGTTTGCGTTTAGCCAATTTTATGTAAAATGATACAGTAAAATCCATCTGTAAAAAAATTGTAATGCAAATAAGATTAAAAGCACAATGTACATTTTTACTAAGGTATTTGGGAGTTTGATATGCTATGCTTTGAAATATCACATTCTCCCAGGTCACTGAAAATCATTATTGCTTTGACTCTTCCCCCCCCCAACAAATGTTGAATTAAGCACAACATAAACAGATACAACTCAGATTAGCTAGTTACTGCAATCTGATCAGTTCATAGGCGGTTGCACAGTTTTATTATCTTACAGTTTCAGCTGATACAGCTAGATAAAACCATTCCTTTTGTCATTTTAATTATCCTAAAGGAAATACAAGAAAAAAAAGAGATCTCTGGGTGAATATCTGAACTGATACTTTGTTTATTCATTCATTCATTCATAAATTTTACTAAGATTTAAGGAGTCAGTCATAACTTTGAGGAATCATTTTCCTGTTATGATGCACCAAGATGATAAAACTGAAATTACTTTGGAATTTGCTTTTGAGAGAACTCTCTTGTCTAGTGAAGGGGATAACCCATTTGTTTCACAAAACTTAGAGTCCTTATAAGGTAATTTCGAGGGACTGTATATGTATATTTTTCCATGCATTTATTGGGAAAACACCAGACAAGCACCAGAATCAAAGTCAATATGAATGCAGTAAAATGGTTCTGCTCACTGAGAACGTATGGCAATTTAGTTACCTGAAATTAGTTCATCTTTTTGGCCAAAATGCAATCTTCATCCTTCATTCTAAGAAAAGAGGTGAGGTCAAAAGATTTAATTGTTAACTTTTGTTTAAAATGTTAAATTTTGTTAAAAGTTGATTGCAATAAATAATTTCAGGTTTTCCTTTTTTTGTTTCATGTTTGTTTTCTTTTTCAGTCAGCAATATATATCTGATTGCTAGTTATAGGTGATTAAAAATAGGTTTAAGATACTTTTCCAACCCTGACTAAAACAAGGTTGGAAAGCATAATTAAAAGGTGGTCTATAATAATCTGGGGAAAAATGTACCCTAAATAGAAATTTCCAAAGCAATGTTTGCGTTTTAAATACATTGGCGAGCATTGAACAAAAGAGCCAGTTTGGTGTAGTGGTTAAAGCATTGAGCTAGAAATTTGGAGACTGGATTCTAGTTCTGCCTTAGGCACAAAGAAAGCTGGGTCACCTTGGGCCAGTCACTTTCTCTCAGTCCTAGGGAGGATGCAATGACAAACAACTTCTACAAAAAAGCAGCAAGAATTTTCCTGGCAGTTTCTGAGAATTGGACACAATTGAATGGGAAAAGAAAAAATGTACATGCTACAGTTAACTAAATAATTACATACTCTGTACTTAGGACTTACCCTGATTAATTATTTCCCTCTTGAACATACTCTAGTATCATTCATAAATTCTGGAGAAAAAATATATAGCAAATGGAAATACATATATGGATTAACCTCCAGATACTTCCCATAATTCATTGGTAACTAATTTCTCCTACATTATTTCACAAAGGAAAATCTAAGCAAATTAAAGGGACAGGAATTAAAACTTGACCAATTACTACCTTCATCTTAGTTTTCTTCAAGTTCTTCTTAGGTTTTGGAAGCTCTTCATTCTCTATACCAATGTTCCTTTAAAGCAGAGATGGAGGCGATGACCCTTTTATGACCTATGGACTTTGACTCCAGAATTCCTGAGCCAGCATGGCTGGCTCAGGTACTCTTGAAGTGGAAGTCTACAAGTCAGAAAAGGATCATAGGTCCTGCTTTAAAGAGATAAAAATGATAATGTGTTTATAATAAATTGTTAATTTGAGTTTTGTATAGCATAGTAAAGGACAGGATGATGTTCTTTGCCTTTCTCTTCCATAAACCTCATTTTGTACTGAAAAAGAAATAGCTTGATTAGTAAAAATAAAATATTTTCTGCAGAGCTACCTAATAAAGGAAGAAGGCTAAGAACAAAGTATTGTTGCAAAGACTCCTGGAGCTATTGTCCTGTCATTAGCAGACATCGTAATATTTAATCATTGCATTGTTTTGCTGCCAGGCTTGGCAAATTGAGAAGTTAGCCTTTGTAGGTTGGCAGGCAAGGTAGTGGTTTTAATTAGATATAGAAGGCATAATTCTACTGTCTTGGAGAAATTATCTAGAATCTAAGTAGCAGCAGTATATAGGTTCTTCTTGATTCATTTATGCACACAGGAGCATAATAAAACACCCAGTGAAATCCATCTTCTTGTTAAATCTTCATGCTGCTCTTACCTAGGCAACCCTTTTCCAAAATAAAATAGAGCAGGTTCTTTAAGCCAAGATCTCTAGCAAATCTCAGGTGATATATAAAGCATTTAAATACATTGAGAGAATATGTTGAACCATAAGCTATATTTGTATAACTCCAATAAGATTCTGAAGTGCCATATTCTATCCAAGTACTAAGTTGCTTTCAAACACAGCCTCAAGTAGATATTTCTATTAGCAGAACCATGAAAAATTAAAAAGCTTTATTCAACACAAATGGAATACGTGGCTAACTATTCAGCATAAATGGCTTGAAAAGGCAAAGAAACTATTTAATTGGAATGTGAGCAATTCTAATCCAGATTTTAAGTGGATAAGGACACTGTCCCCCTCTCACTTTTTTTACATTCTTTTTTTCACACAAATATATCGAGAGTGAAAGATGAACCTTATAACAATCATGATAATATGTTTGGCATATGAGTTTTGAAATTTAGCTAATGGCTGCATAAAATTAAATTAAAAGTCTACATACATAACCTTTGCCTGCTATGTTTGAAGTTATAAGTACAATATTTGCACTATATATGAATTATGCAATAACTTTTTTGAGGGACTCTAAAATATATATCCACCATTATTGTCAAGCATTTAACTTTTCATTATAGCTTTCATGCTGAACAAACAGAAAAGTCGCATAGTAGTGTTTGTAACTGAAATTACATCGAAATGTCATTTCATGCATCAACCCACATTCCTTTAGTTATTAATTTAGCTCTACCAATAGGTGGGGTGAATCATTTATCCCAAGGGACAATGGATGATTGGGGAGGAGAGGCAGTGTGAGTCACTGAAAGTTGTATGTTGATTGTAGTCTGCTCAGCAATACTATGTTACTTGTCAATTAACACTGAAGTGAGATTAGCTTGGACATCAGTCTGGCTTTGTGCATGAGATGGATATAAAATGGGAAAATATCAGCTTCCTTTTGCCTTAGTGGCAAAGAAGTGACATTTTAAAGAAAAGGCAAGTGTATAAATTCAACTTATGTGCTTGCAAGATTTATATGAAATTGCAATCCTGTTCTTCAATTTGGGCAGCTAGAATTGTGCCAATTTTATTGTCTATCTTTTAAGCATCTTTGATTAAAGTTAAACCAGAAAATAAGTCCAATGACTGCAAACATCTCACGTACTCCTTTGCTGTTGATGAAAATTCTCAGTCATCCAGATAGACTAGTCTGGAAGTTGAGTCATGGCAACTGGACTTCTTGTTGCTTTGAAATGTTTTACTGCTTATACAAGTAGCTTCTTCAGTCTCAGCAAGTTGGTTAGGGGTTATGTCTTCCAGGGAGTTTCATTTCTCACCTAATCTGAGTATGTTCATTAAGTGAGTAGACAGAGAGTCATTGGAATGTAAATGTTCCAATTCCTAAATCTTTTATCCTAAGTAGGTCAATAAGTTGGACTTCCCTGGTGAACCTTTGAAGGGGTCTTTTAATGTTGGAGATTGATGAAAAAGCAGCTAAAAAAATGGGAGCCAGGTTGGAGGCCTTCACCCTTATTGAGGGAAGGATTTTTACTTTGGCATAAATAGATTCCTTCACTCCTCCCTCAAACCATCTATCTTCTCTGTCCAAAATGTGAACATTATTGTCCTCAAAGAGTGTCCTTTTTCTTTTACAGGAATATATAATGCTGATTCTGATCCCGAGGTGTTGCTTCCCCTGCACAGGGCCATTCCCTTGTATAAAGGCTGCTTGGTTTCTCCAATGTAGAGATCTGAACATGCTTTACTGCACTGGATTGCATATACTACATTACTTTTCTTATGTTTTTGTGTCTGATTTTCAGGGTTATTTTCCAATTATTTCCCAAATGCAAACCCCATCGGTCAGGGAATTCTGACTGGTGGGGCATGAGAAAATTTTTTTTTACTGTGGCCCTTCAGAACATCTTGCCCCCTGAGGTGAGATGGGCTCCTATCCTTCTGACTTCCACAAGAGCTTGGTTCTGCCAGTTGGTTTGGTACCCCAGTGGGAAAGTATCACACTTGAGTTGATTGATGGATCAATAATAATAATTGGTGGACCCCTATACATTCTTCTCTCTCTCCCTCCCCCCTCTCTCTCCATCTCTTAGTTAATATTGTGATTATACGTAATGTTAGGGCAGCAGACTTGGACAGTGAAGAGGTTGAGGAGGAACATGGGCCAGTCCTGGAATCTGGGGAAGGCCCTGTGTCAGAGGTAGAGATGGGGCCAGGGCTGTCTGACAGTTATCAGCTGCCTTTAGAGTTGGAGATCAGTGGTGCAGAACAGTTGGAGCCTGTTCCCAATATGTGCATGCACAGAGCTACTAGGAAAAGAGAACAGTTAAGGAATAAGGGTCAACTTGCGAGTGAAGGCTCATGTGGACGGTGAATGGCCCCTCCCATAGGGAATAAAGAGGAGCGAAAGGGGAGTGGTGTTTGCAGGAGACAATTAGTTCAATTCATTAGAGTGGAGAGCTGTTCCTGACTTCTTGCCAAGTAATTGCTGTTACAGCGTGGCATTTTGAAGATGTTGGCTTGGCAACTCTCCAAGCCTGATAAAGGTCTGTAATTGTGAAATCTCATGAAAGACTGTTTGCTGGGACTTTGCTAGAGAGGAATTCACTTTAACCTAAGTAAAAGGGGTTTTAATGGGATGAGGAGTCTGCTTCATGATCTTGGGAAGTCTAGGTTCCCATGTGGGTTGTTGTCTTCCTGTTCCGTTTTTCTAATGTGCAGGGTTGTTCTACAGTGTGTTTGTGCTAATATGAACAGTGTACTTACAGAGCTTCTCTTATTGGAGATTGGGTTGGTACTTTGGTAGTAGAGCACTTGGATGGTGTGGGTAGTTTTACGACAGACCTATGTTTTTAATTTGCCATCACTGCTGCTGCTGCTGAGGGTAGCCAGGAAGGTTGCATGGTGTTGTCTTTTTCTCTTGTCTGTTTTATTGTTTTGAAAATGTTGATTTTGTGCAGAGGTGTCAAACTTGCGGCCCATGGGCTAGATGAGTCATGTGCTGGCCATGCCCCTGCCCGGTTTAGCGAAGGAAAAAAGTTATCATATGTTATGTGGCGCTGCCGTGATGAAATGAGTTTGACACCTTTGATTTTGTGTGTTTTCTCTAGTTGGTCTTTTTTATTGTGGTATCTATGTACTGGATCCATACTTTGGATTGTAAGCATGGGAGGGCTATAGATTCTAGGCAATGCATTATGGTATCTAAGAAAGATAAACATTCTAGTTTTTCTTTTGCCAAAGTTGGTCTCTGGCAGAGAAACTGGTCCTATTAGTTTAGGTAGCTAAAACTACAGAAAAGAACACCCTCCTCTTGTGGAAGTTTTGACATTATTGCAGAGCTGCACATACTTCCCACAAAACATGTTTGAAAATGTAGATACTGTACATGATTCTTCATGTTTGGTGTGATTCAACCCTGCTATTAGAAAAAAGATTCATAAGGTTGTTCAAACATGTTTTATCAGTCCAAGTGACTGCACTATTAACATTCTGAAGATTGCAAAATAATATTTCAAAATGACTCATTTGCTGACAAGTTAAAACAAACTCCAAAGAGCATGTAATCCTAGTCACTGCCAAGGATACTTTCTCAAGATTTCTTAAAAATTAAAACTCCAAAATTTTACTATTTTCAAAGGTTCTTCTACAAACTTAAAGACAGAAATGCATGGACAACATGTCAAATCAGGTAGGGAAAATCAGCAAGAAAAATAGAAATGAAAGAGAGAGAGAGAGATTAAAGTAACTTTATCAAATGTAAAAGGGAGGAACCCATTTGATTAATATGCATCTGCTCAGTTAGCATGGATATCTTTGCTAAAGCTTGTTTAGCCATGTCATTAATCTTTCTCCTTTTACCAAGCCAGAATTTTGCACTCAACTAGTGTCTTCCTGGCTCCAAGTCTGTTCTGAATGCATAGATTTAAGTAACTTTTTATTTCAGTTTGTGGAGGAATAACAATTAAAATAGGCCTACTTGCAAGCATCGGATGATCTAAATCTAGATGGAGGCCTGCTCCAAATGTTGTTACAACTCCTACAAACCCTGTTGCAATAGATTTATATTTTCAGGATTTTCTTCAGGATTTTTGCTGATTTTGGATAATCAAGAAATATTTATTCTCAATAACTATAAAATAACTCAGTTTGTAGGCTAAATAGTAACTGATGTTATTACATGTTATTACATTAACATACTGTGTGGAAGAGTTTCTTTGCAGTCAGTCTTCACAGTTGTTTCAAAAAACCTTTTTGTTTTTGTTTTTTTTTGCTTCTATAGCCAAGTGATTTGATCTACTAAACAAGTTTTTCCTAACCTGGCACCTTTCAGACATGTTGGAACTACAATTCTTCAAATTCTCATATGTTATCCTGGCTGGGAATTCTAAGTGTTATCTCAGTACATCTATAAAGTTTTAGATTGCAAAACATTTTGCTAGCTTGGCTGATTCCCAGCTATGGATCTAGGCTCAGTTCAAGGTTCATTTTTTTTCCAGTTGATTTTCCCCACCTCCAATGACTTTTCTCTCCCTCATTTTTTAACAGGCAGCAAAAATGATTTTAATCCATGGGATTTCTTCCTGCTTTTCTTAAGTATTTTGCTGCTGCCTCCATTCTCACCTTCTTGCAAATACTTCCAGATGAGAGGAAAAGACAATTAGGCCACAGGTGGTATTCAGCAGATTCTGACCAGTTCTGGAGAAATTTTGAGTAGTTCGGACAACCAGCAAATCCCACCTCTAACTGGAGATTTTACTTCCTCTGCCATGCCCATCAGCCATGCCCACAGAACCGGTAGTAAAAAAAAATGAATCCCACCACTGAATTAGGCCCTTAAGTTGGTTTAGGCCTTTTCCTAATTGAAGGCCTCATATTAACAATATATTAAAGCATTGGCTAAACAGATTTTGCAAGCATAGTGAAATATTTGCAAGCTGCCACTTTGCAAAACATGTATCTGCAAGATAATCAATTTTAGAGTTATTCTGGATCAAGAATATCCGGGACACTGAGAAATAGGGAACTGAAAGTAGCAGATGGTAAGAGATGTGCTAACTGATGGTCAGTATGAGGAACAGGGAAGTAATTCCGATAAAATTCTACTTCACTGGAAGGGCTGTCTGAAGAAGGGTATAAAAGTGAGAGCTGGAACCCAAATCTTGGCCAGTGATGGTAGCTATTCCTTGATGGACCTAGCTACTATTTCTGGACCTCATTGCAATGGATTGTTGGTGTACGTATTATCTTACTGAATATTGTTGTACTATGTACTTCATGTTTCAAATTATTCATGAAATAAACCTCTGATTCTTAAAGTATTAATTATTTTTCAGGATTACTGTCTCCATGTTTTATTGGTCTTGTTTTATGACACAGAGCATTTCAATTATTATTTAATTCTTATTTAATGTTAGCCAAATTTAATCTTACCCAAAAGGCTAAGAAGTGATTGGCTGATAAAGGCAAATGGTGACACCTGGAAAATTTGAGAGATGGAAGAATTTTAGCTCAACTGAGACACTATGTTTTAAGGAAGGAAGGAAGGAAGGAACGAAGGAAGAAAGGAAGGAAGGAAGGAAGGAAGGAAGGAAGGAAGGAAGGAAGGAAGGAAGGAAGGAAGGAAGGAAATCGGCACTCTCAGTATTTAGTAAATGAGAGGAACAGCCTGAGTTCATTAACACCTGGAGCATCTGTTGAACCCTTGAATACAGACTCAGTGGACCCAGATCAGACTTGCTAATGTTCAGTCTTGCAGCAAAGACTATTGCAATTGAGGTTGGAAGAAACAAATTAGGTGATAATATGTATATATGTGAATAATTTATACTATTATATTGTCCTTGGTAGGCAGGGACAACTGGATATAGGTGATTCCTCAGATAGCTAAGTTCAGAAGCTTTTACAAGTGAGAACCAGAATCTTGAATTGCATCCCGAAGTTATCATTATCTTAAAACCTATTTAAAATGGATGCCTCACTGGAACTTGGAGTCTAGAGCAACATATTTTATGTGTGAACCCAAATATTAATATAAAACGGTCTCTTCTTTAAATAAAACAGATTAATTGAGAGCCACATTTGTATATCAGAGTACTCTAATTATAAGGATGGTGATTTGAATTTTTGTTTTTAGTTATGTTGCAGATAGTTTTATCCATGTTTTGTATTATGATATGGCCTCAAGTGTTATTTAAATAAGTTAATAATATTATTTATTATTTATAATAATTTTGTTATGGCTTTTGGACAGTCTTCAGTATAATTTATATAGAAAAGCAAGATGCAAAATGTAGGAAATACATAACAGGACAACACAGCCATATTAAATTATGAGCTTCAGGTTTTTAAAAAATATTCCAGTAAGCAAACATGATTAGAAAAAGATGCTTTCTCTAAAATGAAAACTGACATTTTCCTGTGATGATAGAAATTGGTGTCTGCATGCCAGATATATGCAGTTGTGCTATGCTAGTTCCATGCTATTGTCTTTGGACAGTTCTGCATTGGAACTTAAGCTGCTTATCTCCTGACTTCTCCCTGCTGTTTCTTACAGCGACTGAAGAAATACCATTCTGGATTGCTGTGGGGTGGCTCAGTCTGAACTATAGTCACCACAGCACCTGACTGGTCATCCCATGATTCTGGGCAGGAAGACAAACCTTGCTTGCTGGATCTGTATGGACTGATTTGAATTGCCTGCCTTTTCCTTTTAGGGACTGTTCTGTCTTCATTAGCCTACTTTCCTTTGCTTTTCAGATGTTTGCACACATGCATGCTCTCAACCTCCTTCCCACATTATCTTCTTCAACATCAACACATTTTTTTCTCCATGTGGCACCATTATTGCTCTGATGATACAGTAATCAGGTCAAAAAAGGAACAGGTAGGAGCAGAGGAACATTCCTATGATTTTTTTTTGTGTGGTATGGAAATTTTATAGCAAGGAAGAATAGATAACTTGGCTTCATGGAAAGAAAGCAGGAACATTTACTATGTTATTATTATTGTTAAAAGGGTAGAATGAGGAATACAAGCTTTGCAGTATTGTGGGCAGAATGGAGAAGAAGCCTGGAAGGAACAGAAAGGGAGATCTAGGTGTTGAATAGATCATGAGTTTCTAGGGAGAAGACAGTTCAGTGATTTAATGAGCCACTGTTGGATAAATTACAAAATTACTAAAAAAATAGCAATTGCCGAACAGTAGAGAACATAGCAGCCTGGCAGACCAGGATGAATAGGTTGCACAATGTCATGTGCAGTTACTGGAACAAAGGAAGGGTGTGTGCAGCCATCGCAGCTAATCAGAACTGGAATTACTATGACTTTCTGTCTATGGAGATTCTCAGTCGTCCAGGTCATGGTTGTCCCAAAGGTGCTTTTTCAAGAAGCAATTGGACTTTCTGGTTTTTCTTTGAAGACGTTTCACTTCTCATCCAAGAAGCTTCTTCAGCTACTTCTCTCAGAACTGAAGAAGCTTCTTGGATGAGAAGCAAAACGTCTTCAAAGAAAAACCAGGAAGTCCATTTGCCTCTTGAAAAAGCACCTTTGGGACTATGACTTTCTGAAGTGCTTAGCACAGCTTGGATTTTTTTTTTTGATAGCATTGAATTGAAGTTGGAAAACAAGGATCCAGGATACATTTGCAATGGGCTAGGAGATAGAGATCTATCTCTGGGGTTGCTAAGAACTGACACTCACTTTATGGCACATAATCCATCAGGAATGGGAAAAGGACAATGTCATCTATTCCTCTAATCAGGAAGCAGTGAATAACTTATATTGGTAAAAGGACAGGCAGAAAGAGCACATAGGCCTTCTGCTCAGGTGATCTCATTGATTTGCCACTTGTGGTGTACCTCAAATTACAATTTGCAATTTTCCTTTTACTGAAAGAAAACTATGGAGAGTTTGTGGGTAAAACTGAGCTCTTAAGGTCCTGTGGCTGGATTGGTTTCCTTTTAGCTGAAACTTTCATGTAACCCATTTCTAATCGGATGCAAGATATCCATTTAACTTTGTGCTAAAATGGAGCTTATCCACATACCTATAGATTCAACTACCAAATATAAAAAGTGCTGCATAGAGTCTTTAGGACAAAGTATCTTTAGGCTGCAGAGAAAAATGAATTTCTTTTTTAGGATTCATGTTAAAGGTGAAATATTCAGATAAATCTCTTGAGGTTGTTTTTTATGATATTAATAAACATTTATTGGTCAACTCCATTATTGGACTTTACTTGCTTATTAAAATATGACATCCTGGAACCAGTTCTGGGTAAAATAGAATGTATGAGAAAGGCAATGAATGAGTGGCTGAAAGGCTGTGTTGGGAACCTGAGAACAGAATGCTAATGGAAGCTGAATCAGTTCACTAACTGAAATGTTCCCTTCCAGGCAGGGTTGGATCACATTTATGAAGTATCAGCATGAGAGCGCCATCCAGGAACTGCCAAAATTTTCTTCAGAAGTATTTTGCTATCCCAGGAAAATGAAACTCTGTGTATGTACTTGTGTGAGCCAGAAGAACAGGCACAATACCCTTCAGGCTCTTTTTGTTTTTGCTTCAGAAACTATTTCATATCCAGCTGTCTATAAGAAATATTTCCAAGTCTTTCTTTGCAGAACATCACATTTTATAAACTTCCCATTCTTCACTTACAGATCTCCAAATACATAAATACAGATATTTTTTCGGAGGAATATTCACTGCATGTAGAAAGATTTGGTAGCAGTTTTAAAGGAACTATAAGATAGTGGCATACAAATTCAATAAATAAATAAACAGATAAATGCCAGCTTTGCCCATCTTTGTGTTTTGAATCCTATAATTAAGAATATCTTAAAATAGAGCCATGGAACTTGGAGCACTCCAGAGTTGTTCTGCTAAACTGTTTATTTGCAAAGACAGCAAAATCAGTGATGAAGAAAGACAGAAGGCATTGTTCCATCAGTATCTGCTCTTCTCCTATTATAATCTGATGAGTAATTTTATCAGGATAATTATGCTTATATAGCAAGAATTGGCCACAAGATGTCAGTATGTGATGGAAAATGAAAGGGTCCCATGGCCTTTGTGTAAATTAAAATAGAATTCAAAATACAGTATTAATTAAAGGGGATACTTAGAAAGAGAATCTTATCTATATCTCTATCATCTCTATCTATCTATCTATCTGTCTGTCTATCTATCTATCTATCTATCTATCTATCTATCTATCTATCTATCTATCTATCTATCTATCTATCTATCTATCTATCGTTGATCTCTAAAAATCTGTCAACTGTGAATTAATAATTTTATGGAAAGATTATAAGACTATTGAAACCTTGCTATGAATCAAATTAAAATCTTAATATTTCAAAGTGAATTAGTTTAACATTTTTATAACCTCTAGTGTCATTGGTTTTCATCTTAATGTGCACTGTATATTTTTTAAAAGCCAACAAAACACAACGATTCATAATACATTTTGTTGACCATCAGTTTGCTATGGTTTTCAGGTATTCTGCCTCTGATATTCTTGCTTCTTAAATTCTCTGCCTTCTTACCTTCACGGCTCTTTTCTACTTACCTTCCTATTTTTAAGTTTGCAAAAAAGAAGAAAGGGAAAAAGTGTGTGTGTGGCGGAAATAATTCCATTGTCCCCTCAGTGAGATACTAATCCCAGCAAAATATTTTTTAGTTCTGGCACCTGGATTACAACTCTTTCTTTGCAGCACATTCTCTGAGTAATTGTGATACCACTAAAATATTCATAGACATTCATTACAGCTTAGACCATAAATAACAGAGACCTCATTCCTTAAGTGCTATATAATAAAGATTCCTCTTTTGATAGTAATTTTAGTGTCATAGTAGCTTGTTCAACAGCTAGAAAGACAAGAAGAACAAGAGCAACTGATGGCATTTACATGTTATCATCATTTTTACTCCCCAAGCTCTCATACACTATCTGCAGGTGATCTAACATTGTCTTTATTTCTGCTAAAAATACTGAGACCAAATAGCCGAAATTATTGCCCTGTTTCAAGTTCTACAATTCTTGCAACACGAAATGAATGAATGAATGAACAAGAAGGAAAAAAATAAAAAGAAAGAAAGAATCATAGCAGCCTGGACTTTTGGCTGATTTGCTCTAGGGGTAAAGATTAAATGGAAACAGAGAAAACACAATAATTAATGTTACTAATCTTTTTGTTTAAAGAATCAAGTAAATTTGCAAACCTGCCAAGCAAGGGTTTCTATACCAGGATCTGAAACTCAGTAGCCAGAATGCTGAGAGTAAACAAAAAATTGACGAAGGTCTGCAATGGGAAAATGGATCCACAGTATGATTTTCACAGTCTGTTCTCATTGGAGTGGTCCATGAGAAGGGATTCATAAAATGAATAAGCTACAATCAATTCAATTTTTTTGATACTGCTTGATGTTATGGAATCTAGAGTTGCTTTCAGACTGATATTTGTTGAGATGTGGCCTCATTAAGAGTAGAAGAAGAAGGTTGTGAAGGAGCTTCTCTACATGGTTAATTGAATCTCTTTGTTATTAGATCTCCTGTACTGGTAGTTTCAAAGTTCTCCATGCCTAAGGATTTGTATGAAGGTGTGTAAACATTAACAGACTTTGATGAAACTTGAAAGGAATGTAGATGCACACTCTCTGTCTCTCTCCCTCCTTCCCTCTCCCTCTCTCCATACTACCTGATAAAGAACCATCCCAAACCACATACGTCCTTTAGGCACCCTAAACACCTATTCTTTTAGATTTAGGGAATCTAAAAGAATATATATCATTAATTAAAAAAACAAGAAACCAAAAGTTGCTTCTATTAAAGCGAAACAGTTAAGAAAAAAATATTTTAAAAACATTTAACATAAGCATATTGAAAGCCAAAATCTGTATGGAATAATATGTTATATTTCTGCATGATATTATTTGTAAGATTAAAAAAAAATCATCAGAATTGTTAAATTAAATGAGATGGGAAATGGGAAGAGAGGAAGAAAAGCGAGCAATATGCTTGTTCCGTAGTCTAGGGTTCTTGAAATATAAATCTATGTTGCAGATGTACCTTGATAAATCTCTTATTTGGTCAGGATGTTTGTAAAAAGAAAGTGAAAGAAAGTTAGATAATAATTTAGCATTTAAATTATCTATTTTTGTACTTTTGTACATATTTAAATAGTGAATTCAGATAGTAAATTTGGTGAGCATAATCATTACTCAGAAGAACATTTAAGGTTGATTACATTTAACAAAACAATTTATGGAATATACTGCCATCATGTGGTCATAGAATAAAACAATCAATTCAAGAAGAGTTCATTTGAACCAATAATAAATATTTCATTTTTGGTCTAAATATAGCAAGAAAAACAGTTACTTTCCCCAGTCTTTCAAGTTACCAGTCTATCCTAATACGTTTTTGACTAAGAGGAACTAAGCATTCTTTTTCAATTATTAAATATAATTTGTTTTATGTGGGAATTGCATGTGAAACATTGCAAGAATCTCCTCTGTGAAAGTAGAAACATTGAAACAATATTTCAAGTTTTGCATTACTTGAACATACTATTCTCTGTGTATCAATCATAAATTGATTGATGGTTGGAAAGGGGAAGAGAAGCCACTAATATTAAAAAATATAACCTCAAGCTATCTGCCGTGATCATGCAATTAAAACCGCATCCATTTTTATATGAGTACAATGTACACAAATACAAAGGGATGGGGCTTCAGTTATGCAATCATGTTTTGTCATCTTGAATTTTTTGACCCCTCCCTGCTGAAGATTCTACTGTCTCAAGATAATCATGACCGTGATGGTGAATCTATGGCATGCATGCCGGAGGTGGCACACAGAGCCCTCTCTGTGAGCACATGAGCCGTTGCCCCAGCTCAGCTCAGCTCTGCTGCACATGTGTGCACACCTCCTGCCAGCCAGCTGGTCTTCGGGTCTCTGCCGCACATGTGGGGGGTCCCCTGGATGCATGGGAATACGTGTGCATGTGCAGGGGTAGGGCGAATGTACAGGGGGTAAAAAGGTTAGCCATCACTAATCTATGACATGCTTGCAGTTACATTGCAGAGTTTTGAAAATCTTTATTGGAAATTTCATCATTCACTTATATACCGGTAAGCTGGACATACTGGATACTCCTTTGTTCCTCCTGATATCTTTTCAAAATGGCTCTTCTGTTTTTATTTTTTGGGGGAGAGGGAGAGAGGGACTTAGACCCGATATTGTCATTGACTTTTAATGAAGTAATTGTGGTGATTTTATCAATGGTAACTTGCTGCTAATATCAGAGTTTTCTCTAATCTTGAATTGAAAACTCAAATGCAACTTCAAAAGTTGCTACCAACTTTTGATTTGACAAAAGAAAGCTATAAGTAGCAATTAGTAAAATTGAGCATAAGTGAAGGCATAGAAAGAATAGAATAGAATAACAGAGCTTGAAGAGACCTTGGAGGTCATCTAGTCCAACCCCCTGCTCAAGCAGGAGAGTCTGGTCTCTACCTGGGATCAAACTCACAACCTTCTGATTGTGAGGCGAGAGAAACTCTCAGGTGGATTCTGAGGGTTATACCCAGTCAGATTCAGTTTTGGTGAATTCCATTTTGCTTCTGTCCATCCAATGTCCCCTATACACGTTTTCCTTTATCTAAGAGTATAATAGTAAAATCTTCAATGTCATCAGGACTCCTAATGATAGAAGTAACACATGGAAACATATTAAAGACAGATCCAACCTAGAACTTAAGGAGAAATTTCCTGGCAGTGGATCAATTAACCAGGGAAACAGCTTGCCTTAGAAATTGTGGTGCTCCATCACTGGAGGTTTTTCAGAAGAGATTGGACAGCCATTTGTCTAGAATAGTATAGGATCTCCTGCTTAAAAAGCGGGTTGGACGAGAAGGCCTCCAGGGTCCCTTCCAATTCTGTAATTCTGTATTCTGCATTACATGGATATCTCAGTGAAGTTTAGAGTTGGCAATGGTATGCTGTCTTCCAAGACATTTTCTCAAGTTTTAGCCCTGGAATTCCTGGTGGTTTTCTATCAAGATACTAACCAGACCAGCTTAGTTTCTGAACCCACAAAAAAGGTCAGCCTGGTGCTGTCACTATGAAATACATCACAAAATCCCTAGGAATGCAGAATCCAAAGAAGAGCAACACACTGCAGAAATTCCTTCTGCTTTTGTTCCCAGACATGCACAGTGTGGATTTCTTGATCTCTGACTCTCCTCTTGGTAAGATATACAGTAGTTAGCTAGGTGTTAGCCTTTGCATCTCCCTGTCAGACATTTTCTTACACAAATCTTTATATTGCGATTATAAATCTGCTTCACTACTCATTGTATAGATTAGATTTCCACTTGAGGAAAGTTTCATTTACCTTCACAAATAGAACTATTTCAGTGCTCTCCTTGTCCAAGTATCCATTAAAGCATCATTTTATTGGTTTGACTGACAGTCCAATTTTAGAAAATGGTTTAAAATGGGTGCACCATGTAGTTGTCATACTTCAGCCCGCTGGTTTAAATATAGCACTTATCTTCAACCCAAGCTAGTGCTGTAGGAATTTTTGTAATATGGATAAGCTAGCTTCTAAACTTTTCAGGGGAATGGGAAAAATGAGTATGAAACTAAGTCCCTTAGACTCAGGCTGGCTATTTATATCCTGGCAAAGCTGACTCATTTATATATTTAGTTTACACCTTGCCCTTCTACCCAAGTTAGTATTTAGTGTGACTCTCATTTTTAATAGTAGAAAAAAATTAAAGCACAATTACTTCTACTATTGATTTTAATTGAATAATTAAAGTCTTGCAAAAAGGGTTTGTTTGCAGATTTTATTAAATGCAGAGAGAGTAGTGGCCAAATAAAACTTCCAAGAATTTGTTATTCCAGACAGTATATGCATCTGCTTCCTAATTGAACAATGGGCACAATGGTGATCTATATCCCTCCATATTGTTTGCATGTGAGAACTGTTTGTAAAATTTTCAAGAAATGAACTAACCTCAGCCATTATTTGTGATTTATTCAGTATTCCCAACCTATTTGTTTTACTTAAGCCCTACAGAATTGTTTGCTACCTCAGTGAGCAGTTGTAACATTAAAAAAAAAGAACAAATAACAGGGATTTTACTTCCTCATTAGCTTCCTTTCATTTCATGTGAACATTGAATTCTATTAGAATTACCATTCTACAAACATTCATGTGTGACCCATGCTCATAACAAGAAAGCTAGGAACAATTTCAAAGACAAATGTGCTCTTGCATACATTATTAGGGCAATTTTTGATAAGCATACTTTGGAAAAACAAAGCAAGTGAATTACATTTCAAAATAAACTTTAAATATTGTGCAGTTGTCTAAGAAATTGAAATTTTTCATTGCTGGATAATAATTCTTGCATTAAAATACTATTACTAACAACATAACAGAAAAATATTGTCAAACTTGCTAAAAACAATATTGGAAATTGAAGAGAGAAAACATGACAACATAATGGGCAAATGAAAGTTCCAAGTCAGGATTTCAACTAAAGCATTGGAACTTTCCCATAAAACAGGAAAAATGAGAGACAGTATAGAGAAAGACAAAACCCTGAAAATGGAAGTAGAAATTTAATTCACTGCTCAGCATCCAAGAAAGATCCAAAAGGGGGCATAGTTAGTCTCTGTTGTTCGTATGAGGTTTGCTTTGGAGCTATATTTTTCTGATATATGATAATGTATCCTTTTTTTTTGGAAAAAGGACAATTTTGATGCCAAATCTCTCTCTATTTCACACACACACACACACACACACACACACACACACACACACACACATACACACACACTCATTGATAATTTCTCCCCCCAAGCATAGAAATGTATATACTTACTTTTCTTTCCATATAAAGCCTATTTGGAACCATACCAACAGGAAAAAAAATTGTTTAGACTCTTCTGATTTGCAATATTGTATATCCTCCCAGAGGTCCTCTTTGAAGAAGATGGGCAGTCTAGAAATAGGAAATTAAAATAGGAAATATAAATAAATAAAAGGGCTCAGAGCATGAAAAATGCATAATCATTCCTGCAGTTCAAAACTTTCCATGCTGAATATGAATACTTATGAATGCAAACTAGAAATGTATTTTTGTTCATGTGAATGCAAACAGACTTCTCCAAAGGAGCACCGATAAAGCAGAAGAACAGTGCTCCCCCCAATCCTTCATATTTACTATGGAAGTTTTGGGACAGGGACGCCAGGAGATTGCTCATAAAGGGCAAATCATTTATACAGCCCCATCCTTTGTCATGTGTGTGGGTGGTGTGAAAAAAATGCATTCTTTTTGTTGTGGAGCGACGGAAATACTGAGGCAGAGACCAGGGCAAGGCTTCAGCTCAAACTTTATTTCAAACGAATAAAGGGTTACCGCTACTGCTGCGCTAACACGGCAGCCAGCTGGAGCGGCAACAGCTGATGCCATTTGACAGCCGCCTTTTATAGCCGGCTGTCAAACGGCTCCAGCCAATGGGAGAGGTCCGTGCTTCCCGCTTAAAGCACGGACCTGAGTGAAGACTCAAGTCAATACACAACACTCCTCTCTCCCAGTGAGGAGCATGCGTAGTCCTTCAAGTAAGTTGGGCGCCTGCGTACTCGTCCGGATCTTCTCGGCTCAGTCAAAAATGGCGCCGGGTTGCTGTCTTGTGCCTTCTGCGTGTCTTCTAACGACGGTGAGACTGCTGGACTGTCTGGAGCTGGGTCAGCACCTTGGTCCGCTTCTTCATCAGGTAGGCTGTCGTTCCTGGTGGGCTGGAAACTGGTTTCGTCGGATGGTGGGGTTGCTCCTGTATGGGGCCCGTCTAGATGACCTCTGGGTGCCATGCTCCAACGCTTCCTCAGGTGGTCTACGTGGCGCAGCCAGGTCCGTCCATCAGGTAACTGGACTCTATAAGACTTAGGACCAGTTACTGCTATCACACGCCCTGGTAACCATAGTGGTTGCCCAGCAAAATTCCTGACAAACACTTTGTCATTTACTAGGAACCCTCTGTCTTGGCTGTTTGACCCAAGGGGAAGCAATGGGGCATAATTTGGGTGCAACCTGTCCAGAGTGGTCCTCAGCCGGCGTCCCATTAATACTTCAGCTGGTGACCTATTTGTGGAGGCACAGGGTGTAGTATGTTGGCTCAACAGGTATTGGGCCAGCTTGGCATGCCAGTTTATAGGACCCAATCTTTGTAGCACTTCCTTGGCAGATCTGACTGCCCTCTCAGCCAGCCCATTGCTGGCAGGATGAAAAGGGGCTACTAATATGTGTCTGATGCCCAAGCTTGCTAGAAACATCTCAAACTCACAGGAGGTAAATTGGGGGCCATTGTCAGATACAATGGAATCAGGAAGGCCATGTGTGGCGAACATCCTAGTCAGTGCCTTGCTGACTGCTTCCGTAGTGGTGGAGTGCATTAAGGTCAATTCCACCCATTTTGAAAATGAATCTCCTACACCAGGAAAGTGCGCCCATGGAAGGGGCCTGCCAAGTCTATCTGTATTCTGGACCAGGGGCTGCCTGCTTCCTCCCAGGTCCTAGGGGTGGCTGCTGGTGGTAATGCCCTGGTGGCCTGGCATGCCTGGCAAGAATTGACCCAGTTAGATATTTGGGCATCCATGCCTGGCCACCATACGTAGCTGCGGGCGAGGGCCTTCATTCGCACAATTCCTGGGTGACCCTCATACAGCACCTTCAGTATTGAGGTTTGCAATTTGTGGGGAATGACTACTCTGGTTCCCCACAGTAAACAGCCTTGCAAAGAGGAAAGTTCCTGTTGGCGTAGTTTGTAGGGTAGGAATTCTGAAGGATAAGGGGCTGTAGGCTACCCCTTTCCTACCCAGTCAAGGACTTGGGATATTACCTGGTCCTTGGCCGAATGGGCAGCGATGTCAGCAGTGGTGACCGGTAGCCTGAGTTCGTCGATGAGGAAAACTGTGGTTGCTGGTGCTGGGTCCTCGACTGGAACTGGCAGAGTGCATCAGCATGGCAAAGGCTTTTTCCAGATCGATGGATTAGAGTGTAGGAATACGCAGCCAGAAAAACCGTCCATCTGGTCATCCTTGGGGACAAAATCTGGAGAGTTTGTTTAGTGCCGGATAAAATACCTAACAGTGGCTTGTGGTCAGTTATGAGTTCGAAATGATGCCCGTAGAGAAATTCATGGAACTTCTTCACTGAAGCCACTGCAGCCAAGGCCTTCTTGTCAATCTGGCTATAGTTGCGTTCAGAGGAGGATAGTGTCCTGGAAAAGAAAGCTATAGGTGCTTCTGCACCATTAGGCAGTCTGTGGCTCAGAACGGCCCCAATTCCGAAAGGAGAAGCATCGGCTGCTAGAATGAGTGGTAAGTCTTTATTGAATTGGATTAAGATGGCTTTTGACATTAACAATGACTTGACTCCTTGGAAAGCAATAGTCTCCCTTGGTCCCCAGTGCCATGGTGAGTTCTTGTCTAAAAGCCTATGAAGGGGCTCGGCAATAGAAGCTTTATGGGGCAGGAACGAAGCATAGAAATTCAAGAGGCTCAGGAAAGCTTGAAGCTCAGTTTTGTTAGTAGGAGTAGGTGCATCGTGAATGGCCTTGACCTTTGATTCAGTTGGGTGAATACCCTTGGCATCAATCTTGTAACCTAAGAATTCCACTTGTGGAGTGGCTATGGTGCATTTATCCCTTTTTAGTTTAAGACCAGATTGTCTAAAACGGTCAAGTACACTTCTGACCCTTTGTAGTAATTGCTGTTGATTGGTGGCAGATACCAGAATATCATCAAAGTATGGCACGACGCCCGGCAACCCTTGCAAAATTCTTTCCATGAGGGACTGGAAGATTCCAGGGGCCACACTAACTCCGAATTGTAGGCGTGTGCATTTGAAAGCCCTTCTGTGAGTTACTATTGTTTGCAGTTCAGCAGTTTCATCATCAACAGGGAACTGTTGATACGCCTGGGACATGTCCAACTTTGCAAAAATGGAGCCAGGCTCAAGGGAATGGAGTAGATGTTGTACCTCAGGAACTGGGTACACGCTGACTTGTAGATATTTGTTTATCGAAGATTTATAATTAGAGCAGATTCTCAAATTTCCGTCCTTTTTTAGAGGTGTCACTATAGGGGTTTCCCATTTTGAGAAGTCTGTAGGTTTCAGTATGCCCTGCTTAATTAATTTGTCAAGTTCCTTGTCAAGTTTAGGACGAATTGCAAAAGAAACTCTGCGGGGCTTCAAGCGTATTGGTACTGCCTGGGAGTCTACCCTGAAGGATATTGGGGTTCCCACGTAGCAGCCTAGGCCCTCGCTGAATACATCAGCATAGTCCCTGAACAGGGATTCAACTTCTGAACTTGCTATGGAGTGGATTCCCCCTATGTGGAAGCCCAGGGCCAGGAACCAGTCTAGTCCCAATAGGCTTGGGAGGATGCCATCCACTATCACTAGAGGCAAGTGACCCTTAAACCCTTGAAAATGGACTAGAAACTTGCCTTTTCCGATGAAGGGATGGCTCTTCCTTGGTAGTCCCGAAGCGTTAGATTGCAGGCTGGAATCTTCTGCCTTGATATCCTGGGGAGTAGTTTCTTCAAGGTGTCCCACGAGATGATGGATAATGCAGAGCCAGTGTCAACTTCCATTCTGCAGGGTCTACCTTCTATAGAAACAGTGACACTAATTTTGTTAGATTTGTTTTTTTGTATCTTAGATTGGTAGCAAGTGAAACAGTCCTCAATTTGCCTTGGGTATTGAATGAGTTTCTGGGGCCTTTGTGGCTGATTAAAGGTTTTTCCTGCCTGACATATTTTGGCCAAATGGCCCTTCTTTTGACATCTTAAGCATATGGCATTCCTGAATCTGCAGGATGCCCTGAGATGGTTGCCCCCACAGCTTAAACAGGTAGTTTGTAAACGTGGGGTTTGGCTTATACTTTGCCTGAACTCTTTTTGATTTGCGTTGGGCTGTCTGAGGCGGTTTACCTCAGTAGCCTCTTCTGAGCCATTCTCTGTGGAGGCTTCATCAAAATATACTGTTGGATTTTCTAGTCTGCTGGGGTTTCCCTGTATTTCAGCTGCTGAGAGTGCTGATAGCTCAGCAGCCTGGGATTCTTCTATGGCTTGCTTTAAGGTTAGATCCCCTTTAGCTAATAAACGTCTTTGTAATTTGGGATCTCTAACGCCACATACCAGCTGATCTAACAGCATATCATCGAGGTAATCTCTGAACCCGCAATGTAAGGCAGCTGTTCTCAGTGCTGCCATATAGTCACTAATTGTTTCTCCCTCTGACTGAATGCGCCTTCTGAAAGCATGGCGCCTAGCAATTCTGGAAGGCTTAGGGGAGTAATGATTTGAGAGAATTTCTTGCAGTTCCTCCCAGGGAATAGTCTTAATAGATCGTGGGGCCAGTAATGCTGTTGCGGTGTCAAATACCGTGGCTCCGCAAAAGCTTAGGAAGTAAGATTTTTTCCTATGCTCAGAAATTTCTGACAGGTCTATAGCGTCTAAAAAACAGTCAAACCGGTTCCTGTATGACTCCCATGTCTCTGCCGTCGGTCTGAAAGGTGAGAATGCAGGATTCGAAGTCATCTTTCTGTCAGCTGTGCTGCTTCTCTTGAGGCGAGTTAGAGACGGCGCTTCGCGAACAGTGACAGCAACTCTGTAGCGATTTCAGCTCTCGGTTAGTGATTTCGTTCTTTCTCTTTTCCTTGCCTGGATTGCCTTTATTTAGTATCCCATCCTCGTCGCCAGTGTTGTGGAGTGACGGAAATACTGAGGCAGAGACTAGAGCAAGGCTTCAGCTCAAACTTTATTTCAAACGAATAAAGGGTTACCGCTACTGGCGCACTAACACGGCAGCCAGCTGGAGCGGCAACAGCTGATGCCGTTTGACAGCCACCTTTTATAGCCGGCTGTCAAACGGCTCCAGCCAATGGGAGAGGTCCGTGCTTCCCGCTTAAAGCACGGACCTGAGTGAAGACTCAAGTCAATACACAACACTTTTCTTTAAATAAGGAAACAAAAATGATCCAAGATAGATGCAACATACATACTATTTATTGGAACATATTCCAATGACCACCCAGCTGCTTGCCAAGAAACTGTGGGAGATACAGCGCTCCAGTTGAAACAACTGAAGGTTATTTATGTTTGGTTTGCTACCCTTAGAAATATAAAAGAAAGTGGCTCTTACACTTCTGATAAACTATTAGAACCTTTCTGTTTCTTTTCACACTAGCAGAATCCTTTTAGATAATTTCAGCACATACCATCAACAACTGTTGTTTATTGTATCTGTATTCCTTTAGACCATTCTATTCTCACTTGGAAGGAAAGACAGCTGTCTGATTTCTGTCATCTCTCTCATTTCCAAGGTCGTGGCACTGAGCACTGCCTTTTAAAGACTTAAACTAACAGAATATATGATCTATTTCTAAGGCATAAAAAGGAGTTAAGACCCCAGGAGAATGCTTGAATAAGATTAATGAGTTATTGCCTGTCCTGCCTAATTAAGCTAGTCTTCTTGCTCAAGTATTTTGGATTTCGTGAATGGACCTGGACTGGGATATTTGATTTGTAACTATAATCAGAATGCATGAAGTTCTGCTATTTTTCTTGGCAGTAATTGCCCTACTTTTGTAAGGTAAGCCGCAAATGGTCTTTTATGGTACCAAGACCCACAAAACATACAGAGAGCTTTTCATTTACCCTTATTTAGTCATTTATTTAATTTAAAACTCTCAGAAAGGATTTAAATTCTCTTTAAGCTGCCCCTTAACTGCAATTGTGGTATATTGGGGGTTGTATACTATTAGCTTTAACTATTAGCTCATATTACTCATAGTAATTACACAGATTCCATTGTGTTTATTGTGGCACTAATTTCATTATTAATGCTAGGAGTTATTATGATAAAATATTAATTTGCTTGTAATGGCATACTTAGCAAAAGCATAATTATACTAGAACTTCATAACTTGGTATGTGCCAACACAAAATCACTGTAGCATAGAAGTGTTGCCCCAAAGTAAATATACACTAGATTTATCTTTTGAAGATAAAAATAAACAATGATGTAGCCATTCAAACACCAAGAATATATATCCAATATGCGAGCAACAAATTTTTCCAGAATCCATATGAGATTCTGGAGATCCCTAGAGCTGGAAACAACTAGCAGATATATGCAAGGGAACCTTTACCTCTACCTTTATCTTATCATCAAAACTAAAACCTGACTTTATTCATTAGCAGTAGAGGGAAAAGTTTATTCATGCTGAAAAACACAGGAAGATAATTCTCCCCTAAATTATGGATTGAGGCACATTCCATCGTCAGTCCTTTAATCTTGCAGTGGATAGTCTCCTGCCAAACCAGAAAGTGTTTCTCCAGGATGTATAGTGTAACAAGAAAATTAGTTGGGATGTAAAGAACATATTGCTTTCTTAAACCTGGTTTTCCCCACAGATTATCTTGTGAGCTATTTCTGAATTCCTCCATTACTCCCCAGTATTTTCTTTTTGCTGATAAGCATTCCCATCCCCCACCCCACAGCAGGCTGCTTGAAAGACAACAGGCCTTTCTAGGAAGCTTCCAGGCTAAAGATCATCATGACATAATAAAGCAATTCCTTCCATGTTCCCAAGCATATTGCCCTTTTACAAGGCTGCTGAACGCTGCCTTTTCAATCGATATGGTTTTAGATTTAAAACATTATTGTTTCCTCAAAACATTTGTGCTCCTGATATCACTAAATAATTAGGCATTATTAATCATTAGCAAAAATGTGTGGATTAAGGAAAACAACCGACCAGCCACATTCATCAGTACACTGAGAACATATGCACCAAGACAAATTCTTTGTGTGTCCAATCACATTTGGCCAATAAATAATTCTATTCTATTCTATTCTATTCTATTCTATTCTATTCTATTCTATTCTATTCTATTCTATTCTATTCTACTCTACTCTACTCTACTCTACTCTACTCTACTCTACTCTACTCTACTCTACTCTACTCTATTCTATTCTATTCTATTCTATTCTATTCTATTCTATTCTACAGTATGCTTTTGGAGACTGATTCCTCTACAGATTTTAAATTAAATCTTCCAAGAAAATTAGCCTGATTAATTTGTTTCCTGAACAAGATAGCTGGAATATATTCATCTTCTAATCCCCCTTCGCCTGCCCTTTATTATAAGTTAAAACTCTGGAAGTTGGGACACATGACAGATATAGCATTGCTCCTGCAGTGTTTCCTGCAGGAGCCATGCAACAATACGATAGTACAGGTTTACATGATCATTCCAGAAAGCACTGCGGGAGAGAGAGAGTTTTTGTGGATAGCATGTGCTGCCATGGTTACTTTACAAATGAATGAAATAAATCCACTTCCATTCACCAGTCCCATAGCAACTTTAAATGCTAACTTTATTATTCTTGTAGTGTTGTTCATGTCATCATGGATTTACCAAGACTGAAATGTCACATTATTCCCAGTGGAATTTGTTGCAGAAGGTCATATATTATATGGTCCTGCTTTCAGGGCTGATACAGCATATATCTTTGAACCTACCTTAATTAGTAAATATATAGGTAATGCATAAACAAGTGTAGAGATATACCCAAAGTGATACTCTCAAACTTTTAAAGTGCTGCATGATGTTTTACTATGGGATTTGAAATAGAGAGAGGCAAGGGAATGTTCATACTGATTAAGAGATGACTATAAGTGGCTAAGATGCTGAGCTTGTTGACCAGAAAGGTCAGCAGTTTGGTGGTTCGAATCTCTAACTGTGTAATGGAGTGAGCTCCCATTACTTGTCCCAGCTTCTGCCAACTTAGCAGTTCGAAAGCATGTAAAAATGCAAGTAGAAAAATAGGGATCACTTTGGTGGGAAGGTAACAGCGTTCCGTGTGCCTTCGGTATTTAGTCATTTATTTATTTATTTATTTTATTTATTTGTTTAAACTTCTATACCGCCCCCTCTCCCAAAAAAGGGACTCGGGGCAGTGTACAGCCTACTAAAACATACGAGATATACAATAAATATAGTTAAAAATAAATTAAATAGTTTAATCCGGCTGTCTAATTCAGATTCAATTTAAAAGTTAAAAACTAAAACCCCAATTAAAATTGGGGTCATGCTGGCCACATGACCACGGAGACGTCTTTGGACAGTGCAGGCTCTTTGGCTTTGTAACAGAGATGAGCACCGCCCCCTAGAGGCAGAAACGACTAGCACGTATGTGCAAGGGGAACCTTTACCTTTATTTTTATAGAATAAAAGAACACCTACACCATTTAAAATATTTATTAATTAATTACATAGCTGCCCATTCAAAACAGAAGTCTGAGTGGCTAACAATCAGTTTAAAATAACAGATAACAAATGAAATATTTTAAAAAGGCACATAATACCTTGAATGACTAAAAATACAGTATCACAATGGGTTCACACAGGAGCCTAGCTATGAAATCTTTACTATGGTACTTTATGAAAGACTGACAGCAGACGGGCCATCCAAGTCTCTGGAGATATGCTATTCCACAAGAAAGAGCAGGCATGTTTCCTAAGTCCCAATAGTTTCAGCCAGTGTTTAGAAGCCATTTATTTACATATCTATTTAATTTAAATAATTCATATGCTGCTCAACTAACAGCAGTCATGCTGGGCATCTCCCAGACAAACCAAGAAATAAAAACATAAGATGCAAAAAAAAGTATCAAAAAACAACAATCCAAAAAAGTAATAATATGAATGAAATGTAAGTTCAAATAACTAAGATATCCATGTTACTGTTATTCATGAAGAGCACCTGCTCAGCAGATCACATGGTGAGAACAAATGTATAAGTAATGCTAAGGATACGCCTTGCAGTGTTAGTTCACAATCAGATGATCCTGAGTGTCTTGGATTTCAATGAAATTTAAAACTATGTGCCATGATAAATAATTTTCCCCTTATCTATT
Source organism: Bungarus multicinctus (assembly GCA_023653725.1). Lineage (NCBI taxonomy): Eukaryota > Metazoa > Chordata > Lepidosauria > Squamata > Elapidae > Bungarus > Bungarus multicinctus. The sequence continues at coordinate 52,417,841 of CM042846.1, read as the reverse complement.
TATTGCTTCATGGTGCAGGTCCAGATTATTTGTGGAATCATTCATCTCCTATCACTTCTGCCTATATTGTAAGTTCTGATAGGGTCAGTGCAATTTAGAGCCCGTTGTTTAGACAGTGAAATCTAGGGAGGCCCAAGAGACATGCCTTTGCTATTGTCACCTCTAGAATTTGGTTTGGCCTTGTCCTTGCCTGCTTTTTAAAAGGTATTAAAGGCCTAGCTCTTTCCATAGTTGAGGATAGACAATGGTATGGCTCATTGTCTGAAATTTTCTTGGCATTTTATGTCCTTATATTTTGTTTTTTTTAACCACTGGTACATTACATCATTTTTATATGCTCATAATTGTCATTTTTGGATGATTTATTCTGACCTGAGTTATGTGCTGAATGGGTGACTATGTAACTCTTATTAATAAATAAATGAACCATTTCAGGTCATTTTCAGGCTCAGATAAACTAAGGGTAGAAAATCTCATGCATTCTCTCCTACAGTTCTTGGGTTTGCATAATTCACTATCAACTCACTAGCTACTCATATAGTCAGTTTGGTATGGTGATTAAGTGTTGGCCTAGAAACTAAGAGACTGCAATTTCTAATCACTTCTCAGCCCAATCTACCTCATAGGATTATTGTTGTGGAGAAAATAGAAGAAAGAAGGACTATTATGCATATTTGTTGCCTTCAGTGACTTATAAAGTAATAACGGGATAAAAAATTCTAATAAAATAAATAAAATATGTGGGATAAAGCATTCTGATGGATCCTGGGTGAAACATTTTAATAGAAAAATGGGAAAGTTAATTAAAAATGGACTAGGTTCATCTCACATTCATATATTTTATACAGTTTAAGGAATCTTGTAAAGAATTGAGTGGAAGACTTGCTGCAAGGTATAATTTATATTCAAAGTCTAACAAAATAAAATGGATACTTAAAAAGACATTGGAGCAGTAGGAATAAATGTGAATCACTGTTCTATATTATTTTATGTTGTGTGTATAATAAGTTGTCCCATTCATGGAAGTCAGGCAAATGCTGAGAGGGCCCCTGCAGATGGAAAGGAATGGAGGCCATGTTTGTCAATTCTTCCTTCTTCTAGAAGACCCTCGTCCTCTTTGTCTCAGTGTGTAACCCAGGAACTTTAAGATCCGTAGATTTCAACTTCCACAATTCTCCAGTCATATATACTGTAAACAAATTCAGCCCAAGTTCATATACAAATAGGTTCTTAGAAAGAGAGTGCCAAAGCACAAAGCATCAAACTAGTCAAAGGGATTTTAGAGATTTTAGTTAACATACACAGATTAAATGTCAAGGTAAAAGGCTTTTGCAGATTTTTTTTTGTTTAGTACTGAAGTAATTTGAAACTGGGTCTTACAGCTCTCATATTCTCTCAGCCTCCACCCAGGCACTGGGTATGAATTGGTCCTGATATTAGCTTTGCAAGGCATGGATTACAGAACAGAAATGGGGATTCTTTATAAAGGTAGGGAACTTTTGATCTTCTTAATAGTTCCAATCAGCCTAGTGAGGAATCCTGGAAATTGTAGATTGATTGGCACCTTCTGCAAAGCCACAGTTTCTCCACTTTGTTCTAACATTTAATTTGCCCATGACATATTGTAATGATGTAAACCATGGTTTATGCCTTGATGTGTGCCAAGCTTCTTGTCCTATTCATTTAGTTTTTTTTTACATTACTTCAAACGAAAAGAGAAGCTACTTGCTTCAAAGTAGCAACCTGAACCCTAACCTATATTTCTAACAAGGATTTGGAGATTCACATAAACCTCATGGGCTCTCTTAGGAAATAAAATACTGGCTGTTGCCTGATTCTTGGGTTGCTTTCTGATGCATAGATATGTTGCAATTGTCCACATTCACCTTGGTAGTTGTCCTGAGTGCTTATTTCAGCTTCTCCGCTTTCTAAAGACTTATAGCTCTCCACCATTGCAAATTTAATGCTCTCTTTGATGCCAATAGTACTGCTTCTGCTAAAATGGCAATGTATCCATCTTAAAAAGGTACATATTAATAAATGCCCCAAATAATTTTGTGCATATGCTTCACGCGCACATCCAAAGCTGCACATGCTTCTGCTATCTCAGCTCGGACCCCATACTCTATACTTAAGCTTATTTACAGTTTTCAAATAATAACAGTATCTCATGTAATGTGGCATGCTGAAAACAACTATTATTGTTATTACTATTAGAATTCTTACTATGAATAAAAAAAATCACTGTGCACTAGTTTCTGTTTAACATTCTATCTTCATGTATTGCCAACAATGTTAAATTGCTTGAAACAGCAGAACAGTCAAGCAGTACACAAATTAAGTTACAAAGTAATCGGATTTCAATCACTGAATATGCACAGTTCAATTAAGTTATTTATTGAAATGTTTGTCTTAGCTGTGGAGCTCTGCATATTTATTGCCATTCTACATAAGCCTTTTCTTCCTCTCATTAAAATATCCTGATGCAAAAATAAAATGTAATGTTTTGTTTCATAATTCAGGTTATGTTATACCCTCTGGTATTTAAACAGGAACAAAAAGTCAATTACCTAGAAATTTGCCAAGGGTTTGATTAAGCACACATAATCAAAAAAGAATAAATTGCACTATTTTTCCTCAAGGAAGCTCTATTAAAAAGTGTATTTGGGGCAATCTTTTATTCCAGGCTTCCTTTTAAACTTCTTCATTCATGTGTTAAAATAAAAGTACTGATCAGTATTAACCAATTCAATCTAATGGAGAAATCAAAACATTCAGCAATATTGCTTTGCAGGCCCGGAATCTTATTACTAGATTATATTGTCTGAGTTCCACTGAAAATACAGAAAGATTACTTTGGGGCAAAGAACTGACATAACTTTACTCTACGCACAATGTTTTCTGTTTTGCTAAATGGTGTTTGGGGGTTAGGAACAGAATGATTAATGAGTTGCAGTGAACTAGTGACATTTAGAGTTGCCAAATCAAGTATCTTAACCCAAATCTACCATGTAACAGTATCATAAATTGTAATTGGTAATTTAGAACAGCAAGCTTTACATTTATAAATGATGGATTTAATGGATTTAAAGAATTTAATTACCTCCACCTAAGGATGCATTTTCCTGGAGAGCATTAATTCTTCCCATTGTTGATGTGCATTTCTAAATATGCTTCAGCTGGGCAAATTTTATATGGTTTGTATTTTGAACTACATAATCCAAATTATGAGCTGTTTCTGTCCAGCTAATCTATTGTTAGACCATCAACCACCTCCAGCGTGATGATCCTACTTTGGGGCAGCAGGCCAACTAGCAGAGCCAGGTCTTCAGGATCTTGCATAATGCCAGAAGGGTGGGAGCCAATTTCATCTCAGGGGGTAAATGTTACAAAGGGTCAGGCCATTTGGAATTCCTTGATGGCAAAGTGGTTAAGTGCAGTATTGCAAACAACTCTACTGATAGCCTGGAGTTTGATCCTGACCGATCCATCCTTCTGAGGTCAGTAAAATGAGGACTTAGATTTTGGGGGAAATATGCAAATAATACTGACTTTGTGAGCTACCCAGAGAGTGCAATAAAGCACTATAGGGTGACATATAAGTCTAAAATGCTACTGCTATGCTATCCACAGCACACTTTCTCTGTCAGCAAGGGTAGGGTCAGGATGAGCCTGTCCCATAGGGATGAGATGGTTCCTCAAGTAATCTAGATCCTGCCATGCAGGGCTTTATGGGTAATAACCAACATCTTGAGTTATACCTGGAAGCTCACTGGCAGCCAGTTCAGCTCAGAGAACAGTGGTGTAACATGAACCCCAAAAAGTGGTGTTCTGCCCCAGTTGAAGCTTCCAAATGTTCTTCAAGGATAACCTCATGCAGAATTCATTGCAGTAGTCCAAGGGTTGAGATTACCAGGCTTAAATAACTGAGCTCAGGGATTCCTGATCTAGTAAAGACTGCAACTGGTGCATAATCCAAAGCGGTGCAAAGAGTCTTCTAGCTATGACTACCACATACTCTTTGAGCAGGAGAACCCCCAAATTTTAAACTGGGTCTATATGGGATAGTGCCACCGCATCCAAAACTAAAGCTATCAAAATCTTGGATCTTGAAACTCTATGCACCCAAAGACATTTGATCTCCTCAGGGTTCTTCCAAAGATTATTATCCCCTCATCCAGGCCCCAGATTCTCCAAGCATCATGAAAGAGTAGTGACAGCATCACTTGGGTCACCTATAATGGATATATAGAGTTGAGAATCATTGGCATACTGATGGTGTTCAACCCATGGTGACATCTTTACCATAGGCAAGGAAAAGGGCATGTTAATTAAAGGTTTGGTCCTGATCTAGGAAGAACCATTTACAGCAGTGGTTCCCAAAGTGGATGATACTGCCCCCTGGGGGGCAGTGGGATGCCTCAGGGGGGTGTTAAGAGGCAAGGGGGATGGCAGGGGGGCGCTAAGAAGTGGCAGGGAGGTATTCGAGGCACTGGCCCCGCAGGCTTACTGACTGTCAGCCACACAGCCCATTGACTGTTTCATCGCAACATAGCTGGTGCCTCGAATGCGGAACCTGCGCGCGCTGAGCCTTGCCAAGCCTGGGGGAAAAGAGAGGTGGGAGGTGGCGGAAAGGGGGCGCCTTAGCTTGCAAGCTGCCCTCTCCGGTGGAAGCGGTGGAGATGCTCCAGAAGGCCCAAAAGCAAAACCCTCCCAAGGCACACAGTGGAAGGGGTGGATGGTCTGGTAGGGCCCCCTTTCCCGGAGGAGAAAAAGGAAGCGCGCAGTGTCCGCCCAGCTTCCTCCTCTCCAGCCAGCCGGGCTTGCGTGCAGGTTGCGGGTGGGTGCAGCTGCAGCTCTCCAAGGCACATGGCTTGGTTCGGTTTGGCTCTACATTGCCATCCCGGACCTAGAACTTAGCCTCCCTCTGCAGCCCAGTTCTACTGACCAAGCCCTGCGTTTGCTTGCTTGCTTGGTTTCCAAGTGATCATTCCCTCTGCCTCCACCTGGGCTGCTTCTGCACACCTTCCTCCTCCAGGGCAGAGCGTAAAGATGGGCAGAATGCTTCCCCGAAGTTGGGAGTCTCTGAGCATGTGCAGAGTACCTCTCCTTGCTTGGCCCGATGGAAGTGGACCTTGGGTTGAAGCTAAGAGGGTGAAGTTGGCCTTGTTGCTGCCCCAGTGAGGTTGGCATTGCAAAATTGGATGCCAAAGAAAGAACTGGGGCAGGGGGCTGGAGAAGGGGCAGAGCGGCAGCTGCATTAAGGAGCAGGAAGATCTTAGCCATGGTTTATTGACTAAGCTGGAATCAAACAGCATGCAAAACTCTAAACCAGAATGGCTGGGTTGATATATTCAACCTGTGTTTCTCAACCTTCACAACTTATGTGGACTTCAATTCCCACTAGCTTTGCTCTACTTTCCCAAAGTGTTGCCGCTGTCTCATTCTTTCTGTCTGTCCGTCCATCCATCCATCCATCCATCCATCCATCCATCCATCCATCCATCCATCCATCCTTCCATCCATCCAAAAGTTCTGTCTGTCTGCCTGCCTAACTGCCTGCCTATCTACCTGCCTGCCTACCTACCTACCGGTATCTATCTACCAATATAGATCGATCAATTGGTTTGTCTGTTCATCCATCCATCCATCCATCCATCCATCCACCAAAAGGTCTGTCTGTCTGCCTTCCTGCCCACCTACCTACCTGCCTACCTGTCTTTCTGTCTACCTACCTACCTACCAATATAGAACTATCTATTTATCTGTCTGTCTGTCTGTCTGCCTGCCTGCCTGCCTGCCTACCTGCTTACTTACCTATCTACTTACCTATCCATTCATTCATCCAAAAGGTCTGCCTGCCTGCCCGCCTGCCTGCCTACCTATCTATCTACCAATCTACCTACCTACCTACCTATCTGCCTCTCTCTGTCTCTCTCTCTCTCTCTCTATCCATCCATCCATCCATATTTGAAGTGTCAGCCCCGCAGGCACATTGGGAAAGTAGAGCAAAGCCAGTCTGGGAGGGAGGTGGGGGGGCGGGGGCGGGAAAGAGGGAGAGAGAGAGAGAGACCTGATGTATCAGATTGAAATGAGGCCTAGTTTAGACTGAGGCCCTTTTCCACATTGAAAAATCTTTGCCAGCACATTGAAACATCTTTGGCTTCTATTAAAGATTTTGTGAGCGAAACATGGTCAAGACTATCTGGAAGCCCTCACATTTTGTTAAGGCTTTGAACAGGATCCATTGGACCAGATCTCCACCCTAAAAATTAATTTTCCCCAATGTATTACAGTGCCAATTCTGAAGCAGGCAAAACCAAAATGTACTGGTAAATTACAAGGAGAACACACACACACACACACACACACACACACACTCCCTTCTAACTCTGCTGGAGCAGCTGATTGCACTAGAATAGATATCTCATTATCTTTCTCCTCCCTCCCTCCCTCTTTATTTCTTTTTCTTTCAGTCCCTTCCTTCCATCCCCTCTTCTTTCCTTGTCCCTTTTTCTTTCTTTTCCTTTTCTCTTTCTTTTCTTCCTTTTCTCTTTCTCTCTCTCTTTTCTCTCTCTCTCTTTCCCTCTCTCAGGCTCACCCCATTGACTTGACTTGCTTGGGCAGGTCCCTCCAGTGCAGTGGGCTCAATGGGGCTGGCACCTAGAACATGGCAATGGCGGCATGTTTGAAAAGTAGAGCAAAGCCAGAGGTCAGTAATTTTTGCTGCAAAGAATTACAAAAGCTTCTGAGTTGTGCACAAGAAGGGACACACATGTCAATGCAATTCAGCAACATAAAATAAAGAAATACAAATAAAACAAATCAACAAGAATCAGCAAAGTATCTCTGATTAAATTTTATTCACTACTAGAATCTAATCAGAGATGCTTTGCTGATTCTAGTCCAATGACCTGCTCCAGCAGGGTTGGAAGGGAGTGTGTGTGTATATGTGTGTGCATGGCTGTCAAAACTCCAAAAACAGGTCAAGTATCTCTGGGGAAGCCAGTCATAAATTAGAATGCTTGCTAAACAACCGGCCATTAAGTGAGGACCACTTGTTTGCCAGTCACCTGGCCACGCCCACCCAGTCACACGACCACCAAACCACACCTACCCTGTCATGTGACTAGCAATCCATGCCCAGCCAGCGATCCATGCCAGCCAGTCACGTGACCAGCAAGCCACGCCTACCCAGTCACATGACCAGTGAGCCACACCCTCAAATTAGGCCACGCTCACAGAAATTTGAATCCCACCCCTGAGTGGAGGGCACCGAGGATGAGATTGTAGCACCAAGGGGGTAGTGGACTGAAAAAGTTTGGGAACCACTGATCTACAGGGTAATTAAAAAGATGCATGTATGTGAGGTGGGAATAAGCCAAGTATTTTTGTGCCCAGCATTTAAGGAAGTCACCTGCTAAAAAGATTATTTGACTAGGAGTTGACAAGAACATGGACATGGTCTTCCCCTCCTTCCCCTTCACTGAATGAAATTCATTAATCACTTCTTGTCCTCCCCAGAAAAAAAACCCTTGATGAATACACCTCACATTATAATAATTTAGTATGTACAGACAGAGTAATTAGGAGACTCTGTGGACATTTTATAATATCAAAGGCCTATTGTGCAGTTAATTAACTGCATGGAGAACTATGTAAAGTTCTTTGCAGAACAAACTTGACTTCAACTTCCTGATCTATTAGGGATATTTCTTCAAACTTAAATTTTGCCTGCTAAATGATGTCTTCTGATTATGGTCTCCAACGAGAATGCTTTGTCTAAAATAGCTTTCCCTGTTCTATGGCCAATTTCCAGAATTCTTAGCTAGCCTGACCATCAACAAGCAGCAGGAGTAGTCCGAGTATAAAAAAGTTTTGGATAATATTAATATTTAAGCAGAATGATAAGGGATTAGATATAACTCAATCCCTTGCTTGTTATGGTCATTTTTGGAAGGACCCAACGATGCTATGATTAATTTTAATTTACAAGGAATTAATGGCCTGTGGATTTCCTTTCTCTCATAATTTGAGCATAGAAATCCTTTAATGGAAAATTTACATATATACAGACACACTACATTGTCTCAACTCAGATTTTGAGAAGCGTTGCTTACAGTTAGTATATAGATATCTCCTAAGTTATATGTTAATCATTTAGCTTATTTTAAGAAGCTAGTAGAAGACAGCATGCTTTATTTTAGTATTTTTGTTACTATTGTTACTACATTCGTATCAGAAGCCCCTACCATGCACTTCTGGGTTGAAAAGATTAGCTGGTGACATCACCATTGCCTAAGAGACACCCAAAGAGGCACCTTTCAGTCCCTGTTATTTTCCCACTGAAGTGGTACCTTTTTATCTACATGCATTTGCATCCTTTCAAACTGCTAGTGAACAGGAGTTAGGGCAAAGCTCACTCTCAGGTTTTGAACTGCTGGGTTGGCAACCTCTCAATGGTCTTTTGAGTCAGCATCCTAACCACAGAAGACATTGTGGCCCCTTATTTCTGCTACAAAAATACTAGAGAAAAGGAAGAAAATGAAAAATAAAAACTTGGTTTTGAGACAAAGATAATCAGGACTTGGGTCATGTTGGATTATCTGTTACAGTTAGGCATCTCTTCTGGTGCTTTATGTCCTAAAACTCCTTAGAAAATCAAGGAGCATTATGGGACTCATGTACAGTGAGAAACTACGTAGGAACAATTTGATCCAAGGCTTCCACCACACAACCATTATAAGCTATGAACAAGGCCTCTGTTGAACTACCCATCAGATGCTCAGGAAAAAACAGGGGTGTTTTCTCTATTAGTCATCTGGGGCAGACCGGGGGTGGGATTCTACCGGTTTGGCCTGGTTCAGCCAAACCAGTAGCTTTGAATATCATCTGGAAGCGAAATGGTTCACTCCGAAGATCAGCTGCTGAGCCCACCTGCCACCCCGGCTCCATACTGACCTTTATTTCCTGATTTTGATGCTCAGCTGTGTTGCGTGGCACAGTGGATTGATGTGTGTCATTTGTTGAAGAGACAGGGAGAGTGTAGGAGTGCAGGAGTGCAGGAGAAGGTCAGTAGCAAAGCCTCTGCACCAGAGGTGGTATTCAGTAGGTTCTGACTAGTCTGGAGAACTGGTAGCAGAAATTTTGAGTAGTTCAGAGAACTGGCAAAAAATCCACCTCTGACTGGAGATTTTACAATATTCTTCCCCTGCCACAGCCACCAAGCCACACCCACAGAACTGATAGTAAAAAAATTTGAATCCCATCACTGCTCTGCACATGCACAAAAAGCATGCCCACCAAGCTACGCCTACCGAACCGGTGGTAAACCAATTTGAATCCCACCACTAGAGCAGACTAATAGCTCCCACATACTGGGAGAGAGGACTGTACAACACCAGTGATCCCAAAGGGATGCAACTGAAGAAAGATGAGGATTTAAATAGATGGCCCACTCTAATATGCCTTAGGATAATTCATGCATTTTCCAGAATGTACTCTCAAAGTTATGACATAAATAGAGCACAGTCTTATCAGTGTTATGCAGGGAACTACAAGAATCACACACACACACACACAAAAGAGAAGCTTATAGGAAGTCCTGATGTGTGATTGATCTGTCTATGAAAAATAAGGGACAATTGTTTCCTTCTTCAGGCCAACTTAACTGGTACTACAATTATGAATCTGTTTGACACATCATTTACCATAGTTATTAAAATTACCATTTACAATTATTCCATAATATTAATTTCCCATGGCAGTCATTTTGAATTAATTACATGACAAATTAATTTATGCTTTGTATGTTTAGCAAATCTCAAGATTTCAGTGATCAATAGATATTTGATGCAAAGTTGGTGTATAATATAATTTGATTACAAAATTTAAACATACTGATTTCTTATGCATCCAGATATCTTAATACAGAGCTCTATTTCTAAATTACATGCTTTTAGGATCATAGCTTTCAAATTTATTATATATAAAGAGCCATTTGTTTAAGAGAAGAGCGTGGTAAGTCAGGGTGCAATATAACTCTCAGCATCTTTTATTATTGATTTTGCTGGCTAGTGTATGAATTAGTTTAAGCAATTTATTTATTTATTAAATTTCTATACTGCCCCCTCTCCCAAAAAAGGGACTCGGAGTGTGTACAGCCAACTAAAATAGAAACAATATATACAATTAAAAACAAATTAAAACAATTAAATTAGAGGCCTAATATACAATTAGTGAATATAAAACTAATAAAAAATTTAAAATACCAAATTTTAAAAACCCCAAAAATTGTTACTGGGCCAGGCCGGCCTGTTGAAAAAACAGGGTCTTTACTGCATGCCGGAAGGTCTGAATGTCGGTAATGGCCCATATCTCTGGAGGCAAATCGTTCCAAAGGGAGGGAGCCCCTGCAGAGAAGGCCTGCACCCTCGGGGCCGCCAACCGGCAACGACCAGGTGGCGGAACCCCGAGGAGGCCAACCCTGTGGGAGCGCACTGGGCGGCGGGAGGCTGTTGATGGCAGCAGGCGGTCCCATAAGTACCCAGGTCCCGAGCCATGGAGCGCTTTAAAAATGGTCAATACCACCTTGAATTAGATCCGGAAGGCCACAGGAAGCCAATGCAGCACGCGCAGGAGCGGTGTAACATGGGAGCTCCGAGGGGCTCCCAAGATCACCTGTGCGGCCGCATTCTGGACCAACTGCAGCCTCTGGACACTCTTCAAGGGGAGCCCCATGTAGAGAGCATTGCAATAGTCCAAGCGGGAGATTACGAGGGCAGAAGTGACTGTGCGAAGTGCGTCCAGATCCAGAAAGGGCCGCAACTGGTAAATCAGACGAATCTGACAAAAGGCCCCCCTGGCAACGGCCGTAATGTGATCTTCTAAAGATAGCCATACGTCCAGGAGGACACCCAGATTGCGAGCCCTTTCCATGGGGGTCAAAATTTCTCCCCCCATGGCCAGTGACGGAATAAGCTGGCTGTATCTGGGCGCAGGAAACCACAGCCACTCGGTTTTGGTTGGGTTGAGACGAAGCCTGTTAAGACCCATCCAACTCCGCACGGCCTCTGGGCACTGGGTCATCACTTCAGGGCTTCGTTGGGGTGGCCCGGGGGGGAGATGTACAGCTGAGTGTCATCAGCATACTGATGGAACTCCACCCTGAAACCACGGATCTCACCCAGCGGCTTCACATAAATGTTGAACAGCAGGGGCGAGAGCACAGACCCCTGAGGCACCCCACATAATAGGGGCTTCGGGGTCGACCTCTGTCTTCCTGTCAACACAAATTGCGAGCGGTCAGAGAGGAAGGAGGAGAACCACCATAAAACAGTGCCTCCCACTAACAACCCCTCCAACTGCTGCAATAGGATACTGTGGTCGACAGTATCAAAAGCCACTGAGAGATCTAACAGGACCAAGACAGAGGAACAACCCCTGTCTCGGGCCTTCCAGAGATCATCCACCAACGCGACCAACGCTGTCTCCATGCTGTGCCCGGGCCTGAAACCCGATTGGAGGGGGTCTAGATATACCGCTTCATCCAGGTACTGAGGGAGCTGATGTGCCACCACACTCTCAACAACCTTCGTCACAAAGCGAAGGTTGGAGACCGGACGATAATTCGACAACATTGCTGGATCCAGGGATGGTTTCTTGAGGACGGGCCGCACCACCGCCTCTTTCAAGGTGGCGGGTAAAAGCCCTTCTCTCAAGGAAGCGTTAATAATTCCTTGGAACCAGCCTCGTGTCACCTCCTGAGTGGCCAAGACCAGCCAGAAGGGGCATGGGTCCAATAAACAAGTGGTGGCATTAAGCCCCCCCAGTATCCTGTCCACGTCCTCCAGAGTAACAGGATCGAACTCATCCCAAATGACCTCCCCAAAATCCACCCCCGCCCCCCCGCATGGAGATGCCCAGTCAGAGTCCAACTCATCCCGGATCTGAGTGATTTTGTCCTGCAGAAACCTAGAAAAATTCTCGGCCCGTCCCTGCAAGGGATCCTCCTGCACCTCCACCTCCAAAAGGGAGCGGGTCACCCTAAACAGGGTGGTCGGGTGATTTTCCGCGGATGCAATAAGGGCGGAGAGGTAAGATCGCCTCGCCGTCCTTATTGCCACTAAATATGCCTTAATATAGGATCGTAATAGTGTTCGGTCAGATCCAGAGCAGCTGGCCCTCCAACTACTCTCTAGGCATCTTTTCTGGCGCTTCATCTCCCTCAGCTCCTCAGAAAACCAAGGAGCCACTTGGGATCGGCACCGGGTCAGAGGCCGCAAGGGCATGACCCGGTCAAGGGCCTCAGCCACCACCCTCTCCCAGGTAGCCACTAAGCCCTCGACCGAGTCGTGTGTGTGAGTCTCGGGAAATGGCCCAAGCTCCATCAGGAACCTATCTGGGTCCATCAGGCAGTTGGGGCAGTACCATTTTATCGGCCCCACCTCCCTGCGGCGGGAGGGTGCGGAATGGAAGTCGAGTCTAAGGAGTGAATGATCAGTCCATGACAGGGGTTCCACAACCACATATCCTATACCAAGATCATTCTGCCACTGATCAGAGACAAAAACCAAATCCAGGATGTGACCCCCCAAGTGAGTAGGGTCCCGAATTAATTGGGTCAGGCCCATGGCTGTCATGGAAGCCATGAACTCCTGAGCAATCCCCGAGGCCCCGCTGGCAGAAGGCAGGTAGAAATCCCCCATGACCATAAGCCTGAGGGTCTCAATCGCCAAGCCGGCTATGACCTCAAGGAGCTCAGGCAGGGCCGATGTCACATAGCAGGGAGCCAGGTATGCGATCAACAGGCCCACCTGAACCCTGGAACCAAACTTCATGAAAAGGGACTCACATCCGGTCGTCTGAGAAACAGTGGATTCCCTAGGACACAGATCTTCCTTAATAACCACCGCAACCACCCCACCCCTCCCCTGAGCCCTCAGTCTATGAAAGACCCGAAACCTGGGTGGGCACATCTCCACCAGACAAACTCCTCCCTCTTGGCCCAACCAGGTTTCGGTAACACCGGCCAGGTCTGCTCCCCCCTCACAAATCAAATCATAAATGAGGGGGGCCTTGTTAACGACAGACCTGGCGTTACACAACATCAGCCGAAGGCCCGGGGCCTAATGACTCAGACCACCCAGGGAACGGGACATGACAAGGGGGTCGGAGCGCGCCACCGCACACAAACAGCGGGGGTGTGCTCCCAATACAGGATATGGCCCCCTATAACCGCCAAATGTGCCTTTCCCGCTCACCGTGCCAATAGACTGTATTCCACCCACCCCGGAACAACTCCCCATCCTCGATATGACCCCACCCGACCCCAGCACCTCCCGGCAACGCTCCACCCGCGGCCTGGCCCCAGCCTCAGGTGGGTTGTCCCCCAACCCCGGCCATTCTCCCTAACCCCAATAAAAATCTAGATAAAAAATTACGTAAACAGGAACACTCCCCCAGCATTTCTTGCGGCCACACCATCTCTCTGGATCCCAGGATCTGTCCTCAAGAAATGTCTTTGAAAGTCTAGAGCAATGTATGCTATCAACAACTCAGTATATGAAATAGTTATGATTGATGTATATATTTGGTAAAAGTTGATATATTTAGCAACACACACATACATCGGTTATTTTATTAAAACTACAGTGATTAATACTTGAGGAAAAAACTTATACTAAGTCTTAGGTTTATTTATTTATTTATTATTATTTATTAATTAAACTTTTATACCACTCCCTCTCCCAAAAAAGGACTCGGGGCGGTGTACAGCCTACTAAAAACACACTATAAATATACAATAAATACAATTAAAAATACATTAAACAATTTGATCCGGCTGTGTCCATCCAAAGGATTCAATTAAAAATTAAAACTAATAAAACCCCAATTAAAATTGAATTAAAACCGAAACACAGTTACTGGGCCAGGCCAGCCTGTTTAAAAAATAGGGTTTTCACTGCGCGCCGGAAGGTCAGGATATCCGTCATAGCTAAAACTTGTTCCGTTCTTATAAAGGGTTAACTGACGAAAGGCCCATAGACATTGCAAAATAGGGATTTTTTATACTCAGGATGAGTGGAGATTTAAACCTGATTGCTTTAAAGTTACTTATATGTCCAAACAACGGCCTCCAATAATGGATCCCAAATACATACTTCACAGTGCAGTCCATAGAACATGTACTAATAGTGATATATCTTCCATGAAATGAGAAGAATAAAGAGGTAGTGTTTCTCCATTATGGCCCCTGTGTTATACAACATCCTGACCTGATATAGATCTCTTTCCAGAAGCTTTTGTGGTTTAATTGATTATTTCTGTATGCTAATGTTGATTATTTAAAAAAAAATAGTTTAATTTTAAATTAATTATTGATATTTAGCATGGGTGCTTTATTGTATACTGTGGATATTTTAATAATTTATTGATTATGTTGTGAACCACCAAAGTCTTACAAATTGCAGTTGTCTAGAAATTTGATAGGTAAATATAAAAATGACTTATAGCCTTCCATTTCTTTGTTGTACATGATAAGGATGTAGTACCACTTATGAGCAATTAAAACATTAATTAATGGGATTAGCCATAAACATTTCCAGCATAAGTGATTCCTTTTCTGATGAAAGAACATAATGATTCAAAGACCTTGCCAGAAGGTTTAATTGCTCACCTAGGTAATTTCAAGAGGGTTAGAAAAAAGAATAAACATAGAAACACAGGTAGGTATAAGAGCAATCAATATAAAAAGGATTAAGAAAGAATGTACAGAGATGTGAAATGCATCATAAGATATGCATCTTAAACTATATTCCATGTGGATAGAATATAGTTTAGGATGCATATCTGATAAAATCCCAACAGAGTTAGAAGCACAAATGTAGCATATAAGTAGAGCTGGAAAGATATGGGAAAGAACGATGTGGCTACCCAACATAACCAGGATATGCATAGGATATGATCCTTTACTACAAGAACATGTGAACATTGATCACCAATCCTCTCTACCTTAATCATTAGGTCTGTAGACTGCTAGCCATAAGAAAAACAAAACTATTTCAAATCTAAATAGCACAAATAGAATAAGCAGGCACCAGCAACACAATACAAGGACCCTCTTATGATGAGTATCATGCTTTGAGATGTATTGCAATTTCTTAAAACATTTTTTCCCTTGCTCCTTTCAAAAACACTTCTATTTTTCTTTCTTACATTGAAGATGCTTGAGATTTTTGACTGAATTTCTTTTTTGGGGGGAGGGGGGTGCTTTTTATTGAAGTGGTCAAGGACACATCTTCTGATATTGTTTTCGGTTACATTTTTTCCATCACTCTAAAGTCTTCTTTGAATTTATGAGAGCTTCCTTTGTGATTTTATTCAAACATGGATGACCAGGGAAGTTGCAGACTGCAAGTAAGGTGACTAGAGTGCTAAAGACTGAATATTCATGCACATACCCTGGCTACCAAAATTCTATTTTGAGTGAAAATCCAAAGGCAATTCATCTTTTATCCAAGTAAATGAGAACTGGAAAAGAAAAGAAAAGAGAAGCAGGGCATAGTTTGAACCTGTATGTTCAAGTTGGTAACATTGGAGCTGATAGGGGTCACTGTACTTGCTACCTTCACTCACTTGATTTGACTTGAAATACCTCTTTATTTATTCCCTTACGGGTATTCACTTTAAGTATCTGTGCAGTTAGGATGGCCTTTATAATACTCTAAAAAAAGAAAGAAAGATACTATCCCTAAACAAGGACATTATGAAAGACAGGAGGATAGTAATGATAAAGATTTTACACACAAACATAGACACAGACACACCTCAATTAAAAAACAACTCTCTAATAATAAAGAGCAATGGTGTAGTTTTAATAGAAATAGCACTTTATATACCGCTTTATAGTGCTTTACATCCCTCTCTAAGCAGTTTATAGAGTTAGCATTTTGTCCTCAACAATCTGGGACCTCATTTTACCGAACTCAGAAGGATGGAAGGCTGAGTCAACCTTGAGCCTGGTGAGATTCGATCTGCCAAATTGCAGGCAGCTGGTTGCAGCAGAAGTAGCTTGCAATATTGCCCTCTAATCACAGAATTTATGGCTCTCAACTTTCCCTTCCCAGGAATACTCGGGTTTTATTTAGCCTGACCTGTTTTTCTGCCTCAGCTGCTTGTAATACTTTTGCTACCTCCCACTCATCTGCTGAAAGGATACCCTTTCCCCTAACCCCAGTGTATGGGATAAAAAGGTACTCCACAGTCCAATTCAAAGAAAAATAAAAACAAAAATGAAATAGATTTTGAAGCACTATCTTCTATTGCTATAATGTGAGCTTGAGTCAGGGAAAAGCTGTTTCCTTCCCCTCTTGGGAGTCAAAATAATATAACAGGCATTAACGATAAATTAAACTTTATTAAAAAATTTTAAAAAGACGTGTGAAACTCCCATTCCAGTTTAACTAGGCTCCTGTGAAAACAATCACTGTTGAAGAAAATAATCCTACAGCACCACTAAAATCACAGGCAGAATTTTAAAAATAATCTCCCAGTAAGATTGGAGCAATTTACGTAAGAGGGCTGAGCGACTATGCAAGATTTAACAGCCTGCTCTTATTTGGAAAGATTCTAATGTAATGAGATTCTGTACTGCACAAGAATAAAGAACTAAGTAAATCACTAACCATGTGCAGAGAACATGAAAATGAGAGGCAATAATATCAGTCCAAAAACTTCAGGGACTTTAAAGCGTTTAATTATCGGATGGATATCCATGAAAGAATGCATAAATCCTGATAGAAAAATTTAGCTGAACTTGTTTACGTTTACACAAACAAAAGCTCGTTGAATTGGAAGTTCCTTCCTGATTCAATGTTATCTTTTAGGTTTTCAGTTGGATCCGAGTTTACTTTAAGGCTCAGGGGAACTAATAAAGCAACAGTCATTTTTAGCCTCACCTCCCAACTCTATCTTATGTTTTCCTGCTGCAAAAAAATCTGGATGACCATTGCATGGCAGACAAGTCTGTTTCCATCTAGTGGTTATCCAGATTTTGCAACCTAGCAAACAATAACTGATAGCTCTACAAGAAAAGCAATAATAGGAGAGCCAATAGAAAGGTGGCCAAAAGATGAGGCCAGCAGAGGATGGAGGTGAAAGCAGGGCAAATTTTTAAACAGTCAAATATCATGACTGTCTCAACAGAGTTAAAATGCTTGAGCAGAATTTTGTCTGTAGAGACATTTTCACATCCTACAACTTTAATATTATAAAGACTGTATCCACCCTGAACTCATACACCTAGTCTACTTTCCAGATCTGCTGCATGTGGCCTTTGCTACAAATAATTGACAAAGGAATGCTTACAGACTCAAAGCCTCAAAGCTTATCAAGTATTAACTTAGAGTAAGAACTACTTTAATAAATCACTATAGGCTGGCCGATTCACAGAGGTCACCATCTGCTTATTAAAGCTTTGCTTTAATCTCTGGGCAATGGAAGAATTTGTACTGCCTGTTTTTTCCCTTTAGAAATAGACTCCTTCTCACTTTCTTTTTAGAAACTATGCAATATGGAGGAACTGAGGTAATTTGGTGAAAGTATGCTTTATGTTCTTATTAATAACACCAGCCAGGCAAGACAGTCCCATCAGGTGCTAATGACAGCAACAGCCATTTGAAGAAGGGTTAATGTATGAGGAAAATGACAATGTTACAAATGTTATTCTAGGAACTTAATAATGGGAATTGAATGCAGAAAGTGACAGGTTTATTAATATATAAATCCAACTGCGCCCACCATTTCCTCTACCTTAGGGACTATTTCAAAAATAGCTTTATAAACCTTCCGAATTACTGTGCCAGTTGCAGCTATGAGTAAAATAAAATTTCCTACAATCATGGCAGACATTTGAGAAAATAATAATGCTTCTGTGTGGAACAAAATTATCTGCAGTATTTCCTGCCTTTTATGAATCAGTGAAACAATCAATGCAGAACTTGCAGTAAGATTTTCTTTGCGTGGTCACTTTGTATTATACCAGCCTTTAATTTTAACAGTGCTTCAGTATCCTGCCACACTTAAAGGGACATCAAAGGGCCTAGGAATCTAGGAGGGAAGATAGGAAAATGTTTATGTCACAGTATTATTATGCAAATTCTGCTCTTTATACTGCATTGTGACACTGCATGTAAATAGCAATAGCACTTAGACTTATATATACCACTTCACAGTGCTTCACAGCCCTTTTGAAGTGGTTCACAGAATCAGCACGTTGCCACTCATGTGTCCTCATTTTATGACCTTGGAAGGACGGAAGGCTGAATCAACATTGAGTGAGATTTGAACTGCTGAACTGCTGGCAAACAGCAGTCAGCCGAATTAGCCTGCAATACTGCATTCTAACCACTGCGCTACCCTGGTTCTCCACCAACTCAGTACCTAAGGGGTGGAGCTTTTATCATGTTACATTATTTTGATGCTGAGTCTGGATTCAATGGATATTTCTGTCAGAGGGTGCAGAATCACAAAATGGAAATTGACAAGCCTTAATCTTTTATTTATTCTTTGTCTTGCACATTAATTTCTTATAATTATAATAGTGTGGATTAGAATGAATCAAGTGTGGTTGTAAAACTGAAGAAAGGAACTTCAATAACTTTCATTATGCTTATAACACTACCCTGATAGACAAAAATATTTATTTTTAAATTCTTGGGAGTGCTCATTAGTCAAGATCTCCCTTGAAAAAACAATACGTCCTGGTAGTTAGTAAAGCTCAACAGAGACTTCATTTCCTTAGAGTCCTGTGGAAAAATCAGGTGGAACAACGGCTGATGACTTCTTTCTATTGGTCCACAATATAAAGTATCCTTACATACTGTATAACATCATGGTATGCTGATTTAACATCTGTGGACAGGAAGGCACTACAGAGAGTGATCAATTCGGCACAAGAAACCATTGGTTGCCCTCTAACACCACTGCATGACACCGCCAGGTCTCGTTGTTTCAGCAAAGTAAGGAAGATACTAAGGAATGATTCACATCCTGGCCAGTGTCTCTTTTTACTTTTATCATCAGGCAGAAGACATCAAAGCATAGCCAGCCAGACAAACAGGTTTAAAAACAGCTTCTACCCATGGGCTGTCAAACATAATCACAATCACTCCACATAGATATGGAATTGTATGATTAGTTCCCCCCACCCCCCAATTGCTCCCGATGATATTACTTCCCAATAATATAGGGATTATTTTCTATACTATCCATGTTGTCTTGTATTTTCTGCTATGGATTGCACCATAGAAGCTAAACCAATTTCATTGTATATATGATGTACAATGACAATAAAGGTTATTATTATTACTAATACAAAAGATCTGCCAGTCCCAGTACTAAACATTAACAAGTACAGTGAAAAAATATGACTAAAATTAAATATGAAAAAGTCCAAACTAATGACAACCGGTAGAACAATTAGTTTTAAAATTGGCATTAAAGATACCAAAGTGGTAGATAGCTTCTGTCTACTAGGATTAACCTTTAATAGTAAAGAAACAAGCAGTGAAGACATATACCACAGATTAACCCTTTGTACAGCAGCCATGAAGGTCATAGAAAAGATATTCTAATAATATGATGTGCCTATAGCTGCAGATATTAAAACCATGCAAATCATAGTAGTTCCTGTGAAACTCCATGGAACCTGAAGCTTTTCAAGAAGCAGGTTAATAAGAGTATTGATGCATTTGAACTTTGGTGTTGGAGAGAAGACTCTTGAAAATACCCCGGACAGCCAAGGAAACAACAATGGATCATCAATCAACCCAGAGTTCTTACTTGAACTACAAATGATTATGCTCAAATTATCCTACTTTGAACATATTATGCAAAGACATGGAAAAGATGGATGACTTCAGATATAGTGGTGGTAACTACACTATTGGAAGAACTGAAAGACCAAGTTAGGAACAGAACATAATGGAGAAAATGTATTTATGTAGTCACTAGGAGTTGATAATGTCTTGATGGCACATAATCAATAATAACCAATCTTTTCTTTCAGACTTTCTTTTCAAGAAAAGAAGTAAAATTCTAATTTTGTTCTAATCTTTCATTATTATTTCTCTGTAACAAAATGAGTTCTATTGCTCTTTTGCTAAAAAAGTGACCAATTTCAAATTATGTCCTTTTAAAAATTATTATTATAAAGTTTACCCAGCTATCTAATATTTTTTTTACAGAACTCCAGTACAAAATAATGAATTTACATGTACATTCAGATCTGGCCTCTACTGTTAAATGCACTTGCCAAGATGTTAGAATCAGAAATGAAGGACATATTTTGTACAAAACATTTCATATTCATTTATTTACTCATTAAATCAAACATTGGATGTGAATCAATGAATATCACCTAAAGGCTGCTGGATAGATTTTCCAGACAAGTTCCAAATCAAATGCTTCAATATAAAACATGGTCCAGTATACTGAAGCTTGTCCTAAATCCAGCAAATCTGTATGCAAAATTTAATTCTTTCCATGACAGAAAATTTTGCATTTGTTTTGCAACCATTATTGCAACCCTCAAATGAATTACAGCAATTACCTGATTTGTTTTATATATGAAAGACAAAGATATTATTCATTCATCATTGAGGGCTCTATCTTATAGAACTGATTAAGGTAAAGAAAGCTGATGAGACCTATTATTCTGAAATTCTTTTTAGATATTTCTGATGACAACATGCTCTTCCAGGTGCATTATAGCCAAGGGTAGACTTCAAAAATTTTAGCAAAGGATTCTCTGCCCGGTTACTGAATGGGAGTGCTCATGATGGGCATGGCCTAGTCAGCCTCCTGCACCGTGGCGGGCAACATGGGGACTCCTGGGAGGGGTGGAGTGGTTGGGCAGGGCCAGCCCCAGCCCACCAGCCCACAGAATTTTAGCTAGGGGCTTTTCCAAACCCCTGTGAACCCCCAGCAGCCCAGCCCTGATTATAGCTATAAAATATAGCTCAAGCTAAGTCCTGCTAAAGATGAAGTAGAGAGTCCTTTTGTGTTTTTCCACAATGAACTGGAAATAGTGAAATTTCTTTTGTTTATATGCTGGTGATATAATGTTGCTTTCAATATCAAAAATTGGACTGTATAGACTCTCCAAAATTCTGTAGATAAATCCTGAGTGAATTTGTAGATCTAAGTCATTTGAAATTAACTACTCTAAAATCAAGAGGAAAAACACAAATGGCTTCTTGACTTTGCTTATGCAGTTGTTAAAATGCAGCACTGCAAGCTACTTCTGACTGCTGGCTACCTGAAATTTGGCAGTTCAAATCTTACAAGGCTCAAGGTTGACTCAGCCTTCCATTTGACTCAGCCTTCCATCCTTCTGAAGTGGGTAAAATGAGAACACATGAAGACCCAAAATGAGATTGTTGGGGGCAAATATGCTGCAAATTATGTAAAGCACTGTGACGTGGTATGCAAGTCTAAGTGCTATTGCTATTGCTTGACAGAGATTAACCTGTATAAGCAAATAGTTTAAATAGTTTGGTATTTAGTTTTCCCAATCATTGTCATAGCTCCCGTGCATTACAAATGCCAGAATTATGGATATGACACCCATAAAAATATCTTGCTGCTTCTTCTTTCCAACAAAGACAAGTTGGTCTCACCAGCACTTAAAAGAGAAAAATAATCCCCTTGTTGCTATCCTTCTGGTACTGGGTCTTATGTTGTGAAGTTACTTTCTGCTTGCTGGCTAATTTTGAGTAACAGAGACTCTAAGTAACATAGCAAGTCCTGTTTAATGTAGTGACAGCAAAGAAGCTATGAAATAAAGTATTGGCAGCATGGCAACAAAATGTGCAGTAAAATGAGCACACAATAGATACAAACTCAAGGTAAACCACACCAAACTTGATTGCAGGAAATACGACTTCAGCAACAGAATGGTCAATGTCTGGAATACTCTACCTGATTCTGTGGTTTCTTCCCCAAACCCCAAAAACTTTAACCTTAGATTGTCTACTATTGACCTCACCCCTTTCCTAAGAGGTCTGTAGGGGCGTGCATAAGCGCACCAACATGCCTACCGTCCCAGTCCTATTGTTTCTTTTATTTTTCTTATATGTACCCATTTCATGATTTCAGAACTATGTATATACTTATACCTATTATCTTGTAAGCGATTGACAAATCAAATAAATTCTAAATTCTAAAAATGAGAAGTGCTAATTTGGTACAAAATTGATGTTAATAAGCAGCTGATGAGATAAAAGGCTGACTGTGATGGGATGACCGCTTTTATCTAGTTTTGTTTCAGATAGCAAAGTTATTTAGAGTTTGCTAAAATCATAATATTGCAACAAAGTATTATTAGAAATGATTACTTTATCCCTCTCCTGCACCCATGATGGGTGTTAGGTTTGGTACAGATGTTAAAGCTAAAGCAAAATTTAAGATGATGGTGGCCACTTTTATTAAGCAGATAGTGATAATGTAGAGAAGAAAATTTTAAAGTTATGACTTGTAATATTTTTAATGTTTCATGCACCTGTTTAAAGGTAAAAACTCATCAAAATAAATCTCAATTTCATTCCTAAACATTTCCTTTTAGCATGAACAAGAATGTGTATATTATCTTAAACCTGGTGAATCAAGAGCACAATGCTGAGCTTTAAAAATTGTTATTGAAGTCAGAAATTTAATAATTTTTTTCTCATTCCTACATAGCTCCCTTCTCCTGCTAAACAGGAGTTCCTTGTTTACTTCTAAAAAGGCAAGAGTATGAGTCATTTAGATAGATGGATAGATATTGGTTATCATAAATAAACAAACACAGTTTTTAATGGAAATTGTATTAATGTAACCATCTTTTCTTTTAAAAAAATCAAATTATCTTGATATAGATATTTATTTATCACTCTATTATGCTTGTCTTATAGATAAATTTTGTGAGTATTAACATAGCATTCAAAATGTAATTGGATAAATCAATGGTTATATTTAATGTATGAATGCCATTTTGATTCTTTATTATGATCAGATTCATGTTTGCACATCATACAAACAAGTCAGGTATACAAATAAAAACTGAGAAATAATGACATAAGGTAATTGGATGATCTAATGTGAAAAAGAAGTAAAAATAACCTTTTATAAACTATTCAACTTTTGCAAACTGAAGGTGGTGCTGTTGGTTAGCACCAGACTATAATACAGAATCTTTTATTTTTTCTAGAAAAGAGACGATCAATTTGCTATCACTGCAGTCATTCTTTATTGAACTTAAAAGATGCAACCATCTGGAACGTATTCCAGGATTTGACTTCAGTTACTTTACTGCTTAACAGTGACCCACCGAGAGCTTTAACCATGTTATTCTCCCCTTTTTAATGTGCAAATCATAGAAAACAGCCAGCAAAAATAATCAGAACAATGCAGTAGACAATGTTGTGCTCCAAGAATCAAGTGATATTAAATAAACTGTTTTTAAAAAATATTCTCCAAATTATTTCACAAGGCTAGAAGAAATTGCAGCTCAATCATGAGAAGAATCTGTAATGTGAATTTAAGAATACTGATAGGAACAAATGGCTCTCAGGAGTAGAAATGCTGGGTGGCCTAGTCTATTTGAAGACATAGAGGGGGGTGGGGAATATGTAAAATATTCCTAGGAAATATAATTCTTTGGTCAATTCATACATTACTTAGGGGCTGTTTTTTTTTCATTTATAGGACTTATTTATACTCACCAAGGCACCCTTTCTGAAATGTTTTTATTGAGAGATGGCAGAAATTATGGCTAAGCGCCCTGGGTGACTAACTCTAGAATCATGCTGTTGGTCACCAAATAGCTCCCATGAGTGAAAAACTAATCCACAGTAATATGTGAACCAGCCCTTCAACTGAAATGCTATTTTAATATGGTACAGCATTCCCATAAGGAAACATGGAGAATTAAAGCAATGAATATACAACAAAGCATTGTCCAGTGTTTCTGGTAGACTGGGAAGAAAGGGTACCCCAGATACCATAGCAATGACCAAGATACACAAACAACATTGCTAATGTAATAAAAAGCCCAGTTTGTAGTTTGAAGATGGGGGCAACAATCTGATTTTAGATGGGTCGGGACTTTAATAAACGTTAATGACTTAATAAACATTTATGTATATTTAACTAAACTTGATCTGAAGACAGATTTAGCTCTCTCAACCTCCACAATAAGGCAGATAATATCACAGAGAGTTTGCAGAAGAGGGAAAGCAGAGGATTGGGAAAGGAACAGCCATATATATCTGCCATTTCTAGCTAACATAAAGCTAAATCAGGGGTGATATTCTACTGATTCGGCCTGGTTTGGCCAAGCCAATAGCTCCGAAGATCATCTGGGAGTGAACCAGTTCGCTCTGATGATCAACTGCTGGGCCCGCCCACCCACCGCAGCTCCATACTGACTTTTATTTTGAAGCTCAGCTGCATTGTGCGGCACAGCAGATTGCTGCGCATCAGCTGTTGAAGTCACAGGAAGAATGCAGGAGTGCAGTAGAAGGTCACTAGGAAAGCATGTGTGCGAAGTGTGTGTTTACCAAACATGCACGCAAGGCATGTGTGCACATGCAAAGCATGCCCAACAAGCCACGCCCACCAAACCAATGGTAAAACAATATTTTTCGGCCAAATCTTTTGTTCCCCAAAGGCAGGGCTATAAAGAAGGACAAAATGAAATAGAAGTGTGGGGATGTAAGGCACAAGTGAAAAAAAAAAGGGGGTAGGTGAAATAAGCATGCATTAGAATTGTAGAACTACCATCAAAGTAAGGTATGGTTAGAACAGCATTTCTTAACCTGAGCACCTTTAAATTCAGCTCCCAAAATTTTAGAGAGGCTAGAGCAGGGGTGTCAAATTCATGGCCCACTGGATGGATGCATCATGCACTGACCATGCCCACCCCTGGTTAAGCGAAGGGAGAAAAAATTGTGATACATCAATGATGACAATGTGACAATGCGACTTTGACACTCCTGGGCTAAGGAGTTCAATTGCTTGAAAAAAGCAAGAAAGTCAAAACCAAATTCCAGGTCACAGGTGGACAGGAAAAAAACCTCTGTATTAAGAAATAGAATTTGAGCTAAGGAGAGACTGCACAGAAAGAAATATACCAAGTGAATAAGATAGGATAGATAAGATAACCTTTATTTTAATTTTTTGTGGCCCACATTAAAAATGAAATTCTATTGCCTGCTCTCAAAATAAAGTATATATCTACCCATATACATACATAACACACATATGCACATGCTACACACCCACACCCACACCCACACTTAATCACTGTCCATTTTGAATACATAGCAGAAAGAGGAACCTTGAGGTTTCACAAGGTTGATGCTACCTAGAACAAAACTGTGACTGAATCTAGTTCTATTTTGGATACCACAAAGCTCAGAAGATAACAAGGAAAACAAGTCATGAAGAGGATGTGTAGCATCCTAGACAATCCTGTGGACCCTGCTCAAGCATTGCTTATATGTGAATAATAGGATTACTTTTATGTATGGCTCTGTAAGCTTTGATGAGCCAATAAAAGGACTACTGGGGGGGGGGGGGTGGAGAGTTGTAAGACAGGTTGCTTGGCTTGAGAACAGAAGCATTATTCTAGAGCAGGATTATTCAAACTCATGTTGTCACAGTGGCGTCACGTGATGTATCAGGACTTTTTCCCCCTTCACTAAACTGGGTGTGGGCATGGCCAGCATGTGATGCATCTGCCCTGCGGGCCAGGAGTTTGACATCCCTATTCTAGAGGCTGGAAACAGGTGTGCTAGGTGTGAATAAGAAAGGTCATGTGACTGGATATGGATTGTGTAATGTGGAACAGAATTAGTTACTATTAACTATTTCAGAGCTTATTGCTTTCCTCCTCCCTGCCCTACTGGTAGTTAGGATCCTACTATAACTACAAATAATTATATAGCAGAGTTAAATATTCTTCCTGCAAAATCCTTAATTTCACATTCAAATAAAATAATGCTTAGGCTCATCCAATATGAATTAAAGCCCTCCATGGAAAGGGAGATGCCAGATACTACAAGCTGACTTTAGAAAAGACCGAGAAATGTAAGATATTATTGCTGATGCAAGCTAGATAATTGAGAAACCCAAACCATATTTCCCACAATCAGTGCTCTATCCAATTGTGCTGATCATTTCAATCTGTGGAATTTGTTTAGAAACATAGGAATCTCAAAATATGTCATTGTTTTTATCAGGGCTGTCAAACTCCTGGCCTACATGATGCATCTGGCCACACCCATGCCTGGTTTGTGAAGGGAGAAAAAAAATCCTGATATGTCATATGACGCCACTGTGACGATGTGAGTTTGATGCCCCTGGTTTTTATGAATGGTTAGGTTGGGAAGTTATCTCTGGACAGAAACAAACTGGTTAGCAAAGAAATGAGATAAAGCTATATATCATTCAACATGTATGCTGAATATACATTGCGGTAAACTGGACTGGAAGATGAGTGTGGTTTTAAAATTGAAGGCATAAATATCATAACTTGAATATGTTAATAACACAACTCTGATAGCTGAAAATGCAAATGATCTGCAAGCTGCAGTAATAAAAGTCAAGGAACACAGTAAAAATGAGACTAAGATTAAATAGAAAGAAGAGCAAACTAATGACAACAGGTATAGGAACTAGCCTTGGAACTGGCAATTCTTTTATGATATATTTCACTCTCTGAATATTTCAACTGAAAACATATTCAGTTATCAGATGTTAATCAGGAATGTTCAAAAAATTCATTTTTTAAGGATGAGACAGAGAAAGATGGATAGGCTTGCCTGCCACTAATTGTTTCAGTACAGTATTAACATTTAAACAGTTTGGAAATTTGTGTGAATTGAAAAGCTACCATAAACAATGTATACTGAACTCCATCCAACTTTCGAAATCAGTTAGGAAATATTTGACCAAAGGAAATTAATACAATTTTTTGATATAGTTAAAAATGCCTGTTAAAATCAGTAAAATAAATAAATATATTTATTGTATTAAACTTGGTCTGAATGTATTACATTAATACAGATAAATTATTAGAGCTATTACTACAAAAATAAACAATAAGTTACTTATTTTTTCACCTTATGAAATCCAAATAATTTCACATCATAATTCTTTTCCACTGGCAGAAAGGAGGAATTAATAATATAATTCTTGGATATGTTCATGATAACAATTAACTTTCAAAGTGGAATCAAATTTATACATTTTTTTCCAAAACCTTACTGGGAAAAAATTCTGATTTTCTAAACCCAAAGTAACTTGAATGTTATTATACACTGTTTAATTCTGAGACTGAATATGTACAATCAATATTTTTATTCTAAGACTATTAAAATTTCAGAAAATGATGAGGTGCTGCTCTCTGAAATAAGATACCTTGGCAAATAGTCTAATATTAAAAATAGTCTAATATTTCTGATTTCATAAATGCATTATAATATTTGAGGTACCTAGTGTTGCAGATACACCAATTTGATTTGTAGGATCAAGTTACCAATCTTTGTTTTATGTTGGTAAATCTTTACACATTAGGAAGTTTATTTAAAACTTAAAAGACATGAATAAAGAATGTGTTGTGATCACTGGGATTGTTTCAAATAGAGATTCCTTCAGAAAGTAGATTTTTACAGACTTTTTCATAAACATGAATACAGATTTTTTATATATCATATATATATATACTGTATATAGAGATTTGTCCTGTCCCTAAGGTGGAAAAGATACAAGTCTTAGCCTTCAGAGCATGGTGGAAGTTTATTACATTATGTGCATGAGAATTATGCTCATGGAAGATATTATTATCTTATACTATTATTAAGCAGGTTGTTGTTGTTGTTATTATTATTATATACAAAAACAATAGTATACACAGCAAACGAGAAAACCATGCTGGGTTTCGTATCACAAATTATTAGTCAAACACTTCCCAAGCGTTTAGGACTGCGTGATGTATCAGCAGATTATGCAAGCAGATCCCAGTAAGATGGCCTTCTGCAGCTGACTAATGGTGATTTTGTCAGCGCCAATTGTTTTTACATGGTTGCGTAGGTCTTTAGGCACAGCACCCAGTGTGCCGAGTACCACTGGAACCACCTGCACTGGTTTATGCCAGAATCTCTGCAGTTTGATTCTCAAGGTCTGATATCTGGTGACTTTTTCAGTTGTTTCTTGTTGATTCTGCTGTCACCAGATATAGCCATGTTGACGATCCACACTTTTTTCTTCTCCATAATCATGATATCCGGGGTGTTGTGTTCCAAAACTTTATCAATCTGTATTCAGAAGTCCCACAGTAATTTTGCATGCTCATTTTCGACCACTTTTTCAGGCTTATGATCCCACCAGTGCTTTGCTACGGGCAGATGGTAGTTGTGACACAAATTCCAGTGGACCATCTGAGCGACTGTGTTGTGACATTGTTTGTAGTCAGTCTGAGAGATTGTCTTACAATAGCTCAGTATGTGATCGATGGTTTCATCTGCTTCTTTGCAGAGTCTGCATTTGGGGTCATCAGCAGATTTTTCTATTCTGGCTTTGATTGTGTTTGTTCTGATGGCTTGTTCTTGGGCTGCAAGAATCAGGCCTTCTGTCTCTTTCTTCAGTGTTCCATTGGTCAGGCATAACCAGGTCTTTTCCTTATCTATTTTTCCATGGATCTTTTCAAGGAACTGTCCATGCAGTGCTTTGTTACACCAGCTGTCAGCCTGAGTTTGCATTGCTGTTTTCCTATATTGATCCTTGGTTTTCTGCACTTTGAGAAGCTTCCTATTGTTAACCTCCATCAAAGCTGGTTCAACACTGTCTTTCACATAATCTGCCAGTGCATGCTTCCCTTCTTTGACTGAATGCTTCACTTGCAAAAGTCCTCTGCCGCCTTCTTTTCTGGACAAATTTAGCCTGTCAACATTACTACGCGGGTGCAGCGCATAGTGTATAGTCATCAGTTTTCTATTATTATTATTATTATTATTATTATTATTATTATTGTTGTTGTTGTTGTTGTTGTTGTTGTTGTTGTTGTTGTTGTTGTTGTTGTTGTTGTTGTTGTTGTTGTTGTTGTTGTTGTTGTCTTTTTGTTTTGAATATTTATTTTGAGCAGTCCCAAAATGGTTCTTCTTATTATGGCTTAGTATAGCTTTCTAGTAGTATACAATCTCTCCTCAAAAACCTGCCTGTGATTTTAATCAGCAGGTATGCATTTTGTATACTGCTGGCATCACAATTGGATGGATGGCTGCCAGTCATTCCATTTGTGGAGTTCCTTCCTTTATCAACTGGCCTAGGATCCCATTGGACAGATTATAGTAAAAAAACCTATCTATTTTAATTACTCTTTCATAATATTGATCTTAGGTTTCATTAATTGAAATTTGCTGCTGCTTGCAGTTATTGCATTTTATATACATTCCTGGCCATGTTCTGCTGGGCTTTGCTGCTGCTTGCAGTTATTGCATTTTATATACATTCCTGGCCATGTTCTGCTGGGCTTTAATTCTGTCTATTTTATTTTGATATTGTTATAAAATATTAGTCAGAGATCACTTTGAAGAATATGATTGAAATAGAGGGTCTTTTAAAGAGTGCAAGAAATGTTTCTGTTTCTCATTGCTCAAAATGAATTTTCTTAAATGCAGTGGAACCCACGTGGGTTCCATTTGATTGTATTTTATCTGGGTTATTTTTAAATGTTTTGTCTTGAGATACATAATTAATAAAACTAAACGTTTAAACTGCTTAAAGAGTATAAATATAAAGTAACAGCATGTGCAATCCATTAAAGTTCTAAGAACATCTGAGACTCTTCTCCTGTGACATCGCTTTCATGGATAGAGGTCTTACATGGTCATCTCTTCATTATTTTCCTTTTAAAGACATTATCTATTTAATTAATCTAAAAATTAACATCACAACCAGTTGTTTCCACATTTGGTATTTATGAAATAAATAAAAATATCTTTTTGAAGTTTTATTTTTTATTAATTTTTTTATTTTATCAAGCATGTATTAAATAACATGTATAAGTATAAACATGATTATGAATACATGAAATGGATATGAATAAAAAGGAACATTAGGACAGGGACGGTAGACACGTTGGTGCATTTATGCATGCCCCTTACAGACCTCTTAGGAATGGAGTGAGGTCAACAGTAGACACTCTAAGGTTAAAGTTTTGGGCGTTTGGGGAAGAAACCACAGAGTCAGGTAGTGTATTCCAGACATTGACCACTCTGTTGTTGAAGTCATATTTCCTGCAATCGAGTCTGGTGTGGTTTACTTTGAGTTTGCATCTATTGTGTGCTCTTGTATTGTTGTGATTGAAGCTAAGTAGTCATTGATGGGTAG
This sequence comes from Bungarus multicinctus, assembly GCA_023653725.1. Classification (NCBI taxonomy): domain Eukaryota; kingdom Metazoa; phylum Chordata; class Lepidosauria; order Squamata; family Elapidae; genus Bungarus; species Bungarus multicinctus. The sequence continues at coordinate 52,387,409 of CM042846.1, read as the reverse complement.
GACATTGCAATAGATAATTTTATGTACTATGCTTAGGTCAGACCAAAGGTGAGGATAGTTCTAAGTTGTCTAAGCCTAAAATTTCAACTCTGATGGCATAAGGCATTCTGTTGTGGATAGACAAGTGGAGGACTTTTCTTGTGAAAAGTCCAGACCAAAGGTGAGGATAGTTCTAAGTTGTCTAAGCCTAAAATTTCAACTCTGGTGGCATAAGGCATTCTGTTGTGGGTAGACAAGTGGAAGACTTTTCTCGTGAAATATCTCTGGACTTTTTCAACTGTATTAATATCCAATAAGCAATGTGGGTTCCAGACAGATAAGCTGTATTTGAGAATTGGTCTAGCAAATATTTCATATGCTCTAGTTAGTAGTACAGTATTACCAGAGAAAAAGCTATGTAGGATTAGGTTAATGACTATTAATGCCTTTTTGGCTATGTAATTGCAGTGGGCTCTAGGACTTAGATCATTAGAGTTAATCTAAAAATACAAACTTAATTTTTTTTTAAAAAAAATATTTCATACACACTAAATGTAGAAGCATCTTATTCCAACACTAGCTTTTTAGCTTTTAGCTCTTATGGTCATTCTTTGAAAAGTAAACTAATATGCACTCTTAAAGACTCAGTATGGGTATGATTCTTTTTTATGATAAATTTCTATTTCTTTTCTTTAGTGATGCAAAGCACTCCTGTCGTTTATTTGCCACTAATACTTATAAAAAAAATTAAATTACTGGTCATTTTTTTACATCCTTCCCTTCAATAAATTTCCCTCAAAGGATCTGTGCTGAAGAATAAACATATAAATGGGGGCACGGACACTTTACTTTAATACACAACCCTCCTATATTATTCATTGCAATGCATTTTTAATGGAACAGACAGAAAAGTAAAATACATTTTAATTTCTGAAGCTATACAGCCAAATTTATGATCTGAAGAATCATAAATTTGCCAAGGAACTAGGAAAAAAGGAACAGATCTACCTTCCGGTAACCTTTGAGCTTTTATGAGTAGTTTGTGAAAACTTTTACTGGTTAGGATTTTCCAGCAATGTTTATCATGGTGCAGAGGGGCCAAGCACCATTGTTTTACAAGGTTTTAATAGATCTTCAATGCCATTTTCCCTTGTTTCTGGACATATGGGATATTCACAAAGATAAGCTAATAAAAATAAAATACAAGTTACTACACAATTACGATATTATTATGGGGTGTATGGCTAGACATAAGGATGGCATGCTGAATTTTCCACTCTTCTCCTGATATAGCTGGTTTTGTAAATACAGTTTTCTTTAGTCAATATTTTATCAAATAGTGAGATAAGGAAAGCAGGATGTTCAGGAAAGAAATTTTGTGCAAAGCAAAGGGGATTAAAGCCTATTTGGAAAACACAGTTGAAGAGCCTCCCCACAATGAAGCAATGGAGGCATTGCTATAGGGATCTGACATGGAAGTAATTGAACCATTAACAAAACAGTTTTAAACAGAAATGAAAACAGAACAGGACAAATCTGCTGTGGGAGTATCTAAAGACTTGGCAGGTATGTCAGAGTAAATGAATAAACAATTTAAGAAAAGTCATGGCAATAACAGATAGTGGTGAGACAGACAGCAATGCTTACAATATGGCTACAAATAAGACTCTTGAGATCAACAAAGCTCAGAAGAATATTTCTGAAATAAAGATTGAGTTGGCAGATTTACAGGATCGTAGTAGGAGAAATAATTTAAGGATTAAAGAAGTGGCAGAGAAAAGCGGAACAATTAGACTACTTATCTCCAAAATAAACAAAGTGCGCTGTGATATGAACTTAACGGATAAAGATACTGAACATTCTCATTGAGTTTACTCTCCTAAGAACACACTGAAATCTAGAGACATTTTAGTTACATTTGTGAACTCAAATATAACAGACAAAATTCTAAGAAAAACAAATGAACTAAAAGAGATTAAATGAGACTATGAGAAAATATTGTTTTTCCATGGTATCAGTGTAGCGAAGAGAGGCATTCAAACTATTCAGAGAAAAACTTATGCAGAATGAGATTCAACAGAAATTTTCTTTCCTTTCTTTAATTATTTCTGTGCCACAAGAACAAAAAATTGTTACCAGTTTGACTGAAATGCAGAGCTTCTTGGCAGAGCTGTTTAACAAGAGATGAAGGAATCTATGATTTGTCTTTGAAACTGTGGAAAGCAGACTCAATACAAGTGGAAGATTAAATAAGAATGCAGCATTGATCTCTGGAGTAACAAAAATTATATTGACTGTTTTACTCTTTTTGAATCTTCAGGTTTAGAGAAAAGGGAAAAAGAAAAGAACTATATCAAACAATAATGTAGGTAAAACAATGGCTAAAGAATTATTGTAATTAAAATAGGGTGCTTATTAGATGGTCAAGGAAAGAAGGAATCTCAGTAAGTCACCCCTCCCCAAAGACCATATAGAAAATCCTTAAAGGATCCTCTGAAAATTTTTGTTGTTTGTCTAAGGACTGCAAGGACATTGGGAATGGTGGTTTGGTTTAGTTTGGGAGGAGGTGGGGGAAGAGGTGATCACCAAAGGATGAAGAGAGAATGGGAAGAACTCATCTATATAGTGAATAGAATACTAATGTTTTATATGCTTGTGTTACTATCAGGTGACATATTGATAGATTTTATGGGTACTCAGCAGTGGTGGGATTCAATTTTTTTTACTACCAGTTCTTAGGTGTGGCTTGGTGGGCTTGGCAGGGGAAGGATATTGTAAAATTTCCAGTCAGAGGTGGTATTTGATGGTTCTCCGAACTACTCAAAATTTCTACTACCGGTTCTTCAGAACTGGTCAGAACCTGCTGAATACCATCTCTGGTACTCAGCTTTCAAAAATTTCCTGGAGGTGTAATCATTTTTATTGTATAGAGAAATTATGTAGACATGTTTTAAAAATAATAAATAATAAAATAAAGTTAAAAATGCATACAGGTGAACAATGACAAACCATTCCTCTAAATGTTAGAGATCTGGGAGATCCTATTAAGAGGAAAACGATTCTTAACTATGTTAGAATATTTAAACCCCCTCTTGCTGCTACAAGAAACATATACAATAACAATAGGTTGAAAGACAGATATGAAATGAAACTTTTTTGCACAAGGATCTAATAAGTCAAGAGGAGTAGCCATTCTTTTTAAAACTGGCATAAATTTCAAGGTTGGAAAGATTTTAAAAGATGGGGGAGGAAGTAGTAGATACTGTATATATTTATAGAAGAGGAACTTGGTAATAAAACATCAACTCCAGTATCTATATATGCTCCTAATCAGAGTCAAATAAAAAATTATGAATAGGAAAAAAGCAACATTGATAATTTTATAATAGGAGGGGAGTTTAATATTGATGCATTAAAGCCATGATGGCGAACCTATGGCACATGTGCTGCAAGTGTAAGCAGCAGGCAAACTTATATCACTGCGCATGTGTGCATTTCACAGCTGATTTTTCAGCTGGTTTGAGGTCTTTTTTGGCCTCCCAAGGCTTGAAAAAAGCCTCTGCAAGCCTTTTCAGGATGAATAATAGGCCCGTTTCATCAATTCCTGTAATACTGGAAGTGACCAAACGGACTGATTATTCACTCTGAAAAGCTGAAAAAGGCCTCAAACCACCGAAAAATCAGCTCTGAGGTGCAGTGCAGGTAAGAGAGTGGGGATGGGGGGGTTGTGCATGCAGGTAAGGGTGTGGGGGGTTGTGCGTGCATGCGCAGGGGTGTGGGGTGTGTGCGTGCATGCATTGCCTTCTGGGTGTTGGCATGTGACTGTGCACGTACTAGCGCAGACACAATTTTTAGCATAGGAACCCAAATAGGTTAGCCACCACTGCATTAAAGCTTCTAAATTTAAGGCACAGCCATGAATCCATAGATAGGGCATTGGAGAGATTGGAGATGCTTGGGAATGGAATGCTAATTGCTCCAAACATTGAATGTTCCCAAAATACTTAGACTGGAATAGGACTTTGAGGGGAGAAACGTGTATAATTTTGCAGGGGAAATTTAGTTCTAGCCTGACTTACTGCAACCAGCACCTTTAGTAAAATAACCTATCACTTCAAACCAAATTGAGTCGAGGGTCTTTCTTTCCTAAGGGGGCAAACTGGCTGGGGCAGGCTTGACACATGGATTATTATGAACCCTGCAACAAAAACATGCTCATTTTATCCATTTATATATAAATTTCATACTAGGAGAGACTTTATGTAGATATCTAAAACTTTTCCCAATCTGCAACAAGTTAAAATTGTAGCCATTTTTATATAGCATCACACTCCAGTGATTATTACATTTAAATTAGAGGAGATTATTCCACTTACTTAGAATTATATACTCTGCTAGAATGTAGCAGAAAGCAATGACCAATCCAGGGTTGAAAAACCATTTTTCAAGAAAACAATACAAATGAAACATCCTTAAGAATAAGTTGAGATACTATGAACCCAGTTTTAAGTCGTGAGGATATAAATCTGATGAGCATGATTTATCAGCATAAAAGGCAAATAAACGTATTTGGAAATTAATAATTTGTTACAAAATTACAATAGAACTGAATCAGGTAGTAATTACAAACAGATAGTAAATAAAAGTAGAGGGCTAATGATTTGTAGACAGATAAAATATCTTCTTATATTTGCTAAGCAAATATAGCAATAGTAATAGCACTTATATAAACCTCCATAGTGCTTTACAGCACACCAGAGGTGGTATTCAGCAGGTTCTGACCAGTTCTGGAGAACTGGTAGCAGAAATTTTGAGTACTTCAGAGAACCAGCAAATCCTACTTCTGACTGGCACTGCCCACATCTAGTCTCTACCTCCCGAGTGTCAGCTGATTGGCTGGGTCTTCTTTGGTTGCCCTGCATAGGAGAATGGAGCTGGAAAGCAGTTTAGTGGAGTGGGGAGGGAATGGGGATTTTGCAGTATCCTTCCCCTGCCATGCCCACCAAGTCACGCTACCAAGCCACACTCACAGAACCAGTAATAAAAAAAAATGAATCCCACCACTGCAGCACACATTGTGTGATTTATAGAGTCAGCATATTTGCCCCCAACAATCTGGGTCCTCATTTTACTGACCTTGGAAGGATAGACAGCTGAGCCAATCTTGAACAGTCAGGATCAAAAGAATTTTCCTGCAATACTGTATACTAACCACTGTACCACCAAGATGAGCATGGCAATAAAAATATCAGACAAAGTGAAAAAAGCTAAGAAAAAATGTATTAGTGCAATTAAAAATTTAAATAAATAAATAAATAAATAAATAGTTAATTAATAAAAATGAAGGGATCAATTCATTTTTTTTCTTCTTTAGTGGTTAATTTTCAATTTCAATTTAAGATACAGCCCTGGGATTTCCATCTAAGATACAGCATGTTTCCATCTAAGCATTAGCTAGATCTTGCTGAAGTGAGTTGACCAATTCCATGTCAGTAGAAATTTGCTAAAGGAGTTTATTCTAATTATATAGTCAGGAAACACATTTTGAAAATTGAGAGGTATTATATAATTTGGGTACTTAAGAATGGGACAGTTGGGAAACTTAGATATATTTTATGGTCTAATTAAAGGGAAACCTGAAATTTTGCAAAAAAATCTTGTTTGTAAGTGAATAAAATATTTATAGCTGGGGGTGTTAATATGGGATTCAACTTTGGCTCAGAATTAGATTTCAAGGAATTGAGCATTTGCAAGAAACTTACTGCTTTCAGAGGAAGGGTCCTAGATGGAAAACTTCAGAATAAGGTTAGCTGTATTCAAACTCACAAAAGAGCTCACATAACTTATTTTAGATGGAAATAGGCAGATATTTAATTATTTAGTCTATTCTTTACTGCTTTTAAAAGAACTTTTTTCAAAACCGGTCTTGATGTCTCTTTATTTTTAGTTCTTAATGGAACATTTATTAAAGTCCTGTTATATGAAATAACTTGTCTTTGTAGCATAAGGGGCCATAGAGACAATTACACATGTGCTTTTATATTGTTCCTATTACCTTGATTTTTCTTTTCCTGACAGGTCAAAACAGAGGTTTTCTGATTGATTTTCTTTTTTAAACAAAAAAACATTTATCACATATAATATTTTGCCAGGTTTTGCATTGTAGCAATTAAAATTCTTTACAGATAATTACAGGGAGAGAATATGGGTAAAAACATTGAAGGTTCTTTCCTTTTAATCATTTCACAATTACTGATGGACCTCAAGCAAAGGTCAGCCTTTTCAATTTGGACTTATTACAGCTTATTTCTTTTTATTCATGACAAAAATCTTTATCTTAGGAAAGTTCTATTGTTCTTAAAATAATTTGGAAGTTTTAAAATTATTTTTTCTTAATATAGTAATGTTTTATTTGTTTATTAATTTATTTTTAATTGTTTAAGTAAGTTAAACTTTCACCAGTATTTTATTATCATATTATACCTTTTATTTTATTTAAGCAACCATTCAATCTTCTTTCTTGAATTCAAGCAAAAATAATAATCTAATCACCAGCAATTTAATTTCATGAATATATGGAGACAGTTAAGTACAAATAAGCAGGCAGGTACTTTTTAAATAACTCCCATATGTACATATGCAGGTTGTGAATAATTTTTAATATTTTGATGAATTATTGGTTTAGGTCTGTTGTAATCTCTGAACATGTATCAGTTTTAAAGCCACAGATTTTATGCAAAAATGCTGCACTAAGTGGGAAGTAGTTTTCTAATAAATCATTACTAAAATATCAGTAGTTTATTTGTCATCAAGAAACAACTGAAATATATAGACTTTTTTCAAATAAAAAAAAGATAAAATGTGTGAACTGTTTGGTATGCCTTGAAATAAAATTATTTGGTAACATAATAGCCTGTACCCTAAAAGAGAAAAGAATGAGAACAGAGTATAGAAATTTAGAAAGGGAAGAAAAATAAAGGTGGGTTTTAATCACATTTTGAAATGTTACCTTTTAACTTTGTCAAAACTTCATAAATAATATGCTCTGAAGATGTAGTATGTGTTGATATTTATGAAGTAGATTTATTGGAAACAGGGAAGAGAAAATTGATAATCTATTGGCTTTAGCTTGAAATAATGAAATGTCCAGTTTTGAGATCTTTTTGCTCCTTTATCTTTATTGTTGTATTGTTTTATTGATACCTTTTCTGTGGTTCTACTTTGTGAACCACCCTCAGTTGTTGGGAAACAGCTGTTGCATACATTAATTAAACAAATAATAATATAAAATATATTATTAACACAATACAATTAGAGCTTTCATGGACATAATTCGTATCAATTACAACAAAGTTAATCCTCAGTTTTTGGAGTTCTACATAAGTGTATATTCTATTAATGTATACTTACCTATCAAGCAATGGATGATTTTTGAAATGGAATAAATCTTTCAGGAATTTACCTGCATTTTTACAACTATTGGAAAGCTTGGCTCCTACATTGCTTTGAGTTTGCATGCATAACAATATAGTATACAAACACATGCAGTTAAAGCGTTTGTTATGATTTTTGATTAGTTTGGACACTTTAATGGAGTCTGAAGCTTCAATTGTTTTGAAAGTCCTAACAAAGATGCCAAATAAACATTTCATTACTATCAGCATTTTAAAAGTTTATAATCACTTAGGATAATCTACAAGAAAGTCGTAAAGACAAATTAAATATCTTCTAAAATTTATGAAACTTTTAATTTAAAAGGGATTTAGTTTTAGAAAAACTTTTGTGCAGTTTCTGTACCCCTTAACATATATTTTTTAAAAAGGTTACCATTAGTTTCCATTCTGTATTGAAGGCCTGCTTTGCTTTGTATGAATATTGCAATATATTTATCAATATTCAATGGGGGGGCAGTATGTCTTTTTGTCTTTTCTGATGTACATTTTAAAATGTTTTATCTACTTTTGTTTTGTTTTTGTAAAAATGTCTTTTTTCTTATTTTTTTTAACTTGTATTTTAACTTTCTAAATAAAATAAAAAAAGATTGTGAATAAAAAACTATTTTGGGCTGAGGGCTCACTTGACATTTCAGTGGCATGCTAATGGCTCACTCATAAAGGAGTAAATCAGGATAAAATTGTTGGCAGTATGAAGATAAATAAAGAATAAATGATTTAATTGTAATAACAGTTATATCACTTATAATAATGTATGATCTGATCTGTACTGTTGCTCTGCATGTATTTAATATTCTATTGCATTATTATGATTACACACCTAAATTTTAGAGTGGGAGCATATATGGGCCAGGAACAATAACTTGTGTATTTGGTATAAGCAATTAGATTTCACTGGATAAACATAGGTATAACACTCAGATTAAAGTCCAGGCACACAATGGATTATTTATCTTTTTGAAATTTTTATGAAAGGAAAACCCAACAGATTTTCTCTGTCAAACAACTTGCACATAGGTTATGCTCTCCTGGACCAGTGAGATCTCGTCATATTTCATTCCTACACTGACTCCCTTATCTGAATGGCGCACACCCACAAGGCTTTTGAATGAACACTGTTTTTCCTCTTTAGAAGCTTCTTTTCTTTAAAAATTACAAATTGTACCAAGGAGCCTTCAATATTACTTCTATGATACATGTGCTATACTTACCCTTTGGCAACTGCAGAGTGAGATTAACAGCAACAAGAACAAAGTCCATCATGGATCTATGTTACCCAGTGTCTCAAAGCTATAACACAAGCATTAATATGTAAAGCTAGTTCCCAGATCTTTCATTTATAGACTTTAGGGAAACATAAAACCACCGTAAATCATGTTTTAGTTCTATTTAAAATTGAGCTCCTGCCATCTAATATACCATTCCACATTATGCCCTTTGGTCTTTCATTCCAAAAGAATATGTGTATGTTTGTGTTGACAAGTAAGAAAATCAATATATTGTGATGGTGGGTGCCATTTCTACTATAGCTACAGGGATAGAGGAACTGTTGAAAACTGTTTTGCAATCAGGCAATAGAATTATAGTTTTGAGCCGTATTAATTCTAATAGTTGATTTAGAGCTTTATACTACAGAAGCAAATTGAATTTGTAATTGTAAGCCACCCAGAATCTCAGAGGAGTTAACTGGTCTCCAAATCAAATTAACAATAACAACAATAATAGCCTTCATAATAACTAGGAATGATTGTTATATCCATAATTACTGAATTGTAATTTGTTGGTTAGAAGGATATTGGCAGATTTCTAATAATTATAGCAAAAAGAAATAATGCTGCTGAAGATATCTTCAATTTGTATCCTTCTGTTTTGTATCTCGCATTATTGTTTATCATTTGATCTATGTGGCTGATATGAGTAAACACCATTATGCCAAGTTAATTTTTCTCATTAATTCTTGCTACTTTGACCTTGTAACCCAGAATCAGATTTCCATCTATGGCATGATGGAACAAGAGCAGCAGTAAATGTTTAAAGCCAAACACAAACACAAACAAAGCAAAATATGCCAAAAATTATATCAAATAAAACAAATGGAACATTTACATAGATAACACAATTAAGATCAATCTATACTAGGATGTTTTCACAGATCTTTGTATGAAACCAGTAGTTGGTAGAATTTGAAAAGAAACTTAAATGCAGTTTAGGGAATTTATATTTCTTTATTGAGTAATGAAAGTATTTACATTAATTTTGGCTGACAGATGCTACAGAGAGGAAGGGGTCGACCAAGCACCTAGGGCAGAACAAGAAGTAATGGTTAGAAGCAAAGAAAGTTCCAACCAATTAAAAAAAAAATTCCTGACAGTGAGAACAATTAATTAGGGGAACTGTTTGCTCCAGAAGTTGTGGGAACTCTATTATTGGAGGTTTTAAGAAGATATTAGAAACAATTGGTCCAAAATGATATGTTTGAACAAGGGGTTGGACTACAAAACCTCCAAGGTCACATCCATTATACTATTATTGTTAGTACACACAACAAAACAATGATAGAAACAAAAGGCAAAGGCCACTATCTTTAGTTCTCTTTGAGCAAACTGAATGACACATGTTTGTTTCCACCTTCTTATGCCAATCTTAATACTATTGTGGTTGTTAGCGAGATGAAAGGATAGGTAATGCTCTTTCTAATAGTTAGCCTTAGATGTTACATTCACATGTTTGCTTTGTTTCCAAAACAGTAAATGAGAGGAATTAGCTCCTTGCCTCTACTTTTTCGCTAGCAACACTTTGTTTCCTTACTCTTTCCTGTAACATGTTAAGGTAACTCTTGAGATAGGTTACAAAGCAGGCTTTATTTAGAAGGACGTACATGCTGGCATTTTTGTACGAGCAAAGTCAGATTGGTCTATATTTATCATATCAGTAATAAGAGAACTCGGAGAAATGATATTATCCTGTTTTTTTTTTTTAGATCTACAAACATACTCTCATATCATCTTTCCCTGCCTCACTGTGGCCTGTGAGATTCTGCTTTTTCTTTTTCTCCAAATGCTATGGGTCATTAGAATCATGTTATCTCATGTAAGCCATCCCTTTTAAATGCTTGACATAAGTCACAAAGGAATCTATTGCTTGGCAAAGGTCCTCCAAAGTTCACTAAGCAGCCCTAAACAATAATACTGTTATAATTGCTAAACTTTATTTTGGTAACTTATAACCGAAGTTATCTGATCCATTCCATATGTGTTAGGAGTACAAGTACCAAAATTCCCAGAAAAAATTATCCGATGAAATTATTTATTACATATATTTACATTTTTCTTTTTTATTCCATTTTACAATTTAAATTGTCCTATCAGTTTTAAATCTATTGGTTTATTATTAGTTTATTATGGTTTACATAATTCTGAGCCAGCTATTTTTGGAGTTATAGCTATGGTGTAAGTGTATGTTTGAGAAAACCAAACAAAATAAAATTCTTCCAGAATTTCCAGTAAATATTGCCCACCAAAGATACCAAATTGAGGAAACCTGAAATAAATTAAAGTTTTGGATCATGTGTGGCAGTGCCACATCTTTTTGTAGAGTACAATTGGCTAAATTAAAAAAAAGGAAATTTGTTGACCAGTATGTAGAACAGAGATTTGGTAAAAAATGGTGAGAGCTTTTATAGATGATCAATGGGAATGAATGGGGCATAGAAGGGGAAAAAAACAATGGAAACATTTACTAAAAGCAGTTGTGTCTGTTAAAGGCCAATATTTTCATGGGAAACATTTTTACTGAAAAGTTTAGTCTTTGTTAAAAAATCATTAAGTCTGTGTTAACAATTCTACCAGCAATCTTTTTGTAATTATTTTGATTAAAACATCAGCATCCTTTCAGCATGGCGAGATCTCTCTCTCTCAGATTTTGTAGACATCTCAAATTCAGGGAAAAAAATTTAAGCAAAATTTTAGTATATTAACCACAGCAAAAGTAGGGATGAGGTTTGCTCTGGAGAGTGGAAGAAATTGAGGTGATTTTAAAAATTGTTTTACACCTAAAGTAAATTGTGTACATTTACACCATGACACACCTGTTTTAAAGTTAGATAGTTATGTGTTAGTTACCAGCAGAATCTAGAACTGTTCTAAGACAACAATGGTGAATTTTTGCCTCAAAAGTTGTGTGCTAGGGGATTGTGATTTGATTGCATAAATCCTATTCTAGGAAACCAGAATATTACCCAATGGAGATAAACAATCACAATTACATTTCATTTAATATATTATTGGCAGTTTTTTTATTTGTGGCTGTAGTTTACATATGATTACAGACACAATTTTTGCCATATAGTTGATTTATGGAGCTTGGAACAACTCAATTTGATAACCACATAAAATTCTTCACTACATAGAAATGGATGAAAATATGCCATACAAGAAGCACCAACAAAGATGAATTAAGTCATTATTTAATTATCTGTATTCACTCTAGTTATTCACACTTCGGTTTCTCATCTTATTTAGTAAAAATATTTCAAGATTTTTACAATCCTGTCGACCTGTTTGTCATCATGTCACATTTTAATGTCAGTGTTGTATTCATTAGATATAAACAGGTTCAGGATATTTTGATAGCAATGAGTTTAAATAATATTTTGTCATCACATAACAAATAGGATCAAAACTAATAAGTTATGTTGTAGAAGGGTTTGTGGAGTAAATGGGATTTTAAAAAATCAAGATGGTGGCCCTGATCATATGAGTAAAGCCCACCCCTATCCACATGTATTATGCAACAAAATGCAACAAAAAGGGGTAGGGCTTTGCTACAGCCAAAATCTTGACTTTTTAATTGGCTCCATCTCCTCCTTTATGTTAGAAGCCAGAACTCACATGTAGAGCTGTACTGAATGACTACAAATTACCCTATTCAATTTGAAATTAGGATAAAGGAATTACAGATATGTTCTAGGAATGTCTTAGTTTAAATTAAACTCTGTGTCTAACTCACAGTGAATGATATAAAGCAAAAGGCACAGGATCTATTTACTTGGTTATTCTGAAGATTATGTTATAATGTATTCTATGCCATATGTTCTATTTAACATTTCTAGTATTTCACTTGTAAAAATTGAATGACTGAGCAATATACTAGAAATAAATATCTTCTGATCTCCCATATTGAAAAAATTGAAATTGAAGACTTTGCTGAGCTATACAAATACAAGGGGGCTTGGAAAATCAATTAAGATGAAATGAGATGAATTGTACCTTTATGAACAGCTGTGTTTACTAGCTCCTGTGTACACTAATCAAGAAATCAGATTATGTTACTATAAATATATTTTGTAATGAGAAACCAGGATTATATTAAAGCCAGAATCAGAGCAGAGATTGAATTAGTGTTAGAGAAGAAGTAGCCAGTACATCCTATTGAGAATGACAGATTATTAAGAATTTCCCATACAAAGGTATGTAAATATCTGAATGCAGTCAGTAGATTTTTTTCTGAATGAACCAACACAGAAATATTTCCCTTTTCTTTTTATAAAATATTGTTCCTTTCTATTGGGGTAACAAACTTCCACAATGTCCCTTGATAAGCAATAAAAGGAGAAATCTGAAATGAATTTTCACAATAATTTTCTCTCCCGCTCATCCTGAATGTCTGTAAGGAAATTTGCTGCTATGTTATTATTAATTTTCTAAAAAGAATTAATAAGATGATGTGAGTAACATATTTATAAAAAGTTGACAATGGATTACATTTAGAAGGTATTTTTCATTCTCACAGGGCTTTTGACCTAATGAAAGATAGGGAAGGTGATTTCTGACAAATCTCCCTTTCTTTTCTATGCATGCACATGTTTGTTTGGCTAAACAGCCCTGATGAAAATCAGTAAAAATAACAACCTTCTTTGTAAATAACAATGTGTATAGAAATAAAGTCCTGATCATGAAAAAAGGACAGCTGGATGAAATTCAGGATCTTGTAAACTCTTGACTAGATACATTTCTATTAAAATGTTAGGTAGAGACATTGGCAGTACCGTGAGAAAAGGAACAACATTGTAGGATATTTTTTAAAAAAAAGTTAGGAAAAGAAAAGAAATTACAATCTCATTCCTTCCCAAAGTTGGGAAAAAGGTTGAAAAAAAAAATCACATCTCCTGATATGTATGGGAATTCATTTTGAATCACTGAATGAAGTTTCCCCTCCCCACAAAAGAGGAAAATATGCTTGATAATAATTAAGACTTCAATGATGGCTGACCAGAGATGACCCTCAGGAAAGAAAGATTTCTGCTTTCATGAACATTGAAGATAGATTTCAGGAGATTGCTTCTGTAGATTTTATGCTGGTTCAATTCATTATGTTTATAATTTCATTATCTTATTCATTAAATATTCAAAGTTTAATAAAGACAAAATAGTAATCATCTGCTGTTCTTTCTGATTTAGAATTATATTTTATCTGGTCACTGGTCGATACCTATATACATATACTTCCATACTGTGTTTTCTGAATGGAGTAGAGCTTCTACAGAATTACCAGGGCAGCCACAAACATGTCTTTTCCTAGACTTCATTGAAACCACAGATATTTTTGACAATCTCTTCACCTGTGTCATATTAATTATGTTGGTGCTGTAGGCAATCAGATATTGCATATGAAGGTCTTCAATTAGGGAAGCTTTTGATTCTGACGGTGCAGAATCTTTAGAAAGTAATATGGCTTTACACAGATCATGCAAGCTTATATTTTCTGGGATGCTTTATGGAAGTGAAAGTTGGACTTTGAAGAAGCAGAATATTGATACTTTTGTACTTTGATGGTGAAAAAACAACTCCTGAGAATATTATGGACTGCCAAGAAGGCAAACAAATTGATCCACAGTTTTCCTTTGGGGTACAAATGACCAAGCTCAAATTATTCTACTTTGGGCACATTATGCAAAAACCAAGTTCTTGACAGAAGGCTGTAATGCTGGAAAAGATGGAAGGAAATAGGAGACAATAAATAAGGAAATTGGACTCAATTAACATCACTTGATGGCACATAATCATTTAACCAATGGGTTCATAGCTACAATGAAAATATTTACCTATTTCACAGGGACCTTCTGGGAGCTCTGTGTCTTTGTGTATGGTCCTTGTGTCTTGTGTCCTTTGCATCAACATGATTGATCTGTATTTGTTTTGTTGACTAGATACTCTCATTCTTTTCATCCTTCTAACCTAACTTGAGTAATCCTGGTCAAAATGTCTTTTTTCAGCATTTTTTCAGCAAGCAACATACATTCAGAAAAGTATAACATTTGCAGGTGCACTAATGTCATCTTTTAAAGCGCTAGTGTTATCTTTTTAAAAAATATTCTGCTTACATATAAGGACAATTTCTCTTCAGAGAAATTAAATTTAAGTTGGTTAAAAAGAAATATATTCTTATTTGTCTTTCTTAAAACCAATATGTCCATGTCACATTCCCTTTTTCTAAAAATGTGCATGTACATGCATGTGTTGCAGAGACAGCTTTTGAGAGTTTAATTATTCTTTTCCAACTTTTGTTATAAGAATATACCTTCTAAAAGCTCAGCTATAGAGAGAGAGTAGCTCTAGACAAGCTGTCTTCTCTTCTTATAGTCCTCACACTGCTTGAGGCAGAAAGCATTGTATTCATTAAAGAAATGTCAGTGCAAAAGTCTTTTTCACAGTTTTGCATATTCCACAGGGAAAAGATAACAGAATCTGAGATTTCTTCTGGAGCCCACTGATTATAAATCTATGATGCTGTCATTACTGCTAGAGCCTGAAGATTGCTTTTCCTTTCTCCCTCCCTCTGAGTAATACCATGTTGATCAATATCACTAAAGAAATACCATGATTTGTTTTACAGATGGTTGCCCTATTTTATATGCTGATACATCATAAGACTGCTGTGCATGAGATGTTTTTTCTCATGGTAAGGAAGTTGCTTTATGTCTAGAGAAAGATAACAGTCTCTATTCCTTCTTGATTATAAAATGTGTTCCCTATTGACTACTTTTAGAGGATTTTTACATTCTCCAGCTTGAAAAATAACCAACTTCCTTCCTGCCTTCCTTCTCCACCCCACTCTGTTTTCTTCTGTTAGAACTTGTGCAATTAACTTATGTCACCTTAAAAGTTTTTCTCACAGCACATTGCTGCAGCTGCTGAAGCACATGTAATTACATTCAGTGCAACCTGTCCTGGGGCATTCTAGTTTCATACCATTTTTATATCACCTTTTTTCATTATTCAAGCAGAGCAAAATCTTTAGAAGGTGATTAGACTAAAATTATTCAAGATATGACATTTAGTGGGAAATGGAGGCTTTTCACGTATTTAAGAGGAGTTCAAAGGCTTTTTGTAAAGGGAAGGGGAAATAATTTAATTCACTTGGCACATACTGGTCATGCAGTAAGTGCTGAAGCACAATCTCCTAGAATAGCTCCTGGGAAACTCCATACGTCTGACTGGGATTTCTCTTTTTCAGCGCAACTTGAGTTGGAAATCTTCTCCATGACATTGAAGTATAGCTTCTGTCATCATTCTGACTGGTTATAATGCCATGCTAGTGATTCATTAGTAGTAGCCAAAGTTTAGTGCTAATGGATTTGATGATGAAAAGCTCACTAAACACCTACCTGTGATCTTTTCTGACTTTCTAAGTGAGAATCAATAAAGGCCAATTTGAGAAGATGAAACAACTGAGCCTAACTATTGACTCCTATTCCCACAGGGTTTTTTCATTATTAAGTTATAAAAAGCAAACTAGAATAAATAGAGAAAATGAACATCACAGGAAGAAAATGGTTAACATAAGAAGCTATCTATACATAATATGGCTTGTGCTGGAAAAGCAAAGATTATATGAATAAAAGAGAGATATCTCTTACAAATTTAATTCTTCTACTTATATCAGTCCTCATCTGGTATGATTGCTATCTATGATTTATGTTAGCAAGTTCTTTTACAAAACTTCTAGGGTGGTTGATTCCTGTGGCTAATGCATAGTAAACTGCATAAAACTGTTCACCACACATCTCATCACAATAGGAGAAAGTGATTATGTGGTAACGAAGTTGATAGGTCTTCACTGCATCATTCAGGAAGGCAATATTATGGTGGACTAGCTAAGACAGGGGTGTCAAACTTGTGGCCCGTGAGCCGGATGTGTCACATGCTAGCCATGCCGATTTCTGGTTCCACGAAGGGGAAAAAAGTTGTGATACATCCTATGACAACAATGTGACGCTGCAAGTTTGACACCCCTGATCTAGGATCACATATGGCTTAAAACTAAGATGGCAGGATTGGCAGCAACACATAGGACACATTCAGGCAGGGAGTGGCTTTACTACATCGTGCAGGGGATAATGAACAAAATAGCTAAATTTAGTAGAGGACACATGATGGGGTGTCCCTGTGTGCATACTAACATTCTGGAAATGGCTTTCTGACATGTTCATAGAAAGAGTACCTAATTATTGCTAATAATAATGTTTTTTTGGGGTTTTTTTCTCAATGCACTTTGCAGTTTTAACACATCTACTCTTGTTATTGATACTATAATACCTAGATAGATCAGGGATTGAGGCTAGCTTTTGTCAAACCTTGTATTTGCCTTAGCTTTTGTCACAAGCTTACTTTTTAGTCTTTGCCTTAGTCCCTGTACCTTAATTGCTCATTACTATCTGCATGAAAAAATGGGCTCACATGACAATGCTTTGGGGAGCACCCTTCATAGTACTAATAGGAAATCTGTGTATGGAGGAGACAGCATCAAAAGTGAAGTGAGGAAAGAAATAGCTACCTCCATTTCTATATGCTATACTTTCACTTGCAACACAGGGCTGGATTTCATCTGACATTTGCAGATAACTTCTTCACAGTTAAAGAATAGTTTTCTGCATTATTAATAGTGTGGGAATTTAGCTTTCACTGTAGTGTTAGCAGAATGTCTTCTCTTTATGAGATTGTCCAGTTGTTAAAATCTGAAAAAGAGATCCTTTGAAGATGTACTACTGTCCTGTCAATAGCCCATCTTTTTGGTACATGGAAAGATGAAGTTGTCAGCATAAACGGCCAGGAATTTACTGAGATTTCCATTTTTGACAGAGATTGTTCCCACAAAGATGTCAAGATAATCACTGTTACTACTTAATTATTTTTTTTGAAATACCAACAATTTGCTTTCGTCTTTATTAACGGTCAGCAGCAGATGCCAACAATGGTGAAAATATTTCTTCTTAAGAAAGCCTCTGAGATAAACATTGTTATCTCAGAGGCTTTCAAGAACAATGGCAGAATGATTTCCCTTGCATTTCTGTGCTTATATGGATATTTGAAACATATATCAGCCCTATTTTTTTTAGTCCTTTTGGTTGTGGTTTTGTTTCAAAAATATTGTATCCTTCGGTTCATATTCCAATCATATAAATAATTCCACCAGATCTCAGTTATATCTAGGACATCATTTTACTGTCCTATAATATGAATTCAAGCTCAGCTTGCTTATTTTCCTTCTTCTGAGTGTTAATGTAGGGACAATGGTTCATAATCTTTATGAGTTAATATTCATCCTGATTCTTTTATTAAATGGTTTATACAACCCCAGTTTAGTTATTTTTTCACTTATTTTTATAATGCTTTGTGACTTCTTTCAAGTTATATTTGCATTCCTCCAGTTCTTAACCTTCTTGTCTTATGTTAACTGCAATCTCACATCTTCCTAAGAGACTCAGAGCCTGAAACACACTGCCTCCCCCTCCAGCACAAGTGAGGGCCAGAAAGTGATTTCCAAGTTTTCAACAAAATATTTTTTGTTATCACTCTCCTCTGCTGGCCTTGCTCTTTATATGTTTCTCTTGTGGAGAACTGCTGCTTCTGTCAGCCTCTGTTGTAGCCTTCTAATGAATCTTCATAAAACTGAAGTGTGCTGCTTGTTCCTGCAATCCTCTCACATTTTCTCCTTCTAGCATTGCTGTATACTCCTTGCTGGAAATATATAACAAATTATTATCAGGCAGAATACAAGCATATACTGTCAACTTAGTGAGGTGATTCATTAGAGACCTACCCTTTCAACTCCTTCACTGAACTCTCCTGTCAAACTTCTATTAGTTGCTCCTCTTTGTAGAATTTTTCTCTCCTGGAAGTGCAATAGTCTCAGTGAAAACTGTTCTGTCCCAGTGTCCACTGTTTCTAATTAAACAGAACAACAAAAGATGTAGAACAAAACATTAAGGTTTGAGACATCTTTTTGGTATGAAAAATCAACATCAGTATAAAGGCAAGAGCAATCCACATGACAAAAAGTCCTATTAGATAACAATGTTGCTTTCCTCAAGATGAAAAAAAACCACTTTATCGTGTGATAAAAATCCAAAGAAACAACAGCAAATAGAGAGGATTTAACAATCCTCTCTATTTGATTGGTTCTAAGGCTAGATTTTCAAGGAGTCGCTGGTTTCTTGCTCTTGAATAAGCCAAGAACAAGAGCCCCAAGTTTACATAGGTCTTACACAGAATCTTGATTAAAGATATTTGGTTCCAGGCACATATATTAGCAGAGGCATCAAAATGCAGAAACAATAGCTTTTCAACTTCTGCAAATACAAAAGAAGAAAAAGAAAGACACGGTTTGACTCAAAGTGCGAAGCCACCACAGACACATTCTTTGAATTATAATATAGCAGCTTGACACATTACAGGTGCCAAGTTTCTAATTGTTATTCTAAGAAATTCTTTGCCTTGCTATGGAAGGATGAGTGAGAGAAAAAAAGGACACACCCCATACATTCTTGAATATGCTGCTTAGTTAAGGCATAAATTCTATAAGAATTTGAATAATTGACAGTGGGTGGCAGTAAAATTCCACACTCAAATAAGCATCTACAAAAATATAATTAAAGAGAGATACAATAATTTGAATAGGAGTATATGTATAACACAGAATCACAGAAAGGCATACATTCTTCTTTCTGTTCCTCACAATTGAATAATTGGAACAATCCAATTTAGCATTAGCAACTGTGACTAAAAGAAATAATAAAAGAAATTAGGTTTTAATTTTGTGTAAAGATTTGAAACCCAGGCTTACTGCTGACTCTTATTGTTAATTAATTGGCACCAATACATAAATATAGAGTAATATTGGGTCCCCCCTCTCCGACTTAAGCATGCAAAGTGGGAGTGATGTTGTTTTAGTTTAGTTTAGTTTATTGTCATTGCACCTCGTACAACGAAATCAAACACCATCTTCAGTGCACATCATGACCATGAAAATAAACACAAACACACATACTTCACCCTCCACACATTGAACTGAAAACCCCCAACACTGCACCAATACTATACTATATAGCAGAATTCAAAAGAGCTACTACCCTGGGATAAAAGCTGTTTTTCAGTCTATTAGTCCTTGTTTTTATTATTTTGAACCATCTGCCAGATGGTAATAGTTCAAAAAAAGGCTTCCTAAGATAAGATGGATCTTTGAGAATGTTTTGAACTTTCTTAAGACAGCAGGAGCTATACAACTCTTCCAAAGAGGGGAGAGAGCAACCAATGATCTTCTGGGCAATGACCTTAACCCTCTGGAGTACTTTCCTATCTGCCACTGTGCAATTGGCAAACCATACAGAGGTGCAGTAAGTTAAAATGCTCTCTATGGTGCAGCAGTTGAAGGTCACTAGCAGTTTTTCATTCAGTTGTTGTTTTCTGAGAAGTCTCAGGTACTATAATCTCTGCTGGGCCCTTTTGAGCAGTGCTGCAATGTGAGCACCCCAGGTCAGGTCCTCTTTTATGGTAACACCCAGAAACTTAAAACTGGCCACTTGCTCCATTCGGTTTCCATTGATAAGCAAGGGCTGGATGTCTGATCTGTTCCTTCTATAATCCACTATAAGCTTCTTGGTCTTATTGGTGTTGAGGACCAAGTTATTGTCTTCACACCATGAAAGCAACCGATCCACCTCATCTCGGTAGGCAGACTCATCTCCCCCAGAGATGAGTTCCATCACTGTTGTACCATCTGCAAATTTAGCAATAGTATTACTAGCATGAGTGGGAATGCAATCATGCACATAAAGACTATAGAGTAAGACTCAACATGCAACCCTGTGGTGTACTGGCTCACAGAAGCCTTTCTTGTCCAATCCTAATCCAATGAAAATGTTAGTGAGGGAAAAGGTAGAGACACAAATTCTTTTACCATTTTAAGGGGTACAATACTGCAGATAGGTGGGGGTAAAAGCAAGCAAGAAAACAAACAAATGTAGTGTGCACTGAATTCAGTTAATCTGCTTTTGCTTTGATGGTTTGTGAGTTTAAACTGTTTAAAAAGTTCTTTTAGCTTTTATGTGGAAAGTGAATAGATTGCCTAGCTCTACCTTCCCTTCATTCATAAATAAAGAGAAAATAAGGTATCTCATCATGTAGGACTATAAACACAGAAGGCCCATGTTTTTGCAATGAGTGTGATTTTTATGCACCAATAGCCTCTGGACAATGGAGAACATATACTGTTTGTTATTTGATTTTTTTAAAAAATAAAGTTACATAAAAATATTGTGCTCTGCCAGTATGTTGAAGTATTAACTATCTAAAGGCTAGGAATTTTGTCTGAAAAAACCTCTACTTTATTAGCTTTTTCAGAATGTAACAATGGTAACAGAAGAAAGCAACAGAAAACATTAGTACTGTACCATAGAACTAAGCATATGGCTTATAGATCTGGAGCATAGGTACCATTATGTATTCCTTTGAAGTGTCTTGATGTTTCAATTAAGAGATAATCCATAATAAAATAGAGTAGCCATCTGGTAGGTAAATTGGAGAAGTAATGGAGTCCCACAGATATAATTCAACTTTCTGAAGAATAATTTCCCTTTACAGAAATATCCCAGGAGTTTCAGGTTCATTCAGCTCCAAGTGATATTGACAATGCAAGTGAATTAACATCAGCAAGGGAAAATCTGCTTTCATGGGTTTTGAGTTAGTAGAAAACTGAGGCACAATACAAATCTAGTTAGTGAGGTCAAGTAACTTATTGCCTTAACCAGACAAAATTCTTACTTCAAATCAGAAATGAAACTGAGGTTATTTTATTGATTAATTAATAACACTCTAGTCAACTGATTTAGAGATACTATGAATATGCTATTTAGAGATACTATGAATATGCTATTTTTATTATGGAAACCCAAACCTCATTTTTCTGATATTTCAATTTTGTGGTAAAATGTGTAGTCAGAAAAGTAGTAAGCTGATGGCTGGAGGACATTCACTGATTAAAAAATAAAAGCTACGGGTCTAGAACAGGGGTGTCAAATTAGTGGCCCATGGACCGGATGTGTCATGTACAGGCCACGCCTACCCCAATTCTGTGAAGGAGACAAAAGGACATATGACGGCAATGTGATGCCATGAGTTTGATACTCGTGAACTAATATGAGGAATAGATGAATGAAGTCAGATAAATGGTGGCTTATCAGTTTCATTTTGGGATATGAGTTTGCATAAACAATAGTACTTAAATGCAACCACAGAATTAGTCAACAAATAATGCAATGTTCATAAAGCAGTGTTAGTCAGGATTTTCCATTTCAACCCTTCAGCCTCTGAGAGATGAAGTCTACTCACTTAAAATGGCCAAGGTTCAAAACATTCTATCATACAATATTAAAATATGGTTTTGTCTACACATGACACTGAGCTAGGTTTTTTTAAACTATGGTTTGCTTAACTATCCATGAAGTCTGATTCTCACAGCATACTATGCAATAATAGATGCATATATAGCATGATATGCAAATCACATTATAGTTTGTAAATTGTGACCCTAACTATAAATTCTCATTGTTTAAGCTACTGCCAAGGCTTTATTGGATATAGCGGTCAAAATTTGCTATCATTGGATTTTATACTACTGTACAGTGTTATACTTGAGAGCAAGTTCCATTGAACGAAATAGCATTTATTCTCAGGAAGGTTATTATAGTATGATCACTAAGTGTGGCATCATAATATTGAATTTGGAGTATTCCATCTTTTAGTCAGGGATTCTCATAATTATAATGGATGTCATATTAAACACATTTTAATTTAAAAGTGCAGATTAGAAGTATGGAATGAAAATTTGGTTGAGCTTCAAGTACCACTGTCTTATTTTTTCTATCTTGTAGTGCTCTCTATAATACAAAAATGTTACTGCTTTTTGAAGTCAAGGGTCACCCATGGCCTTGGACCACAATACTTCCTTCTTTAAAAGTTTAGATGAGACTCCTAGAATATTTTTCCAATGCTGTCTTCAATATGTCTTCAAATCTGCTCAAAACCAACTTTTCTATGATGGCTGAGCCTAAACTCATATAAATAAATTGAGTAAAACTTCTTTTGTTTTATGCTCAGTTTCCATTCTGATCTATGATGATACCAACTTTACAGTTTTTGATGAGTGTGGAAAAAACTCTAAATATCCTAAATATTCTAGTATTTTGAAGAGAGAAAAAAAGATTACTTTTGATTTCCCATTTTTAATTTCAAAATTGTTTCCTGTAAAGGGTGCATTTATTCTTTGGAAGAAGGGAAATAGGAAAGATCAATTAAGTAGTATTTGTATTAACAAAGCTGGAGACAATGAAATATGTTTAATAATAAAAAATGGTTTAATTGGCAAGATTAATGTTGGAAGGAAATGTACCCCCAGCTAATAAAACACCAACATTTCCATTTTCTGAGTACAGTCTTGCTGCTGAAGAGTTGAATATGAAATTCCACTCCTGGTGCTGCATTTGATGTCCTATCTATTGAGATACTTATGCTTGAGTTCAGTAAATAAACAACCCTTCAGCATCTACAGTATTTCTGCTCTTTCTTTAACTTGATTCTTGGGCTGCACCCTCTGGGATCTTGCAGGGAATTCGAAAGCAGGGGTCGTCAATCTTTTGGACCTCAGGAACCACCAAACTTATAATTTTAAATCCCAGGGACCACTAACTGGTTCTGTGGATGTGGCCTAATTTGTGAGTGTGGCTTGGTGGTCATGTGACTGGCTGGGCATGGCTTGTATGTAAATATTATAAATATTGATATAAATATTGATTTTTTTTATTTAAAAAAAGCAACTTTTACCCAAAAAGCAGGCAGGCAGATTGAATTGCTCACAGAATCATTCAGTGATCTATTATCTGCCATCGGCTAGCTCAGTCTCTCAAATTTACTTGCCGTGAGTCTGTATTGAATAATAGAACCTTCAGTCCTAAGGGAGATTTGGCTGTGCTTAAAAGCAGAGCCAAAGATCTAAAGACTAGGTAGAAAGCAAGAAATCCAACCATTTCCTGCTTCCTAGCTAATCTAAATCTCCCGGCACAGCAGAACAGATGATGGTCAGAAAAAGGAAAAATAGCACTTTAGCAGGCAAGTTTGCTGGGTAAGAAGTGAGAGGGCGGGAAGGGCCAGGTGGGCGGCACAGCCTTGTGTTTCTGTGCAGCCTGGATTAATTGCTTTGGGGGGGTGCTCTGGGGGTGAGATTTCTCTGCGGCCCACCAAAATTTTCTCATGGCCAACCAGTGGGCCACAGCTCACTGGTTGGCGACTGCTGTTCTAGATCAGAGGATGGAAGGTAAAATGTAGTTTCCATTTTCCTTAAAGTATGGAGGCTTCAAGTGGTGTTTTCCCCCAAGCATAACACATTTGGTCTCTGTTTGAGACAAAGCAAAAATAGAGTAGTATTTCTCAACCTTGGCAACTTTAAGACATGTGGACTTCAACTCCTAGAATTCCCTAGCCATGAGAGATAGAGTTTGCATGATTCAAAGTTGCCAAGGTTGAGAAAAATAGGACCAAATGTAAATATTTATTTTCTTATCCATACTACCAAATTGTATTAAGTACAACATGAGGACCTGAGTTACTGCCACTGGTTTTGTACCTCCAACTTAGATAACACATAATGCAATGATAAGCAGTACTTAATTAAGGAACATTTCAAAGTCTGGAAAAAATAGTAATTTGTCTCCTGTTCTTCTGATGAGAATGCAAATTAAAACATTAATAGTTTATAAATGAGTGAAACTAGAATATACATCTTGTTTTAAATTAAAAAAGCAATTTTCCCATTAAAAGTATGGAAGTAAATTTAAATATTTATCTCCATGTTTAAATATTTATCTGTACATAGGCTTTCTGTCAGAAAAAGATCCTGTTTTTTATTCCTAACAGATGTATAGAATGAAAGGTTTTGAACAGCTGCTCAGCTTCTGTTACAAGAGCAACAACAACAACAACAAAATTGACATAGAAAATGTATGTTTTCAGAAAGTAAAAAAATTATCAAATATTATTTTAGTAAATAATCGTTCTTAATAATATACAGAAGTTATCAATTATTTACCTTCGGGGAAGCCTTGAAGGTTTAGTTCTTACTATATAGACAGTCTATAAACCTATACTTACACTTACAACCATCAGACCATCTCCTGGTCATGTGTTTCTAATTTGGGTCCTTGGCAATTGGGTAATATTTATGATTGGTTGCAGAATCCTGAGTTCACAATTTGCAATGTTGTTTTGCCAATTTGTAGAAAGAAAAAAAAACCATTGGGGAAACTGGATTCACCTAACAATCACATAATTCATTCAATGACTGTGGTGATTCACTTAATGACCCCTGTAAAATGTCATAAAATTGGGCCCCACTTGACTTGTTGACCCCAATAAATTACAATGAAAATTCTGATTCCGATTGTGGTTGTAAATTGAAGAGCACCTGTAAATGTTGGGGTCAGAAAGATGGCAGGTGGATATATTGGTAAGTGACACCCCAAGATAACTTAAATTCTTATTGGTTTTTGTTTTATAGTTTGGAGTTTTCTCTTGCTTTTTGGCTGTTTATCACTTGAGTTTTTGTTACAAAATGAATGGCTATATAAGTCTTTTAAAATAAATGAACGAATAAGGAACAAAATATAGGTCTATTAAAAATAAGGTTGAGTTTTAAAAACAAAAAGTTATAAAAAGTATAGGAATTATCTTGGAGTTAACTAAATTTATCTATATTTACTCTTACTTTTGTCATAGCTTGCCTTTAACATATAGTACTTGCTATTTTTTTCTTTTCTGTGCTTTTAATAATACTGTACATCTTAAAAGGAAATTGTATGATTGGTATCTACATACTGTATGTATGCATGTATTTCAATCAGTGAGAAAGAATATTATTCAAAACTTCCTAATCAGTCAGACAAAGCACACTTTAGTTAAACACTATCCATTACAAGAAATTACTATAGCTTCAATCCAAGAAAAATCTCCTTGCTGAAAAGAACCAGTAGACAAGACTTAATATTACTGGAGTTGTGTTGTACTGGATTGGGAGGTAGAGAGCTGCAATGCTTTTATTTTCTTTGTGACTCTTTATCTGTCCCTGCTGTCTATTGGTTATATTTATTAGATCTCGTCTGTTGTTCTGAGCTGATAGATATGAAATAGTATATTCCCTATTGGTTGATTTAGGTTTTATTTTTTTTCTGTGCTATTATACAAATATTTTTCAGTTTAAAGTTCCAGCATAAATCTTGCACTATCACCTAAAATGAATATCTGGTAGAAGAAATAAAAGTCTGCAGAAGTTCCATGTCTCAATCCATTAGTTAGGTTTTTACACTTTGAATGAATGGTATATAAAATAAAATGATTTTATTTCTTTAATATAACAAAAATGCTTACAAAATGAGAGGGCGGGGGAGGGGGATAGAGGCTGAAAGATAGACTTGTTGTCCCTCCCTCCTTCTTTCCTGGATCAAATGCTTCAGGGCAGTGGCCCCCAATCTTTTGGGCACCAGCGATCTCTTTTGTGGAGAAAAGTTTTTCCAGAGGCCAGAAGGGCCATGATTTTGTATGCTGCTTCCATACTGCAGATGGGAATTCGCTTGTTTGCATGGCCCAGTTGCTGGAAAGTGGAGCTATTTTCTTATTGGTTTGAAATGTTTTGCTGCTCATCTAAGCAGCTTCCTCAGCTAGATCAAATTGGTAGAGAGTCATTGGAATGTTCTCCTCCTGCACCAGCCTCTTGTACCAGCCTCAGGTTTTTTTCTTCAAAATGTGCAGCAATATCACAATGAACCTGATTGAGAAAACTGCTAGGACGAGCAGCAAAACTTCTCAAACCAACAAAAAAATAAGTACAATTGCCATGGTTCAGTTATCCAGATAACTCTACCTGGATGACTGAAAACATTTGCTGATGCTTTGTTACAAATAGTTTCCACCAGGGGTGGGATTCAATTGTTTTAACAACTGGTTCTGTGGGTGTGCCTTAGTGGTCATGTGACTGGGTGGATATGGCTTGATGGTCATGATATTAGCTGGGCATGGCCAACTCAATATCACTCACATCAAGGCACCATCTCCTCGCCTGGCCTCTCATGACTGTGGGGATGCTGCAACAGTTGTAAGTGTGAAAAACGGTTATAAGTCACTTTTTCAGTGCCATTGTAACTTTGAATGGTCACTCCACACAAGCAAAGTACCAGCAAAGGAGGGGAAAAAAACTCCAGAGAAGTTCCTGAGACAGAAAGTCTAGTCCTGCCAAGAATGTAATAAGGGTTAACGGAGATGTAGTTTCTGTAAGCAACACCAGAATATTTCCTTCCTGCCTTCTTTACAGGATTAGGCCAGTAATTTCTTCTAACAACCGGTTCTCCGAACTGCTTAGAATGTTAACAACTGGTTCTAGCGAATAGGTACGAACTGGTAGAATCCCACCACTGGTTTCCACATATATGTCAGGTAATTAAGAGAGGTGGTATACAGTATTTATCTCTACCTCCTTGATATCCTTAAAATGTAAAATTTCAGAATGTGTGATATCTGAATTAGGATACTGTTGTAAATCCACCTAGTGTGTCTGCTATGATCTTTTATGGTTGGAAATTGATAGATTCAAGGTAGCGTAAGAAGCTGCCCTTATTTAGCAACAATTAAGTGTGATCATATGAAACATATGAATAATCTCTGACAATTGATTTTTATGAGACAGTGAGTTTTGTCTTTATTACCTGATGAAAATCAATAGTGTATATAAAAATAGAGGAGGTGAACTGGAGTGCTAATTTATGTTTTTTAATGAATTGCTGTCAGTAAAGCCTTTAATATAGGTTTTTCTCTCTTCAGGCTTTGATCTTGTCTAAATGACTTCAGCAATGAATATAACAAGAAATTGGTATTCTTTTCTTGCTTTTAATGAACAGACTTGGCTGAATTTATAGATTTTTCTGTCACTAATTATTATTGCTGATGCTTTGCACACTTGTCTTCAAATATTTCCTTTCTACTGAAACTTTTACATTAATAATCCCATCCCCATGAAAATTTTCTAAAACCATTCAGAAATGTTAAAAAAAAATGATTTGGTTGATTTATATAGATAGAAGAAACTATATAAAGTTCAGTGTTGAACTTTGGAGTTCTTGGAGCTTTCTGGTTTTCTTGCAGAAATTTTTTCACCTGACTAGGTAACATTTTCAATACTGGGAATAGGATTTTATTTCTGTTTATATGCAGTAGTTTGCTCTGCCTGTTTGTCTGATTAAACAACTATCAAACATATCAAACTAAACAAATCCTAGCATAACCTCAAGGAACAATTGGAAGAAATTACGACCTCAGAAGACACAAAAAATGCTGACAGCCATATTCAAGACTACATCTCTAAGACAAGCTAAAAAAGGAAAACAAATCTCCAAACTAAATTGTTCAAACAAAGAAGTAATTAAACTCAAAGGGATAGTCAATATATTCAGCTTCCCATTATCCAGCACACAGCATATTTTCTCCCAAAAAGGCCTCAACTATAACATAGATGATGCTAATCAGTTAGAATTCTTGACAGCTTTGGAAATAGCATTTAAAACCACAGAACTTGCTACAGAGACCCAAGAAAATTTGAGGCAAACAATCAGACCAGAAGAATTTGGCAGACAAAGGCCAAACCACAATACATACAAAATGTCACTGGAAGACAAAGACATCTACATCTCAGTGATCACCAACCAAATACAGAAACTAGACAACCTTACAATCTAATCAAGAAAGATCAAAACATAAACCAAGAAAGCAGTGGTTGACAAACAGTGGACCCATCCATCCACATTTCTATGGACATCCCAAAACATACAATTCTGACATACTTCTTCATCCAACTATATCATTAACCCAACATACAACATAGGCAAAGAACTTACAAAATGCTTGGAAATGCACTATCAAATGGCCACTTCAGTGCCTTCAATAAAGACTTAATAATAGAATAAAGACTTAATAATAGAAGAAAATAAGATTATGTTATAATTTGGTGTCATCACATATGGACATCAAATCCATATACATAGAACTAGTAAAAGAAACCATGGCAACAGTATTACACAGCACAAACCTGACCTAATCAAATATACCAAAATACCCATAACTATGGACCTCATCAATCTCTATCTCACTATTTATTTTTAATTGATGGTCAAATTGACCAATGGATCAGAGGAACATCCATGGGAACAGCTCTCTCAGGACTTATAGTAGAGACCTTAATGCAGCATTTAGAACTATAGCACTCATACGAACACAATTTAAAGTATGAATGTCTACTGACCAGTTGCTCTAACATCTGTAGTTATGAAAATCTTTGAAAGGCTTGTACTGTCCCACCTGAAAACCACCACGGATCCACTGTTAGATCCCATGCAGTTTTCATAGCGAGCAAATAGATCGACAGATGATGTTGTTAACATGGCTCTGCATTACATCCTACAACACCTTGAATCTCCAAATACCTACGCAAGGGTCCTCTTTGTAGACTTCAGTTCATCATTCAATACCATCATTCCAGATACTCTTCTAAGTAAATTAAACCAACTAGCGGTACCTGAACACACTTGTAAGTGGATCATAAGCTTCCTAACAGACAGGAAGAGCAGGTGAAGCTAGGCAGAATTACATCCGATACCTGTACAATCAGCACAGGGCCCCCTCAAGGCTGTGTGCTATCTCCACTTCTCTTCTCCCTATATACCAATGACTACATCTCAAACAATCCATCTGTTAAAATACAGAAGTTTGCTGATGACACAACAGTGATTGGTCTCATTCGAGACAACAATAAATCTGCATAGAGACAGGAGTTTATACAACTTGCCTTGTGGTGTAACCGGAACAATCTGGAACTGAACATACTCAAAACCGTAGAAATGGTGGTAGACCTTAGAAGAAACCCTCTCTTACTACCACCTCTTACAATACTAGACAACACAGTATCAACAGTAGAGATCTTCAAATTTCTAGGTTCTACTATATCACATGACCTAAAATGGACACCTAACATCAAAAACATCATCAAAAAAGCACAACAAAGAATGTTCTTTCTGCACCAATTCAGAAATCTCAAACTGCCCAAGGAGCTGCTAATACAGTTCTACAGAGGAATTATTGAGTCTGTCATCTGCACCTCTATAACTGTCTGGTTTGGTTCTGCAACCCAACAGGACAGACACAGACTTCAGAAGATAATTAGGACTGCTGAAAAAACAATTACTACCCAATCAAGAATCTGTATACTTCATGAGTCAAAAAGAGGACTGTGAAAATATTTACAGACCCCACACATTCCGGACATAAACTATTTCAACTCCTTCCCTCAAAACGACATTATAGAGCACTGCACACCAGAACAACTAGACACAAGAACAGTTTTTCCCCGAAAGCCATCACTCTGCTAAACAAATAATTCCCTCAACACTGTTCAACTATTACAAAGTCTGCATTACTGCTAATCTTCTCATCTCTTCTTATCACCCATCCCCTCCCACTTGTGATTGTAGGACTGTAACTTTGTCCCTTGTATCCTTACGATTTATATTGACTGTTTCCTAGTATGATTTGATTGTTGATTGTACCCTATGACTATCATTAAGTGTTATACATTATGATTCTTGATTCTTAACGAATGTATCTTTTCTTTATGTATACTGAGAGTATTTACACCAAGACAAATTCCTTTTGTGTCCAATCACACTTGGCCAATAAAGCATTCTATTCTATTCTATTCTATTCTATTCTATTCTATTCTATTCTATTCTATTCTATTCTATTCTATTCTATTCTATTCTATTCTATTCTATTCAGTATATAGCCAACAATTAGAGAACTCATATGAAACAATAAACAATATTTTCAAAGGAATAAAATTCACAAAGGAAGAAGAAAATAACAACAGACTACCCTTCCTAGATATCCTCATTAGCAAAGGATATAGTATAAAATTAGACAGACAAGTTTATCAAAAAACCATCCACAGTAACCAAGTGTTCCATTACTAAAGCAACAATCCAACCTCCTACAAGAAGAGCTGTGTAGGAACATTATTCAGGCAAGCACAAATGCAGAACAAAAAAAGGGAAGTGGATTGCTTATACAACATCTTCCAACAAAATGGTTACCCACACAACTTTATCAAAAAGTGCCTGAACACTCAACTCGCTACAACACAACTATCATTGCTGTGAAAATGACAACACTGCCATACATTAAAAAATATTTTACAATCACAGGGCATTATTATAGCACACAAACCCACCAAAGCCTCCAAAGCAAACCAAAAGACCCAGTAGTTCTAGTAGAAGAAACAGGACTCATCTACAATATGCAGAGCAAGCACTGCAACAGATACTATGCAAGGCAGACAGCAGGAGACTAGCAAAGTGCATCTATGGATATCAAGAAGCACTCAGAAGAAATGCTAAAAAGTCTTAAATTTTACTACACGTGGACAGACTCAACCACAGTTTCAACTGGAAAACTGTGAGCATCCTAGACCAAGCTAAATCCAAAACCACTAGGAAATTCCTGGAAACTTGGCACTCAGGCAAAACAATCCTCAATAGAAACATAAGGTTAAGCCACTCAAAAGAGAAAACAAAAAGCTAAGAGGAAAATGAAAGAACTAAAACTGATTCTCTCCAGCAGCCAACACTCTGATAAGAAGGGATTGAGACTAGATAAATAAAACAGAAAAAAATCGCTAATCAAGGAATTACCAAAGAAAAAAGCATACCCCAGCAACAATGCAAGGCAAGGGCTATTGTTTATAAACAGTATAAACTTAAAATTCACTAGTACTGATGACGTTACATAGTTGGATAGTGAAATGTCTGCAAGCAAACCAAGCTCAGGAGCACCAAGGACTTCATAGATTTATATTTATGCTCACATTAGAAGTCTTGTTCTAAATTATGCTGAAATCTTTGTACCAAATCTGGTGCTGGCTCCAAAGTAGTTGCTTAGGATTACTGTGTATGTAAGTTGATAAATGAATACTATGAGCAAACTATAGGGTTTTAAGGAGGAGTAATAGCAACATATTTTCTTTCCTGATTTTGTGGAGTAATGCTGAAAGACTTTTGTTCTACAAGCAGCAGTTCAGAACACTTGGTATCTTTTTTCACATTCTCCTACTCATCTATTTCTACAGGGAACATGTTGGTTAGTGTGTGTTCTCAACAAATTGAGCTTGTAAAAATGTAGGTAAGCATGGATGGTTTCAAACTGCTTGTGAGAGTTTGCTGAATGGAAAGGTAAGTGATATAAAAGTGCACTATGTTCTGCTGAAGGCCATTGAACTTATTTCCAGTTGAGTGGGCATAATATTGCACCTTTATTCAGATGACTCTGCAAATTTCTTCTCACTAGACATCTTTTATTTTCCTTTAGGGTCTTGAAGATTCATAATAGTTATGAAATATGTTCCCTCGGCTTTAATAATGTAATGATAGTGGAGATTTGATTTTAGTCACTCATAAAATGTAGTTTTTGCATACTGCATCAACACTGCAAAAATGTGGGCTACCACTAGATTGTAACTAAGAGATAATATAAAATTTCTAATTCTTTGTTGTCAAATTGTCATACAGGAAATCTATGTAGCTGCTAGGCATTGGCAACAACTTGGGCACACATAATCAATCAATAGTTTTTTAGATTTTTCCAACATAGCATGATTTTTTGTTCATTGACAGTTGGTTTCAGAAAGCACTTTTTCCTGGGTGACTCTCCAAAGTGAGCGATTACTGAATCTTGAGTGCCATGAATTAAGATTTGGATGGCATGGCTATTTATAGTATGATATTGTATGATAAGGTTAAAATAAATGTTGGAATCAGAAGAATGTGTTTGCCATTGTTTTATATATTTACAATTGAAAGATTTACAATTGAAACTAGACAAAAAGAGCTATAAATTTGATTTTGTGAAAAATGAATTGGAAATCCTAAAGTGTGATAGTGATGAAAATATTTATATTTATTAGATTTATAAATTGTTATTGAAATTGAACTTGGAGAATGACCATAAAAAGCATACTGGTAGTACGATTCAATGGGCAAAGAACTTTGGATATAATATAATCCTTCAACAATGGGAGAATATGTGAATGAAAATAATAGCTTATATTAAGGTGCAATTTTTAGTCCAAATATATGTATTGACTTCATCTCTTTTTTTGGGGTGAGCCCCAGAAGCTGGATATGTCTTCATAGAATCAGGGAGGATCAGTTGATCTGCTATGGCTTGTCATGCCCCTGGTGGAGACTGACTCTGAGGAAGAGGAGGAACAGTCAATAGGGAGTGGAAGTGTGGCTCCAGAGGTGGTGGAGGAGGCTGGGGAAGGGCAGAGGCCAGCTGAACAGTCAGAGGAGGACCTAGGCCCATCCCCTATCCATCCTAGGGCACGCAGGGAGGAGAGGATCAGGGAAAAATGTGGTCTACTCAGGAGAAGAGGGCCATGATCCTCTTCATGGGTTGCAGGTGTGAGATTTGCATAAGAGTTTGGGCCTGTGTGCTAACAGATGCTGGAGACAAATTAGTGTTTTATTCCTAAAGAAGATTTATCTTGGTTGGCGTTCTTCCAATGGACTGTACCTGTTTATCTTCCTGAAGTTGGCAATTATCTATCCTGGTCTGTCGTAGAACTTTATTCAGTGCCGTTTGTTTTTGGTTTTTGCTTCGTTATTGGCTCTTTGAATTTGAACTGCGTTTCTTTCCTTTGAAATGTTATTTTGAAAATAGTTTACTCCTCCACTGTGAACAATTAAATTTCCAACTCACTCACTAATCTGAGCAATGTGGGACCAGAGCTGGTCAGTCATGAGAAGAGTTGGAGCCTCACACATCTGGAGGGATTCATGTTAAAGAAAGTTGGGTTAAGATTTTATGAACTCAAGTAATTCAATTTCTTTTCTTTTCCTTTTCCAGTTCCATTTTACTCTTCTCTCCCCCTCAGCAAAGAATTATCCATACCCTAATCAGGCAAATTTGTCAACAGTTTCTATTTATTTTAAATTACAATGTGAGATACTTTTTTTTGTAATGTTTCTGCATACGTACAATAGAAGCTGTGAAGAGAGAATTAATTTTAGACTGTTCTTCTAATGCTATATTTTTACTTGCTTTGCTTTCCTGTTTTGGGCATTATATTTCAGTAGAATCATATAAAGTAAAACCATGACCATATGTGGATTCCATAGATTTTCACATTAAAGCAGACCAAACAATAAGTATGACTTCCATAAAACATTTGTTCAAGCTTATGTGAAGGCCTTAACTTATGTGAAGGCCAAGCTTATGTGAAGGAAGCATTTGGCAGAGCTTTTAAAAAACTGCCTTTGTGAAATCCTGTCTTGGGAATCAACTTTTCATTTCACCTATGCAAATTGCTGATCTTGTATTTCTTTCATCCAACAAGATCCATTAAAATCATTAATAAAACAAATTGTTTTGCCCAAATAAGTCTCCCCTAGTTTACAAAAGGCAATTAGCCTTTGACATCCTGTCTAACAGCTGTTCTACTGTAGATATAACAAAGCCAGACTTGCCTTTTCTTGAAGCTACTGTAACCTATTGCCATGTCAATCTCTTTGCTTCAGCTTATTCTAGGGCTCAGACTGAGGAGAGGCTTCAGAGCAGCGTGCTTAAATGTGAACCTGCAGAAGATATACAGAAAGCAGAGGTTTGCCTGCTTGGGCGTGGAAAGGATTGGGTATGCTCCAGTTTCCAAAGCATGTAGATTGGGTGAATGAGAAAGGAATCTATGATTTCTAGTGTGTTGGATATTCTCCTATCTGAACACTGGGCTAAAGAAGCTCAGTTCAAGAGAAAATCTGGCAAGGAAAGGAACACCCGCTTCTTATCATAAACTTTACTATGCTTAAATTGAAATGCCCAAGAATAAAACATCTGGAAATCAGCTGGCAGAACAAAGAAAGAAGGAGAAATATTGCTTTTTGTTTTTATACGTAAAAAGTAAACAAAAATACCTCCTGGTATTATAATCAGAAATAATTTATTAGATTTTTTTAAATAATTGGACAGCCTTTTTTATGTGTGATGGAACCCTTCTGATTTAAAGCTTCTCCCTATGTGCTTTATTTATCTTCACTACACTTCCTATTCCTCCTATTCCTTTGAAAAACAGAATTCTTTAACCTGAGAAATTTCATAGGAGAAAACTGAGTCTTTTTCCAATCTTAGAAGGAGAGATTGATCAAGTGACTTTTGAACTGAAATCTAAATATCATTCTTGAAAGCACAAAAGTTATATTTGCATAGAAATAATTAATGAATAAAGGAAAATGTTGGATTTCCCCTCCTGAAAACTACATTGGAAAATCATTGTTGTATTAGTATTCAGGGAAAATTTTTTTTCTCCAAAGCCTTACAATAATCTGTTTTACCACTTTTCTTTTCCCTACTTTTCTTTCAAACTGTAGAATAGAATAGAATACTTTATTGGCCAAATGTGATTGGACACACAAGGAATTTGTCTTGGTGTAAATACTCTCAGTATACATAAAGAAAAGATACATTCGTCAAGAATCAAGAATTCAAAAAAATCAAGTATGTATAGCAACTCACCGTATATATTTAAAACATATCATATAATGCAAAGAATCAACACAAACATAACTTTAAATGGGTATAATTCAAAATACAAATCACACTGTGGCATCAAAACAAATAAGTGAAACTTTTTGGCACAGGAATATTTAGAGTTCAAAATCTCCTAATACCAATTCACCTTAAGTGTTATTGTTAATGTTTGAAGCTTGGGGCTTTGCCCTGGTTATGTGTTTGACAGTGATCATCCAACTCTGGAAAAGATCTTAGAGCTGAGCTTCACATGTAAGAGATATTAACATCAATCCAAAGCCCTTCCCAGGAAATCTGGAAAAATAATTATTTACTGGGTTCAAATGCCTGCCTGGATAGAGTATATTAAGCTATACTATTCAGCTTGTATTTTCTGATGTCAGCTTCTTGAAGAGACTGTTTTTTAATCAAGAAATAATAGCAGCAACAAAAAAGTATCTGAAACAATGCATATATTGCCAAGAAATATGAAAGAATATTTACATAATCTTTCTCTCTCATTGGGGAATCACAGATCCCCCACATTACTAGTCTTAACAATTCTAGGTTGGACTTATTTTTTGCATGAATGAAACATTCATACAATAAATAAAATTTAAATAGAAATTGATTGCAAAAAAGATTTACTTCAATCAATTGAGAGAATTCTAATTTAAACTTTCAGTAATTGGACCATTGTATCAAAAACAAAATAATGTTTCATTTTCAAATTACAAAGAATGCATTTGAAATTATGAACATCAGATTTAGAACATAAACTACCATACTGGTAGCAGCCCTAAGCTTGTCTCTCTAACTCAATGTAATATACATGCACTCACAGTTTACCGTCTTAGTAGCAGACTCCCTGATCAACGTAAAGTTTCCTTATGATTACATCCTTCTCCCACTGGCCTTGGCATTGAGCATGCTGAATGTTCCTGTACCCAGTTGGTACATTTTGAATGAGGCAACATTGCCATTCTCATTGAACCAGGTTTTGGTAAAAGCAAACCAGGTCTGCTGCTTCCAGGATTTAATATTTCTAACAATCCAGCCACCTGGCTCACATGATGAAATCATAATCTTGGAGTAAGGATTTACCATTAGCTTTCAAATGTTGAAATGTCTTTTCCTCAATAAAGCTCACCAGATTCTCTTAATCCATTACTATTGGGATTCTATTCATGCGGGGATTGAACAGGACTCCTTTTCTTGACTATTCAAAATGGCATCTCTGTCTCAAACATTCCCTGGACTATTCACAAATAATTCACATTCACTCAAACCCTTTGTTCACCAACTCATTCCTAAAAACTTCCCAACCAAGCAAGTAAACATCAGCAGTCTTGCAGCAAGTCTCTCACTGTCTCCCATCAATAGTAATATGGCCCAAGTAGGTGTAGAATAAGCTGAATAAATTTTACAAAATGGGTATCCTGGTGTCTGCCAACTATAAGACTGGAAAATACCCATCTAATAGTAAAAAAAGCCACACAGATTTCCCAACATGGAAATCCAAAGCCATCAGACCTCACGATTCGCGTGGTAGAATCTCATCAATTCAGTCTTTAACCAGCCACTCCCTATTACAGTAACTTAAACCTTCATAATGACATTGATCTGTCCAACAGCAACAGTCCCGGAAAATAACCTGAGCAGTAGCTGGTGCTCCTGAGGCTTCTATAAACAGCCATAATGGCAATAATAAAGACTGTAAAACCAGAACTCTAGAGACTGCACTCTTTATACATCCAGAAGCCTCCCACATCTTCCAACCCACATGATTTTTACACATGCCATCCTCTATTTCTAACAATCATTTACAATTAACAATGCAGTCCCCAAAACACTATCACTCAGTTTGTTGTCTGAGGGACACACCACCAAAATCAACAACAGCATCCCACAGACTGACTTGGTCAGGACTCATATCAAAGAAGAACTTTATCCAATGCCAGGAGTTTGAATTGCTCAGGCATACAAAATATCTCATCAGACAACATGGTCAAAGTATATTTGAGAACTGCTGCCATCCATCTCTCTCTAATGGTCAACAGTGGCAGCTGAACAGGACTGAAGGAGGCTTTCAATTGAGGCTGTATTCAGGCACAACGGAAGGTGTCTGACTCAATTATAAAATGCTCTCAATAAGAAAATTAAAAGAGAAAAGTGCTTCTCAAAAGCTAATTATGTATATTTATACATACTGTAGAAGAGTCATTTTTGGAATACCATTACTTGAGCCCATTATTGGATATAAGTAATATTATAAAGAGTTGTCTTATTAGTATAGGCAATCAAAAAGATTGTAAAGGTTAATCTAGACAAAATTGTAAAAGATTCTTTCTTAATGGATTTTGAATAACAACAAAAATGAACAGAATAATGGAAAAAAGTCTAACCATTTTTCTTTGCTGTATGGACAGGGACCATATATTTTTTTTATGAGAGATTAAATCCTTGGCATTTAACATGTCCGTTGCACACAGTTTTATCATTTTTGTTCAAAATAAATTATTTTTAGACCAAAGATACTAAGAAGAACAATATTTAAAATATGTTAAGCTTTTAATATTATAGGAAGTTTTTCTCTGGAAACAAAATGAAATATCATGTTTGAAACAAGAACAAAAGCAGTGGGCTAGTATTAATATTTATGAGACATCTTATATAAAAGCATGAAAGTAGTTTGTTATTTTTGTTGTACTTTTTAGATTTTGTAACTTAAAAACAATGTAAAACACATATATAAAAAGGAGCGATGAAGGAATAAATAAATAAAAAAACAAAACCTACTTTTGAAACCCATATGAGAAAACGTGACTTCAGAAATATCTAGAAGATATGCCAGCAGTACATGAAACAACACAGAACCTAGGCTCAAAGGATCTTATCCATCTTCTACTCCAACTGCCTGCTCGAGATCTCCTCCAGGAGATCTTATCCCAGTCAAATGGTTGCCCAGTCTATTTCTGAAAAACTCATCATGGCCTTTAAATTATGAAAGACCTTTCTAGAGTAAAGGTACCACTACAAAAAAAACAACTGCCTTGAAGGAGCTACTAGAAGCAATAGGCTTCTTCTGATAATTATTATTTTTTTATTTATTTTTTATTTATAGAATTTCTATACCGCCCTTCTCCCTAGGGACTCAGGGCGGTGTGCAGCCAAATCCGAACCCCAAAATACAATACAAAAATTAAAAAAGAATTAAATACTGGCTGATTGCAATTAGTAAAAACCCACCCCCCCAACTTTAAAACCCCAATTAAAAACCAAAATTCGGAGACAAATTAAAACTATCTCAGCCCAGGCCAGCCTGCTCAAAGA
The DNA here is from genome assembly GCA_023653725.1 of Bungarus multicinctus. Classification (NCBI taxonomy): domain Eukaryota; kingdom Metazoa; phylum Chordata; class Lepidosauria; order Squamata; family Elapidae; genus Bungarus; species Bungarus multicinctus. Next base: position 52,348,666 of record CM042846.1, on the reverse strand, counting down.
GCCAGGTCTTCAATGCACGCCTGAAGGCCCTCAGGTCCGTGCTGGTACGAAGTTCAGGTGGCAGAGTGTTCCAGAGGGCAGGGGCCCCCACAGAGAAGGCCCTACTCCTTGGGGCCGCCAGACGACACATAGTGGCTGACGGCACCCGGAGAAGGCCCTCCCTGTGCGAACGCACCGGCCTGCTGGAGATCACCGGTAGAATGCGGTCCTGCAGATAACCTGACCCAATGCCATGGATCGCCCTAAAGGTCAAAACTAGAACCTTAAAGTGAACCCAGAGAGCCACCGGCAACTAATGCAGCTCGCGCAGGAGAGGCGTCACATGGGTGCTACGTGACGCCCCCATGATCACCCGCACGGCTGCATTTTGCACCAGTTGGAATCTCCGAGTGCTCCCCGCAGGGAGCCCCATGTAGAGGGCATTACAATAGTCCAGGCAAGAGGTGACAAGGGCCTGAGTGACCGTGCGCAGGGCGTCCCGATCCAGAAAGGGCCACAACCGGTAGATCCGATGGATCTGATGAAACGCCCCCCTGGAGATGGCCGCAATATAATGTTCAAGCGACAGCCGTACATCCAGGAGGACTCCCAGATTGCGAGCCCTCTCTGTGGGGGGCAAAATTTCCCCCCCGATAGCCAGCGAAGGTGTCAGCTGGCTATATCGGGGCGCCGAGAACCACAGCCACTCGGTCTTGGATGGGCTGAGCCGGAGCCTGTTCCCGCCCATCCAATCCCGCATGGCCTCCAGGCACCGGGACATAGCCCCCACAGCATCGTTGGGGTGGTCCGGGGTGGAGATGTACAATTGAGTGTCATCTGCATACAGATGACACCTCACCCCAAGACCACGGATGATCTCACCCAGCGGCTTCATATAGATATTGAACAAAAGAGGGGAGAGGACCGACCCCTGAGGCACCCCACAAACCAGGGGCCTAGAGGTGGACCTCTCCCCTCCCGCCAACACAAATTGCGAACGGTCGGAGAGGAAGGAGGAGAACCATCGAAGGACGGTTCCCCCAATCCTCAACCCCTCCAACCGTCGCAATAGGATACTATGGTCGATAGTATCAAAAGCCGCCGTGAGATCTAATAGGACCAGGACAGAGGAGAACCCTCTGTCACGAGCCCTCCAGAGATCATCGACCAACGCGACCAATGCCGTCTCAGTGCTATGTCCAGGCCTGAAACCCGATTGGAATGGATCGAGGTAAGTCGTTTCCTCCAGGTATTGAGGGAGCTGACGTGCCACCACACTCTCAACAACCTTCACCACAAAGGAAAGGTTGGAGACTGGACGATAGTTGTTTAAAACAGCTGGGTCCAGGGAAGGCTTCTTGAGGAGGGGCCGCACCACCGCCATCTTCAAGGCAGTAGGAAGCGACCCCTCTCTCAAAGAAGCGTTGATAATCCCCTGGAGCCAGCCTCGTGTCGTCTCCCTGGTGGCCAAAACCAGCCAGGAAGGGCACGGGTCCAATAAACAGGTGGTGGCATTCAGACCCCCCAGCAACCTGTCCACGCCCTCAGCGGTCACAGGATCGAACTCCCTCCAGATAACATTCACAAGACCTGCCCCGGACACCTCCCCCGGGACCATCCAATTATACTATAGCAATTAAGTCTACAGCAGTGAGGCTGTTCCCAAAGTCTTTAGGACCTTATATACGTATATTATAAAGGAACCTGGAGTTACAATGAAATCACAATCCTAAAAAAGCATTTTCAATTGCAAGATAAATAACAATAGCACTTAGACTTACATACAGTACTGCTTCACAGTGCTTTACAGTCTTCTCTAAGCAGCTACAGAGTCAGCATATTGTCCCCAGCAATCTGGGCCCTCATTTTACTGGCCTCAGAAGGATAGACGGCTGAATCAACCTTGAGCTTGGTGAGTTTTGAACTGCAAAATTGCAGTCAACCGGCAGTCAGCAGAAGTAGCGTGAAGTACTGCATTCTAACTACTGCACCATTATGGATGATGCATGTTCCCTCATAACACAAGTTAAGTATCAGTGATATTTTTTTTCAAATGATTTCCTTGTGTTTTTATTTCATTGAAATCCATTGGGAAATTATTCCTTTTGCAACTATGGCTGTGCACAAAATTTTTGAGTAATGAAAAATGTGAAAGTTTCCATATTTTGTTCTATCATTCCTATTTATTTTGATGTAAGAAAATTTATAACTTTTTTTCAAATGAGAAGAAATTTTCTTGGCAACCAAATAAGACAGACAGACTTAATGGATAATTAGAACTGCAGAAAAAACAATTGCTACTAACCTGCCTTCCATTGAAGACCTGTATACTGCACAGAAATAATAAAAAAAAAGGCTGTGAAGCTATCTACAGACCTTTCACATCCTGGACATAAATTGTTTCAACTGCTACCTTCAAAACAATGCTATAGGGCACTGCACACCAGAACTATTAGACACAAGGACAGTTTTTTTCCTGAATGCCATCACTCTGCTAAACAACTACTGTATTTTTCACACTAAAGGACACATTTCCCCCCCAAAGTGGGTGGAAATGCCTTTGCATCTTATAGAGTGAATATTGCGGCAGGGGAGGGTGGTTGGTGAGCTGCCGGAAAATGCTGGACCCTTAGCAGCTGAGCAGCTGATTGGCAGTTGGATTGGACTCCCGGAATATCAGCTGTTCTAGGTGGGGGGATTGCCAACACTGCCACCATCTAGTGCCACCCATTTGCTGCTGCCCATTCACCACTGCCTGTTTGCCGCTGCCCATTCACCTCTGCCACTAATCACCACCGGCTGTTTGCCACCGGGCATCTGCCACCATCTGTTTGCCGTCACCAATTGCCGTCATCCATTTGCTGCTGCCTATTCACTGCTGATGGGTGGCAGTGAACAGGCAGTGCCGATCAGCAGCTAACGCATGGCGGCAAATGCACAACAGTGATCGGCAGAGCAGTGAACGATGGTGGTAAATGGGCTGTGGCAAACAGATGGCGATAGGTGGCAACAGTGGCTAGCCTGTCACCTAGAACAGCTGATCAGCGGTATTGCAGAAGGCCGATCCAACTGCCAATCTGCTGCTTGGCAGCAAAGGTTCCAGCATTTCCTGGTGGCAGTGACAGCTCAGCTCAGTTGACCAGTGGTGAGTGAAACGGAGTGGAGCCCTGACGATTCACATGCTGGGTCTATGATAACATGTTGAAGTGGACCAGGCTGTTTGATGTTTGCTGTAAGGATACTAGCCAGATGAATACCAGAGGGATGCTGGGAGGTAGTGGCAGATTTTTTTCTTGTTTTCTTCCTCTAAAGCTAATGTACCTCTTATAGTGAGAACAATATGGTAATTCCCACAATACTGTCAAACTATTTACTTAAACTATATTACTATTATTCTTCTCATCCTTCCTATTACCTATCTCCTCCCATTTATGACTATAGCCTTGTTGCTTGTATCTTTATGATTTATTTTGTTTTATTTTAGTTTCCTAGTATGATTTGATTGCTTATTTAATATCATTTGACTATAACGAAGTGTTGTATTTTATTATTCTTGATGAATGTATTTTTCACTGTCTGTGAAATTTCCACCCATAGAGTCATACATATATCAAATGCTACAGATTGACTCTAATTGAACTCTCATAAAACAGCTTGATTTTAGATTAGTATCTGGAATAAACTGGTCAGTGGTGGACAGTGGGGCACATGATCCATCAAAAGATTCTCTAGCCTATCTCAGCCAATTCCAGATAAATACATTTCAAACTCTTCACTTCTCATATTTTAAAGTAGGAAGACACAAAGAATATCTTTATGTAACTTATGATTCTTGATAAATGTATTTTTATGTGCAGTGAGTGCATATGCATCAAAGACAAATTCTTTGTGTATCCAATCAAACTTGGCCATTCTATGAAGGATGATATTCTTGCAATTATTGAGTTAGGTGATAACCAAGAAATATTTGTAACTTCATTGTGTTTTTTTTATTCCATAGTCACTTCTTCAATGTTATGTACATTCTCTGATTCCATGTCCTGAATGCAATTGTCAAGCAAGTCTTCCTACTTTAAAATATGAGAAGTGAAGAGTTTGAAATGTATTTATCTGGAATTGGCTGAGACAGGCTGGAGAATCTTTTGATGGATCATGTGCCCCACCGTCCACCACTGACCAGTTTATTCCAGATACTAATCTAAAATCAAGCTGTTTTATGAGAGTTCAATTAGAGTCAATCTGTATCATTTGATATATATATGACTCTATGGGTAGAAATTTCACAGATAGTCCTAATAGAAACATTGAATAGCATCTGCCAGCATCTGTAAAGTTACAATAAGGATGGATAATTTTCCTATAATTTCCCTCAACGGAATGTTTTTTCAAGATTCTCTCTGAAGTTTCTCTAATTGCATTTTGTAGTTATTGAAAATGAAAGACCTTGCTCTTTTCTGTCCATTACAATCTGTGAATGTGCCTAATACCATACATATTGTAAGAAATATGCAACAGATAAAAGCCCTACTTTTTTTCTATTTTCCTAAAAGTGAAAGAAGCAGGAAATGAAGAGGAATATAAAGAATCCAGCTGTAAATTTTGAGATGGCCATTCAGTGGCTCAGTTTCTTTTCCCAGATCTTCTCATCTATACGTACTGCTTCTGTTACTTAATGAGAAACTGAAGACCATTCATATATATATATAAAAACATATATATACATAAAAAACCTATGTGACAAAGGAAAAATAACTCCACTCATATGTAGCTGGCTCACTTAGGCAAGCAGACAAATTAAATGTCGGGTGATCTCACCACTTTTAACTGCAAGCGAATTGACCTTTACTTTCAGATGGAATGTGAAAATTATCATTCATGTATGCAAGATTATCTGTGGCTTTCTTCTGAATCAAATCCATTTTCTTTCAGCACATTTTTCATTATTTCTAAAAGGATATCAAATTTTGCTTTTCTATTCCTGGATTGCCAACTCAGCAAATGTGCCATTGTTTTAATCAGTTTTGGAAGTGCCTTTCTGAATCTCTAGAAAGCCAGGAGGATTCCTAAATAATGGTGATGATGATGATGATGATGATGCAGTTTGGAAAGGCACCTCTGTAATTTCTTTCTGAACTGGTATTGTTACGCCCCTGTCCGAGTCTGAATCTGAGGAGGAAGATGAACAGCTGACAGGGAGTGGGAGTATGGCTCCATTGGCTGGGGAGGAAACTGGGGAAGGGCAAAGTCTGACTGGGCAGAGCAGGGAAGAGGGAGAACAAGGGAGAAGGAGTTCAGAGGAAGACCCAGGCCCACCCCTCTTCATCCTAGGGTATGCAGGGAGGAATGGAGAAGAGAGCAATGTGGGTTGTGTGGCTTACAGGGGAGGAAAGGGTCCTGATTTCTTTCATTAGCCACACCTGGGAAGGGAGTTTAAAAGAGATGCATGCTGAATGTGGCGTCTGCTGGGAGCAAATGTGAGTTTATATTGTGTTGACTTTGCTTGCATTATCTGTGTTCCTGGCATCTTCCCAACTGTGTTGAGTTATTGCCGTGCCTTCACATCTGGAATTCTTGTTCCTGCCCTGCTGAACTAATTATCTCTATTTATTTATTTATTTATTTATTTATTTATTTATTTATTTATTTATTTATTTATTTATTTTGTCAAGCGTTTATAAGATAACAGGTATAAGTATAAACATAGTTATGAATACATGAAATGGATACATATAAGACAAATAAAAAGAAACAATAGGACAGGTACAGTAGGCACATTGGTGCGCTTATGCGTGCCCCCTACAGGCCTCTTAGGAAAGAGGTGAGGTCAATAGTAGGCAGTCTAAGGTTAAAGTTTTTGGGGAAGAAACCACAGAGTCAGGTAGTATATTTCACAAGAAAATATAAAAGGATGTTAGGGCGTTGGGGTGAGAACCAGAGGATCTCCAACATTGGCTGTTGTTTTGCAGAAGCATATCTTCACAGGATTTCAAAAGCAACATCATAGGCTAGTTATTATCTAGATCAGTATTTCTCAACATTGGCAACTTTAAGAGGGGTGGAATCAACTCACAAAATTCTCCAATCTGCTATGATGGCTGGGGAATTCTGAGTTGAAATCCCAGAAATCTTAAAATTGCCATGGTTGAGAAACACTGATCTAGATGATTATTCATTGTTATATAATTCATTGCTTTAAGAAGGTGTCATTAAACAACAAAATGAAACATTTGATGTTTACCTAATCCAAGAAACTTGGCAAGTTTAAGGCTTGTGGACTTCAACTCCCAGAATTCCTGAGCTAACATGACTGGAGGAGGAATTCTTGGAGTTGAAGTCCACAAGCCTTAAAGCTGTCAAGTTTGAAGACCCCAGCCCTAATCCATAAGTGAGCTCACCAGATATATCATTTGAAAGCTTGCCTTTAAGGACAAAGCTACCAATCAGGTCAATAAAGCTAAACATAATCCAATGATATTTCCAGTACTGTCCTTGGAATTCCTTATCTAATGAATGAAGTAGATTGTACCTGAATTTCAGGAGGCCTTTAAAGAGTACATCCTAGTATTAAATCTCTTCCCCATAATTGGGGAAGATGTTTACCAAATGTGTGATAAATATTTCCATATTATGGAATTGCATTTTTCATAGTAGCATTTCGGTGAATGAAGGCAAATATGAAAGCAGCTGGCTAAAAGTTGCTAATAAAGAATTAAAGTTACAGCATAATGACTCAAATCATGTTGCAAAACCTTGGTAGAAAAGGTTGGTAGAAAAAAAATCATACAACTTCTCCTTTAGATCTCCTTGATCTCCTTTTCTTAATACCACGAGAATAATTCAATTAAAAAGAAGTAAACCTATAAATGTTAATATTATTGTAATATGTGTCCTGATATAAAAGAATAAAATAATGAGGAATATACTTAATACAAGCAGTTCAGCTTAACTGAGTAGTTTTCACTGTTGCTGTATATTTTAATATATCAGTTTTAACTTAAAGTCCCATTTAATTTTAAACCCATAAAGACATATCCTTTTCACTTTCTCTAATCTATGGAACTATTGTATGCAATTTTGCCTGAAGAGCAAACTGTTATTTGCCAAGAAACAATTTTTAAATGCAAATTTTCTTGATTGTGTTTTGTTACATAAATCTCTGATACTTCTCTGAAATAAATTTTCATGGTTTAATATTTTTAAAAAAGAAGCCTGTAACTATAATTTCTCTTTTTTAATGCAGTTTTCAAAAATGTTATTTTCTAGATGTACCTTTCACAATTTTTAGAGTTTATTCTTAAACATGTTTATACAGAGCAAAAAGAATGCTAATGTATTTTGTTTATTTTGTTAGTCCTCGCTATATTAATTTCTGGTAGATCTCCTTTATATCTCTGAAATGTAAGATTTTTCTAGGATTACTGGCAGTTTTTAAAAATCTATTAAAAAAACAGATATGGAAAAATGAGACTTTTCTGTGTACAAAGGCTCTAGTCTTTCCTGGAACTTTATAGAGATAGGAAAATATGCAATAGGCACTGTTCTATAATTTGACATCATTATGCCTCTCATTTCCAGTTATTTTTTTAAACAACATACTTAGCATGTAACAGTCTAGTAGATCCTTGATTATAATTACAGAATTTATTAAAATGTATCCTGCTGATTTCTAGACAAAGGCAGTGAAACATGCAGATATGCTTGCTTTTAATTAAACCAATAAGGTAATATTTTGGTCTTTATCTCAAGACAGTTCCTCACTGAGATCTGAGGATATTTTGCTATTACTCAAACCAACAAGAAGTTATGAAATATATTAAAATACAAGTTTGATTAATTTTTTTTGGTGAATATACTGTGCAGAATGAATAATCCAAATGGATTGTTATTGTTAATTCAGTGTTTTTCTATCCTCATGAGGAAAGAGGTTGATGTTTTCACATCTCAAAATCCATTCATAAAAAAAATATTCTGAAAATAAACATTATTCATCATAGAATGGAGATACATCAGAGTCAGACTTTTGAGTAATGGCTATAATTCTTTGGACAAGGACTCTAACATTCTAATGGCTCTGAAAACACATCTCCACAGCATGCTAGAATGTGAGAAAACTGTGCATTGAACACAGTCCCCAAAGCCAATTTGGTAAATTGTAAATAAAAGTTGTTTCTTACCACTTTTGAATAGATGGACAGAGCAAATAGGACCCTTTGGAAGTCTGAAAAAGAATGAATAGGGATCCATCAACCTGCCCTTCAGGTATACATTACTGCCTTCTTTTGTGTCCACTTCTAGCTGAAACAAGGCATTCCAAAAATCACTGGTGGGATGGGATGAGGAACCTCATTGTATACAGAGATAGGCAGCTGGTTTAGCATTCCATTTACCTACATTTAATGACTTCACAAACGGAATGGAAATAATTTGTTGTATAAATGTGAGAAAAAGTATAACATATTTAGAAGTCATCAAATGCTAAGCGCTTAAAAATTAGGATTGGAAAGCTGAATATTTAATCAGATATGTGATTTGGAATTGGAGGCACCATTTTGTCCCTGTTAGGCTCCACATTTTTATCAGTAACAACAGGAAAATACAACATGTTTTGGCATATTTGGCTTGGCATATTTGTGTCAGATAAATTTAGCTGATGACTAAAATACATATTGAAAAATATGTAGCCAAGCTAAGGGAAGTTGGAAAATTTGATCCACATCTGGATCAATACATCACAAAACACAGCAGGCTAACAGAAGCCTAAAATTATTGACTAAATTCAACTTGAGTTATTCCAGGGAATCTAACAATTGGATTGCAAATACAGCTCTGCTTTCATGGCTACACAGTCAAGCATTGCATTTAAATTTTAAAAATTCAGAAATGGAGAAAGATGGATTAAACTCAGTGAATAATATAGCACTTGTGCCTCTTGAGATGGAAAAGCATTTTGTGTCATCTGCTAGGATGCATTTGACCTCATACATATTAGACTTGTTACAATGAGAAAATGTGATTTATTGCAGGAGTTAGTTCTTTGTATTCCTTGTATGAGAAAAATGCTCATGCATACTGGCTTCAAATGATAATATGATCATTGTCTCCTAATACTAGATTATGTCAGTAGCTGTGCTCTCAGACCATATTTATTCTACTATACTTCAGTTTTCTCACAATAGTGGGATGCATGTTTTCTTTTGCTTTCTTCTGATTCTTTTTTTTTTGTTTATTCATGAAAGTTTTATGGAAGCCTATATATTTTACTTATTTATTTTATCAAGCAAGTATTACATAACAGGTATAAGTATAAATATGGTTGTCAATACATGAAATGAATACAAATAAAAAGAAACATCAGGACAGGGACGGTAGGCACGTTGGTGTGCTTATGCACGTCCCCTACAGACCTCTTAGGAAAGGAGTGAGGTCAATAGTAGACAATCTAATGTCAAAGTTTTGGGGGAAGAAACCACAGAGTCAGGTAGTGTATTCCAGACATTGACCTCTCTGTTGCTGAAGTCATATTTCCTGCAATCAAATTTGGTGCAGTTTACCTTGAGTTTGTATCTATTGTGTGCTCTTGTATTGTTGTGGTTGAAGCTGAAGTATTCATTAACAGGTAGGACATTGCAATAGATAATTTTATTTACTACACTTAGGTTGGACCGAAGGCGGCATAGTTCCAGGTTGTCTAGGTCTAAAATTTCATGTCTGGTGACATAAGGTATTCTGTTATGAATAGAGGAGTGGAGAACTCTTCTGATGAAATATTTCTGAACTTTCTCAACTGTATTAATATCTGATATGTAGTGCGAGTTCCAGACTGATGAGCTGTATTCAAGTATTGGTCTAGCAAATGTTTCATATTTATTTATTTATTTATTTAAATTTCTATACCACCCCCTCTCCCAAAAAGGGACTCGGGGCGGTGTACAGCCTACTAAAAATGGAATATATACAATTTAAAAACAGATTAAATACAAGAATCCGGCCGAATCCCTTCAGTTATAGAATTACAAAATTTAAAATTCCAGGATTAAATTAAAAAGTTAAAATTTAAAAATTTAAAAACCAAATTAAATTAAAACCCCATAAACCATTTACTGGGCCAGGCCGGCCTGTTGGAAGAATAAGGTCTTAACTGTGCGCCGGAAGGTCTGGATGTCAGTAATGGCCCGTATCTCCGGGGGCAGATCATTCCACAGGGAGGGGGGCCCCACAGAGAGAGCCCGCACCCTTGGGGCCACCAGCCGGCAACGATCAGGCGGCGGCACCCCAAGGAGGGCAACCCTGTGTGAGCGTACTGGACGTACTCCAGTTAGTAGTGTGATATTACCAGAGAAAAAGCTATGTAGGATTAGGTTAAAAACTCTTAATGCCTTTTTGGCTATGTAGTTACAATGGGCTTTAGCACTTAGATCATTAGAGATGAGTGCTCCAAGGTACTTGACATAGTGGGGGTCATCAGCAAGATCTTGATTATTCAGCTTGTATTTTATTTTATGATTTATTTTGCCAATATGTAAGACAGAGCATTTGTTTGTTGAGATTTGAAGTTGCCACTTGTTTGACCACTCTGACACAGTCGTGGTTTTTTTGAAGGGTAGCAGTATTGTCATTGGTATTAAATATTTATTTTTATTTATTTATTTATCGTATTTTTATACCGCTCCCTCTCCCAAAAGGGACTCGGGGCGGTGTACAGTCTAAACATATAAAGATACAGTCAACAGTAATTAATTCAGAATTGAATATAGATAGATGAAAATAGGATAAATGAGTAAAATAAGTAAGTAAGTAAATGATTGAGTCCCGTCAAATAGAATTAAAAGTCTTATTTGAATTTAAAATTTAAAAATCTCAGAAAACCTTTAATTGGCTAGGCGGGCCTGCTTAAAAAGTAAGGTCTTGACTGCACACCGGAAGGTTAGGATGTCCGATGTGTTTCGTATCTCCGGGGGGAGATAGTTCCAAAGGGAGGGGGCTCCCACAGAGAAAGCACGTAATCTCGGGGTCGCCAGCTGACAACGATCAGGTGGCGGTACCCCAAGCAGGGCGACCCTGTGGGAGCGTAATGGGCGGCGGGAGGTTGTTTGTGGCAGAAGGCGGTCCCGTAAGTAGCCAGGTCCCGAGCCATGGAGCACTTTAAATACTAACAGTACCACCTTGAATCGAATCCGGAAGGCCACAGGAAGCCAGTGCAGTCTGCGGAGAAGTGGTGTTATGTGGGCGTCCTTGGGGGCGCCCATAATCATCCGTGCGGCTGCATTCTGGACTAACTGTAACCTCCGGAGACTCTTCAAGGGGAGCCCCATTTAGAGAGCATTACAGTAGTCCAAGCGGGAGATAACGAGGGCGGAATTGACTGTGCGAAGTGCGTCCAGATCCAGAAAGGGCCGCAACTGGTAGATCAAACGAATCTTATAAAAGGCCCCTCTGGCGACGGCTGCAATATGTTCTTCCAAAGACGGCCGTACATCCAGGAGGACACCCAAATTGCACGCCCTTTCCACAGGGGTCAGTACCTCTCCCACTATGGTCAGCGAGGGAACAAGCTGACTGTATCTGGGAGCAGGAAACCACAGCCACTCGGTTTTGGTCGGGTTGAGACGAAGCCTGTTATGACCCATCCAATCCCGCACGGCCTCCAGACATCGGGTCATCACTTCGACGGCTTCGTTGGGGTGGTCTGGGGTGGAGATAGCTTTACAACATCAGTGAAAAGAACACAGTTGCTCTTGATATGATCACAGAGGTCATTTATGTAGAGTATAAAGAGAGTTGGTCCTAGATCATTGCCTTGGGGGATATCATTGTTGACAGGTACAGGATTTGATAGAGCACTCCCTATTTTGACCATTTGTTGCCTGTTTGACAGGAATGCAGCTATCCAATTATGCAGATGTCTGGAGATACCATAAGATTTTAGTTTTAGAAGTAGTTTGTCATGTACCAATGAATCGAAGGCTTTACAGAAGTCTATGTAAATAGCATATATTGCTTTGCCCTGATTGAGTTGTATAGTCCATATGTTTTTGCAATGTAGGAGTTGCAGATTACAGGATAGTTTTTTCTGAAACCAAATTGTTTGTTAGAGAGTAGGTTGTTTGTCTCTAAGTGGAGGATAATGGATTGGTTAATAATTGATTCCAGGACTTTACAGGTGACAAAGCATAAAGAGATTGGTCTCTAATTTTCAGCTAGGCTGGGGTCTCCCTTTTTGAAGTTGGAGATGACCGTGGCTAGTGACCATAGGTTTGGCAAGGAGCTGGTCCTGAAAGATTTTTCAAAGATTATGCTTAGAGGTTCTGTTATGGCAGTGGATAGCTTTTTAAAGAAGTAGGCCATATTCTGTCCGGTCCAATAGATAGAGATGGTTTTAGATTAGCCAATTGCACAGTGGCAGATAGAAAACACTCCAGAGGGTTAATGTCATTGCCCAGAAGATCATTGGTTGCCCTCTCCCCACTTTGGAAGAGCTTTATAGCTCCCGCTCCTTAAGAAAGTTCAAAACATTCTCAAAGATCCATTTCATCCTGGGAACCCTTTTTTTGAACTATTACCATCTGGCAGATGGTACAGAATAATAAAAACAAGGACAAATAGGCTGAAAAACAGCTTTTATCCCAGGGCAGTAGCTCTTTTCAATTCTGTTATATAGTGCAGTGTTGGTGTGGTGTCAGGGGTTTCCGGTTCAATGTGTGAAGGGTGAAGTATTTGTGTTTGTATTTATTTTCAGTCATGACATGCACTGAAGATGGTGTTTGATTTCGTTATTCAAGGTGCAATGACAATAAAGTAAACTAAAACTAAACTAAACTAAATGTTGTAATAGTCTTCGCAGTATTGCATCCAGTGAATAGAATTTGCCAATCAAGAGATGAGTGATCATCTGTAAGATCATAGTTGGCTTTTTTAAAGTTATAATTGGAGATCCCGTCATTATGATGATTTCTGTGACGGTTAGGATTATATAGTTTGATTTCATTATGTAGTTTGATTTCATTATGTGCCATTAAACATCTTTAGTTTTGTAGCTTCTTGGCATATGCATAACAGAGGACAGGGCTTCCTTTGCCATCTTCCTATGTCACCCAACATTTTATACCAAGAATAGAGTTGATCACCCTAAAATGGTAATAGACAAATCTATCAGTTTCACTTTTCCTTACATCTGATCTTTTTTAAAAAATAAGACTCCAATACTTTCTGATCTATTAATGAAAACAAAGGGTAAACTTCTGTATGATAGTATATCAGAAAGGAGAAGTCAAAATATGCATTGCCTCTTCCTGGAGGCATACCATGTGAATGAAAATGACAAAACCATCTGTATGTGTGTATGTGTTTGTTAACAATGTCAAGGTGATGACCATGACTGTCAAATCAAAACTCACTTCCTTTTCACATGTGTCACATGTCCCTGAAAACTCACCACAATCTTTAATCTCAATCTTTCTAGCATGCACACACATACACACACACACACACACACACACACACAGAGCATTATATTCATTGTTCCAGTGGTGGGAGTTCAAATTTTTTTACTATCGGTTCTGTGCGTGTGGCTTATTTGGTGGGCGTGGCTTGGGGGGGTCACATGACTGGGTGGGTGTGGCTTGGTGGCCATGTGACCTCGCCTGGTCCCTCCCCTCCCAGCCATTCCTTTTCACACCCAGCCTCAATGTATCTATAGTTCTGTAAAAATGTTGTTCACCTTTTTTTGACTTTATTATCTATCTATAGATGTACTTTCATGGACCACTGAAAGGAGGAAATGGCTCACATGCTTTGCCCAAGATGATGATAGGCAACAGGCTTTTAGGGGCTTCCAGAAAGAGGGGGGGCAATGTATTTTCCAAAGCATCAGAAGGATGAAAACTGAACAGAGAGAGAAGCAACTTAAAGTAAGGAGAAACTTCATGACAGTGAGAACAATTAACCAGTGAAATTGCTTGCCACCAGAAGTTCTGGATGCTCTAATACTGGAAGTTTTTAACAAAAGACTAGACAGCCATTTCTCTGAAATGGTATAGACCTCCTCTCAAGGTCCCTTTCTAAGTGTTATTATTCTGACACCTTTCCCAGGACCTCTATTCAGATTTTGGCATCCTCAGAGTTTTCCTGCCTGAGCAGGGGGTTGGACTAGAAGACCTCCATAGTCCCTTTCAACTCTGTTAAATGCACCTGTATTTATGCTCTGGATTATTGACATGTAAACCCTGAAAAATACCTGGGCAAAAGAAAACCAATAAGATCACTTTAGGTGTAAGACAGTGCAAAATATTAATATATGATAAATAATGGAACAATTAAAAATAATACCACAGAGTATTCTCTCTCCCCCCTTTCTTCTTTATTTATTTCTCTCTCTCTCTCTTACTCCCTCTTCCTCTTTCTTTCTTTCTTTCTTTCTTTCTTTCTTTCTTTCTTTCTTTCTTTCTTTCTTTCTTTCTTTCTTTCTTTCTTTCTTTCTTTCTTTCTTTCTTTCTTTCTTTCTCTTTCCTTCTTGCCCTTTCTCCCCTCCTCTTTTTTTCTTTCTTCCTATTTTTCTTTCTTTCTCTTTCTTTTTTCCTCTTTATTTCTTTCTCTCCCTTCCTCTTTCTTTCTTGCTCTTTCTTCCTTTCTTGCTCTTTCCTTCTTGCCCGCCCTCCCTCCCTCCCTCCCTCCCTCCCCTTCCCTTCCCTTCCCTTCCCTTCCCTTCCCTTCCCTTCCCTTCCCTTCCTTGTCTCTCTCTCTCTCACACACACACCTCTTTTCTGGGAAGAACTTATGAGCAGCGAGTGGGGGGAGACCATGTGAATGTTGGTTTGGCATGCTATGAATTGAGCCAAAATCACCTTACTAAGATTTAGAAGTCTCCTGTAGGTTCTGGGTTACTAGATGATTCTATCTGCTTGGAGATGGTCACTATCAACTGCATGATCATGTTGCTGGATGCTTGAGGTGCTTTGCATCAAAAAGTGGAGCTGGTCTTGCTAATTCTTTGTCCCCTATTCCAAATCCGTAAAACCTTTCCCTTTGCTTTTCCTCCGCTTTCTCTGCTCTGTTGGGCTGGGAGGGAGGCAGACGCGCTCTGAAAGGGAAGGATGGGAAGGGTGGGGCAACTGAGCAACCAGCAACTGGAGAACTGGTTCGGGGGCATGGCCAACCAGAAGTTACTAATGGATCTGTGACCCACGCCTAATCACCACTACAGGTTCTCCAAAACAGGTGAGAACCGGTTGAATACCACCTCTGCATTGTTCCCTCCTTTTTCACTCTTCCCAATTCTCAGAGATAAATTATGGAGCCAGAGAAGATTTATTTTAAAAGTGCTAACTTTTCACACAACAAACAGCTAACATTTAAGCTTTGAAGTTGACTCTCCTATAATATTTGTGTCCACTCTTTCTAGTAAGTAAACCATTTCATTATTTCTCCTCTGATTTAGGAAAACAATTAAGTCCTAATTCTTGGAACATCAACTTACAAGTGGCTTTTTTTGCTGCATCACAATAATTTTATTTAGGACAAGGGCAAATTCTATATTAAATAGAACTTATTCTGAACCTATTAATTTTAATGAAGCTGGTTGTTTTGGCTTCTGTCTGAAAATAGCTTCTAAGTATGTTCAGACTAAAAACATATTTTCTTTTAATGCAGTGCTTCTTTGAAGGTTGCAAAATTGTTAGAGAGATGTCTTTGTTGTACCTTGCATAGATTCATGGTCCCCCCTCACCAGAAGGATATGATAGGAATGAAGAAAGATAGAAAATATCAGAGATTAGTTTATTGAGACAGAGCAGGATTATATCACTAAGCATTAAAAACAATTATTATGGTTGGTCTCACAGTAAGCCAGATATTTAGACTGGAAGTGACATTTTATCCATCTATTAAATGCTTTCCAAGGACTTTGACTAGACAGATGTTGTTGTTAAAGTTATCACCACAGGATGAAAGTTGGTTCAAATAAAATTGCTTTTTGCCATTGACTGATAGTAATGTTATCAATGTCAATGATGTTCAAGTGAAACTCCAGATGTTTTGGGATTGTACCCAAGGCACCTGTTGCTACTGGTACTATCCTTGGTTTCTTTTGCCACAATCATCCTACTTCTTTTTGCAAGTCTTTCATTTTGTGGTTTTCTCCAGTTCTTTTCCTTCTGTTCTGCTATTCCGGGTAAAAACAGATTCACTATCTAGACTTTTTAAAAACCTTTATTACCAACAAATGTTAAATCTGGGATGTTAAATGGCAGGTGCTTATTTGTTTGAATTCTGAAATTTTATGACACTTTTAATGTTTTTATTTTCTGTTATTTTGCCTATTTATAGTCCCACAAGCAAATGGCATTTCTTGCAGATATTTCCATGGACCATTGCTGTTACTTTGCTATTCCATTGTTTGTGGTCAGACTCTGTAATCTTCAAACTAGGTCATCCAGTTTTTCTTCAGCTTCTTTGCAGAGACAGCACTTGGCTATCTGTTGCTATCTTCTAGATTCTGGCTTTGTATGCATTTCTTCTTAAGGCTTGGTCTTGTGCAACCAGAATTAGGCATTCTGTCTCTTTCTTCAATTGTCTTACTCTTAGCCATTGGCAGGTCTTTGCTTGCTATTTTTTTTGAGTGCACTAGCCATGTAATATTTTGCCTTACCATGTCTCTTTTGGACAGTAGTTCTTATTAATTATTACAATATTATTCTAGCATTATACATTTTATAATAAATATGATATCATTGATATCATTGATGTTATTATATTAGCATTATTATCTTAGTAATATATAATTGAATTCATAGTTCAAGACTGCTGAAGATTTAATAATTCAAGTCTTAGTCAAGAATGATTAAAGAATGATTAAATTTTCATCTGTGGATACAGGCAGTTTCAAGCAAGACTTCTTTTCCTTTGGTAAAAGTTGGTGTTTAGGTTTGATAAATTCAAAATTTCAAGACAGTGAGAAAGTCCCCAGGTATTGATCCAAGGGTTCTGGTCATGATTAGTATAACAGTGGATTTCTTTTTCCATAAATGTTCAACTTCAATTTGGAAGTGCCAGCATTTTAATTTTTTTTATTGCTTTTCTTCAATCCTAGTATCACTCAGTGGTATAATGGTATGTGAGAAAGATCTTGAGGGATGAGGGTAAGAGGTGTTTCCTAGGAATTAATCAGACAGAAGGGCAGTGGCTTTATGGTCAAAGGAAGAAACTTTGGAAGAGTCTGCTCTTATTGATCAAGTTGTTAAAAGTGAAAGTAGAAGATTGGTATATTCATACTTGCAAAATTCTAACAATGCAGCCTTACAGAAAGTAGAATTAGCCCATCTAGTCATGTTCCTTGTCTGAATTACCTGGGAAGACTAAGTATTATAGCAAGATCAATGAACCAGACAAACTTTCTTCTTTTCAAAGATTGTATATCAGGCATGTTCTAGACGAGATGTCTCTCTGTTTGGATCTTAAAGTCCCACAAAATCTTAATCTGTTTATTTTCCAAAATCTTCTCAACTTGATGGTTCCAGTTCTTGCTATATTTCAATCCAGATCTTTATTGGCAAAGCTTTCAATGACAAATTTTGATGCTGCTTAGAATCAGTTTGTTAAATTTTCCCTCAGCCACTGATCAAATGGTCAATTGTTTCATCCTTTTCACTACAAAAGCAACACTTAGAGTTGTTCATTACATGATGAATTTTTTTCTAAGTGATTTAAAAATGCATGCTTATACTGCACTGAGTAAAACAGCAAATGTAATTGGTATTTATTCTTTATAAATCTGTAGAAGATTGAATTAGAGGTCATCAGTGAATATGACCTTTATCTATAGACATTGGTTTTCTTATTATTAAAAACTATTATTACTGAGGCAAGTGAGAAAAACTGAAAATGAAAAGACATGATTTACTTTTCAGAATATGTTTTTGCTTCAGCTTTAATAGTATTGGAGGCTGAATCTTATAGCATTTTTTTATAGTTTTCTGCATCTTCATTCTAAAAGGAACAATATCCATTAATTAGGTTGTCATAAGATTTTATTTCCAACTGTATGTTAGATGCTTTTTTCACTTCTGGGGGCTGAAGATATGGAGGTTGCATTGCTGAATGAACTGCAAGTGAATAGTGATACAATATTAATCATTATGAGAGGTAAGCTTTCAAAAATACATAAATTCACAAGAGAAGTCTGTTTTCAGGACAATTTACTATTCAGACTCATGTTCACACTGTGAATGATTGTAATTACATGCTGTGACAATAATACATTCATAAAATGAAGCAGGAATGAACTTTTAGTCCATTATTTTAGGGCACCAATTCACAGCCAGTCACAAAATTAATACTGTGCAGACACAGCCATTTTATTGCAAAGAGTGGTAGCTTAAAAAAAAAGTAATTTCATAGCTCCTGACCTTTGCCCTTGGAAAGAAACTGTTAGCAGAGAAACAAATCTGTTTAAGAACTCTCCAGATAAGTTACAGAGACTCTTGATGTGATTATTCTAAAGGGGATGACCACAGAATCATGAGTACTGATAGGAATGGCTAAACTGCCTATTTAGAGTGTTTAAGACAGCACACAATGTCCTCTACTGTGTAACACCTGAATCCTAACATATATGCATAGCAACCAAATCAACAACCTGTATTGTACTTGAGTCTTATCTTATCTATCATGTTGAGAGGGGCATCTAGGGCCCCTTCTTTCCTACCGATGCCTGGAAACTTCTTGATGTATCAGCATAATTCTTGGTGATATAATTTGTGTAGTTTATTTATTTATTTAGTGTATGGCAAATACATGGACTTACAGTAGCTCAAGTTAAAGTCCAGTCCATCCATCCATTCAAGGACGGGGTGGTCTATGTTGAAAAAATCAGACATTGGGCTGGTATAAGCTCTTGATGGACATTTGGACACAATGTGATGGATATTTTGTTGAGGAGCACCACAGTCACACTGACGGGTAGAGACAAGACCCCACTTAAACAATGAGTCCAGGCTGGTACCTTTTGTGTAGTTCATTATTATGATTGGTTCTAAATCAGAGGTGTCAAACTCAATTTCATTGAGGGCCGCATCAGAGTTATGTTTGACCTCAGAGGGAGTAGGGAGCATGGCTAGGGTGGGCTTGGCTAGCTTGATGTAAGGGGAGTCTATGGTGGCCTAAGTGCTCTGCCAGTGAAAATGGACTCCCGAGTTCTGTTTTTGGCTGCAATGGTCTCCTGAAACCATCTCCCAGCAAAAACAGAATTCGGGAGGATCACCAGCAGGCCTCCTGAGCTCCATTTTCACTGGCAGAGTCACTGCGGGTCAGTCCTTTGCTGTTTCCAGGGTGGCCGCGTAGACCAGATCTAAGGACCCCATGGGTTGCAAGATTGGATTTGCACATGAGAATCAGCAGCATTTTAGCATTACTTCTATACCTACAAAGCACAAAACACCTAAATGTAATATTTTAATGTTTTATATGGAAAGTGCTTAGCAAAAGCATTCAAAAATGGTTTGTTTTAGGTTATGATGGAATCTTAAAATTTATCTATAGACTTTGGGAAGATTTGACAGAGAGCAGGACTATTGGAAAGTCAGGTATCAGGCAAGATTGAAATTCATTTGACTGTCTATTTCTTCTTCATCACCATAGTTGCATTCCTTACTAGCATGTCAAGACCTTCCAGAAGGAAGAACATGCCATTTTTTCAACTTACTGCATGCAATTTTATTAAAGAGAAGGAGAAGCTGATATTAGCATTGGACTCTCAGCTAGGATATGCAATATTGTTTAATCAAAACAAAACTTTATATATGGTTCATACTTAGAAGAATATTGTTTATTGTACCTTTGTTTTGAAAACAACAAGTTTATAAAGCAAGGAATTCTTGGAATGAAAGGTTTGAGGGATCCTATTATCTAGTAGTTGACTGTACTTTGCTTAGAGTAGATGTTTTGCAACAACGAGGTGATATGATTCTCTTTGCAGAAGAGAATATTTTGTCCTCCCAAAACCTTGCTATTAGTTTCAGTAACTGATTGGAAGAATTGGAAGTAAGCTTGGCATGAACAACATGCATAGAAGCATCTTTTGGTTACTCAAACTGCTGGTGAAGGGCTCAGAACAACAAGAATTGAAGCAATAACCCATTTTGTTTTAGAGTGGGCATTTCTTTCTGAACTTCCTCTGAAGAACTCAATGCTAGAAGGGACTGGGTTTTTTTTCTCTTTAGTGACTTGCCCTGTCAGTATTGGTGAGAGTGTTTTTAGTGGTTCCTTGATTAGACTGTTTTTATTGTTAGTTTGTTTCATAGTTCCTTGATTGGATTGTTGTTTATTTCTTGTATTAATCTTGGTGTTAATTTCTGTTTATGTGGGTGCTGATCAGTAGTGGGATTCAAATTTTTTTTTACTATCAGTTCTGTCGGTGTGGCTTGGTGGGCACAGCAGGGGAAGGATACTGTAAAATCTCCAGTCAGAGGTGGCTTTTGCCGGTTCTCCGAAGTACTCAAAATTTCGTCTACCGGTTCTCCAGAACTTGTCAGAACCTGCTGAATACCACCTCTGGTTTTGATTGCTGATGAAGCATTTTGGTTTTTTTGTTTCCTTTTTGGCTTTTTGATTGTCTCTTTTGAATAGAATGTAGATGTTGTTTATCTCTAGCTGCCTTTTGATGGCTAATTGTTTGAGTACCAGGCTTTCAGGAATTCTCTTGTGGTTTTGGTGTAGGATGCTCATAGTTTACCAGTTGAAAATGTTGTAACATGTGTTGTGAAATTAAGGAGTTTTCATCATATCTTCTGATTGCTGGTCGGTGTTCATAGATGTGTTCTGCTGGTCTTCTGCCTATTTGTCCTACATCTTGGCTGTTACAGTCCTTGTATGTTAAGATGATGAGAGTTAAGATGGCGACCGGAGGTCAGCTGGAAGAGCTCCTCCGCGATATCCGAACGGGGTGTTGAGTCCCCCCCCCCGGGTCCTCCTCACCTGTGGCAGGGGTGGCGAGGGGACCCGTGGGGGGGTGGGCAGCCCCCGCGGTCAAGACGCGATGCCGAGGGACTGCGCTCGGCGCCCAGCGGCTCGGCGTTTGGCGAGGGACTGCGCTCGGCGCCCAGCGGCTCGGCGTTCGGCGGCGCAGTGTTCAGCGGCCCATATTCGGCGTCTGGCGGCCTGACTCCTGGCGGTTTTAGTGGCTCGAGCTCGGTACCTGATGGCCTGGCGTTCGGCGGCTCGCTGAGTTTTCCCCCCCCGGATCCTCCCCACCTGTGGCAGGGGTGGAGAGGGATCCTGTGGGGGGGTGGGCAGCATTCGGACCATGACGTGACGGGTCCGGCGCTGCGTCCAGCGGATTGTATTCGCCGCCGGACCGCTTGGCGTTGGGCGGCTGGCGCTGTGCCCAGTGGACTGCGTTTGCCACCTGGCGGCTTGGCGTTTGGCGGCTCAGCGTCTGATGGCCTATGTTCCACCTCTATGTTGGCCTCCAGCAATTCTATCAATTTCATCAGCTCGAGCCTGGCGCCTGATGACCTGGCGTTTGGCGGCCCGTTGGGTTTCCCCTCCCCCCGGTCCCTCCCACTGTGGCAGGGGTGGTGAGAGGACCCGTGGGGGGGGGGCAGTGTCCGGGCTATGGCTTGGCAGGTCTGGCGCTGCGCCCAGTGGCTGTCGGCTGGCGCCTCAGGAGATGGCGTTTGGCGATCTGGAGGGGGCTTGGAGTTCCCCCCCCTTTGGGTCCTCCCCGCCTGTGGCAGGGGTGGTGTGGGGACCCGGGGGGGGATGGGCAGCCCCCGTTGTAAAGGCCCCAGCTGAAATTAGATTTGCCGCTGCGTTTCGGGCGGCTGGAACTGGACTCGAGGGACAGCTGCCGGGGCGGCCGGAGGACTGTCGCTGTGGCGGCTGGAGGACTGCCGCTGGAGCTGGGGCTGGGGCCATTGTAGGTCCGGGCGGCTGGAGTTGAGGCCGGAGGATGGCCGCCACGGTTGGAGCCGGGACGACTGGTGGACTGTGGCTGTTGCCGGAGCTGGGGCCGGAGAGCTGCCCCTATAGCTGGAGCCGAGGATGGAGGATGGCCCTCACGATTTTCACCCGTTTGGAGGCGGCAGGGGCGGCCTGGACTTGGAATTGGCCAACGAAAGGAGAAGACCCAGCCCGGGACATCTTATTCTATGAGTGATCTATGGGCCCTGAGACATGTCCCCCTGTCTCGGGAATGGCCCTCTACTCTCTCGAGGGCCCATCTCAAGGACGGATTATGGAATCCGGAGAGATGGTGGGCTTTTAAGAAACGTGGGAGGGGGGGGTGTTTGATTAAATTTTTAGTTAGATTTTTAAGGGGGTTAGGTAGGTCCGGGCGGGTGTTGGGGGACAACTCGCCGGAGGCTGGGACCAGGCCGGGGGTTGAGCGTGGCCGGGAGAGTCATAATCCGGACAGGACTGTATTAAGGATGGGGGGGGGTCATTGGGGAGGGTGGAATTAAATCGATTGATACGGTGAGCGGGAGGGGCAGATTTGGCGGTTGTAGGGGGCCACATTCTGTGTTGGGAGCGCGCCCCCGCTGTTTACTTGCTGTGGCGCGCTCCGACCCCCTTGTCATCTCCCGTTCCCCAGGGGGTTTGAGCAATCGGGCCCTGGGCCTTCGGCTGATGCTGTGTAACGCCAGGTCCGTCGCTAATAAAGCCCCCCTCATCCATGATTTGATCTGTGAGGGGGGCGCGGACCTGGTGGGAGTTACCGAGACCTGGCTGGGCCAAGAGGGGGGAGTCCCTCTGGTGGAGATGTGCCCAGCCGGGTTTCGGGTCTTTCATCGGCCGAGGGCCCAGGGGAGGGGAGGGGGGGTCGCGGTAGTTATTAAGGAGGATCTGTGTCCGAGGGAAGCCACTGTATCTCAGACGACCGGGTGTGAGCTCCTTTTCGTGAAGTTCGGTTCCACGGTTCAGGTGGGCTTGCTGGTCGCATACCTGGCTCCCTGCTATGCGGCAGCGGCCCTGCTTGAGCTCCTTGAGGTTATAGCTGGCGTGGCGGTTGGGACCCCCAGGCTTATGGTCATGGGGGATTTCAACCTGCCATCTGCCGGCGGTACCTCGGGGATTGCCCAGGAGTTCATGGCTTCCATGACGGCCATGGGCCTGACCCAGTTAATTCGGGACCCTACTCACGTGGGAGGTCACACCTTGGATTTGGTTTTTGTCTCTGATCAGTGGCAGAGTGATCTGGGTATAGGGGATATAGTTGTGGAACCCCTGTCATGGACGGATCACTCGCTCCTGAAGCTCGACTTCCGTTCCGCGCCCCCTGACCGCAGGGAGGCGGGGCCATTAAAATGGTACCGCCCCAGGTGCCTGATGGACCCTGATAGGTTCCTGACGGAGCTTGGGCCATTTCCCGAAGCTCATTCACACGACTCGGTTGAGGGCTTGGTCGCCACCTGGGATAGGGTGGCTGCTGGGGCCCCTGACCGAGTCGTGCCCTTGCGGCCTCTGACCCGGTGCCGATCCCATCTGGCTCCCTGGTTTTCTGAGGAGCTAAGGGAAATGAAGCACCGGAAAAGACGCCTAGAGAGCAGTTGGAGGTCCAGCCGCTCTGGGTCTGACCGAACACTACTGCGTTCTTATATTAAGACGTATCTAGTGGCAATAAGGATGGCGAGGAGGTCTTACCTCTTCACCCTTATCGCGTCCGCGGAAAACCGCCCAGCCGCCCTGTTTAGGGTGACCCGCTCCCTCCTGGAGGTGGGAGCGCGGGAGGACCCCTTACAGGGACGGGCTGAGGAGTTTTCTAGGTTTCTGCAGGACAAAATCGCTCAGATCCGGAGCGAACTGGACTCCGACTGGCCATCTCCGGGTGGGGGGGTGGGGGTGGATATCGGTGGAGTTGGTTGGGTTGAGTTCGACCCTGTTACTTTAGAGGATGTGGACAGGATACTGGGGGGGCTTAATGCCACCACCTGTTTGTTGGACCCGTGTCCCTCCTGGCTGGTTTTGGCCACTCGGGAGGTGACACGAGGCTGGTTCCAGGGTATTATAAACGCTTCCTTGAGAGAGGGGCTGCTACCTGCTGCCTTGAAAGAGGCGGTGGTGCGGCCCCTCCTCAAGAAACCGTCCCTGGACCCAGCACTGTTATCTAATTATCGTCCCGTCTCCAACCTTCGTTTTGTTGCGAAGGTTGTTGAGAGTGTGGTGGCACGTCAGCTCCCGCAGTGCCTGGATGAAGCGAGTTATCTTGACCCCCTCCAATCGGGTTTCAGGCCCGGGCACAGCACGGAGACGGCTTTGGTCGCGTTGGTTGATGATCTCTGGAGGGCTCGGGACAGGGGTTGTTCCTCTGTCCTGGTCCTATTAGATCTCTCAGCGGCTTTTGATACTGTCGACCACAGTATCCTATTGCGGCGGTTGGAGGGGTTAGGAGTGGGGGGCACCGTGTTACGGTGGTTCACCTCCTTCCTCTCCGACCGTTCGCAATGTGTGTTGACAGGGGGGCAGAGGTCGGCCCCGAGGCCCCTACTATATGGGGTTCCTCAGGGGTCGGTGCTCTCGCCCCTGCTGTTCAACATTTATGTGAAGCCGCTGGGTGAGATCATCCGTGGCTTCGGGGTGGAGTTCCATCAGTACGCTGATGATACTCAGCTGTACATCTCCACCCCGGGCCACCCCAACGAAGCTGTCGAAGTGATGTCCTGGTGCCTGGAGGCCGTGTGGAGTTGGATGGGTCGTAACAGGCTCCGGCTCAACCCGACTAAAACCGAGTGGCTGTGGTTTCCTGCGCCCAGATACAGCCAGCTGGTTCCTTCGCTGGCCGTGGGGGGAGAGGTTTTGACCCCCGTGGAAAGGGCGCGCAATCTGGGTGTCCTCCTGGATGTGTGGCTGTCTTTAGAAGAGCATATTGCAGCCGTCGCCAGGGGGGCTTTTTATCAGATACGTCTGATTTACCAGTTGCGGCCCTTTCTGGATCTGGGCGCACTTCGCACAGTCACGTCCGCCCTCGTCATTTCCCGCCTGGATTATTGCAATGCTCTCTACATGGGGCTCCCCTTGAAGAGTCTCCGGAGGTTACAGCTGGTCCAGAATGCAGCCGCGCGAGTGCTTGTGGGTGCCCCTCGGAGCTCCCACGTTACTCCGCTGCTTCGCAGGCTGCACTGGCTTCCTGTGGCCTACCGGATTCGATTCAAGGTGGTACTGATGGTATTTAAAGCGCTCCATGGCTCGGGACCTGGGTACTTACGGGACCGCCTGCTGCCATCGTCAACCTCCCGCCGCCCAGTACGCTCCCACAGGGTTGCCCTGCTTGGGGTACCGCCGTCTGGCCGTTGTCGGCTGACGGCCCCGAGAGTTCGGGCTTTCTCTGTGGGGGCTCCCTCCCTATGGAATGATCTTCCCCCGGAGATACGGTCTATGACGGATATCCTGACCTTCCGGCGCGCGGTGAAAACTTTATTTTTTAATCAGGCCAGCCTGGCCCAGTAACTGTGTTTTAGGTTTTTAATTAAATTTTAATTGGGGTTTTTAGTTTTTAACTTTTAAATTGAATCTGAATTAGACAGCCGGATTAAATTATTTAATTTATTTTTAACTGTATTTATTGTATATCTTGTATGTTTTAGTAGGCTGTACACCGCCCCGAGTCCCTTTTTTGGGAGAGGGGGCGGTATAGAAGTTTAAACAAATAAATAAATAAATAAATAAATGTTGTAGATGACTCCTGTTTTTTCTTCTGGAGCTGCTAATCTTTTGGTTTACTTACTGTGGGGTGTTTTACAGAATATCACAATTGCTTATGATAAAAACAGTGCATTTTAGCAGGATGCACCTTTAGATTAATTTAAAAAGTTATAATTTATTTTCCTTTTCTTGGTTTTGTTTACTCTATCTTATTTAACATTCAGTATATTAAATGATTCACTTAAGTCCCTTTTTGTTAAATCTTTAATCTTAATTATTTACTTTATGTGCCAAGTAAAAAGTGAACAATAATTGGAATGTTAGTTTGTAATTAAAAAAAAACGTAATGAAGGAACTAAGTCAGAAGTAACAAATACATTTAGTTAAATAAATGTCTAAGCAAGATGTGTTGTCACAGGAATGTGGAAAATCTTTTTTGTTTCTTGTTTGAAGTGAAGGCTTGTTTTTTCATGCTATGCTAATACTTGACATCTTCTGGCAGATGTAATATTTTGATTCAATATACAAGCATAAAAAATAAAACATGGAAAAAGGGAAAATGTTAGTATTCTCTGAAGAAGGTAGTGATGCCAGGCACTGTAGCACAATAGAAAAATCAGGAATGAAGATCCATAATTATTTGAGAATTCTGTCAACTCAACTTGACTTATGTAATCCATCTCTCTCTGTTTCTCTCTGTCTCTCTTTTATTTGGCACATTAAATGTTAAGATGAAAAGTGTATTCATAATGGAGGAATGAATAGTGAGCATGATGGCACGTGAATTAGAAAAAGGCCACAACGACTGTTTGAATTAGAAATGGAACATTGCCTAAGATGATTGGAAACTTCTTAATGACTTTTTGTGGAAAACAGGAAAAAAAAAAAGAAATGCTATATGCTTATGAAAAAGATAAAAATAATAGATTATAAACAAAATGTAAACAACCATAAAGTAAATTTATAATTATATGTAAAACTGCTGTAAAACAAAATTGGAAAATGCTTTTTTAGAATCCTTTTTTCTTTTCAATTTCTTTTCTTTCTTTCTTTTGCTTTTCTTTCTATATTAGTTCTTATTAGTATTTATTCTTTATTTATATATCTAGTAAAATTTTACTTAAAGAAGGATGAAAAATTATTTTGTTATTTTGCTTCCAAAAAAATAGTCAGTTTATACAGAGTATTAGACTGTTATCAATTAGCATAATTATATTTCCAATGTTCTACCTAAAAGAACATTGAATCCCATCATTTCACTTTACACAGAAAGTTTCAGAAGAAAAAAGATAACAATTATATGCATCTTTTGATTTTGTTATAAACAAATATGGAAAGAAGAACCATATCTTGGATATAATAATCTCCATCTTGTTCGAAGGTTGAATCAGCCAAAGAAGCATTTGAAGCTTAAGGCAGAACATTGTAGGTTTTCTGTAATATAACCGTGGGTAACCGAGGCTCATGGAGCAGACAGTTTGAGAGATGGCGTATATAGAATCTTTGTTCCTATTTAGTTATGAAGTCATAACTGGGTATATATATATTTCAAAATTGTAACTTTTAAGTTCATAAAACTATTCTTACCAATATATTGTTTATATATAATGCATTTTTCTCATCAAAAGGACAGCGTTTCCTTGCTTACTTTCTTTACCGTCTTTTCATCTTTCTCTTACTACTCCATTTAGGGCAATTATACATACACCTAAACATACACACACTTTGAAGTTTTCTTCAGAAGGAAGAAACAACAATAACACAATCAGTTCTTATTTTTGAAAAAAGGAAAAAATAGTATTTAATAGGTTACCTTTTGAATATCTATAAGGCTTTGGCTCTCTTATTGCATTTTAAAAAAATAAATTTTATTCAAAGTTTTAAAGAAAATATAAAACTAATACAAACTAGTACAAAACAGAGATTAACAAAGAAAGAAGGAGAGAAAGGGGAAAAATATTACACAACATTAGGTAAATATTCTCCAAAGGATACAACTTAGAATATGTAAAATAGGAACGAAGAGTAAAAAATAAAGATGATAAAACACTAAAAAGAGAAATGGAGAGAAGATTGTTCAGCTATGCATAGGGAAAAAACTTTAAAGAGTTTGATCTGAAAGCCTAACTTAGTAGGGATGCCATATCTGTCAAAATGTAGGCAACTATAAGAGGCATTTTCTACCTCTTTTTACAGTCATCAAGTGATCATTTGGACTTGCGAAGCTCACTAGATATGGCAGCCTTGTGGATGACTCTGTGGTTCCAAATCCTTATATAAGTGGTCCTCAACTTATGAACTGCTGCTTAATGACCATTTGAAATTATGATGGGGTACTTTATGGCTTGTAAAGCACTTCTGCCATTATAAAATATCATTTCACCCCCCTTCCATGTGGTAATGTGACTGCATTTCAGGCATTAGGCAAGCAGATCACCTTTACGACAGATTATCCCATGGTCACATGGCCATAATTTGCCATTGGGGGGCAAAAAAAATGTCCATTGGCAGAATGGGTTTACACTACAACTGCAGCGCTTACTTAATGATTGCAGAGATTTGCTTAATGGCCATCACAAAAAATGTAAAATTGGATCTATTCACGTGGATGCCTCCAGTTGCAATTATAATGATTTATAACCAGAAGTCTAGTCCCAATTGTGACCACTACTTGTACTCTTGATTGTAGTATTAATTTTTAAAAGACCAGCAAACAAACAAATCAAAAAAGAAATGTGAGCAGTAAATAAATAAATATTTCATAGCAGGAAAAGAAAAGAAAGAGTCTATTTATCTGATAGCATTGTCTGCCTTTTTCTATGAAGAGTTTTGGAAGGAGGAAAACAAGTTTATGAAGTCAGACTAGAACAGCTGGGTTTTATTTCAAATATAACTGTAGAATTGGAAAAACCCTTTCTTGACTTATCAACTAGATCACATACACAGTAACTGAAAAATGAATATGTTTTGGATTCACTGATATGTGCCTAATTATAAAGCACAAGAATTATGTATTTTTTAAAATCACTCAGAGGGACTGCTGAAAGGAAGGTTCAAACAGTCATTTCCAAATTATGTTTTATGGAGCCAGATGAAAGATGTGGTGCACTTAGTCTAATCACTGAGTGGTTATAGCAATTAAAATACCTCTGTCTTATTACAGCAATTGATATTTTTCATCCAAACGCATTTTGTCATCTATTGTGCTTCCTAGTGATGAGATGATAAGTTCTTGGCTGATGCTTTCTCATCAAGAAAAAGCTGTTCACTTTTTCTCTCCATCATCTTTGTTTTCTTTTTCTGCAAGTCAAAGGGTTTCCTAAGGATAAAAGTAGCTCTACATTTACAAATGATCTGGTCTTACAAAGCTGCTATTAGTTTTAATTAGACACTGGTACCTAGGTACATCCTACTCCTAGCAATACATATCATTAAATTCAAAAATAATCAGCTGACCTTTTCAACAAGGCACTTTCCATGTCAAAATTCTGACCTTCGTAGAACATGTCTTGAGCTTCTGGCGCACTAATTGTAAAGTATACAATTAGGGTATATAATAAAGCCAAGACTTATTATGTCTGAAGTGTTCCATCAAGTACTGACAACAGAGCCTGAAATGTGTTAAAGCCTCTAATGTAAATTATTTAAATTCTCTGAATGATATGAGCACCTTTTATATTCAACCCTTTTGGCTTGAAGCAATTATAATAGGCAACAACACTGACACAATCATAGGAGCAAATTTTGTCCATTTCATTATTTTACTATCACAGAGACATAATTGGGGCATATTTTCATTGCCACTATATTTTATTGCAATGCTTTAACCTTGTAGGTTGAAAGTAAGAATTCTTTTAAACATTGAAAAGAATGTGGTGAGAATTCTAGTAGATATATTATGAAGATAATTATCTAGTTTCAGAAAGTATAGTACTAGAGCTACTTTAATCCATCATGACTGCTAGAAAATTTCTTTTAGAGATATGAGAAGTGAATTAAATGCTTCACATTCATAAGAAACCATCTGTCCAAGATTTGCTTCACTGGTTTGCCAGAATGGCTTCCTATAAATTTCTTAATGTGACATAGTTCACAGATCACAAATGTGAATATTACTACATTTGGAATGTTTACCTAAAAGTCTTGATGTTGTCTCTTTTATTTTAAAAATCTAACTATTCCTGCTGCCAAAAATCTCTGTAAAAATACAAATATGTAATCAGCAATGTTCAATGTTAAAAAACAAAAAGTGTAATAATAAGTATATCATAATATGCAGTTTTTCAAAGTCAGAGAGAAACCACTTTTAATATGAATTAGAAAGTGAAAAGGTTGTCTTAAATATGTATTTGGTGAAAGGAATATATTCAAAGGAATGAAATGCAAACGACAATTTTAAGAATATACAAAGCTGCCATTGTGTCAAATCTTGTTTTTCTGCTTTTTTGCCTCATCTTCTTTGTTTAGCATAATGTTTTCTCCTTAAGCAGTTTAAGAAATAGGCAGTGTTGATTATTTTAACCTAGCTATTATTTCCAAAAATAATATTTTTGCTGAAGCTGATTTAATGAGTCTGGTGATCTGCTAATTAAAATTCTAAAATTAGAACAAATGATAAATGTGATGTCAGAATTTCCTGGCCAAGGAAGAACTTGTAACTTAATAATGATCAATGAACACTTCTGGCCTTTATGACAATGCATATTCATTTTCTAAATGTTGTCTTTTATCTGTTAATTATTACCATATTTTGAATCAGAATTAAGATAACTTCTTTTTCAAGGTATTTTCCATCCAGTAGGAATACCTATGCAAAATGAATAGGCATCATTTTGTCAGCATTTTGTGGAGGTGGGTAATCAAACTTCTATTGCCTTTCTAATTAAAGATGGAGAAATCATGGGAATAGGGAGCAATACCACTGCATGCAGCCATGGCATTAACATACTGTTTTTTCATGTTCATGCTAGAGTTCAGTCTAGCATACATTGTGAGAACAAATGATAAAATTATGAGTGCTTTACATATTCAATAAGTCTGTGTTAGAAAAAAATTCACTTAAAGCATGTTGGAGACAATACAATGATCTTTTATTAAAGCAGGTTACAGCAAGCTATAGGTCTTTTGCTATTTAATGTTTACAAGTAAGAAATATTTATCACTGACAATAAGTTTAAAATTAGCCCTCAAGTGATTAAAATATATTAACATAAATCTTAATTTCAGTGCAAGAGATACTTAGGGATATTTTATGGCAATTTAGTTGTTTAACAGCACCACTTACTCAATTACTGCCTCCATTCTGTGTTTAATATGGAGTGTTAACTCGATTATTTGGTGAATTGGGGAAAACATCTCTATGTGAATAAATTACAAACATGAACAAATATCTCTAAGAGTGAAATTCTAAGCATATCTTTAAAAAAACACTGTTACTGAACTTAAAGTGACAAACAGAAATCATAGTCTCTCTCATAATCAGAAATGTGTTTATGACAAAATGAATCACAAAATATTAAGTGGAAAGAAGAAAATCTGCCTAAACATAGATTACTTTAGGGATGTCATAATACATTTTCTGTGAATAACTTTAATAGCAAATCTGTAATTATTTAATTCATGCTTATTGTTAATGCCTGTCAGGGAACTGTTAACAGGCATTTAATTTTCCACACTCTGAATTATTCTGGCTGCCACATGCTTGTCTTTTTAATTGTATCTTTTCTCTGACTTGATCCTAGAGCAACATGATTTCCCACATGTGCTCTCACCTTTCAACTGTGCCAACTGCAAAGATAATCAGCACGATCAACCAACTCTTCTCTTTTTTTGTGTAGTTTCTGTACAGTATGACATTAGACAATTTAGACTATCTAGATATAGCTACACATGAAATATTGCTTGTCCGCTCTTGATATTATCTATTGGGGGTATTCATAAGCTTTAATGTTCAATATACTATAAGATTTAGTGAAAAACTAGGCAGTTTTAAAGAATAATTATGCAAATTCAGGTAGTATAAAGTTATTAAGGCTATCAGTGATTACGACCATGTATAGTCAAAGTATAACTCTAACATTATTGAAGTTGTTCATATTTCTAGAATTTGTGTTTATTTATTTTGATGTTTGATTTGGGAAAAGTATGTTATAATGAACTCAGATTCACAAGATTAAATAAGTTATGTAAACTAGGACAGAAATTGACTGATGACTAGATAAGAAAAAAAAAACAGCACTAGCATAAATCCATTAGCACAAACAGATCCTGGTACTGCATAGAGCCATACCACTTAGACTTAGATACTGCTTCATAGTACTTTACAGCCCTCTCTAAGCAGTTTTACAGAGTCAGCATATTGCCCTCAACAATCTGGGTCCTCATTTTACCAACCTCAGAAGGTTGGAAGGCTGAGTCAACCTTAATAGTTGCTAGTGCTGTCCCACCTGAAAACCATCACGATCTGCTATTAGATCCCGTGCAGTTTACATACCAAGCAAATAGACCAATAGATGATGCTGTTAATATGGCTCTGCACTACATCCTACAACATCTTGAATTTCCAAATACTTAATCAAGGATCCTCTTTGTAGACTTCAGTTCAGCATTCAATTCCATCATTCCAGACTAAATTAATCACTAGCGGTTCCTTAACACACTTGTAAGTGGATCACAAGCTTCTTAACAGACAGGAAGCAACAAGTGAAGCTAGGCAGAATCACATCTGATACCTGTACAATTAGCACAGCCCCCAACCCCCCCGAAGACTGTGTGCTTTCTCCACTTCTCTTCTCCCTATATACCAATGACTGCATCTCAAATGATCCATCTGTTAAAATACTAAAGTTTGCAGATGACACAAATGTGATTGGTCTCATTCGAGACAACGATGAATCCTCATACAGACAGCAGGTTGTACAATTTGCCTCGTGGTGTAACAGGAACAAACTGGATTGAATACACTCAAAACCATAGAAATGGTGGTAGATTTTAGAAGAAACCCTCCCATACTACCACCTCTTACAATACTAGACAACACAGTATCAACAGTAAAGATCTTCAAATTTCTAGGTTCTACTATATCACATGACCTAAAATGGACACCTAACATCAAAAACGTCACCAAAAAACACACAACAAAGAATGTTTTTTTCTGCACCAACTCAGAAAGCTTAAACTGACCAAGGAGCTGCTGATGCAGTTCTACAGAAGAATTATTGAGTCTATCATCTGCACCTCTATAACTGCTTGGTTTGGTTCTGCAACCCAACAGAACAGACACAGGCTTCAGAGGATAATTAGGACTGCAGAAAAAACAATTACTACCAACCTGCCTTCCATTGAGGACCTGTATACTGCACGAGTGAAAAAGAGGGCTGTGAAAATATTTACAGACCCCTCACATCCTGGACATCCTGTTTCAATTCCTTCCCTCAAAACGATGCTATAGAGTACTGCATACCAGAACAACTAGACACAAGAACAGTTTTTTGCTGAATGCCATCACTCTGCTAAACAAATAATTCCCTCAACACTGTCTAACTATTTACAAAGTCTGCATTACTATTACTATTATTCTTCTCATCACATCTTATCACCCATCCCCTCCCACTTGTGACTGTATGACTGTATAACTTGTATCCTTATGAATTATATATATTGACTGTTTCCTTGTATGATTTGATTGCTTAATGTACCCTATGACTATTATTAAGTGTTGTACCTTATGATTCTTGACTCTTGACAAATGTATCTTTTCTTTTATGTATACTGAGAGCATTTGCACCAAGACAAATTCCTTGTGTGTCCAATCATACTTGGCCAGTAAAAGAATTCTACTTCTAATATGTTATCAAGAGAGCTATTATTCTTGTCTCTAGCATTGGAGCTTCTAAAAAAATTGCTGCCCATGAGCAGATATGAAACAAAGCTTGAAGATAGATTTATTTTCAATTTAATTCTTTTCATAATTTTCATGTGGTGGAATGTTGTCTGAATTCCCAAGAGGAAGGGGGTGCATTCCAGAGGAACAAGAGACAGTGAAATGTAGATAATTTGGTTGGGAGGAATAGAGTCAGGAAAGCTCTTCTCTAAGAGTTCTTGAGATTATCCATGTTCTGGAATCCAGGTGTCAGAAATCTCAGCTAAAATGGCCAGCTGTGAGGAATAGATGTTGTTTTAATTTAATATTTTTGGGATCACTACTCCTGAAACAGGTGATTATTTTCTGACAGCCCTTTAAAGAGAGGGTTGGTTTCTGTAATTAAGTAAATGAAGAAATCATAAATAAGGTAATATGGACTACACTACTGCATACACAGAGCTCATTCATTTCTTTGCTTGGTTTGCAATGCTATTAAAGATCCTAAATCCCCCATGAACCTTCATCAACATCACTTTTCTTTTGTTTTAAATGAATATTTTAATTAGCACTTTTGTCTTAATAGATTGGTATTTTGTACGTCCATGATAAGCACTCTCTATCTATTGCTTGACCTTTCTTAGGGCCAGGAATTTCTTTGTAATGTATATAACTTTCATCCTTTATGAATGTCATTGTTATTTTTGTTGTTTTAAATAACAACAGCTCTTTTTTATCCTTGTCTTTGTTAGAAATAGCATAACTTTTCATTAGGCTTATTTAAGTAGGACATTCAAGATTCTTGCTTCTTTATCCCAGAATTAAAAAAAAATAAATTACATAAAAATATATTTTTATGTCATTGTCAAATATTTATTTCTGCCTGCTTTAAAATATTATGCTATGAAATAGAAATTAAGCTAAAACATGAAGATGGTATGGCTTTAATTGCTTTATTATAAGGAAAGTTATGTTTTATATTTTTGCACAATAAATCTAACCTATGAAAAAGGTGTGTAATCCTCTCTTCTTAGATTATTATTCACAAAGCTGAGCATAGTTAACAATACCTGTTTGTGTATATGAGGGAGACCAGCCATGACAAGGTACTAGGGAACTAATTATAAGACTTTCATTGAAACTCTTGTCAATCAAAATAAGAAATTCTGTATATCGTTGACTTCTTCACCACAAGTTTTTGAAAGCAATAGATGGAATATAAAGAAATCTTTTGCACCGTAATGGTATATTCAGAATTGACCTTATGGGAGGAAGGAAGAAATTCTGTCTAGGAACAAGAGACTTCACAATGGCTTACTGTCAGAGAAAGAAACTTAGGAAGTGCTTGCCCTAATTGATCGGGAAGTTACAAATGAGGAGATTCTTTTAATGTAGCTGATAATAAAGTAGAATTAATTCATCTAGTTATGTTTCCTGTCCGATTTACCTTGGATGTGTGACATGTACTGGCCTATGAAAATCCTAGATAAGCAGAAAAGAAGAAAAACAAACAAAATTAATTAGAATCAAACAAGAATTTTATATCACTGTTAATACCTATTGAGTTTTGCTGACTGGTAGTTTGGTATAGTTTCTAGAGAAATGACGAACATGCTACTAGATAAATAAATAATAAACAAGTCAGTTGGTAAAATTAAATAACTAAGCTTTCACTTTAATTTTATTATCTGTAATCTGAAAATGCTGCTAGACAGTAATGCATTTGGAAGACTGCTTGGGAATTCATTGAAGAACACATTAAGTCATTCCCCAGCATCCACATTTTGTGGGGCAGTGGGCATATGTAGAATTTGGTAACATATAATTAGTTGTTTCAAAAAATAGCTGCCATATTGGGTAGAGTCAATCACAAGGAACTTTATCAGCAGACCAATTGGTACGATCTTCTACTATCCTAGTCACACAATTGACTTTGTCCTTGGTAACGGTGAGAGGCATGTCTACCCACAAATAAAGTGTTCATAATTCCTCCATTTTTTTTCTCCCAAAGAATATTTATGGGTCCCACATAGAGGGGAGAAGTATTCTTGGAAATAAAGAAGTTCCTGAAAGTATCCACATGGATGGTCATAAGTATCAAACTTGGGATACCAGCATGAATTCAGTGATAGAAAAACAAA
Source organism: Bungarus multicinctus (assembly GCA_023653725.1). Taxonomy (NCBI): domain Eukaryota; kingdom Metazoa; phylum Chordata; class Lepidosauria; order Squamata; family Elapidae; genus Bungarus; species Bungarus multicinctus. The sequence continues at coordinate 52,313,056 of CM042846.1, read as the reverse complement.
ATGATCTCCTAATGTGGCTAACTTTTATTGGTGAAAGCTGGAGAACTCAGCATGGTTTTCTGACAGAACAATTGCTACCACCCTCTGTCAGAAAATAAAAAAAAACCTCCCACAAAGATGAAGGCTGCCATTACAAATATCAATGTTGAATGAAAACCTTTTGTGAAACGATAAACAGGAACTTAAGTTTTTTTTCTCTCTGCAGCAACCTAGGAAGCTGAACTGTACTTGCTAAAGTTCTATGTAAGATTAGTAAGTAGGCTTGGGATGATTTTATTTTTAAGGGTAAGTTGCACAGAATTGGGGAGGTACATGGCCTAAAATTGTATAAATAACTAACTAACTCATAAATCAATAAATAAATGTTTTCATGATAGAAATAAAATGTTTATTATACTATGGCATGTTTACTATACCAGGAGTCGCCAACCTTTTAGACCTCAGGGACCAACAAACTCATAATTTTAAATCCCAGGGACTACTAACTGGTTCTGTGGGCATGGCCTAATTTGTGGGTGTTGTTTGGTGGACATGTGACTGGCTGGGCATGGCTTGTATGTAAATATTATAAATACTTATATAAATATTGATTTTTTTATTAAAAAAGAGCAACTTTTACCCAAAATCAAGCAAAGCAGGCAGGCAGATTGAATTGCTCACAGAATCACAGATTCATTCAGAGATCTATCTGCCATCGCCTAGCTCATCTGACACATAAAATTTGCTTGCAAGCAAACTCATAAAATTTGTAGCAAGCAAACTTACAAAATTAACTTACAACACACCATGTATGTAAATATTGAATTTTTTTATAAAAAAGAACAACTTTTACCCAAAACCAGGCAAAGCAGGCAGGCAGATTGAGTTGCTCACAGAATCATTCAGTGATCTATCTATCTGCCATTGGCTAACACAGTCTCTCAAATTTGCTTGCTCTGGGTCTGCACTGAATAATAGAACCTTAAATCCTAAGGGAGGTTTGGCTGTGCTTAAAAGCAGAGCCGAAGATCTAAACACTAGCTCGAAAGCAAGAAATGCAACCATTTCTTTCTTCCTAGCTAATCTAAATCTTGCAGCACAGTGGAACAGATGATGGTCAGAAAAAGGAAAAATAGTAATTCAGTAGGCAAGTTTGCTGGTAAGGAGTGAGTGGGCGGGGAGGGTTCCCCTTGGGCCATGTGGGCAGCGCAGCCTTGTGTTTCTGTGCAGCCTGGATTAATTGCTTTGGGGGGGGGAGTGATCTGGAGATGAGATTTCTCTATGGCCCACCAAAATTTTCTCACAGCCCACCAGTGGGCCACAGCCCACCAGTTGGCAACCGCTGTACTATACTATGGCAAGGGACATTTATATGTGTATGGGCTGCTATAGGTTGCAGTTCTTGTAGAGTAGACCCATGTCAATAGCAGCATCTTTCCATCCCCTGGAACTTCCAATTCTTTGATAGGGCTTTCATATGTGATATTTCTAATTTTTATGCATCATTTATGTCAAATCTAAGACAAAAATATGTTTTCCAAATATGAAACAAAGTGATACATTTTATAATTAGTTTAGTTTATTGATTATGCTATAGGCCATATAAAAAACAGAGCTCCAAACACAAATTATTTCTAGATAAATCTATCAAGTGCTCATTCAAATTGATTATTTGGGCCTTGCTGTCAGTGTAAAAATAAAACGTGAAAAACATGTGTGTGAATTTACATACTGTTTTAAATATGCAGGATATCATTTGCATTTTAGACTATTCTTCCCTGATGTAGTATCCCAGATGTTTTGGATTAGGATTTATGAGAGAAAGCTAGGCTGAAGAAAGCTGCTTTGGACTGAAAAAGTCAGAGTAGATGATAGACTGTGTATGGTCTTACAGTTCATGGCTGTTAGTTCTTTCATAGAGGTGAAAAAAAAACCTAACAAGTTTAGAATCTAAAAATTAGAAATAGATAATACAGAATGAATATAAGAAGTTGAACCAAGCTGGAAACATATCCAATCAAGACCATAAGACTGACTTGTAAGTCATGTAAGTATTCAAATCAAATATGTTTCAGTTTTACTGGAGACAGAGGAGAAACTGGGAAGGCAAACTGATTATACTATGAGTTGGGGTTTTGTTTTATTTACTTTGATTATTTTTCTCCTGCCCTTCAAAATTATTTTGACTGATTGATTGCATTTCTATCCCTCACTAGAAACTGAACCTCTTGTACAGAAACTGCCAATCATTTAAAAACATATTATTAACTTATTGAATTTAAAATAATAATTAAAACATACTAGATAAATGCTCAAATTACACATAAAATATATTCATGTCATGTCTTTATTATTTTTATAAATAACCCAAAGTGACAAATACACACAATATTCCTTTCTCTTTCTACTTTCTCCTCAGCAATAACCATGTGACTTAGTGACAGGCTGAAAGCCGCCCAGCTGGCTTTATGTCTAAACTATAACTCACAGTCTCCTGGCTTCTAGCCTGGTGCCTTAACTACTAGATCAAAGTGGCTCTCAAACAGGTTTTACAATTAAAACTTTAAAAAGTTCTGTAAATTTAAACTATTAATATATTTAAATACATATAGGAATACAAAATAACAAGCCTAACACCAGAAAGACAAAATATGTGCCTGGCATATCTTATGGGAAGGCAATTCTGAGGTGGGGGTAAATAAACTTGAAGAGCCTGTCACTATATCTCAGATTGGGAAAAAATACAGAAAAAGTTCTCTGAGGACAATTTTTGGTATAGGTTGGAAATGTACCAGGCGAACGAGATTTTACTGCTTGAAACAAAGGAGAACAAAGAACCTTGCCTTTTGTATAAATCTATGTGCAAAATGTAACCAATAGTAATAGAATCTCATTTTACCACTGCCACCACACTTCAAAATTCACTGCCCCTGAATACAGCAGATGCCATGACAGCTCAGAAGAAGTCAGACACATACAGTTTTATTAATTCGACTGCCGGAGGCAACTACTATACTGCACTTTCTCTAATGGTAGGAGTGGCCCTTTCAGAAGTAGTTAGTTTTCTGAAAAATATATACTAGTAAATCACTACGCATCATTTGGCCATTTAAATTAAGTGGTCCGTTGACTCCCACTTTCTCCCTTTTCTTTTTTCTGTGTGAACAAGCTTCCCAGCATTATTGCTTCTGGGAAGAATGTGCATATTTCTTCACATATTTTTGCCTGAGAGCTAACCCATCTTACCAGCTCATTAAAATTTAAGCTATTTCTTCCTTCTACTGAATGCTCTCTATGCACTAGGAATAATGAAAAGAATAGCCTATAATGGGAATAAATAAGCTTATCTGGAGGTCTGGAATGTAAGTAGTGATGACCTGATATATAAAAGAGAGAAATAATCAGCTTCATTTGTATTAGAATTTTCTATTTTTATATGAATCACAGATGGAACTTTTATCAAATATAAATATAGCTGGATGAATCTGTTTTGGAGTTTTTAGTTATAGACCTGAAAAATATTTGTTATAAATATTTCAAAAAATTATAACACAGTATAAGGATACATATCAACTTGAAAAGAAAAAGGGAAAAATTGATTAAACATAAGAATTTGAATGTTTGTTAATGCTTTGGGTAGGGTAGCAAATTTACAAGCATCCCTTCAACTTTAGACACTGCATTTGATAAACATGTTATCAGACTCATTCATTCCAAGCATAACTAGTAATTAGCTTGCCACTGTTATACAGACCACATGTGTCTACTAACTGGAAAGAGGAAAAAACATATTCATATTTTGATATGAACTCACTAAATTCAAACTTGCTGAATTTTTGTACAAGTAGAATGCCTTTATATTATACTTTATATTATATATTATACTCACCAGAGGTGGTATTCAGCAGATTCTGACCAGTTCTGAAGAACCAGTAGTGGAAAATGTGAGTATTTCAGAGAACTGGCAAATGCCACCTCTGACTGGAGATTTTATAGTATCCTTCCCCTGCCATGCCCACCAAGCCACGTTCACAGAACCAGTAGTAAAAAATCCCACCACTGATACTCACATTTTTTATAAATACACATTTAAAAATGCAATACACATTTAAAAATGCTTACACAATAAAAATGCACTATACTTCACAAATAATGACAAATTATGGAGAAATGCATATGAAAGTATATACACCTTATAGGGAGATGGCTGGCATAAAAATTACATAAGTAAATACATAAATGGATTTTATCTGTGTATTTTTTTAAATCACAAAGTGTCAGTGATAGGAACCTGAATTGGAACAATAAGAACTCGAGGAAGCTAAAAATTCATTCATATTTAGTATTTAGTATTCATATTTAGACGGCTGATGTATGATCATCCAAAGAGAGCCACCCATCCAGGAGGACTCCCAGATTGCGCGCCCTCTCCGTGGGAGCCAAGATTTCACCTCTCAAGGTCAGCGATGGAATGAGCTGACTGTATCTGGGCGCAGGGAACCACAGCCACTTGGTTTTGGTCGGATTGAGCCGAAGCCTGTTGACCCCCATCCAACTCCACATGGCTTCCAGGCACTGGGTCATCACTTCAACGGCTTCGAGGTGGCCCGGGGTGGAAATATATAGCTCAGTGTCGTCAGCATATTGATGAAACTCCACCCCGAAGCCACGGATGATCTCTCCCAGTGGCTTTACATAAATGTTGAACTGCAGGGGCGAGAGCACGGACCCCTGAGGCACCCCACAACACAAGGGCCTCGGGGTCGATCTCTGACCCCTGCCAACACAAATTGCGAGCGGTTGTAGAGGAAGGAGGAGAACCACCATAGCACGGTGCCTCCCACTCCCAACCCCCCCAACCGCTGCAATAGGATACTGTGGTCGACAGTATCAAAAGCCGCTGAGAGATCTAACAGGACCAGGACAGAGGAACAACCCCTGTCCCGGGCCTCCAGTGATCACCCACCATGACCAATGCCGTCTCCATGCTGTACCCCGGTATGAAACCCGATTGGAGGGGATCTAAGTATACCACTTCCTCCAGGTGCTGAGGGAGCTGTCGTGCCACCACACTCTCAACAACCTTTGCCACAAAGTGAAGGTTGGAGACCGGACGATAATTTGACAACAACGTTGGGTCCAGGGACGGTTTCTTGAGGAGGGGCCTCACCACCGCCTCTTTCAAGGGGGCTGGCAAAAACCCCTCAGTCAAGGAAGCTTTGATAATACCCTGGAACCAACCTTGCGTAACCTCCCGGGTGGCCACAACCAACCATGGGTCCAATAAACATGTGGTGGCATTAAGTCCGCCCAGCATCCTGTTCATGTCATCCAGGATCACAGGATCGAACTTCCCCCAAATGATCTCACTGAGATCTGCTCCCACCCTCCCACCCAGAGTTGCCCAGTCAGAGTCCAAGCCATCCCAGATCTGAGCAATTTTGTCCTGCAGAAAAATAGAAAAATCCTCGGCCCGTCCTTGCAAGGGGTCCTCCCGCGCTCCCTCATCTAAAAGGGAGCAGGTCACCCTAAAAAGGGTGGCTGGGCGATTTTCTGCAGACGCAATAAGGGTGGAAAGGTACGATCACTTTGCCACCCTTATCGCCACTAAATAGGTCCTAACATATGACCGCAATAGTGTTTGGTCAGATACGGAATGGCTGGCCCTCCAACCACTCTCTAGGCATCTTTTCTGGCGCTTCATCTCCATCAGCTCCTCGGAAAACCAGGGAGCCACATGGGATCGTCACCGGGTCAGAGGCCGCAAGGGCACGACCCGGTCAAGGGCCCCGGTCGTCACCCTATCCCAGGCAGCCACCAGGTCCTCAGCCGAGTCGGGTGTACGAGTCTCGGGAAGCGGCCCAAGCTCCATCAGGAACCTATCTGGGTCCATCAGGCGACTGGGGCAGTACATTTAATCGGTCCTGCCTCCCTGCTACAAGGGGGTGCGGAATGGAAGTCCAGCCTAAGGAACGAATGATCCGACCATGACAGGGGCTCAATCAAAACATCCCCAAGACCTAGATCATTCTGCCACTGACCAGAGACGAAAACCAAATCCAAGATGTGACCCCCCCATGTGTGTGGGATCCCTAATTAATTGGGTCAGGCACAAGGCTGTCATGGAAGCCATTAACTCCTGAGCAACCCCCGAGGTTCCACCGGCAGAAGGTAGGTTGAAATCCCCCAAGACCATAAGCCTGGGGGTCTCAAACTCCAGGCCGGCTATCACCTCAAGGAGCTCAGGCAGGGCCGATGTCACATAGCAGGGAGCCAGGTATGTGATAAATAGGCCCATCTGAACCCCGGAACTACACTTCACAAAAAGGGATTTACATCCAGTCGTCGTAGGAACAGTGGATTCCCTAGGACACAAATCTTCCTTAAGATTATGTTGTATCACCCCACAACTTTATACTCCAATGAATCAAGGAAGTGTCTACTTGAGCCACTTCTGAACATTATTATATGCTCAGAAGTGACTTAAAGTTACAATAAGAAACAAACAAAAGATTCTCCTGCTGCAGACATCATTAAAACATTGTTAGCAGATGGCTAGGAAGGGCAGATAACCTAAATAACAATAGACTAGTGTTTCACATGACATAGTCCTGAAATGATCTGTAGACTTATTGTTTTCAGTCCTGGGTATATGTAATTGGACACCATATTTTATGAAAGTTTTAGAAAAATTGGAATAGGGTCAAGAAAGATAATAAGTTTTAGTCTTGGAAAAAGGGCTGGCACTCTTTCAGCAATTAAAGAAATGCCACAGAGAAGACTGTGACCTGTTCTATATTGTCTTCAAGTCCAAAAGATGGAATAATGGAATAAGGATTGGGAAGGAATTTGGAGAATATCTAATCTAATCCTTGGTTCAGTGAAGAATCTGTTACAAGATCCCCAACAATATAACATTTCTGCTTAAATAACTCCAGTGAAGAAGTATTTGCCACTTCACATGGAACCTTTCATTGTGAACAGATCTTCCTGTTAAGATTTTTTTCATGATATCTAACTGAAATCTATTTCTTTGAAATTTAAGTCCATTGCTTCTTGTACTGTCTTCTGGCAGCACAATTCTACCTTATCTTCTACATGACAGATCTTCAGATACATGAAGACAGCTGTTCCGATACTTGAAGACAGGTAGAGCCTTTGAAAGATTCATTGTCTGAAGAGGAAGAGATGGATGATGGTGAAGCAGTGATTTTGTTGAGAGGCTGATTAGAACCTGTATTTTTAAATACAGACTCCTATACAAGAGGCACCATCTATTTAAGAGGGAAGTTTATAGGGCCTAAGAGTGGCTTGTAGAATAATATATTGCTAACATTTGTTCCATCATCAGCTATTTATTTAAAAACATAATCTATAATTCCCAAACCTAGGAAGACCAGTCCCAGCAAGAACTAACAGCTCTGTTTTGCTACCCAGCCCTTGGTTTGGAACTTTTTGGTTTAACCATGGATATTATTTTTGCAATTACTTAGATGAAGTCAGGGCTTGAACACAATAATTTTTATTCTTTTTTTTTATTCTTCTTTTGATTCCAAATGCCCCTGAACTGTTTTATAATAATGGAAAAAAATTGGGAAAGTTTTACTGGCATTTTTAGATTACAAGCAATTATATGAAATCAGATTTCAACTGAATAAATCATATAGAAGAATGCTGAGATAATATTGATGAAGGAATGAAGATGCATTAGCAGAACTGAGAGTAAAAATGAAAGAAAACAAAGACTTAGTTCTGAGAAAGATACTAAAAATAATAATGCCTTGATTCTGAATAGTATGAGAATGGACAGAAAAAACCCTGGAAGGTTTTCACAATTCTGTTATTATATTTATAACAATAAAACAGAGTTCCAGTGTCCTTGTGATGTGTGTTTTCTAATGTGGCCTACTTTCAGCTCAGTCAATATTAGGAAAAACTAACAGTAAGAATAGTTTTATAATGAAAGCAATTACCAAAATAGATAATGTTTTTAAATCAATCCTTAGTTATATGAGTAAAAGAAAGGAACAAGCATCAGGAGAAACAAATTACTGTTAAATTATGTGAACTGAACCCAGGGAATTCTACAGTGCCAACAGAAAGTCCTACATAAAATGTACTTCATGTTTATCAAATTTAAGATTCTAATAGAGAATAATAATTGTAGCTCAGGGTTAAAATGAGGGGCCTTGGTACTCTCTGACCTTAGTCTTGCTGATGTTTCATTACCCAAATTACCTGACCTTACCAAATACACCAAGATTGAAACCCCCAGAATCATGGATTTATCAACTCTGCCTAACCACATATTTTCAATTCAATGGATAAATATTTCAACAAATCAAAGGAACACTCATAGGATCACTGCTTTCAAGGCTCATAAGGCCACAATCAATACCTGGAATCAATAGCATTCCCATACATCCAACCCAAAATATGGATCCAGTATATAGATGACACCTTTGTCATAATAAAAAAGAAGCACACACACACATGAAACAATCAACAGCATCTTTAAAGGAATACAATTTAAAGGGGAAGAAGAAAACAACAAGTCAGGATCCTCATTGACAGAAACAGCGATGGCAAAATAGAAATACAAATCTTTTGAAAAAAACCACCCACACCAACTGCTTCACTACCAAATAACAACCCAATCTCCCACTAGAGAAGCTAGGAAAGAACACTACTTAGATGAGTACAAACACACCATGCAATTTTGAATATCATAAAAAGGAAACTAATAATTTATACAACTTCCAACAAAATAGATATCCATGCAACTTTATTAATGTTCCTGGCCACTCAACCCAGTATAGCACAAACAACACAAGCTGTGAAAAAGATAACATGGTCATTCATCAAAAACATCCAAGAAATCAACAAATTATTACAATTACATGGCATCATTATAAAATACAAACAAATTAAAACCTTCCAAAACATCATAAGTAAACCAAAAGACCAGCATTCCCAAAAGAAGAAAAAAGGAGTCATTTACAATATATAGTATAAGGACTATAACAGCCACTATCTAGAACAAACAGGCAAAGACTAGCAGAGCATATCCATGAACACAAACTAGCAATCAGAAGACATGATGAAATCTCCTTAATTTCACAACACATGGACGGACTTACCCACAATTTCAACTGGGAAATTGTGAGCATCCTAGACCAAGTCAAGTCCGAAAACTCCAGAGAATCCCTGGAAGCATTGCACTCTGACAAATTAGCCATCAACAACATAATTAGGCATAGACATAAACAACATACCATTCAAAAGAGACAATCATCAAGTAAAAAAAGGGAATAGAAAAACCAGAATATCTCCTCATGAGTAATCAACACCCAGATAACCAGAGATTAATATCAAGATTAATAGTAGACTAACAATCAAGAAGCCAACAATTTGATAATAAAAGAATGGTTAAACAAGCTAACCCTAAACAGCCCAAGCAAAGAATTACTAAGACCACTTCCCACCAATACTGACAGGGCAAGCCACTAAAATATAAAATCAGAGCAAATCCCATTTCCTACTAGCACTGAGGATATTGCCTAGTTAGGATAATGAAACATCTACAAGAAAACAACCAAGCTCAGAGAATGCCAAAGACTAATAATAGATGTCATGAATTCAGTAACAGTTACTTTCAACTCTGAATCAAACCTAGCTGAAGCCATCTTTTCCTGCTTCATAGTTGCCATGTACTCTGGGAGTGGGGAGTGGGTAGATTATCTCACAGACAAAACAACAAGCCTTTCTGTGGGAACCAGGGTTATCCCTAGGGTAGGATTCTACTGGTTCAGACAGGTTTGGGCAAACTGGTAGTTCTGATGAGCATTTGGCCCCACCCACCTGCCCCTACTCTTTCCTATGCTTTATTTCATTGCTTTAGAGCACAGCTGATTTGTGCAGCAGAGTGGTTTGCCATGCCTCAGCTGTTTTATTCATGGGCTGCAGTAGAAGGTAAGTATTAGAGCTGAAAATTGACTTTTAAAAATGTGGAGCACACACACATAGCGTGCGTTTGGCACACGTGCACGCTCACCGAACCAGTTGTTACACCACTGGTCATCCCAACAGATGGCAGTGAAAGGAGGAGAGGAGTGATCGGGGAGCCATCATTAGTTTTAATTGGACAGTGTGACTTGGGACACTGGAGGAGGGAAACATTTATTCTTTTAATTATACTTTTAAAGCAGGAAACTTCAGAATTGGTTTTCACTGGCTGTGCCAATATGATGTATCCAATAAACATGTTCTTTGAGAAACATGCCTGCCTTGGACTTGTCATTTCTTTGGGTGCATTGCTTGGAACCCTGAGAGTTATGTTAAAATGAATAAAAGTATGACCATTCAGTGGAGTTCCTTAGAAACAAATTATATATTTACTTGTCCAGTAAAAATAGAAATTAAAAACAGAATAGACAGAAAACAAAGTATACTATAATGACATAATCCTATAAGGGCAGATCCCCCTTTTTTTATTCACAGACATAAGTTTTCTGCAGAAGTTCATCATAAAAGAAGTCCATAGTATACTGGCTCATAACTATTCAACGTGCTATGGATTTATTTAGAACAAATTTGAATGTATACCCATTATGTGTGTAATTGATTGATTATGTACTATCAAGTTGGTATTGAAACTCAATAGATTTTTATCCATGACCATCGTTTCCCTAACCTGGTATTTCAAGTCTTCCACCAGGCGGAGCTGATAAAATGGTTCCGCCCCAGGTGCCAGATGGACCCAGATAGGTTCCTGATGGAGCTTGGGCCTTTTCCCGAGGTTCGCACACACGACTCAGTTGGGGACTTGGTGGCCATCTGGGACAGGGTGGCAGCTGAGGCCCTTGACCGGGTCATACCCTTGCGGCCTCTGACTCGATGCCAATCCCAATTAGCTCCTTGGTTTTCCGAGGAGCTGAGGGAGATGAAGTGCTGGAAAAGATGCCTAGAGAGTGGTTGGAGGACCAGCCGCTCCGGATCTGACCGAACACTATTACGATCCCATATTAGGGCCTATTTAGTGGCGATCAGGGTGGCAAAGTGTTCTTACATTTCCTCCCTTATTGCATCCGCAGAAAATTGCCAAGCCGCCCTTTTTAGGGTAACCCGCTCCCTTTTAGATGTGGGAGTGCAGGAGGATCCCTTACAGAGATGAGCTGAGGATTTTTCGAGATATCTGCAGGACAAAATCGCTCAGATTCGGGATGGGCTGGACTCTGACTGGGCAATTCTGGACAGGATGACTGGGGCAGATCTTGGTGAGGTCATCTGGGGTGAGTTTGATCCTGTGACCCTGAAAGACATGGACAGGATACTGGGTGGGCTTAATGCCACCACATGTTTACTAGATCCGTACCCCTCCTGGCTGGTTCTGCCCACCCGGGAGGTGACATGAGGTTGGTTCCAGGGTATTATTAATGCTTCCTTGAGTGAGGGGCTTTTGCCTTCCACCTTGAAAGAGGCGGTGGTGAGGCCCCTCCTCAAGAAACCGTCCCTGGACCCAACGTTGTCAAATTATCATCCGGTCTCCAACCTTCACTTTGTGGTGAAGGTTGTTGAGAGTGTGGTGGCATGACAGTTCCCTCAGCACCTGGATGAAGCTGTCTATTTAGATCTGCTTCAATCGGGCTTCAGGCCTGGATACAGCATGGAGACGGTGTTGGTGGATGATCTCTGGAAGGCCCATGACAGGGATTGTTCCTCTGTCTTGGTCCTGTTAGATCTCTCAGCGGCTTTTGATACTATCAACCATAGTATCTTATTGCGGTGGTTGGGGGGGTTGGGAGTGGGGGGCACTGTGTTACAGTGGTTCTCCTCCTTCCTCTCTGACCGTTCGCAATTTGTGTTGGCAGGGGGGCAGAGGTTGACTCCGAGGCCCTTGATTTGCAGAGTGCCTCAGGGGTCTGTTCTCTCATCCCTGCTGTTCAACATTTATGTGAAGCTGCTGGGTGAGATCATCCGTGTTTTTGGGGTAGATTTCCATCAGTATGCTGATGATACTCAGTTATACATTTCTACCCCAGGCCACCCCAACGAAGTCATTGAAGTGATGACCCGGTGCCTGGAGACCGTGAGCAGTTGGATGGGGATGAACAGGCTCCGACTCAACCCTACCAAGACTGAGTGGCTGTGGTTTCCTGCACCCAGATACAGCCGGTTTATTTCATCGCTGGCTGTGGGTGGAGAAATTTTGACTCCCACGGGGAGGGTGCGCAATCTTGGTGTCCTCCTGGATGTATGGCTGTCGCTGGAAGATCACATAACAGCTGTTGCCAGGGGGGCTTTTTATCAGATCCAACGGATCTGCCAGTTGCGGCCCTTTCTGGATCTGGATGCGCTTCGCACGGTCACTTCTGCCCCTGTCATTTCCCATCTTGATTATTGCAATGCTCTCTACATGGGGCTCCACTTGAAGAGTATCCGGAGGCTGCAGTTGTACAGAATACGGCCACACGGGTGATTCTGGGAGCTTCTCGTAGCTCCCATGTTACACCGCTCCTGCACGAGCTGCATTGACTTCCAGTAGCCTTCCAGGTGCGATTCAAGGTGTTGGTGGTCATCTATAAAGTGCTCCATGGCTTGGGACCCAGGTAGTTATGGGACTGCCTTCTGCCATCATCAGCCTCCCGTCGGCCTGTGCCCTTGGGGTGCCGTCAGCTGGAAGATGTCAGCTGGCGACCCCGAGCGTATGGGCCTTCTCTGTGGGAGCCCCCTCCCTTTGGAACGAGCTGCCCCTGGAGATACGGACTATCCCTGACTTGCGAACCTTCAGGCGCGCATTGAAGACTCATCTTTTTCATGAGCCGGTCTGGCCTAGTAATATTGTGGGGTTTTAAATTTGTCATTTTATATACCCTTGTTTTTATTATTTTTATTATTTTTAACTTCAGCCACTGATTTAATCTGTTTTTAAATTTTAAATTTCTTTGTATTGTTTTAATTCTGGCTGTACACCGCTCCGAGTCCCAGATGAGAGAGGGAGCAGTATATAAATTAAATAAACATAACATAACAAATATTGTAACTAATCCCACTTATCTTGCTGCTGGTTGTTCTCCTTTTTCTTTCCCCCTTTTCCAACATTATAGTCTTCTGCAGAGGTGTGTGTGTTTGTGTCTATGTGGGTGCATGCAATGAGTACCAACAATATTCAGCTTTCAAGATATGTTGCTAACTTTTAAGATACTTTTGTGGATGATTTACATCCCAGATGATGAGAGTCTCTTATGCTATATATTCTATGAGCAATTAATGGTCCCTGAAGCCATAAATAGCACTGAAAATCTGGTATTGCCTTATGGGCATAATTATATTTTTTTTAAAAATCCCAACAGTATTAAAAAAAGATTTATAATACTGTTTAAAGGTTATATGAAATCATAATGATATATGAATCTACTGTATTGCAGAGTACAGAAATACATTTGCACCAGGTTTGTAACATATTTTATAGGTTTATGCAAGCTTGTATATTATATTTGGCTTTATTTGGCTTTATTAATCTATTATAGTATGGCAAATGCTGTATTTGAATACATAAAATTTCATTGCTTTTTTGTTTTTGCTGCTGTTACTGAATATTTGTTCTGTTGCTAAGATTCTCAGATCTTAGAACTTAATCGGAGAAAAATTCCCTCTTGTAACTGATAGTTGTTCATATATGCAAAACAAATAGAGAACCCAGAGAAAGGAACAGAAAGAGACTAATCATGTATTTTGCTGATGGCTTTTTATAACTGGTTTTCCTATGAAGTTAACATTTTCATATATCTTCAATATTATAATAGCTATTGAAATATTTTTAGATCAGTAAAATGTCACTTGGGATATAGCACTTCCTCAGAACTAACTGGAAGCTACAATGCTTTGAATATTTAAGATAATTTACAAATAACACTATTTGAGAAAACAAAGTGGACCACTGATAGAGTTCCAGAAAATGAAAGCATTTAAAAATGTTGTTAATTTACAGATTTCAAATCCCACTGCTTGTTCCATACTATCCTTAGTTTGTATTTCATTCAAAACAACAACAAAAAATAATTGTGGCAGTGGCTGATTATTTCTTTTTGCACAGCTATCTAAATTTTATCATCCTTAGCAAGCAAAGTAGAGAAAAGGTCATGTCCATTTCAGGTAATTCCTGAGGAAAAATAACCATAGACATACAGATACAGAGAAACACTTCAGCAACACATCTAATTAAACAATGATGGGTTAAATTCAGAATATCATATAAACATTGTTTTTTCTAGCTAAGGGGCTGGATACTTTCCCCTTGAGTTCAAAATGAGTTTAATCTGTTTTAAGGCTGATGCAATAATACTCAAATGCTTCATTTTTCAAAATGGGGGTTGGGAGAAGGTGGCAAAATTTTATGGCATAGATAGAGGGATGATTTGGGGACCACAGGAAGAGCGGGAAGAGGAGGAGAAGAATAGGTGATAGCAGTGGTTGTAGATTTTCTATTCTTGGTATAACTAATATGCTTTCATTAGGATTCAATTTTTAAAACAGGGTCTGAATCCAGTATAGTGTCAGTCTAATGGAAGAAGTCTTTCTCATTGAAAAGATAGATAGGATTTGGGTCAATGGCACTATATGGTATTAGACAACAGGCATCAAGCATGCTGAAAAATACCCAGGCATTCAATGAAAGCAGAACAATATGGTCCAAAAATGGCCCAAAGCGCTAATCAAATGGGGAGATCATCAATTTCAGAAAACATTAAAGTAGTTCTTTTAAAATGTCATTATGGATAAGGAAAGGGTTATTGTACTCAGAGGTACAGTTCTTGGACTCAAGCTATTTTAAGTTGATTTAGGTGTTTGGTTGAACTTCTCACCTACTTATTCGACAATTCAAGTTGGGTAAAAACTCTTTGAAACATGAAAACAGAGTCATCTTGGAATTCCTGGTTTATTGCAAAGGAAACTGCCATTCCCAGATGAATGCCCAGACAAGAAATGAAGCTTTATTTATTTATATTTTGATTATTTAGTTAGGACTATCTTTATTAGGTTTTAATTCTCCTTCTGTCTCATCCCTTATTATAGGCTATCCACTTTGCAATAAAAATGAGTTATTTTTAGCCAAAATCTCAGCTCCAAGAAGCCAGTTTTTGTTTAAGAAATTATCTAACTCTTTGTTTCCAGTAGATGAGAATGGTGATTGACAGATGGAACACATAGGAGTTCCACTTATTGTTCTGAACAAAGATGAATGAAAACAAAAAATAGCTATAACTTTTATCATTTGTCTGCCATCAATGATCATTAAGGCGTCATGATATGATAGGCATCAGAATATTTGCAAGAGGATATTCTCTGCAGGAGCTGCATTGCCTCCTTGTAAAGGCACAAGCTGGACTGAACTATAATTGGCAAGCTCCAACAGCACTACTATCAGTCTGAGAAAAAGAATATCTTCTAAACAAATTTATTAAGAATTGGAAAGCAACGTGTGAATGATGTAGTCACTAGAATGTGCTCTGGAGTTCTGTATTTATTCTACATAGCCTCTGTCAGCTGCTCTTTTTTCCTGCAGTACTTTTCTAAATAAAATATATGTTTTGATCTAGATATCATGCTTTGCAAGGATATGTTGAATTATTAAGCTGAGAATGTAATTTCCTTTCATCTACTTCAATGTCTTTGTCACAGTCCAGTAATTTAAAGCTTCTCTATCATAAAAGCATTTACTTTCTACTTCTGTTTTGACTGTAAATAAAGTAAAAGTTAAGCACCATAAAACATTTTATTTTCTTTAGTTTCCTTTTAATTTTTCTTAAAACTGTGTCATTTCCCCCCAGATATCTATTATTTTGATTGATGTTAATGCCTGCAAAACTTTCTTTTGAAATGCCCATTTCATTTATTATAATTTTAATTGACTAATTTCCAGCTTTTGCGATTCTTCTTACAAAAATGTTGGCTTGTTGTGAAAACTTATATTAAAGATAATTCTGTGGGAAAAATTAGTCGAAAAAATCCCTTTTGATAAAAGATCAAGAATTCCTTGAAACACTGCAAGATCTTTTCCAATTGTTAATGTTGTGGTTAGTTTTCCTTCTTTCTTTTTCTTTTTAAAATATTCCTGAGGTTAGCTGGCTTCATAACTTTGTTTCAACAGGGTGTTTAGATCAGTAAGAAATAGTAGGAGGCTGAAGTTGTATTTCTGATCTGGTATCTAAACAGCATAACTTACCAGTACTGTTTCCATGCTATGCTTGGATTTGTAATTTATATTCATAGGTTTTGGGATTGTCCACATTTTATGTTATTTCACTTTAACACTTGGCTTTGATTGTTTCTGTTCATAAAATGGAGAGTAGAACCTGCTGCCTTTTTCAAGACTGTGGTTTGTTTTTGAGGTTCAATCGATTTATTACATCTATTGGCTTCATTTATAGGAATCACAGGAAGCTGCCTTTGTACTGAGAGACTATTGATTCATTCGGCTTACTATAGTCATCACTTTTAACAGTGACTGAAAGTAAACCTTCAGGATTTCTGCCAAAGTTTTTCCAGCCCTAGATGGAATTAGAGATCATCTCTGTAATTTATTCGTAGAGCATAGGTGGTACGTACAAAAGTAAAAAAGTGAAACAAAATCTCTATATATCCTTGGTGTGATAGATCAAGAGATTTTGTATCTGTAGAAAGTCTAGAGGATGACTTTAATGGAGAAACGGAAGATCCATTATCTAGGCAACAAACAGATAAATATAGCTTAAGCTCATAAAAGGAGAGACATTTACAAAAGACTATTCCTTTTTTCTCAAAAAGATAAAAATGGGAGAGGGGAACAGATCCTGTTATTATAGCCTTTCTAATGAAAGTGGTTTTAGGCCTTTGGGATGTCTGTTTTTTACTCTAGTTAGTATACTTTGAGGGCTGAAACGGCAATGGAAGAGTCAATCAGGTTTTTTTGATCTAGTTTAAAATAAGGATATTAGTTTCTGGTGATTGATTTTTTTTCTTTCTTTCACCAGGAGCAGTATAGGAATAGTCTGTCTTCCCTTTTCCTTATGTATCTTAGCATGTGTTGTTCTGTTTTGGACTTTTCAGGATTAATATCCAAAAAGCTTGTACTTTCAGTGATGTTTAACAATGTCCTTGAAATAGAACTTCTGCTGAAAATTTGTCTTTGCTTTCCATGGCATATTTGGCTATAAGAATAGATTTTCAGAGCTATTAGCTATCTAAGAATAGATTTTCAGAGCTATTAGCTATTATCGAAAATTGATACCTATTTATGGATGTGAGACCTTTACAAACAAGTCTTTAATTATTGGCTTAACCTTAAAGAAATGCCCATATAGTATCTTCTCTGGAAGTACTTACCCGAGCAACTCTAAGTTTCTACAAAAGTCACTTCTGGCATCTGCTTGTGATGCTGTTGCTGCAAAAATATAGATCTCTCTGATACTTACTTTGCACATTTAATATGAAATTAATGTTTATGTAAATTGTCACAAATTGAACTCAGTCAGTTCCAATATTTAGAGGAGGCCTGATGATAGTTATTTCTCCTTATAAAGTTTGTGGAATGTATGTACCAGTCCTGTAAGATGGACCAGACCAGGAAAAGCTGCACAGGAAGACTAGAACTATGCTTTATTGAGATAAACTATAGTAACAGAACTTTGCTAGCCTGTTTGTGTTCTAGCTTCTTATACCCTGTGGAAGCTGAGAGGAATTAATCTTGGTTTTTTACTAATATAATAACCTTCTGAAGAATACTTCTACCTTATATCTGAATATTCTGAATATTTCCTTAAAGGATATTGCCATAGTTCTTTAAAATGTGAGGTGATAGGCCTTGTTTGCAACAGGTCCATATTATGGAATTATCCCCTTCAAAGAGTCAGAAGATATTTTCATTTCTTGATCTTGTTCTCAGAAATATCAATAAAACCTTCCTTTTTTCAAAGACCCTTCAGCACCAACTGCTTGGTGCATGGAGTTCTTCTGTAAGTGAATAATTGTGTTATACCTTTTGATTATTAGTTTGCATACAAATGTGTATTTTACAAATACAATAAGTAAACAAATACTCATATTCAGGATATTTGTTTAATATGGAATAACTTTGTCCAGTTTTGAACAATAAATACTGCAGCAGGGTTTACGCACCCCAAATTCTGATCTGATCAAGAACTATACTGAAGCAAAATGAATAAATTTGACCTACGCAGGGAATAATACTAGGAAGTTTTTATTAATTCATTGGCAGATTTTTTTGGGGGGGAAATGAGAAGAGTTCCATAGAGGGTCTGATAGCCACACAGAACACCTTAACTGTTATTTTACTTCTTCTTATCTCAGAATAACAGTATTGAAAACTTTGCTCAATTACAGGATTGGCAGACAGACTAAAAAGGATTTACTTTATGGTTTGAAGGTATAAGAATCTCCATTTTTATACTAGAGTTATCATAACAATTGAAAAAAAATGCTGAAATGGAGGTACCCCATTGCTGTTGTTTTTTGAAGAAAGAATGAAGCAGCTTACAATTCACAACAACAGTTTCCACAATTGATTTAATAATTGCATATCTAAATAGACTATTGATTATTATTTTATGGTAGAATTTATATAATTAAGTTTGAATATCCTAGGGATATTTGGAATCTTATATTGTAAAATAGATATTTATCCTGTGGTGAATACTGTATAAATGATATTTTAAACTTTAAATAGAATTGTAAACATGGGATAACGTATTTTTTATTATTGTATTTTAATGTCAAATGAACTCCCTCCCCGCCCCCTCCCCCATTTTTCTGCCTCCACTTTTTCTCTTCTTTTATTTTTGTAAATTTTGGGTTGCTCCATTTCTTTTAGAGATATATTTTTGGCCATGCTATTGTCACTAGGCCATTGGTGGGATTCAATTTTTTTTACTACTGGTTCTGTAGGCGTGGCTTGGTGGGCATGGCAGGGAAAGGATAATGTAAAATCTTCAGTCAGAGGTTATTTACCCGTTCTCTGAACTGTCACTGCATTGTTTTGATTTGTCTGCTGAGCTCCCAGAATATACCGGAATGATTATCATGTTTCCATAGTAACAAGATATGAGTGTCTTGTGATGTTTGATTTGCTGCACATGTGTGCAGGGGAGGAGTTTTACTTTACTTTTTCTTTACTTTCGTTTGCTTCTTAGAATGTACTGCTTTTCTTTTGTTTCTTCCTAGTTATGTGTAAATAAAGTATATTGGCAACAGAAAATATGATTCATTTCCTCTAATTTATGAAGCTGATTTTTTTGGCTTTGACATGTAGTAGCAGAGGATGGTTTTGAATTTACGATGTTTTTTTTCTCTGCCAGTTGCTTTGATAGTGAGAGGTTGAGTTTTTAGTTAGTTAGTTCACACAATTCTGAGGAATTTGTGATTAACTCTAGTCAACTCTACAATGCCACGCAAGAAAGGAAAAACAAAGTGGAGAACTCGGTCAGTGGAAGATTTGTTATCCTTTGAAGTGCCTAATGAGGAGATAAGACGTTGGCAGACACCGCTTGCTTCTGCTACTCATCTGGAGGAAGCTGCCATGAGAGGACAAGAAATCAGGTCTGTGCCATTTTATGATGTTTATGATGCATGCTCCCAAACTCAGACTGCAGAAGCCCGAAAATATGAAAAGCTTGGTGCTAAACCTAAAGTTATACAGACAGCTGAGCATTTTTCATCCAAAGAGAAAGGTGAAATTTATTATTCTCCATTAAGTCCTGAGCCAACAATGTGTCAGAGAGCTGTGTAGGATTATATGCAACAGATTGCAGTTTTTGAACACAGCATACAGCAAGCTAAGGCTTTTGCCCTGTCCCTTCAGCCAAATAAGGGTGTGGTTGGAGTTCCTGAATCCTCCATCTTTCCTTCTTCATTGAAGCCAAGGGACCATCCACAAGTTGGTCACAAGAGTGTGGTGTCAGACCAATCAGAGCAGAGAGTTTTGCCTACATCACAGCTGTCTCGTGATATGTCTCGTAATGCTGACTCAGCTGAAACAGCAAGAGCTTCTGCGATTTCTAATGTTGTAGCACCATCTGTTGGCAATTTGTGTACAAATGAACAATTACAAAATTTACGAAGAGCTTTTACAATGATGTCAAGGAGTCAGTCCAATGTTCAAGCTGTCACACCATCACCAGCTGTACAGATGCCTTCAGCAGGTCAGCCAGTGCCGGCACCTGTGCCAGGTTCAGTGCCTCCTGGTATCCAGGCTGGCATTGCTCAACCAGCGCAAGTTATACATGTTCCTCTTCATCAATCTTCTATCATCCCACTGACTGGTGATTCAAAATTAAAATGGTCAGGACAAAATTACAAGGCATGGGTCAGTGAGGTTAGCATTTTACTTTGTAGAGAAGGTACTCACTGTATAGTATTTAATCCTCCACCACAACTTTGGCCTCCTGACATAAGAGGGTTGGACATTAAAGCATGCACAACATTATTGATGTCAATGGACACTGAACTGCAGATTACTTTTTCACCTGATGCAACTGCCCAACAAATTTGGGCTCAATTAGAAGCATGTTACCAGATATTGCACTTAGCATTAATCTTTTGTCATGACACGTAGGTAAAGCAAAACAGTTTCATTGGCTATGCATTAAGAAGTTGTTGAGATATCTGAAGAAATATGAAGTTGTTGTTAGAACCGACACATACTAACTATGCAGAATTATGTTGTTATGCAGATTCTGATTGGGCGAGTGATAAAAAGTCATGTAAAAGTACTTCAGGTTATATGGTGTTCCTAAATGGATGTCCTGTTTACTGGCACGTGCGTAAACAAAATTTCATTTCTTGTTCATTTACTGAAGCTGAATATGCTTGTGTTTCAGATGCATGTAATTCTTTAACGTGGTTTGATGCTTTAATTACAGATATCTGGACTCACCCGATCCAGCCAATCACTGTGATGGAAGACAATGAATCGGTGGTTCATATTTCCAAAACCCATTTCACAGGTTCTAAGTCCAGACACATTGACATTCGTTATAAGAACATAAAGCAATTAGTTAAACAAGGATTTGTTAAATTGCAGTATGTGTCCACACATGATCAGATTGCCGATATGCTCAACAAACCACTTGCAGCTGCTCAGCATTAATATCTACGTGAGAAGATGTGCCTTACCTGATGTCCGCTCACCAGACAAAGAAGGGGATGTCCTAACCCTAACCCTAACCCTAATCCTAACCCTAACCCTAACCCTAACCCTAACCCTAACCCTAACCCTGCGTTGTTTTGATTTGTCTGCTGAGCTCCCAGAATATACCAGAATGGTTATCATGTTTCCATAGTAACAAGATATGAGTTTCTTGTGATGTTTGATTTACTGCGCATGTGTGCAGGGGAAGAATTTTACTTTACTTTTTCTTTACTTTCTTTGCTTCTTAGAATGTACTGCTTTTCTTTTGTTTCTTCCTAGTTATGTGTAAATAAAGTATACTGGCAACAAAAAAACACTCATTTCCTCTAATTTATGAAGCTGATTTTTTTCGCTTTGACATGAACTGCTCAAAATTTCCACTACTGGTTCTCCAGAACTGGTCAGAACCTGCTGAATACCACCTCTGCACCAGGCCATGTCCCTGGATTCCAGGAAACTATTTTAGTTGCACTCATTCATGTTGACTGTTTCAGATGTAACATTTAGGAATAATAATTTAACATTATCTGTTGCATGGGAAATTTTTCCATTAAAGAAAAGGGAGTTGTATTTTATACGCTTAGCAATTTCTGTGTTTACCCATCTATTAATTTGCTCCAAGAAGCCCACACAACATAAAAATAGAAACCAATATTAGCCACATAATTAAAATGTAGTAATTACAATAGAAAGAGCCTCTGCAGAACCAACAACTGACCAATCTTTTAAAGGTTTCAAACCTTTTAAGGGGTTCAGACTATCCCAGGCAATTCTGCAAGGAACAGTGGGAAGTTGAAAAAAGTAGAAACAAACCACTTCCATTGTTGTCTTTAAGAAAATAACATAGTTGTGTCTAAGAGCTGTTCAAGCTTGAGTCTGATCTGATTTAACAAAAAGAATAATACAGAACATTTTTTAAAAAAAGAGGATATTTTAATGATAGAATTCTCCCTTCCTCAAGTGTGCAATTTAAATTATTAGAAGCACACATCTGTTATTACAAGTCTATTATTTTAAAATAAAAATTGTGAAGACTTCTAAAGGACTATTAAGAACACAGGAGCCACCATGAGAAAGATATTCATCAGTCACAATGATACAATTTGTATCATTTGACAGGAGCACATGAAAAACCATTATTGAACATAACCTTTAGGCTTGCAGATTATTGCACATAAACATTTAATATGATGCATAAGCTAGTTATTGTTTGTAACTTGATTTAAAATTCAGCTGAGCAATATTTCTTAAGGAAGGTTAATATATTTTATAGGACCTTGTGCTTTTTTAAAAACTGGAGCTGAAGCTGTTGCAGGCATTATCTGCTGGTGATTTCAAATGTGTGTAAAAATAACTGTAAAGCTCTGTTTAACTGTTTCTGTGTGTTCCCTCTTAGCCATATATTAGAGATATAGTATATAAGCAGTTTGGAGTTTCCAACTTTACTGTATTTCACAAAAACAGGTGGAAAGGTCTTATCTCTGTTTTGTTTCTATATATCAGCAATTATAAGTCTGTTTTCTCAAATATGATGGTCTAGTTTTTATTTTTTCTTATTTTTCTTATATGTATCCATGCATGTATAACTATGTTTTTACTTATATCTATTATCTTGTAAGCAATTGACAAAATAAATAAATAAATAATAGCTAGTTTCTAATGTATGGTCGTACCTGCAAATTATGTTCCAAAGTATTATAACTGTAGTGCAGGAAAGTATACTGCATCTATTGGGATTTCTCAGTTCTGTTCCAGTGCAGTTAAGATGGTATGGCTCAAAGTGATTATGGCTTTGTTACTATTTATTTTATTTATTTGATTTGTCAATCGTTTACAAGGTATAAGAATAAACATAGTTTTGAATACATGAGATGGATACATGAAAAATAAAAAAATAAAAAAAAGAAATAAAAAGAAACAATAGAACAGGGACACTAGGCACGATTGGTGCACTTATGCATGCCCCCTACAGGCCTCTTAGGAAGGGAATGAGGTCAATAGTATACAGTCTAAGGTTAAAGTTTTTGGGGTTTGGAGAAGAAACCACAGAATCAGGTAGAGCATTCCATTCTGTTTCTGAAGCCATATTTTCTGCAATCAAGTTTGGTGCGGTTAATCTTGAGTTTTATCTATAATGTGCTCTTGTTGTGATTGAAGCTGAAGTATTCATTTGCAGGTAGGACATTGCAATGTATGATTTTATATACTATATTTAGATTCGACTGAAGGCGGTGTAGTTCTAGGTTTTCTAGGTCTAGAGTTTCAAGTCTGGTGGCATAAGGTATTCTGAAATGAGTAGAGGAGCAGAGAACTCTTCTTGTGAAATATTTCTGGACTTTCTCAATTGTGTTAATATCAGATACATGATATGGGTTCCAGACTGATGAGCTATATTCAAGTATAGGTCTAGCAAATGTTTTGTATGCTCTAGGTAGTAGTGTGATATTACCAGAGAAGAAGCTATGTAGGATTAGATTAACAACTCTTAACACCTTTTTGGCTATGTAGTTACAGTGGGCTCTAGCACTTAGATCATTAGAGATAAGTATTCCAAGGTCCCTGACAGAGTTTGGATCCTCAACAAGGTCTTGACTATTTAGCTTGTATTTTATTTTCTGATTTTTTTTACCAATATGTAAGACAGCGCATTTATTTGTTGAGATTTGAAATTGCCATTGGATTGACCATTCTGATACATAGTCAAGGTCTTTTTAGATGGTAATAGTATTGTCTGTGGTGTTGAATAGCTTTACATCATCAGCAAAGAGAACTCAGTTGCTCTTAATGTGATCACAGAGATCATTTATGTAGAGTATGAAGAGAGTTGGTCCTAAAACACTGCCTTGGGGACACCACTGTTGACAGGTACATAATTTGATAGGACACTCCCAATTTTGACCATTTGTTGTCTGTTTGACAGGAATGCTTCTATCCAGTTATGTAGGTGTCCAGAGATACCATAAGATTTTAGTTTTAGTAGTAGTTTGTCGTGTACCACTGAATCAAAGGCTTTACAGAAGTCTATGTAGTTTGCGCCTATTGCTTTACCCTGATCAAGTTGTGTAGTTCGTATGTTTTTGCAGTGTAAAAGTTGCAGATTACAGGATAGTTTTTTTCTGAAATCAAATTGTTTATTAGAGAGTAGGTTGTTTGTCTCTAAGTGGAGGATTAATGATTGGTTAATAATTGATTCTATGACTTTACAGGTGCCACAGCATAAGGAGATTGGTCTGTAATTTTCAACTAGGTAG
Source organism: Bungarus multicinctus (assembly GCA_023653725.1). NCBI lineage: Eukaryota > Metazoa > Chordata > Lepidosauria > Squamata > Elapidae > Bungarus > Bungarus multicinctus. Next base: position 52,288,642 of record CM042846.1, on the reverse strand, counting down.
GGGTCTCCCTTTTTGAAGATGGGGATGACCGTGGCTTGTGACAAGGAGCTGGTCCTGAAAGATTTTTCAAAGATTATGTCTAGAGGTTCTGCTATGGCAATGAATAGCTTTTTTAAGAAGTAGGCACATATTCCATTTGGTCCAATAGATAGAGATGATTTTAGATTGCGTAGTGCTTTTTCAACAATGTCTTCTGTAAAATTGATATGTATTAGATCATTGTAGTTGTCTGGGGTTCGACTAGAAAGTACTCAGCTTGATCCATTGTTGTTTACAAATACTGTTTAAAAACACTAGAACTGCAGAGCAAGAGAACTTTGCTTAAGTACAGAAAGTATCATAATTCAATGATTCACATGGTTACTCTAGAACTAGGCAGACTTCCCTTAGTGCTAATCATAATCGTTGTGTTTTTCATGCTCATGGAGAAAAAACCTTCTCTCTTCCATAATGCCTTAGTTTAATGTAAAGCAATAACCCAGCTGCTAACACAAATGCTGCTAAAGCAAAACAAGCTAAACAAAACAAGAAAAACCCTTAGGAAAAAAAAAAAGTAGTTATGCATGGCTAATGGTGATTCCCACTCCTTAGAAACGTGAAACCATTTATCTTATCCATGGATAAATTAGATAATTTTCCCTATTAGTACTAATTTAGTGCTTTTTAGCAGAGTGCAAAAATTGGAAAAAAATATATTCAGCTATAGATTAGAGACAGTCAGAGTTTCTTTTTGAAGAATATTTTATTTATTTATTTATTTTATTTGTCAATTGCTTACAAGATAATAGGTATAAGTATAACATAGTTATGAATACATGGATGCATGTAAGAAAAATAAAATATAAAAGAAACAATAGGACAGGGACGGTAGGCACGTTGGTGCACTTATGCACGTCCCCTACAGACCTCCTAGGAAAGGGGTGAGGTCAATAGTAGACAGTCTAAGGTTAAAGTTTTTGGGGTTTGGGGAAGAAACCACAGAGTCAGGTAGAGTATTCCAGACATTGATCACTCTGTTGCTGAAGTCGTATTTCCTACAATCAAGTTAGGTGCGATTAACCTTGAGTTTGTATCTATTGTTTGCTCTTGTGCTGTTATGGTTGAAACTGAAGTATTCATTGACAGGTAGGACATTGCAATGTATGATTTTATATACTATACTTAGATCGGACCAAAGGCGGCATAGTTCAAGGTTTTCTAGGTCTAGAATTTCGAGTCTGGTGGCATAAGGTATTCTGCAACAAATAGAGGAGTGAAGAACTCTTCTTGTGAAATATTTCTGGACTTTCTCAACTGTGTTAATATCAGATACGTAATGTGGGTTCCAGACTGATGAGCTGTATTCGAGTATTGGTCTAGCAAATGTTTTGTATGCTCTAGTTATTAGTGTAATATTACCAGAGAAAAAGCTACGTAAGATTAGGTTAACAGCTCTTAGCGCCTTTTTGGCTATGTAGTTACAGTGGGCTCTAGCACTTAGATCATTTGAGATGAGTACTCCAAGATCCTTTACAGAGTTTGGGTCATCAACAAGGTCTTGACTATTCAGCCTGTATTTTATTTTCTGATTTTTTTGCCAATATGTAGGACAGAGCATTTATTTGTTGAGATCTGAAGTTGCCATTTGTTTGACCATTCTGATACGTAGTCAAGGTCTTTTTGAAGGGTAGCAGTATTTTCTATGGTGTTGAATAGCTTTACATCATCAGCGAAGAGAACGCAGTTGCTCTTGATATGATCACAAAGGTCATTTATGTAGAGTATGAAAAGAGTTGGTCCTAGAACACTGCCTTGGGGGACACTACTGTTGACAGGTATAGAATTGGATAGAACTCTCCCAATTTTGACCATTTGTTGTCTGTTTGACAGGAATGCTCCTATCCAGTTCTATCAGTTATGCAGGTGTCCTGAGGTACCATAAGATTTTAGTTTTAGGAGTAATTTGTCATGTACCACTGAATCAAAGGCTTTGCAGAAGTCTATGTAGATTGTGTCTATTACTTTGCCCTGATTGAGTTGTGTAGTCCATATGTTTTTGCAATGTAAGAGTTGCAGATTACATGTTAGTTTTTTCCTAAAACCAAATTGTTTATTAGAGAGTAGGTTGTTTGTTTCTAAGTGGAGGATGATGGATTGCTTGATAATTGATTCCATGACTTTACAGGTGATGCAGCATAAAGAGATTGGTCTGTAATTTTCAACTAGGCTGGGGTCTCCCTTTTTGAAGATGGGGATGACCGTGGCTTGTGACCCTAATTTTGGCAAGGAGCTGGTCCTGAAAGATTTTTCAAAGATTATGCTTAGAGGTCCTGCTATGGCAGTGGGTAGCTTTTTTTAAGAAGTAGGCACATATTCCATCTGGTCCAATAGATAGAGATGATTTTAGATTTCGTAGTGCTTTTTTTTTCAACATTGTCTTCTGTAAAATCGATATGTATTAGATCATTGTAGTTGTCTGTGGTTCGACTAGGAAATACTGGGCGTGATCCATTGCTGTTTACAAATACTGAGCCAAAGAATGTGTTAAAGAGGTTGGCTTTAATAGTGTCGTCATTGCAGTCTTTACCATTAGGTCCTTTCAGGGGTGGGATGGACCTTGAGTCTTTTAGTTTGTTGTTTATAAAATTGTAGAAAGCACGTGTTGAATTGGTGCGTAGAAGGTTTTCTTCTTGTTTAATAATTAGTGCATTCAGTTTTTATCTGGTGGCATAAATTTTTGTATCGGCTTTTGAAGTTGGCAACATGACTAGATTTGTTTTTCTGCCAAAGTGATTTCTTTTTGGATTGAAGCTTCCTTATTGTTTTGGGTAATTTGTTTTTTCTGGTTTTGGGAGTTGTTAATGGTATATGTAATTTGATCATCTTCTTGATAAGAACAAAGATATCAGAAAGATTTCCATCAAAATGGAATTTAAGTCAAACGTGGAAAGATCAGGAATCAGAAGGTTTCTGAGGAGACAGTTATACAATGAAAAACAGAGCACTTTTATATGCTTTCATCTTGATTCTTTTTTAACTAAAGCAAAAGGCCAACACACCAGTCATGAAGATTTACTACTTTTTTAAAGTGAACTTGAGGGAGAATGGTAAAACCAACAAGAAAACAGAATCTCAGCAAAACATTGGTCCTGCCCATGTTCCAAAAGCTATGCATTAAAAAACCTGGCATAAGGTAGCAATGATATAAGTCTTCTTTCTGCTGACCTTTCTCTGTCTCTAGACACATATTCTATATGAACATGCAGCATTTTACATTTCAAAGAATTTGAAGGTTATTTTTACCTGCCCTTGGATTTAAGCAAACAAGTCTTATGGTTCATCTTCACAAAACACATGTACAACCACAGCTACACATGTGAGAGTTCTTTGTTTTCCAAGGATTGGATACACTGTAGCAGAGCAGACTTTATGATGGTATAAATTTTTCCTAACAGTAGGATGTTGCTCTGGATTAACTCCATTTTCCTAAGCCTTTCAAATTGATATAGCCACATCAATACATCAAAGTCTGTAAAATGGCATATAATCCAAAATATACCTCCAAAAATATTTTACTAATTGGAAATGTAGTTTCTCCTTTTGGGGCTGCTGCCATGCTCCAGCCTAAGCTTCAAGCTCTCCTCCAGGCCTAACTCCAAGTTCTGCTCTTAGGCAATGTTGCTTTTAAATACTCCAGCAGGGCTCCCAAGCCAAGCTCAAAGTAGGAATCTGACCAGGATATGCTGTTTATTGTAAGTTGTGGTTGACCGAGAGCACTTTTGCCCGGCTATAATATTTGTCACTTTTCAAAGGTGACAAAGGCTTGCTGGGGTATGGATGTAGAGATGTATCTAAAAATGGTATGGTGTGGCTCAATTTGCCAGATAGCTGCAATACTGCCATGGATGCTTGTCAGTGAACTGTGAATGATCCCATCTCCTCTCAAGTTTCTTCGAGAACTCACTGGTGTGTTATGTGACAGACAAATGCCAACCTATCTTAAGTCTAAGATTTACAAGACAACTATCCACCCTATTGCACTGTATGGTACTGAATGCTGGACAGCAACAACAGGGCCAAAAGCTATCTCCATGCCATGGAAATGCAAATGCTCCATTGGATATCAGGCATCTCCCTTCTTGAACACATCACAAATGACACCATTCTACAACATTTTGGTGTGGCACCAACTATTAGAGAAGGCCCGGGAATAGGATCAAGATGGCGACCGGCAGCCCCGTCCGAGGGGAGCTCCGCCGAGCGCCCGCTTTTGCCGGTTGAGCCGGCCTCCCCCCTCGACCCCCATATACGGGAGGGGTATCGAGGGGTTTCCCCCCATCTGAGGCGTCAGAAGAGCCGCCAGAAGAGCCGCCAGGAGGCCGCCCGGGTGACTTCTTGGGGCAGCGGCGGCGACGGCGGCAGCGGCAGCGATTTGGTAGAGGCCGCGGAGGCTGCGGCGGCCGAGATGCTGGGCGGGGAGGCCGCGGCGGCCGAGATGCCGGGCATGGAGCCGGCCTCCCCCCTCCACCCCTATGTACTGAGGGGGTGTCGAGGGGTTTCGCCCCATCCGGGGCATCAGAGGAGCCGCCAGAAGGCCGCCCGGGTGATTTCTTGGGGCGGCGGCGGCGGCGATTTGGTGGAGGCCGCGGAAGCCGCGGTGGCCGGGATGCCGGGCGTGGAGGCCACGATGGCCGAGATGTCGGGTGTGGAGCCGGCCTCCCCCCTCAGCCCCCATGTATGGAGGGGTTATCGAGGGATTCGGAGGCGTCCGAGGCGTTAGAAGAGCCTCCGGGAGGCCGCCCGGGTGATCCTTTGGGGCGGCGGCGGCGGTGATTTTGCGGAGGCCGTGGAGGCCGCAGCAGCAGCGATGGTGGGCGTGGACCCCCCCCCCCCTCGGCCCCCATTCATTGAGGGGGCTTCGAGGGGTTTGGAGGTGTTCCGGGCCTTGGAAGAGCCACTGGGAGGCCGCCCGGGTGATCTTTTGGGGCGGCGGTGGCGGCGGCGACGCTGTTAGGGCAACCCCGGGGTCGGGGGCTCCTTGGAGGTCCCCTGCCTGGATGTTGGCGGCCCCGAAGATGGTCTACATGACATTGTGGATGCCGCGGTCGGTGATAGTCGACGGTACCGTGGCACCTGCGGGGGTGGTGGAGACCTCGTTGCGGCCATTCTGTGGCTGGAGGCCCCCCCAGGGATGCAAATGGCAGGGGCAACAGCGGGACTGGCCGGCCCGAAGGACGCCGATGACCTCGGTGGTGGTCCCCGATCCGGCGACGGCGAGGGTTAGAAGATCATACTCCTCGGCGGAACTACGGGCTCTCGGGAGGGTCCCCCACTCCCTGGAGTGGCCCTCCGGTCTATCGATGGCCTACCTCAAGGACGGTTCCTGGGATCCGGAGAGGTGGCATGGCCATCAAAAAAGGATTTTTAGAGGGGGTTTTAAACTTTTTAAATTTTTATTCGGGGTTTTATCGAGGTTGGGGAGGGTGACGAAGAGAGGGTTGGGGGATGGTAACGTATCGGGGCTAGGGAGGATACCCGGTCCGGGTTTGGGGGATAACCCGGGGGGGTTTGGAGTCAGCCAGGCTGGAGTGCACGTCTGGGAGGGCCCAGAGGGTCGTGAGTCGTGGGGGCGAACACAATTCGGTCAGCGGGGGGTGGGTCTCATTGGCACCATAAGTGGGAGGGGTAGATATGACGGGGGTAGAGGGCCATATCAGGTTAGGGGATCGCGTGCCCGCTGTCTCCAAGCGGTGGCGCACCCTCCCGACCTGTCTGGCAGGCCTGGTTGTGCAGAGTCTCAGGCCCTGAGTACCTGGCTGATGTTATGTAATGCCAGGTCCGTCGTTAACAAGGCCCCCCTGATTTGCGATCTTATTCAGGAGGAGGGTGCGGACCTGGCGGGGGTCACCGAAACCTGGTTGGGCCCAGAGGGTGGCGTCCCTCTGGTAGAGATGTGCCCACCAGGTTTCCAAGCATTCCATCGACCGAGGTCTCAGGGAAGGGGTGGTGGGGTGGCGGCGATTATTAGAGAAGTCTTTTGTCCTAGGGAGGCCACTGTTCCTCAGACGGCTGGTTGTGAGTCTCTCTTTGTGAAGTGGGGTCAGGGGGTTCAGATGGGCCTGTTGATAACGTACCTGGCTCCCTGCCACGTGTCATCGGCCCTGCCCGGGCTCCTCGAGGTGATAGCCGGGCTGGCGGTTGAAACCCCCAGGCTTTTAGTCATGGGTGATTTCAACCTGCCTTCGCTCGGGGAAACCTCTGGGGTGGCCCGGGAGTTCCTGGCTTCCATGACGGCCATGGATCTGACCCAATTAGTTTCTGGCCCCACTCACACGGGGGGACACACACTAGACCTGATTTTCGCCTCTGGTCAGTGGTTGAATGATCGTGCTGGGGACTTAGTTATAAAACCCTTGTCATGGTCCGATCATTCTCTTCTTAGACTGGACTTCGGTGCCGCCACCCCCCATCGCAGGGAGGTGGAGCCGAGGAGATGGTTCCGCCCCAGGCGCCTGATGGATCCTGAACGGTTCCAGATGGAGCTTGGGCCATTTCCTGAAACTCTGGCTCATAACTCGGCCACAGACTTGGTGGCCAACTGGGATAGGTTGGCCGCTGAGGCTCTGGACCGAGTTGTGCCTTTGCGACCTCTGACACGGCATAGATCCCACCTGGCTCCGTGGTTTACAGGGGAGCTGAGGGGGATGAAATGCCGGAAAAGACGTCTGGAGGGCATCTGGAGGGCCAGTCGTGCTGAGTCTGACCGGACACAGGTGAGGTCCTATATTAGGACCTACCTAGTGGCGATAGAGGCGGCGAAGCGTTCGCACTTCTCCGCCCTTATTGCGTCGGCAGAAAATCGGCCTGCCGCCCTGTTTAGAGTGACCCGCTCCCTGCTTGAGCCGAGAGCGCGGGAGGACCTCTTGCAGGGTAGGGCAGAAGAGTTTTCCCGATTTCTGCATGACAAAATCGCTCAGATTCGGGATGGGCTGGACTCCAGTTGGGTGGTCCCAGGGGAGGTGTCCGGAGCAGGTCTTGAGATGGTTATCTGGGAGGAGTTCGATCCTGTGACCGCCGAGGGTGTGGACAGATTGCTGGGGAGGCTGAATGCCACCACATGTTTATTGGACCCGTGCCCTTCCTGGTTGGTTTCTACCTCCAGAGAGGTGACACGAGGCTGGCTCCAGGGCATTGTCAACGCTTCGTTGATGGAGGGGGCGCTTCCGACCGCCCTGAAAACAGCGGTGGTGCGGCCCCTCCTCAAGAAGCCTTTCCTGGACCCGGCTCTTTTGAATAACTATCGTCCTGTCTCCAACCTTCCCTTTGTGGCGAAGGTTGTTGAGAGTGTGGTGGCGTGTGAGCTCCCTCAGTATCTGGAGGAAGCATTCTACTTAGATCCGTTCCAATCGGGCTTCAGGCCCGGGCACAGTACCGAAACAGCATTGGTCGCGTTGGTAGATGATCTCTGGAGGGCCCGTGATAGAGGTTATTCCTCTGTCCTGGTCCTCTTAGATCTGTCAGTGGCTTTTGATACTATCGACCATAGTATCCTATTGCGGCGGTTGGAGGGGTTGGGAATTGGGGGCACCATTTTGTGGTGGTTCTCGTCCTTCCTCTCGGACCGCTCGCAATTTGTGTTGGCGAGGGGGGAGAGGTCCACCCCTAGGCCCCTCATTTGTGGGGTGCCTCAGGGGTCGGTCCTCTCCCCTCTCCTGTTCAACATCTATGTGAAGCCGCTGGGAGAGATCATCCGTGGTTTTGGGGTGAAGTGCCATCTTTATGCTGATGACACTCAGCTTTACATCTCCACCCCAAGCCACCCCAACGATGCTGTGGAGGTTATGGCCCGTTGCCTGGAGGCTGTGCGGAACTGGATGGGTGAGAACAGGCTTCGACTCAACCCTTCCAAGACCGAGTGGTTGTGGTTTCCAGCGGCCCGATATAGTCAGCTGACTCCGTCGCTGGCTATTGGGGATGAGATCTTGACCCCCACAGAAGGGGCTCGCAATCTTGGTGTCCTCCTGGATGTACGGCTGTCTTTGGAAGATCATATTACGGCCATCTCCAGGGGGGCTTTTTATCAGGTTCGCCTGATACGCCAGATGCGGCCCTTTCTCGATCGGGACGCCTTATGCACAGTCACTCATGCCCTGGTCACCTCCCGTCTGGACTACTGTAATGCCCTCTACATGGGGCTCCCTGCGGGGAGCACCCGGAGGCTTCAACTGGTACAAAATGCAGCCGCGCGGGTAGTTATGGGGGCGTCAAGATACTCCCACGTGATGCCCCTTCTGCGCGAGCTGCATTGGTTGCCGGTGGCCTTCCGGGTTCGCTTTAAAGTACTGGTTTTGGTCTTTAAAGCGCTCCATGGCATCGGACCAGGATACTTACAAGACCGCATTCTGCCAGTAGCCTCCCACCGACCGGTGCGCTCCCACAGAGAGGGTCTCCTCCGGGTCCCGACGCCTTCTATGTGTCGCCTGGTGACCCCGAGGAACAGGGCCTTCTCTGTGGGGGCACCTGCCCTCTGGAACGGAATGCCCCCTGGACTACGAACGACCAGTGACCTGAGGTCCTTCAGACATGACCTGAAGACTTGGCTCTTCGAGCAGGCCGGCCTGAGCTGACTCAAATGGGATTTTTAAATGGGGTTTTTAGATTAGTTGGGATGGGGCACAAAGTTTTAAATTATTTTAATTGGGTTTTTTTAGATTTTATAGGGACAGCCTAAAATTTAATTCTTTTTTAACTATTTATATTTTGTATCTATATGTATTTTAGTTGGCTGTTCACCGCCCTGAGTCCTTCGGGAGAAGGGCGGTATATAAAACCTAATAATAAATAAATAAATAAATAAAGGTTGCCTTCACTGGTATGGACATGTCCTGACATCAGCACCTTCTACCTTTGGCAAGACTGCGTACCAACTAGAAGTCAATTGCAAGCGACCTCACTGGCATCCAAAACAGAGATGGAAAAACATCAACAAATATATGCAAGCTGTGCACCCTGGAGATGGAGCTGGCTGTGCAAAGTGGCGTTCAATGATCCGAGGAAGAAGAAGATCTCCTCTCTATCTTTTTTTCGGGGGTGTTCTTTTGGGGAAAAAGCATGAGCTGTACTGAATTTTGGGTGGGAAAATAGGGACGGGAAGTGTTTCAGGTTGGAACAGTGGTTTATCCCAGCTTCCTTTCCTCACAACACACAAGCTCTTTTTGCTTCCTATTTCATGTTGTAACATCTAAATCTCAATGATCAAATCACCCTTTATGCATTTTCCTGCACAGCTGTTAGTATCTCAAAATCTTTTCTATTTATTATTTTTAGCTGCTTACTTTTCTAGAACAGTTGATTCTGAACTTGGATCAGGAATTTTAATTGCATTCAGGAATTTTTTTAATTATTAAAAAATTGAATATTCTAACAGTTGATATACAGTATGAATAATTTGGAAATGTTTAGCTATGGAAAAACATAGCAATAGTGCTGTTGATAGAGTACTTTTATAGCAGACCAGAGGGAATTTGCAATGTTTAGCAGGTAGTTTTGCCATCTTTGTCACTTTTCTTCCACAATTAACAGATATGATATTATCTTGCAGAAATAGAAAAATAATATGTTCAATATAATTATTATAGTCCTGTTAGATGTTCATCTGCAAATCAACAATGAGAGTAAACAGAGTGGTGTTATAGTCTTCATTATCCCCATTTTATATCATTGCTGTCATCACCGAAGACCTCCATCAAAGACATCAAAGACTGAAGATAGACTTGCTTTACTTGTGTGGATTCCCAAGTATGTTAGAACCATGGAAGAGGCTTTAGGCTACAATGACATTTAGGAATCCAAGTTGCCAGGATAAAATTATTGGAACTTGAAAAGATCACTAGGATTGGCTGCCAGTACCAATTAAAATTTGGAGCTGTACCAGTTCAAGGGCCATGCTTATGTGTCAATAAAGCAGTAGGTTGATTTGGGTGGCCAAATCATGTTTCCTTTTAAAAAGATAAAGAACACCACCATCATAAGATACAGGAAATGAAAGCCTTCTCTGGTTAAACTGTAATTTGAGTAGTGTCTGAATTAACCTCTGTATTAGTAAATCTCCTGCGGAAGATATCTCTTGTGACTTCAGGTTTATGTCAGAAAAGAAAATCTGGACAAAATAAGCATAGTCAGTTCTACATTTTTTCCTAGCTCTACATTTTTGTCTTGAAAGAGTATGGTATTAACATATCTAGATTTAATTTTTCATTTATTATCTGTGAATAAAATGTAGTTTAAAATGACTTTCTGATTGATCCATTTACTATTAAAGTCAACATATATTTTTTTTAGAAATAAATGAATAAACTGTAATAAACCCCTGTCTTCCTACTTCAGTGTCAACTTTCCACACTTGAATCTCACAGATATGAAACCAGTGACAGATAGGACTGATGGATAGTAAAATATTCAGCACCAGTTTATTATATCACAGAATTCAAGCTGCAACATATTCTTCATACCATACAATCTTTCATTTTTATAATCTGTCACATTTGAGTCTGTTGCTACTTTATGACTTACTGAGCACTTTGAGGTTTTTTCTGTCCTTTGGTATCTTTTCAAGAAAAAGATTACTGGAGTGTTTTATCACAAACCAAATGAAATTCTAAAGTTTGGACTATCATTCCTATAGCAAGTTGTTCTTCACTAGTTTCATTCATTTCAGTTTCCAAAAGCAGAAGTCATCCCAGTCAAGGTCTTCTGTGAATGAAACTGATTTTTTTCAAAATCAAATATATTATCTTCCCATACAGAATAACTGTAACAATGACCTGATCTGGGTAGATATCAAAAGTAAAAGTGAATTTATTCAGATTTATTTCAGGTTCATAGTGGAAAGAAGGAAGCAAAGAGACAAATTTCCTCTCCTCTCTTCTCCTTTCCTCTGCTCTCTTCCACTCTCCTCTCCTCTTTTCTCCTGTCCTCTCCTCTCTTCTCCTCTCCTCTAATCTAATCTCCTCCTCTCCACATGTTGAAAAAAGAATAAATTTAAAAGAATAATTTAAGAAAACTTAGCATATTCTGTTTCTGTTTGCATGTTTACATGCACCGGTAAGCCTGTGCATAGCTCAACTATATTTCAGATCTAATTATCCCAGCAGGCCTTGTGGAATATGAACCACTTTATACTTTTTTTCATTTGCAACTTTTCCTGTATGCCATTATGATATGCAACTCTCATTAAAGTATAGAGTTGTTAATGTAATGTCCTCCAGAAACCCGAAATGGAAGTCTTATTTCCCATATGTCATTATTCCTGGTGTACAGTTATCCAACACAGGATTTTAGAACATAAACATCCACCATGTTGGCTCTTTTAAAATCTACATGCTGCTAAGCTTATGTGAGGCCACCACAGTTTGTAAAGTGAGTATTTTGTACAATGAAGGTAAAAGTATTCAGTCTGAGGTGCTTCATATTGCTTTGGAATCTTTTCTCGCACTTCCAGAAGTTGGAAGTACCAGAGAAAGCCCCTTAAGTGTTGTAAAGGGAAGCAACTCAGCAACTTCTTTTTATTTTTTAGAAACTGGAATCTGCCTTGCTTCACAAAGTATGTTTGAAGAGGTGCTTCACTTAAAGCACTATTGAAGCAAAGCAGTCCTTCAAAGCTTTGATTTGTTGGTTCCTGATTTTGAATGATTTATGTTAAAAAAAATGCACTTCTTATGAACAAGTTGACTGTATGAGTGGATGGTGTGATTTAAACTAGAGGAAGACAGATGCTAGCTAATTTGATTCAGTGCAGTTGCCCATGCCATGGAGGAATCCATTTTTGATAGATCTTAAAACTCAGTTCCTTTAAAAATGTGTGATGGGATTCTTTGCATTGTGATTGCAAAATTTACATTCTTCAGGGACATTTCAGCAAATCTGCATATTCTTTGGACAAACACTGCAAGACTCTTTAATGAATATGCATATTTTGAATGTCTCTTCTATCCTCAGAAAAAAATATTAGCATCCACTGGTCAATGTGAATAGCCTCCAATAGGTAATCCCATTGAGATTCAAACTCAAATAAATATGTGTAAGGTGTATACCTATATAATTATTTAGTTTTACCTTCATCTGTGGCTAAAATAATAAAGGAATATAGAATTCTTTCTTTTTACCATACCAAAATTAATTTCACCGACTTATCCTTTTGTCCGAAGGCTGGCACACATCTTTTTTTAAAAAGTATAATCAGGGCAATTGAAAGGATGCTAAGTTTGCATTCTTTTTTTTTTTCTAATCACTTTTCAAAATCCAATAAAGGATTGAAATGAGGAGTCCTTGGTGGCCTCTGAGCCTGGCTGTTTCTTGCAGATGTTTCATTAACCAAACTAGGTAACATCAGCCGTGCTAATTTTCAAAATTGCTTGTTAGCTGCTTTTTAGCTATTAGAAACCTTTGGGTCAACCGATTTCACAGCTCCAGATGAGCTTCCTTCAATCCTTAGTGAAACAAGTTTTAACTACTAGTTTAAGAACTTTATTTTTTTAGTAAATAGCAACAGGGTGATTAAAACTTTAATTTGAGAATGTTACAAACAGACTAAACTAAAGGTCCAAATAGGAAGCTACAACCATCACAAATATCTGTTGGTTGCCAAGCACCCAAATTTTGAACATATGTTGATGCTGTGACAATTCAAAGTGTGAGGTCCAGTCATAAGTCATTTCTTTTCAGTGCTGTTGCATCTTTGAACAGTTGCTAAAGGAATGGTTGTAAGTTGAGGACTAGTGTATTGTAATCTTTGATAACTCTTAGTGGACTTTTGCTGAGATCAGGACTGAAATTGGAAGGTTTAAAGGATTTGCTTAGAGATACAAGATAGGAGGGAAGAAAAGTTCATTTGTTGTATTTTTTTAAAAAAAGTGGTGTAATAAAATTGTTTATACTGGTGATGAAGAGGGAAATTATTTCTTCATGTACACTGTATTTATTTTCTTTTTCTTTTGATTTTTTTCCCCTATTTCTCTATTTTGCATTTTCCCCTTTATTTTCTGCATCTTTTTTTCTTTTTCATCTTTTTTCAATTTGTGTTAGTTTTTTTCTGTTGTAATCATAATCTTTAATAAAATTACCATTAAAAAAGAGAATGCAAAGTACATCAGTGTATATAAAAAAGATTGCATATACTGTAGTTTCTGTGCAAAATGGTTTTAATGAGGCCAATTTTCTCTAGAAATCTGCATTTTAGCCAGAAATAAAACCACATAGTTTGTATAGTAGCACTAATACAAGCCTAAAGACTTCAGGATGTATTTTGCTCCCATTTTGTAATGACTTCTAGCCATTGGCTTTGGCTAGAAGTCATTAATTTTAATATGCATTTGGGTGACAATATTTAAATTGTAAATAATTCTGCAACTCTGCTCTACTCCTCTTTTTTTCCTGCCCTCCCACCCAGTCATGTTTAGCATATTTATGAGAAAATTTCATAACAAGATTAAGCAGGACAGATATAGCTAAGGGTAGCTTCACATCATGTAACTCTGCTGCAGCATCGCCTAAGGTTTCTCTGGTTGCACTTTAGCACCCTGTAACATGTCACACCATAGATATCAACAAGTGCCAGTGCAAAATTAAACAGGAGCATACTAAAACTTATCTATTATCATATGATATTGTGTATATACCTTTAGGACAATTCACTCTCCAATAAACACAACTAAGTTTGCAAGTGGCAACATTAATTATAAACAGCTGACATTAATATTTGGGGCAGCTGTATTACAAAATGTCTTGCATATGATAAACCACCAGATTTTTGTCCTAAGGGAACTGTGAGTAGATTTAGCCTTCCTTCCTTCCTCCCTCCCTTCTCCCTTCCCAAACCAATTTCTGCAGATTTAGAATTGCAGTCTTCTTATTTGTTGTGTAAGAACTCTATCTCTCTCCCGAACCTCAATATTATCACCATCATCAATAAATATGACCAAATAAATTGGATTATGCCTCTCTTCCATTTGCCTCTAATTATAAGCTGCCTGGTATATTTTAATATAGCATATGGCTTCAAACCTCAAATTCCAATGCATACTGTAGTTATCACTATATCACCCAGGCAATAGCAAGAGGCCACTCTTGGCAATAGATACATTATGGACTTCACATGGCTTACCAATGCAGTTATGATCTGAAGACCTATGCCAGAAATGGCAATTAGTACATGTTTATATTTTGCATCTGATTATTTAAGAGCCAATCTAAAAGCCTATTTATTTAGTGACCATTCAAAGTTACAACAGCACTGAAAAAAGTGACTTTTTAACACTAACAACTGTTCCAGCATGCCCATGGTCACAAGATCAATATTTGGTTGCTTGGCAACTGGCATGTATTTATAACGATTGTGGTGCCCCAAGGTCATGTGATCACCTTTTCCAACCCTCTGACAAGCAAAATTAATGGGGAAAGCATATTCATTTAACAGACATGTTAATTTAATTTAACTTAACAACTGCAGTTACTCACTTAACCATTGTGGCAATAAAGGCAAAACTCACAATCTTGCTTAGCAACTGAAATTTTCGGTTCAGTTGGGGTCATAAGTTAAGGACTAGCTGTTTACATATGAACACAGACCTATTTATTAACTTGTTAACTTCAGAAACAGCTGCAGCATGTTGGTCTGCTTATATGTGATAGAATATGATGTGTTCAAAGGAATGCTATGTTGAGAAGGTTGGTATTACTTTGGTACTAAAGCTATACTCAAACCCTCCCTTTATAATTTTACCTTGTCCATAGACAGCCAAACTGGGAACAAAATGGAAGAACAATAATCATTTGTCTTTTACAAGTTGTATAGCAGAAAAGCTGAATATAAGACAAAGGAAAAGAAGGAATGTTCCACAGAGTAAAACTAAGAAGCAAACACATGGTAATATTTGTATATCAGAGGATGATATTAAATTATGAAAAATTTCTATTCATGTTATTTACAATGATTCATCAGCAGAAATGTATAAACAGATACAAAGTCAAAGAATCCTAATATTTTAGAGCAACAACAATGTATTCCATATAACGATTAGTTGGCAAGTTGTTGGACTTCAGGCCTAACTTTTTAAATTAGAGTCCTTTGTTTTACTCCTGAACTACTGCATAAGAAACTGGCTTTTGTTTATATTTGAATTAACATTTTATTAAGTTATTGGGCATGGCCTTCTTGCATTTTTCCTTACATATGCTGACTTAAGCTTACTGATGCAACATAAACATCCCAAATCACTTTAGGAATGAATAGAATAATTACAAATTACATTTTCATATTGGAGTTATTATGCATCTTTCCATATTTGCTTCAGTGGTTTTTGATCTTTACTGTATAATAAAACAAGGATACATAATATTCATTAATTGCATGCTAATTACTCAACAAGTATAAAGAAGCTTCTTAACATTACCATTTCTTATTAAATAATACAAATGAAGATCTTGTTATTCAAAATATCAGTAAAGGGTTTGAAGAATGGATCTCTAATTTCTCTATTCTATTTATAGGCAAAGAAGGAGATTCATGTCATTTTTTTCCTAGAGAAAAAGAAAAAGAAATCAGCTATTTCTCTTGGGTAGACTTTAATATTGTAAGTGTTATTAGTGTTTTGTTTTCAATTTTGTTTTGAGTTCCTACCATTCTCATAAGTGGTCATCATTTTGTATCTTCAACTAAGACTCAAACTGAACATGGAAGAAACTGTGGGAATCAATTAACACTTACCCAATCTACAAAGTCACAATTTTTATACGATGAATGAGAAAGAAAAAGAAAAACCTAAAGTAAAAACTCAAGCAATCTGTTTTCATTTAAATTTGATAAAGTAAAGTAAATATAAATATAAATTAAGCCGAGCAAGTAATTGTATGGACAATTAAAATAAAAAGTACCCAATGAAGATATTTAGTTTATCAAATTTAATAAAAATAAAATTTTAGCTCAGGCTTTCAAAAAGTATGACAGATAGTGCTGCAAAGTTTGGGTCTAGTGAACCCTATGAAAAAAACACAAGGTATGGGTGCCTCTGAGAACTGAAAATTCAATCCTTTAGGAGAGTGTTTATGCTGGGTAAACTGCAGTAGACCAAATGAACAATGCAATGCAAAGTTATGACAATACTTTAAAGGGAAGATGAAAACTTATCCCAAGGGTTTTATGAACAAATTGGGATTTCTGATTTATTACTTATTAAGTCTCCCTGAATAGCTACCATTTTAGCAGGGATATGTTGAAATGCTTTATCTGGGTAGTAGACAAAGCTTGGGGAAATAATTTGAAATAAAATAGGTAAAAATCTTGGTGGCGCAGTGATTAGAGTACTGTACTACAAGTCACTTCTGACTATCAGCTGCCTGCAATTTGGCAGTTCAAATACCACCAGGCTCAAGGTTGACTCAGCCTTTCATTCTTCCGAGGTAGGTAAAGTGAGGATTCAGATTGCTGGGGTCAATATGCTAACTCTGTCAAACCACTTAGAGAGGGCTATAAAGTACTATAAAGCGGAATATAAGTCTAAGTGCTATTGCTATTGTTAAAGTGTATACATATTTTTGCCAAATAGAATCTGAATGTTTGTGAAACTGAGACTTAAACCATCAAGGAGCATCTGGCATGCTGAGAAGGATATAATTAAAAAACCCAGCAACAACAAATAACAAAGGCAATAGATTTTGTTGCAAGCAATCAAGAGATATATAACTGTATTTCAGGCAATGATCTCTCCTTGACACCACATCTTTTAAAATTTCCTTTAGGACAGTACTTGGATCTGTAATTTGACTATATGTATGTAGATATGTGTATACCTTGGAGTCAATACTTATTGCTGCCTGGACAATCTGCCCTGTTTTTTTGGGAAGATTTTGGTAAGTGATTTGCTATTGTCTTCTTCCTAAAGCTGAGAGAGACTGACTAAGCTAAGGTCACTCAGCTATCTTCATGCCTAAAGCATGTCTAAATTCATGGTCTCCCAGATTCTAGCCTGGTGCATTAACTACTACACCAGCTTGGCTGTCTTATGTCTTTAGTAAAACCTAATTAAAATATCTACTAATTCTTCTGAATTATCAAATAGGAAAACACATAAAGGTATTCAGCATAGGGTGAAACAAATTCAGAGCCAGAAAAAAAGAAAAAAGAAAAGAAAAAGAAAGAACAAAATGGAAAGAATATGCAACAGATTTCTTTACAATATTTCCACTGTAGCTTTAAATAGAAAAATAGCTTAGCAAAATAATTAAGGGGCAAATTGGTTTATAAGCCTCCCTAAACATTTTACTGTGTATGTATGTACATATTATAGTGTGTTGTTCATATTTGAAAGCCATGACAGCTAAATAATATAAAACACAGAGATTTGTTCCATCTGTTACCTAGGATGAATGAATACTAAAGATAGAATTAACATCTCAGTTTGATGTTTATAGGTCAGAATAGTAAATTATCTGGGAACAGGTGGAAGACCTACTTGTTCTCTATAAGCTGTATTGAAACAAGTTTATTTTGATTACATCTGAAGTCATGCCAATTTTTGTGCAATGATAAAAATAGATTGCTTGGTCCTGCAATTAACTGAACCTGCTCAAAAAGTCCAGTGAACACATGGACACAGGCCTCAAATATAATAAAAGCCAGCTGTTTTAGAATAGGAAAACTGATTTCTCAGTTTTCAGAGGAGGAGTCTCTCCCTCCTTCCCCATCCTATCAGATTTCTCAGAAGAATCATGTTACAGGTTTTATCCTTTAAAGAGTGTCATCTGGTAGGAGTCAGAAAATGAGACTTTTCTGCTCCGTACATCAACATCTCTCAGAGATCAGCATGACCCCAACCCTGTTGGCCTTTCACAAAGCCCTGGAGATATGGATTGGCTCCTGGGTATGTGGTTGGAGTATCAATTGGAGACCATGAAGTGGTTGCATTGATGGTGATTGCTTTTAATCTTGGTTCGAGATGGCATATTTATTTTGTAGTCTCCTATATGTATTTTCTGCTGGTTTTAATTGTTATGAGCTACCCAGAGCCAATTATCTAAGGTAGGTGGCCATATAAATGGAAATAAATAAATAAATAACAACGAATAGAAAACATGATGTTTTTGTTATTTGAAAAATCTTGGGAGACCAAATTCTGAAGTCTACACCATCTTAGCTTAATAACAATAATTAATTCATTTTTCCTCATTTTCTCAGCGTATTGCACATTCCTTTCTGAAAAGGAACTTCAATAAATAGGTTTATATTAAATTGGTCTACTTAAAATGCAAGTGTCATTTTCAACGGTATTTATATGTTCCCATCTTATCCAGCTTTTTATCAAGTTACAGAGCTTCTACCTTGGGCCCAGTGCTGAAGAATTTTGTCTCTAATGACAAATCAAGATACAACAAATGCAAATTAGAATTACCTTGCATTTTCAGTTTGGTTTACATTTCCATCAATATTAATAGCAAAATATTTACAGTTCTGTGCAAGGAAAGAAACCATGGCCTCTTTTGGATAGCATCCAGTTTTAGCAGTTACATTACTGCCAAAATATTTATTATCAGAAGGCTATGTAAATACAAATACAAAGTAAATGATCATGACACCTACTGTTTGAGAATCCACAAGCTCTGTAGTCTCTGCAAATATTTTCTCCTGCAGGATCCAATCTGGATTGGTCACCAGGACCAGAAGTTTAGTCTTCCAAACTTTTGGAATTGTGCTAGAGCCCATCCTCAAGAAATTTCTCTCTCAATCAGAATACAACTTTCCCCCCTTATATGTTATTTTACCAAATATAATTCTAAGTTACAGTGTAGTACATAGTGGGCAAACTATGCATAAATACAGGTATTTAGGGTTTTTTTTCCCCAGATTCCTATACCACTAACAGTTTTCAAGTCTATGATTCAAAACTCAGTGAAAATAACCAAAACAACTGATCCACCATAGCTAGATAAGAAACTTTACTGTTCACTAGGATGATACCATATTAAGCAATTGACTGTCTTCACTCCATCAAATATGAATCCTTCATGTACCAATTTAAATATAATGAGCCTTTTTCTTATTTTTCCATAGTTTAATTAACATTTTGTCTTGTGCTTTTCAGTTTTGGAAATTGTGAAGATATCTGTTGGTTGTGGCCTTGAGAAATTATAGCTCCTAACATACAGTGATTCCTATGTTGTAAAAAAACCAATCTTGCTGAACAAGCCTAGATAAAACAATAGGAACACCAAATTTAATTGCCATCTCTTTTCACTTGGAGACATGTTAGCTCAACATATTTAGAAATGTATATCTTTGGCCTTAATGACAGATTGTCTTGTAGATGGAGACATGGGGACACTAGGTTTTGATATCTGTCCACTACTTTCTAACATGCCATTCAGAGCAATTATTGTCAGCATAAATGTACTGGGACAGACATATGGCTGTTCTTTCTGATGCCTGCATCAGAGGACACTAGCAGCCTTCATGTGTATCTCCTATGCACTATGCCTTGTTCAAAGGAATCCTGTAAGATAGAAATTTAATGTGGGAGGCAGCAGAGGACCATAAAATAAAGGCACCATAATTGATATTTATATGTCTTTTTTAAAAAAAACCACAAAATGGTTTTCACTTAAAAAAAAAAGGATGGATAATAAAAAATATAAACTTCAGAAGATTGGTAAAAGTAGATGAGTTAAATAATAATAATAATAGCCAACTATCCCTATATTCTTATCATTTCTAAGTGTACCATAGAATTGCTCAGTCTAAGAAGTCATGGAGTACTTAAGTCTCCAGGGCTGTTAAACAACCATCAGTCATGATTACAAATGTTTCACTCAAACAAATATAAGGATTATTTGATAGTGTAGATATATGGGGCAAAGCTGTCCTGGGTGTCTAAATGATTGCCATAAATACCAGAGAATAGTCAATACACTCAAGAGAAAACTAATGAGCTTCTGTGAAGAGGACTAGGTAATCAACAGGGATTCAGTGACTTCACATGCATCAAAATGAAACACAATGTGATAGAAGGTAAAAATGGTCTTATAGTGATTTTCTCCCCTTCATCTTCATAAAAAAAAAAAAAAGGAAGTCTGTGCCTCCAGGAAAAATAAAGATAACAGAATTGCAGCTGAGCCTCTATGGAAAGGTAATTTTTAGCCGTGAAAATTGCTTTTCATTTCTTTGTCTGAGGGAAAAACACAAGGTTCTACAAGGAAATAAACTATAGATCATCTGGTTTTAATAAACACTTCAGACATTTTGCATGTTGTGCTTCAATGGTTACTTATGCCATTTCTACTAGCTCTGTGTGAGCTTGGTATTGGACCACGCCTACTGTGCAAAGAGGTCAACACACACACACATGCACACACACACATGCACACACAGGCAGGAATGCAAAGCACAATTTTCAGCACCCCCAGAAAGTTACTTCTGGAGCAAATTGGAGGAGGAAGAATGATGCCAGTTCAAAAATATGAAACTTTTCCATAGAATTTTGACAGTTTTTATGTATAATAATATTAAAATGTAACAATATTTAACAATTGTTTTAGGCATATTAGGAAAGAGGACGGAAGGATTTTTTGGCTGCCTGTGGTAATTCTGTTTAAGTAAGGAAATATCTCTGAAACGATGACAAAATAGGTCGCGGATTGTCTAGCTATATACAAAAATATCCAGAGAGAACTGTACAGACTTGCTGGCATATACATTTCCTCCTTCAAGTGGATATAGACAAAGATAAATTCTAAATTGTTTTAATGCACGTGAATTGGGCTTTTGGAACCCATTTTTCTATGGATAAAAAAAATGCCAGTAATTTTCATCTTTGTATTATCTAAAAATTGTAAGAGTTCAGAATATCAAAGAGCAAAAGCCTTCTTAATTGCTTAAACATTTCAAAATGGCTTTTCTAATGTGGCCAATGTGTGAATAAACATATAGATCCTTTGCCTTTGTTTATTGATGAGTCTGACCTTTGCAAAGATAGCTGGGAATATAAATGAGTGCTGCCTCTGAAAGCTTTTCATAAAGTTAACACACTCGTAGAACAGGCTGCTATTAACAGTTCTGCCAGATGGTTTGTACCTGCAAGCTCTGCAATAATTACAAGAACATCATCATATTTGTGGTCTTTCATCACCTTGAATATTTTTATTATACTTGTGAAGATATCTTTAAACATTTTAAATGAAAGTGGGAAGATTTCATTTGGGCGAGAAACATCAATCAGAAAATTGCAAATAGAGAGAAAAAAAAAAGAATAATTCTGTACTAATTCTCAGTTGATTCTTTGAAAGTTAGGCTGACAAATCTATTAGTTGAACTCCAACAGAATTGAGACGTGTCAAGCATCTACCCCTTTAGTTTCTAAATCTATAATATTGCCTTTCACGTTTAGTAGGGATGTGCAAAAGAGATGGAATTTGCATTGATGAAGGATTCGGTGTCATAGATGCAGTGAATATTGATGCACTATGAAATTTCATTTGGCACTTTTATTAAATAAAAAGGGTTTCTACACATGCCTTGCAAAGGGCACATAGAAACCTGTTCTAGTGATCTCAATAAGTCTGTGCCTTCAGGAGCTGAAAATTGTAATTGCTAGAGGAGGCCTCAGAAATCAGACAAACCAAAGCAATATGACCAGGTATTAATGTATAGTGGTAAAAGACCAGCATAAGGAAGATGGGGATACCCAAAAATTTAATATATAAAAGATACAAAAATAAAATTATACAAAAAGCTAAAAACAATAAAAAACCATGTAATTTTCAGGCGCATGTGTATGTTTGCTTTGGAAAACAACTTCAGAATAATGGCTCACTTGAATCATTGTCAAAACAAATAATTCTCCTGAGACATTGCACAAGTTTAAAATTCAGAGACACTTTTCTCTCATTTTACTGAACTCAGATAAATTCATCATATTTCACATACATAGCTTTACTTATATAAAAATAATTTTAATGACCATGATAACATAATATAAATGTCTTGCCATGTGGAGTGTGGGTAAAATATCAATAGCAATAGCACTTAGACTTATATACTGCTTCACAATGCTTTACAGCTCTCTCTAAGGAGTTTACAGAGTCAGCATATTGCCCCCAACAATCTGGGTCCTCATTTTACTGACCTCAGAAAGGATGGAAGGTTGGGTCAAGGTTGAGTCAAGGTAGAACTGGTTTCAAACTGCTGAACTGCTGGCAATCAGAATTAGCCTGCAATACTGCATTCTAACTGCTGTGCCATCACGGCCCCTAAAATCAGAGGTGTAACAACCAAGCTCTCAAAACACAGAATTTACTTTCATGGATTCAACAAATCCAAACACTTTGCTTTGCACATGTGTGCCTTCTATGAATTGATGGAGGGAAAATGTTTGACTTGTACACTGAAAAACAGCTGTTTACTAAAGTACTCATAGACAGCCCTGCTGCCTGAATCAACCACTGTGATGAACTGAGGCTTAAACTTATTATAAACCCAGTGCTGTATCAAGAAAGGTGGCCAAATGGCCACTAATGAACAAAAGAGGACCAGTGCAGCACTAAATTGTCACCAAGTGGATCATGTTACTTGCTTCAATAATTTCAACATTTCCTTCTCTTACAACCCAATTTTATAATCATGGGACAACTGGTTGGGTGTACATATAATTACACTTGTGCATTTTATTATTTTAAACACTTATGTGCATAGATTCATAAAATATATATAGCTCTATCTATCCTGATTCTATTCAGGGTGAGCAGTGTTATACAGAAAACAAATACAGGTAGGTTTCAATCATTGTGGTTATTGAGTTCCAAGACATGGTTGCATTGTTTAAAAGACACTGTTCAAAGTGATATTTCTGTAGGAAATGTAGTTAATTGGTTCTAGCTCAATGGCAATAAACAATAAAAAAAATGTCATCATCTTTTCAATCCTGGTATCAGCAAAAGTCCATAAAGGGTTGCCAAAGTAACAACATATCTTGTTCTAATCTTGATCAAATAAACCAATTTTATATTCCTACCTAACAGCTTTAATCTTTAGTTCATTCAAATATTATTATAGAATTTGATTTATTTTTACGTTTCTTTATCCTATTCTACAGAATTCTTCATGTCTTTAAGAAATCACATTTATAAATCTAATAAGAATTTGGGCCATTTTCTTGGTTTAATATTTGTCTTTCTTTTTGAGTTTTGAAACATCAGCCAGTTTTTTGTATTTTGTTTGTATATCATGGGAGACATCCCTTTCCAAACCATTCCTTTGGTATGATATTTATAAATCCGCTTTTTGTATATTTTCTATATTTGTCCCATATATTTGTGCAATAACATATTTTGGACATTGTCTATCCATAGAGGCAACAATTATGATTGACAATGCTTGATATTGGGCTACTAATTTCTATCTCCATTATTGAAAAGTCTGTTGTAATATTTTCAATGTGATATCAGTTATTTTTGTAGGCTCCAATTAATTAACACAAATAGTAAGCTTCTATTCCCCGCCCCCTGCCTAAAATCTTTAGTCTTTTACTAAAGGTCCATTTTTTAAAAAATAAATTATTTATTTTTGTTACAAAAATCAAAACAGATCTATTTTCCATGTAATAAAGGGTTTAAGCCACATATATATTTGATGCAGCTTTCTCCTCTGTGACATCTAGCATTTCTTTAACCTCAGGAATCAGTAAACCCTGAAATGCACTTTTTCTCTCTTTATTTTTCCTAGGTTTTTGGGGACTTCCAAAACATCCCATACCACATCACTGGAATCCAGTACAGCTTAAGACTAATTTCTTGGTAAGGGCCTAAATTTTTATATTAACCCACCACAAAACTCACTATATCTCTCTTCCCTTCATTTAAAAAAAATCAAAAGAAACCCTTAAAACAAGAAGCCCAACAAAAAAGGCCAAATATTTCTGGCTCCTTTTATGATTCTATCTTTTCCTTAGATGTGTTCTTATAACCCTCAGAAACTAGAATAAAAAAATCATCCCCTGTCCAATTTGGTCCAGTTAGAAAGATTGAGATCCAACTAACAGAATTCCTTGCCAAGATGATGAAACTGATTGGGGAAGACTTGGATAATCCCAGAACACCATGTGGCATATTATGTTACCTCCCCTCCAAAAAAAGTTCCTTGTGCAGTTTCCATTTAAATATTATGTATTATTCATTAGAGAATGAGTGGAAATTATGCAATCCAACTGCAACTGAACAATTAGACTTGATGTTCTCTGTATTATAATAAGTTCTAAGCCTTTCCCCTTGAGAAGGATCTCCACAAAATTGCTTGGCACCTGGAGCATATGGCTTACAGTGCCTGCTTAATGATTAAAACCAGCATTGCATTGATAGAAATGTTTCCTGAGAGTCAGAACAAAAGATTTAAAGACCATTTCACACTATGGTGTATATCCTATAAATATGTGCAAACAGATGGTTCAAGGCAGCCTATACTCCTTCAAATTCATCAAAACCTATGTTTTAACAGTAAACATGATTGGGAAAAGCTGTACTGGAAACAAATTCTCTTTGGCCAGTAAAGTTTATTTTGTTAATTAAAAATTAAGCAAATTCCATTTTCTTCTCTCCAGCTTTGATGCATTGTTTAAGCAGTTTTATTTTCTGATAAACATATAGTTGGTCTTACTGTTCCCATCTCATCTACCTTTAATACTTTCTACTGGATGTAAGAAGATTCGATTCATGTTTATAGTACTCCTTGTAACAAACTATCTCTGATATATGAAAAGTTATCTTCAGACATGAAAGAGACTTTAGGTTTTTTATTTTATTCTGAGTGTGCTTTACTTAATAATTGTGAGATGGTTAATGTTGCTGTATTGCTGTCTCCATCTGTCTGATACTCTTTATTTCTCAGATTACATACTATTATATATTTTTCCACATCTTTTATTTTTGGCTTGTATCAGTTGAAAATGGTTCATAGGAGAAACTATTTCATGACATTTTCATCTGATTTAACTGAAAGTGCCTAGGAAGTGTGTTGACTCCCAAGAAATGCATTGGCAATAACAAAAGGTACTCTAGACAAAAGTTCATATTAATAGATAGCATGCAAATCGTGCTAATTGAAAGAAAAAACTAACATATTATATGTCATAACCAAGCAATCAACCAATGTTTTGGTCAATCAACCAATATTTTCCAGGCAGAAATTATAGGATATAGGGTATGTCCACCATCATGATAAAGATAGAAGTCTGTCTTTTACCTGGTAGAATATTAGATGGTATTGGAGTTTTCCGCTATTGTAGTTCTTTTAGCAATAATGCATTGCAACAAAATAACCTCTTCATAGTCTCTTAATTAACAAATTTAAACTTTTCATTCCATAATTCAATAACTTCATTATAGTAATGTTTTTTTCCAATCTAATTGTCAGCAAAAAGTCCAAATAGAGCTTTAAAATAATAACATTAACACATACAAAAATTCAACATCACTACTCTAAGCTGCAAGCAAAATCCCACATAAGACATAAAGTGGTTCCTATATTCTAGAGTAAACAAAAACATAAAGTTTAATATGACAATGAGGAACTTTCTCCCTTTCTAATCATGAACCTGGAAGTGTTATTCAGATTCAATGCTAAACTGATGTAATCAGAAAAGAAGAAAGGTCTTTAATCAGCAAAAGTAACTCAGTTATATCATTCCTACATCTATAGCCATTGATTTTAATGTAATTTACTCCAAGGAGTATCTTTTTTACTTTTTAAATTTTACACACACAGCAAAATGGAAATAATTTAACACTCTGGAGTTCAATGTAATATGAGCGGAAGTACTAAAATAATTGTAAAAGGCATTTCAAAAGTTTTCCAATACAAATGTCAGTTGTTCAGTGAGGAGAAAGAAGAATAGTGATTCTTTAATTGATTGCTGCAGGTATAGAGTCAGATATAAAGAAGAAAATACAGCTGAATTCTTCCTAAGTTCAATCATTCTATATACTACAAGTGATGTAAAAGGAAGGTGAGATCTTGTCTGGCTACTCTAGCAAAACATACTCAGAGTAAAAAACTTACATTAAAATTAAAAGAAAAAGAGGAGAATTTTACTTGATCTGGAATACGTGGTATGAATGGCTAGAACACAAAAAACAAAAAGGGCAATCAAGGGGGGAAAACAAATTTATGATACAGATTATGACACATACAATAACAAACAGGAATTGTTAATGTTAGTTTTCGACTTCCTCGTTCTTTAAACAATCAATCGAAGGAATTCATCGGTAAAAATAAATAAGTATAATCCAACAACAAATATTAATAACAGAATATTATGTTTGACAGAATATAAATAACAGAGAACCTTTAGGTAACAAGAAATAATTGCCACATAATATAATTTAGGAAATATTTAGCTCACTGTCAAATGTAAAAAAGTTTAATTATAGTACAGAGATTATTGTGATGTTTGTATGAATCTTTGTCTTTTGAGTTTGTATATTTGTATATTTTAATTTTTTGTATTCAATAAAGTTTATTTAAAAAAAAACATACTCAGAGTGACTTCAAAAATTCCATTGCTACAGAAGTAATTGCCTTGTATTTTATTTGATTAGTTCTTTACTCTATGACACATTGTCCACAGTGGATGGAAACCTCTATTTGGCAATTAACTTAAAAATATAATTAGAGTTAAATTTGGTTAATGTCTGGATGGGAGACAACTTGGAAATACTTGGTTAAACTGGATAATCTAAAATAGTCCCAGAAGGCAACAATGACAAGCCAGTATGATTCTTCTTCCAAGAAAAAGCAAAAATGTAGTACATGTTTATTTCTGAATTCACCATGAATCAGAAGATCCTAAAGCAAATTATAACTGAGAATTCAGAACTTTTTTTGAGGGAAGCAGTGCATTTTGATCATCTTTTTCCTGGACTCAAAGTTACTGAACATAGAGACTTGTCCTTATTCTTATTGCTCACCTCTTATGTATGGACAGAAATTTAATATATTCCATGTGACTATAGTTGGCAACTGGGTTTTAAATCCAGTTTTTATCAACCCAACAGCCCAGGCATCAAGTCCACCCAAGTTCATAACAAATCAGTTATATAACTGAGTCAATCAAAGCAGTTGAGTTTCCCTGTTTATTAGTTGTAACTAAGTCTTGAAAATACTTGCTAAATATTGTAAAAAAAAAGAGAGATACATAGAGTATATTCTTTGCTTTTGAACCACTGTACCCCAGGCACACATTTTCCTACTCGTATGTGTAAAGAAGTAAGATATTTTTCTGTTCATCCCCCTCTGAATGATTATGGTTCTTAAAAGAAAGAGAAGAGAAAGTGAATGAGAGAAGCAGGAGATAACAGTTATATAACCTAATGATTCCTGGAATCCATCAAATGACCAGATTTAGTCATACTATGTGAAGATACATGAACTTCTACTCCTAAAATTCACACACTAACATGCCGGGGGGAAATTCTGGAAATGAAAGTCCATACATCTTCAAGTTGCTGAGGTTGAAGAACATTGACCGAAATGATGGAACATTGTAGAGGTCTGTTTGTAAAAGTTAAAAAAAGAATAAGGCTGTTTAACAAGTGAATATGGCAAGAATGAATCCATGATGCGTAACAAACCCATGGTTGGGTAGAGAAAGGCATTCTTTAAACAAAAAGTTAAACAATTAACGGGGTTAATGAGATTCAAACAGGAGGGCTTCATTTAGTAAGACCTTAAATACAATACAATATACAAAAAATATTCTTTATGGGCCAAGTGTTATTGGACTCACTGTGAATTTTTCTCTGCTGCATAAATTCTAAATGTATACATAAACAATAAATAACAAAGTAATATAATCATAAGATACCAATAGTGGAAGGTAATAAGGAAAGATTAGAAGGATAATAGTAAAAAAAAAACCCTACTACATGGGTAAATATCCTTAGGTAGGATTTAGATGTTCAGCAGAGTGAAATTGTAAGAATACTTCAATAAATTAAATCAAAATCTCAAATGCTAAGAGTTTCCTTCAGACTTTGGGATCCTAAAATAAAACTTGTTTATTTTGTGCCTAAATCTGACTCTGATCCCTTCTACCTCTAATTATATGAAAGAGGCACAATAACTGCATATTCAAAGCCTAATTGGAAAGTTGCTTCCATCTGGTCATCAAATGATACATAGTCATTTCCTCCTCTGAATGGGAATAGAATTTCTTTCCACTTGTTATAGGTATAAGATTTTACACTGTACATCACCACCCTGTTAGTAACATTGTTTTAATGATCCATTTATTTAGCTTCTGGGCATGGAACAAAGAAATTCCATTTGACATTTTGTCTCAGGAAAAGAAACATCCTGGATATTAAGAAACTACACCTGTGAATTTAGAGGGCATTAGTTGCTTACTTCTACATGACTCTCTTTGAACAAGTGACAACTTATTATTGTGTGCCAGCATAGTACCTGTGCAGTTGGATTGCCAAGTGATAAAATATGTATATACTTCTATCTCTTGGTCAGCTGTCAGCCTTTGAGGTTGTCCAGTCAAGAAGTACACTCAGAAGCACTAGCTCTTATCTAAAGGTTACATTAACCGAATCTTGCAACTCTGAAAGTACATCTCTCCCTCTTGCCTTTTCAGTCCAAGAAACTAGGGATGGTCCCTTCTAAGACATTTGCTGTACTCTTCTTTCTTTCTGTGGACACAGCTGCCACTTTTCTGACCATCATCTAGTCAATGCCTCTTTCTCCTGACTCCCAAGGTTATTCCTATGTGCCATTATTCCAGTTGAGAAATGAAAATGATTCTTTCAACAGCCGATAAGCCAGTATTGATAAAGAGCTTGCCTAGTGGTTACATGCATATAGTGACAGGATCCCATTTGAAATTAATTATTTGAATGTATTAATATGCTGAAAAGCATGCATGCTTTTCAGAGGTATGAACTGAAAACAATTTTATGCAATTGGCTCTAACCACCATTGTTAGGCCCTATCTATTATAATTTCGGCATAATGTCAATCTACAGCTTTTGCATTCTCTTGAGAAGGCAGGAATTGCTCTGTTTGCATTTTCTTGCTTTATGGCACTTAAACTGAGGTAGCATTGTGTCATTATTGTGTACTCAATGCATGGTTCTCTCTTTTTTAGCAGAATTTTAAAGCAAACTATTCTTTTGAGACATTCAAACAGAAGTTAAATGGATGTTTATTTACTTAAATATTATAATTAATGTACATGGAGTCTCTGAAAATGTTAAGTGATTAAAATTAAGCATGTGTCATCATAAACAGGCAAGTTTATTTCTCAGTAGTTAGCAATATTAAATACTATAACACACAAATGAAACTCTATCTAAATGAGCCCATCTGTACCCATCTTTTAGTTTCCTTAGCAAGCAATATTTTAGAGATATAATCAACTGATTCACTCTGTCAGCCAATATGAAAGTCTTGCATTTCTAGCATAAAAATGGTTGTCATCTGTCTACAGCTTGGCATAGTTTAACTAAACGGAGCAGAGAAAGACTGAAGGAAAGCTTGGGGGAGTATATATTGTAAGTGGAAAATAAAACTGGATGCAGGCAGGCAAAGGAGGGTGAAAGGTTGTGAGCATCAAAGGGTGTAGGGAAAGACGCTTTGAATTCCATTGATTAATCTTAAATAGAGCCTTCTCTCTTTTGGATTCAGTCCTTCTTTAGTGGTTTGTTGTGCAGCTCATTTGGCACCTCAACATATTACAATAGACTCAAGTCTGGGCTAGCAATACAGAAATAAGGGATAGTAGTCTGATTACTGAATCAGAATGTGTTTTAGCCACTCTTTTTCTTTGAAACTGTCTATTCACTTTATATGATGATCTGAACCTATTTAATTTGACATGGATAAAACCATTATTGGTTTTTCCAATGGACAACTTATGCAAGAAGAAGGAGATGGTGGGAAATGAAGTTCTAGATCTTTCAGCAGCTTCTGATTGTAATAGCATCTTTCAATAACATACTAACTCAACTGCTGGTTGGGGACTGGAATGTTTGTTTCATTCTACTTGGATTTAAGATTCTGAAAAGTGAGGCTGGGAGACTGTTGCTAGCCAGTTTACCTGCTATAAACTGAGTAAGGCTATCAGACTAAATACTCATTTAGATGATAGTGTAACTGTACATAGCATGATACAGTATAAGATAAATTGATTGTATGCATATCAATGAGTAACTAAGGTTACCTTATTTAAGTGTCATAAATTAATGACAGATAATATTTAATCTTAACAAAAGTCTTTTAGCTGGCAGCTTGCCTCTTTAGGGTTATGCTGCTTGTTAGAGCCCCATTGATTCTGAAAAGAGTTATTTCTTTTTGTTGAGGTTTCAACTGATATGTTCTTTTAAAGTGAAAGGTAAGTGGATCCTGCTTCTATTCTCTGAGCTGCAGCCTGGAAACAATGGTTTTGTTCTGGATCAACTAAAATGCAGTGATGCACCTCAAAATGAAGTACCTCATCAGGATGGATCATGGATAAATTCAACTTCAGAAGTGGGGCACTATTGCCCAGCCATTGAATTCAAAAACTTCCTCCTCCTTGCATTATTTTGCCAATGATGCCAATAGAATAATTTCATTGTAGTAGTTGTAGGAATCATATTGATGTATTCTCTAAGCTAAGGCAACTGAAAAATAACATAGAAGAAACTGGCTTTGTGAACAGAACTTGAAAATCTTATGGTGGAAAGAGTGATTTTTTTTGTTCTCTTTCTTGAAAATAAATATCGAGTCTAAAATTGATAAAAGGGGCCTTTTGCTGGACCTCGGAAGGTTACCAATTGCCTTATCAGTGCTGCCTCTGGAAGTGATTGAAAGCAGAGCTGCTCTTGCAAGTCATGAACTCTTTATCTTGTCAAACTTATTTCAAAAAGCAGGAGCCAAATAAGGTCATAATTTAATCAGAAATCATTACAACAAAATTAATAAGAAGGCTTGATGCCAATGAGCAATGCCACAAATATTTAGAGTGCTATATTTCAAATGATAATCAAATAATATATAGAGAAAAAATTCCAGGGAGCCATTCCTGGAACAGGAAGAGATCAGGGATAGTATGATAGAGAGGGACATAATCAGTAGACTCTGCAAGTCTTGGATTTAAGCAGATGCCAGCAATCTGGTGTGTGTGATATATATGAACTCTTCCAGAATATACATACATATATACATACATACATACATACATACATACATACATACATGTATGCATACACACACACGCATATGTACATATACATATGTACGTCACCCAGCTGCCCTTTTTAGAGTGACCCGCTCCCTCCTAGAAGTGGGAGCACGGGAGGATCCTTTGCAGGGGAGGGCTGAGGATTTTTTGAATTTTCTGATGGACAAAATCACTCAGATCCAGGATGGGTTGGACTCTGACTGGGCAACTCAGGATGGGGAATTGGGGGCGGAGTTCGGGGAGGTCATTTGGGGGGAGTTTGATCCTGTGTCCCCCGAGGACGTGGACAGGATGCTGGCTGGGCTTAATGCTACCACATCTTTACTGGATCCGTGTTCCTCCTGGCTGGTATTGGCCACTCAGGAGGTGACACGAAGTTGATTCCAGGGTATTATTAATGCTTCCTTGAGTGAGGGATTTCTGCCTGCCGCCCTGAAAGAGGTGGTAGTGAGACCCCTCCTCAAGAAACTGTCCCTGGACCCAACTCTGTTATCTAACTATCGTCCGCTTTGTGGCGAAGACTGAGAGTGTGGTGGCACGACAGCTTCCCCGGCACCTGGATGAAGCTGTCTATTTATATCCACGCCAATCAGGCTTCAAGCCCGGGTACAGCACGGAGACAGCTTTGGTTGCGTTGGTGGATGATCTCTGGAGGGCCCGTGACAGAGGTTACTCCTCTGTCCTGGTCCTGTTAGATTTCTTGGTGGCTTTTGTCGACCACAGTATCCTATTGCGGAGGTTGGGGGGGTTGGGAGTGGGAGGCACTGTTTTGCGGTGGTTCTCCTCCTTCCTCTCCGACCATTCACAATTTGTGTTGACAGGGGGGCAGAGATCGTGTCCAAGGCCCCTGATTTGTGGGGTTCCTCAGGGCGGTGCTCTCGCCCCTACCGTTCAACATTTATATGAAGGCGCTGGGTGAGATCATCCGTGGCTTTGGGGTGGAGTTTCATCAATACACTGATGATAATCAGCTGTACATTTCTACCCCAGGCCACCCCAGCGAAGCCGTGGAAGTAATGACCCGGTGCCTGGAGGCTGTGTGGGGTTGGATGGGGTGAAACAGCCTTCAGCTCAACCCAGCCAAGACTGAGTGGCTGTGCTTTCCGGCACCCCAATACAGCCAGTTAGTTCCATCACTGGCTGTGGGAGGGGAAATTCTTGCCCCCACAGAGAGGGCGCACAATCTGGGTGTCCTTCTGGATGTACGGCTCTCGTTAGAAGATCACATAGCGGCCGTCGCCAGGGGGGCTTTTTGTCAGGTCCATAGGATCTACCAGTTGCGGCCCTTTCTGGATCGGGATGCACTTCACACGGTCACATCCTCCCTCGTTATCTCCTGCCTGGACTATGCCAATGCTCTCTACATGGGGTTCCCCTTGAAGAGCACCCGGAGGCTCCAGTTGGTGCAAAATGCGGCCGCGTGGGTGGTTTTGGGGGCTTCTCGGAGCTCCCATGTTACGCCACTCTTGCGCAAACTGCATTGGCTCCCGGTGGCCTTCCGAGTGCGATTCAAGGTGTTAATGACCATCTTTAAAGCACTCCATGGCTTGGGACCTGCGTACTTATGGGACCGCCTACTGTCATCATCAATCTCCCATCGCCCAGTGCGCTCCCATAGGGTGGGCCTCTTCGGGGTGCCACTGGCTGGACGGCTGGCGACCCCAAGAGTGCAGGCCTTCTCCTTGGGGGCACCCTCCCTCTTGAACAAATTGCCTCTGGAGATGAGGACCATCCCTGACCTTTTGACCTTCCGGCACACATTGAAAACATACCTATTTCATCAAGCCGGTCTGGCCTAGGGTTTTATAGGGTCTTGAATTGGTTTTAATTGGTTTTATTTTTTATATTCTTGATTGACCTTTTAGCCACCTTATTTAATCTTTTTTAATTGTTTTTAAATAGTGTATTTGCGTTGTGTTTTAACTTTGGCTGTACACCGCCCTGAGTCCCTGCAGGGAGAGGGGCGGTATATAAAACTAATAAAATAAATAAATAAATACGTACATATGTGTATGTATACACACACACACACACATACACACACACATATATATATATATTTGATTACAGGTATCTTTGATGAAGTGCTGTTCAGCAGCTACAGCGAACCATAAATATGAAATATAGAAGCCACTAACACAATGTAGATTAATATCACTGGAAGAACTAGAATGGCACCATTGTAAATAATGCATGGATTTTGCTCAAATGTAGGTTTTCTATGTTGCTTTGAACCCTGAGATATCATTGTGCTTCAGCTTGAATAATCTTGAACCATTGTGTTATATTGGATTTTAATGCCAGGAAGCTGAAAATCAGTTTGGAAAACAAATGAATTCCTCTTATCATCTTTATTATATTTTGCCAGGATCCATCACCACTTTGAATAATTTTTCAGCCTTTTTTTGTAAGAGCTATGCTTTCTATGCGATTTATAAGTAAAATGCCAGTTATGGATTAGTGCAGAAGTTAGGCTTCCATGTCTAAAATGAAATCACTATTTCAAGCAACCTACTTTAAATAAATCATATTTTGATGATATAGTTTATAGGCCTCCTGATCTGTGTTTGGGCCAAGATGACAAGAAAAAGTCAAAAGATTAAAGTCCTCTCATCCAGTCCACACTGTGTCTTTGTCATTAGCTCAGAGTTCAAAAACATAACTATTAGATATGTGCAAATGGCCTTGAATCTATCTTAAGGAGAAGCTTTTTCTCATAGACCATCTCCCTAAGCAGTGAAGTTCTTCATGAAGGCAATGTTATTCTACCTCAATGTGACATGCTCTTTTGATGTTAAGGATCATATGTGACGCATGAGCTAAAGCAGGTAAACCAGCTCTGCTTTATCTCATGAATTTACATTGAAGACACGCTTTGCTCAACAAAGGGAAGTGCTCTTTCAGAGATCAGACCTAATAGCTAATAACAATTAACGTATAGTGTGACTGCCACAAAAAGAATTCTCACTGACATCAATGTGACATTTTTTTAAAGATTGCATTCTTTTTCATTCCAATTGTTGTTAGGATAGAACAGAAAATCTCCCTTTTCTATGCACTATAAGCCTAACAGCAATGTCTCTGCATGAATTTATAATTAGTTAAAGAGAATATACAAACACTAAATGTAACATACAGTTTGGCCTTAATTGCCTTTTTCTATAAACAAATAAAGGAAATAGGATAACTTAAAATCAGAGGATAAAAACAGCTTGACATATAAAATGGATTAGTGCTTATAAAATATCTTTAAGATCTAAGGGATCTGAGTGTTATCTAATCAAACCCATTTTGCAAAGCTTTCTCATACTAACATTTTAAGTTATTAGTTGTCTTCAATGCTACTAGTCATGATGTCCTTCTGGACTGGCTGTGGCAACTGGGAATGTGATGCACAGTAATAGAGTGGTTTTCCCTCTCCATGACCAATTCCAGTGGGCATTGATAGAGTCAGAGGTTTAGCTCTTTGCCCTTGCTTTGAGAATTGCTTCTCTCTGGATCTTGTTTAACACTGAGGTCATTAGGTCATGGTATGTTTGGCATGCTGATGATATTGAGTTCTGTATCTCAACCTGTAGCTTGTGAAGTAAAGCTCTTGAGGGTTTTTTAAAAAAATAGTTTCAGGAAGCTGTGGGAAACGGGAAAATAAAGCCAGGAATTCTAAGAAAACTGGGTGTCTATGAATTTTGGCAGCTGTCTGGATATGGGGTTTTCTTATTTTTGTATTTCCAGATAGACATGGTACACAACTTTGCGGCTCTCTAGACTTGCAGCTGATTCTTTCAAAAGCAGATAACAGC
Source organism: Bungarus multicinctus (assembly GCA_023653725.1). Taxonomy (NCBI): domain Eukaryota; kingdom Metazoa; phylum Chordata; class Lepidosauria; order Squamata; family Elapidae; genus Bungarus; species Bungarus multicinctus. The sequence continues at coordinate 52,253,604 of CM042846.1, read as the reverse complement.
TATGGCTTGGAGACCAGTGGTGGGATTCTACCAGTTGGGACCGGTTCTATAGAGTCCTTTGTTAACTTTCTAAGCAGTTCGGAAAACCAATAGTTAGAAGAAATCTCCTTTTGTTTTTTTCCACCCTTTATTAATTCTTGGCAGTATGCCTAGACTTACTGTCCCCGAAGGAGATTTTTTTTAACTATCTTAAAGGGGAAAGGTTATTTTAAGCTTTTTACACTGCTGTTGGGAAGGAGATACTCCCCTGGATATACTTCCAGCCATATGCAACAATCAGCACTTCGAAGAAATAATTGAATAACTGGAAAGGAGCTTTTAATGACAAGGAACCAAGATGAGTGACATTCAGCAAGGCTTAAGACTTCTTGGCTAGCTAGAAAGATTGACATTCAAACGTGAGTTTACAAACCCTTTCTGAGTTTTGGTCTAAAACTGGTTTTTGGTAAAGTTTAATTCTGTCCTTGGTGATATTTAATCCTGTGTTTATTGACGGGATAATTTTCCCTCTTCAGCTTTGTTTGGAAGGAAAAAGGTTAATCTCCGTTCCTGAAAATAAACTGGATTGAGAAATTTGGCTAGTTCCTGTGTCTATTTGTTCTGGTAATCGGTTTAACAAGCAACAGCTACTTTTGTGATTTAATTATTTGTATTGTGTTTGAATTTTTTCCTGCCTCATGGTTTCTTTTTCTATCTGGGGAGGGGGTCTTCCTTCACTGCTTTTGTGGTATCTGGCACTTGTTCTTTTGGGGTGTACTTCCAAGAGACAGGATGCAAGCATGGCAATGATTTTTTTACTGCCTTTCTGGAGGGCATGTAACTTTTCCTTAAATCTGGATGATTTCCTTAGGATATCTTGTGAGGTGAGTGAGACCAGCTGGTATCTTTAAGTGGTGCAAGCGGTTCTAAGGATTGCTTTTCCTGGGTGTGCTCTTTCTGGAGAGCTTAAATGACCTGTAGGTTTCACTTTATGAGCAAGAGTTGGCTGCTGATAGTTATTATTGCATTTTTACTATTTTAATTCCTCAAGGTGCTCTGGCATCCTGCCTGTTTTGTTAAATTTAATTATTGGTATTTAGGGCAGCTTTTTGCAAGCAAAGAAGCTTTTTGTATTTTTGTACAGGTAATCCTTGACTTACAATAGTTCATTTAACTATTTATATTTGTATACATGTATTTTAGTTGGCTGTTCACCGCCCTGAGTCCTTCTGGAGAAGGGCGGTATATAAAACCTAGAATAAAAATAAATAAATAAATTTAGTTCATTGACCATTTTTCACACTTATGACCATTACAGCATCCCCACAGTCATGAGAAGCCAGGCGAGGAGAAGCACCCCTCGACGTGAGTGACATCGAGTTGGCCACACCCACCCAGTCACATGACCACCAAGCCACACCCACCAACTAAGCCACGCCCACAGAATCAGTTGTTAAAAATTTGAATCCCACCCCTGTTGGAGACCCTGTGTACAAATATATCTATGCATCCAACTATGCCAATGAATTAAAAGGCCATACTCATGCTCACTCATGCTTTGATCATCTGGCTGGCTGTGAGTCCCTCTTTGTGAGGTGGGGTCAGGATGGGCAGATAAGTCTTTTGATAACGTACCTGGCTCCCTGCTATGTATCATCGGCCCTGCCCGGGCTCCTCAGGGTAATAGCCGAGCTGGCGGTGGAGACACCCAGACTGCTAGTTATGGGTGACTTCAACCTGCCTTCGCTTGGTGAATCCTCTGGGATGGCCCGAGAGTTCTTGGCCTTCATGACGGCCTTGGACCTGACCCAATTAGTTTCTGGACCCACTCACATGGGAGAACACACGCTGGATCTGATTTTTGTTTCTGGACAGTGGTTGAATGATCGGTTAGGGGATATAGTCGTCAAACCTTTGTCATGGTCTGATCATTCTCTCCTTAGACTAGACTTCTGTACTGCCAATCCGCACCGCTGGGAGGTGGAGCCGAGAAGATGGTTCCGCCCCAGATGCCTGATGGTTCCTGAACGGTTCCAGACGGAGCTTGGGCCATTACCTGAAATTCTGGCTCATAACTCGGCCACAGACTTGGTAGCCGCCTGGGATAGGTTGGTTGCTGAGGCTCTGGATCGAGTTGTGCCTTTGTGACCTCTGACCCGGCAGAGATCTTGTTTGGCTCTGTGGTTTACGGAGGAGCTGAGGGAGATGAAATGCTGGAAAAGATGTCTGGAGGGCATCTGGAAGGCCAGTCATGCCGAGTCTGACCGAACACAGGTTAGGTCTTATATTAGGACCTACCTAGTGGCGATAGAGGCGGCGAAGCGCTCTCACTTCTCCACCCTTATTGCATCGGCAGAAAATCGACCTGCCGCCCTGTTTAGAGTGACCCACTCCCTGATTGGGCTGAGAGTGAGGGATGATCTCTTGCAGGAAGGGCGGAGGAGTTTTCACGATTTCTGCATGATAAAATCGCTCAGATTCAGGCCGGGTTGGACTCTAGTTGGAGGTCCCAGGGGAGGTGACCGCGGCGAGTCTTGAGATGGTTATCTGGGATGAGTTCGACCCTGTGACCGCCGAGGGTATAGACAGGTTGCTGCCTGTCTATACCTTCGGTGCCACCACATGTTTATTGGACCCTTGCCCCTCCTGGTTGGTCTCTACCTTCAGAGAGGTGATGCGGAGTTGGCTCCAGGGAATTGTTAATGCTTCTTTGATGGAGGACTCGCTGCCCACTGCCTTGAAAACGGCGGTGGTGCGACCCCTCCTCAAGAAGCCCTCCCTGGATCCAACTCTCTTGAACAACTATCGTCCTGTCTCCAACCTTCCCTTCATGGCGAAGGTTGTTGAGAGTGTGGTGGCAGGTCAGCTTCCCCAGTACCTGGATGAAGACATGTACGTGGATCCCTTCCAATCGGGCTTCAGGCCTGGACATAGTACCGAAACAGCATTGGTCGCATTGGTTGATGATCTCTGGAGGGCCCGTGACAGGGGTTATTCCTCTGTCCTGGTCCTATTAGACCTATCAGCGGCTTTTGATACTATCGACCATAGTATCCTATTGCGGCGGTTGGGGGGGTTGGGTATTATTATTGTTATTGTTATTATTATTATTATTATTATTATTATTATTATTATTATTATTCATCATCATCATCATCATCATCTCTTTTCTGAAAGACTGTAATCCAATTTTCATGGGATTTTCCTTGAAGACCATTCACAAACTACACCTAGTCCAAAATGCAGTTGCACTTGTAGTTATAGATATACATCAGTACATCCACGTAACACCATTACTTTGTGAAATACACTGATTGTCAGTCGGCTCCAGGGTGCAATTCAAAGTGTTGGCTATTATCTGTAAGGTACTATATGGCACAGAATTGATTACTTGCAGGAACATTGTTTCTGATGATCTCTGCATGTCCAATAAGATTTGACAGGATTGGCACCCCCACCAGATTCCATTACCTAAGCAGATGTGTCTTTGTGCAACAACCCATCCAAATGGCCTTGATTTCTGTCTGACTTCTGGATGCTCCAAAGATCTGGCTTTTCTGCCAAGCATTGAGTCAGAAGATTTTGTGATGTGTCTTAATTGATTGCTTCTGGTTGTTTGAACTGCCTATGATAACAAAATGTTTTATTATGTATTATGTTTCATTGGTCACTGTTTGTTGCTTTTAATTATCTGTACTGCCCTGGGTTGCATATTGAATGGAAAGCTATATAAATGGAAAAACTAATGTGCAAACCAATACTAATTTAAAAGCAGAGAGTAGCAGGACTGAAGAGAAGCAGATGTTTTCTCCAAGTGGAAATTGATTGATGAAAAAAATCATAATGTCTTTTAGAACTGCTAATATACCCTTAAAGTTAACAGAAAAAAAAATGACAGCCTCCTTACAGTGAAATACTTGCTTTAAGCATATTGAACCTTGCTATATGACTTTCATTTCCTTTGCAAGTGACAGAAAGTTTGGATTTTTTTTTTTAAATAGCATCCTTCTACTTCATAAGAGAGGTGATAGGTGTCAATTATTTATTATATGCGGTTCTTGGACTATGACCATTCACTCAGCAACTGTTCAAAGTTATGACAGTGCTAATGAAATACACTTACAACTGGTTACCAGAATTCTGGAAATTGCAGCATTCCTGTGGTCATGTGACTATAATCTGAGTGCTTGATGTCTGACTCATGATTATGAAGTAGCAGCAAACCATAGTCACACTGTAACAATATCCAGTATTCTTTGCTGGCTTCCCACAAGGAAAGTCATTGGAGAATCTGACAGTTTCTATAATGTCTACACAATGGGACAGCAATAGCAAGACTGTCAATGGACCTTAAAACTATGACCTCTACAACAAGAGCAACAACAAGTGTTTAGAATTTATTGGATTCCATTACATTTGTATAGAAAAGAAATAAGTTAGGATTCTATCAGATAATAAGGATATTGTTAAGGACAATAAGGATAAAATTTTTACAATATCAAATATCTACTAAGTTCTGGGAGAAAATAGTGAACTATATAAATATGAATGTGCAACAGAACCAAACTTCACATATTTTAAATGTTTATATTTTTTATTTTAACTGTGTATATTTTTTAATTATTATTTTTTATGTTTTTTGTATACTGATACTAGAGTGCTTTTTGTGAGAATAACAGTCATCTAAACATGATAAATAAATAAATAAACTCTTTTCAATACCTGCTACATGGAATTGGACAACTAGATAAAGTAAAATGATTTCCATGCTTTTACTACCTTGTTTCCTTGAAAATAAGACCCTGTCTTATATTTTTTCCCACCAAAAAAGGCAGCAGGTCTTATTTTCAGGGGATGTCATCCACTGACTAACCTCACTTGCGTTTGTCACCCCTGGCCTCCTTTTTGCTGTCAGAGGCCTTCTTCTGCAGCTAGCAAGGCTTTCCTGAAGGCTACTGCAGCCAATAACAGCTCCGGATAGATCCAGAGCTTTGTTATCAGTTACAGAGGCCTTCAGGAAAGCCTTGCCAGTCTTGCACGCTACAGAAGAAATAGGTTAGCAAGGCAGGTGTTGGGGTGTGCAGGGCTTGGCTACAACTGTTCAAAGGTAAGTAGTAGGGCAGCTCCACCCCCCATCTCCACCCTAGCTTAATTTTTACTCTGGAATGGGTGGGATGTTAATTAGGGCTTACTTCTGGAGGGGAGGGCTTATACTGGGCACATGTGTAAAAATCAAGCTAGGACTTACTTTCAGGGTAACTTGTATTTTCAGGGAAACTGGGTATAGCCAATAAACCACAGCATTGGAAAGACAAATATATGGCTCCACTCACTCACTGGATTGAAGACCTGATTACTCTTGCCATGTATGAATGGATTGCTTATAAACATAGACTTTATATGGACAAGTGTAATGAAATATGGATCCTCTTTATAAAAATATAGTAGGTTAAAAGAAAGTGAAGCAAATTAATTATATTAGAAATAAATATATATGCACTTAAAATGAAATTCTACCCATACAAATACATACACATAAATATACATTTGCTGTATATATACATGTATATGCATACACACATGCATACATATAGATATCTATATGAATCACAGTTCATTTTGAATACATAGTAGAAAAAGAGTCTTGAGAGTTAACAAGTTTGATACTATATGATACAAAGCTATTACAGAATCTAGTAGTTCTGTTTCAGATATCACAAAGCCTCCTCCGAGAAGGTAACAAAGAAAACTGGTCATGGAGAAGATGTGTAGCATCCCTGACAATACTGTCAAACCTGGTCAAACAGCAGTTCTATGCTATGTCCTGGATAGAAGGAAGTGAACTTCAAATAATCTCTTTTGTCATCCTAACCACTCTCTGCACAACTTTCCTGTCCAAAACAGTAACACTTCCAAACCAAATATATATTTATTTATTTTATTTTTTATTTATTTGGTTTGTTAATTGCTTACAAGATAATAGGTATAAGTACAAACATAGTTATGAATACATGGATACATATAAGAAAAATAAAAATAATAAAAGAAATAGGACAGGGACGGTAGGCACATTGGTAAGCTTATACACGCCCCCGACAGACCTCTTAGGAAAGGAGTGAGGTCAATAGTAGACAGTTTAAAGTTAAAGTTTTTGGGGTTTGGGGAAGAAACCACAGAGTCAGATAGAATATTCCAGACATTGACCACTCTGTTGCTGAAGTCATAATTCCTGCAATCAAGTTTGGTGCGATTAACCTTGAGTTTGTATCTATTGTTTGCTCTTGTATTGTTATGGTTGAAGCTGAAGTATTCATTAACAGGTAGAACATTGCAATGTATGATTTTATATACTATACTAAGGTCGGACCGAAGGCGGTGTAGTCCTAGGTTTTCTAGGTCTAGAATTTCAAGTCTGGTGGCATAAGGTATTCTATAACGAGTAGAGGAGTGGAGAACTCTTCATGTGAAATATTTCTGGACTTTCTCAACTGTGCTAATATCAGATACGTAATGTGGGTTCCAGACTGATGAGCTGTATTCGAGTATTGGACTAGCAAATGTTTTGTATAATCTAGTTAGTAGTATGATATTACCAGAGAAATAGCTACGTAGGATTAGATTAACAACTCTTAATGCCTTTTTGGCTATGTAGTTACAATGGGCTCTAGCGCTTAGATCATTAGAGATGAGTACTCCAAGATCGTTGACAGAATTTGGATCATCAAAAAGGTCTTTGACTATTCAGCCTGTATTTTATTTTTGATTTTTTTTGCCAATATGTAAGACAGAGCATTTATTTGTTCAGATTTGGAGTTGCCATTTGTTTGACCATTCTGATACATATTCAAGGTCTTTTTGAAGGGTAGCAGTATTGTCTGTGGTGTTGAATAGCTTTAGATCATCAGCGAAGAGAACACAGTTGCTCTTGATATGATCACAAAGGTCATTTATGTAGAGTATGAAAAGAGTTGGTCCTAGAACACTGCCTTGGGGGACACCACTGTTGACAGGGACAGAATTTGATAGGACATTCCCAATTTTGACAATTTGTTGTCTGTTTGACAGGAATGCTCCTATCCAGTTATGTAGGTGTCCAGAGATACTGTAAGATTTTAGTTTTAGGAATAATTTGTTGTTTACCATTGAATCAAAGGCTTTACAGAAGTCTATGAGATTTCATCTATTGCTTTGCCCTGATCGAGTTGTGTAGTCCATATGTTTTTGCAATGTAAGGATTGCAGATTACAGGATAGTTTTTTTCTGAAACCAAATTGTTTATTAGAGAGTAGGTTGTTTGTCTCTAAGAGAGGATGATGGATTGGTTAATAATTGATTCCATGACTTTACAGGTGATGCAGCATAAAGAGATTGGTCTGTAATTTTCAACTAGGGTGGGGTCTCCCTTTTTGAAGATGGGGATGACTGTGGTTTGTGACCATAGTTTTGGCAAGGAGCTGGTCCTGAAAGATTTTTCAAAAATTATACTTGGAGATTCGGCTATGGCAGTGGATAGCTTTTTTAAGAAGTAGGCACATATTCTGTCCGGTCCAATAGATAGAGATGGTTTTAGACTGCGTAGTGCTTTTTCAACATTGTATTCTATAAAATCGATATGTATTAGATCATTGTAGTTGTCTGTGGTTTGACTAAGAAATACTGGGCATGATCCATTGCTGTTTACAAATACTGAGCCAAAGAATGTGTTAAAGAGGTTGCCTTTAATGGTGTCGTTGCAATCTTTACCATTAGGTCCTTTCAGGGGTGGGATGTATATATCAATATACAGTGTCATATTTACTTAAAAGTATCATGACTATAACTTAAAAGTGACCCGCTTAGAAAAGTCAATATATCACTATATGTTATCATTATCATATTGTCAATATGATATTGACAATATTATAATGTGAAAATATTTACAGACCCCTCACATCCTGGACATAAACTGTTTCAACTCCTTCCCTCAAAACGACGCTATAGAGCACTGCACACCAGAACAACTAGACACAAGAACAGTTTTTTCCCGAAAGCCATCACTCTGCTAAACAAATAACTGTTTATTCAACACTGTTCAACTATTTACAAAGTGTACACTACTATTACTGTTAATCTTCTCATCACTCCTTATCACCCATCCCTTCCCACTTGTGACTGTAACTTTGTTGCTTGTATCCTCTGTTTCTTAGTATGATTTGATGTTGATTGTACCCTATGACTATCATTAAGGTCAATTCAACATCCAAGAAAGAAATACTTAAACTCCATTTGTTAGAGAAAAGATATCTTTTACTGGAAATCAAAGTGGTAGCAACAAAAGAATTCTGAATCTGAGGAAATGAGCGCGTAAAACACATATACAAAGTGATGGCAACGTTCCCACCCCCAATAGTTCAAATCGCTCCTCCAATTAAAAGTGGTGCATAACATCATGTGGGCATCTTCAGGTGGTGATGAGGCCTTTGTCCGTTGACCTTGGCATAGTTTGATAAAGAGTTGCAGTTGCGCATAGCATAGAATAAAAACCTAAGCAAGATTCCCCCTCCCCTAAATTATACAGTTTCATTTCCTAACCACTCCAGCTCGCTTCCCAGATATATCATGGCCCACTCCCTCCCCCCGTTACTTATGACAGCCGAAAGATGCAAAGCAAAAGAAGAAAAGCAAAGGAAGAAAATCTTGAAGGCTGACATTCGGCCCTCCTGTAAAGAGACATTAGTCCTAAAAGAAAAATGTAAGAACAAAAGATTATATATTATATACATGTAACAGCAGTATTAAGGTTCAGGGTTTATCAGGATACTTAGTGCGAAATGCCTTCACAAGCTTGGGAGCTCTAACATCTCTCTCATCTACCCATTCAGACTGGGAAGAAGGAAAATGCTTCCAAGCAACCAAATATTGGATTCGACCTCTTTTCTTCCTAGAATCCAAAATTTCTTTAACTTCAAAATGTTGTTCACCTTCAATAAGTAATGGTACGGGGGGGACTACTTGAGTCGGCCTTAAATCAGATGTATGTTCAGGTTTTAATAGACTAACATCGAAAACAGGATGGATCCGTCGGAGGGTTTTAGGCAATTTCAATTGGACTGCCACAGGGTTCACAACTCGTTCAATTGGGAAAGGTCCTACATACTTAGGTCCAAGCTTTTTTGATTTTTGTGTGGTCTGCAAATATCTGGTTGATAAAAAAATCTTGTCACCAACTTGGTATGGTTTTTGTGGATTTCTCTTTTTATCTGCAAATTTTTTTATGAGCTTGATGAGCATCATCTAATGCCTTGCGAGCAACTGGCCAGGTTAGCTGGAGATGTCTTATCCACTCATCTAATGATGGAATGTTAGGTTTCTCCTGTGGAAGCTCGGGTATGGGTACAAAGTCTTGTCCTGAAGCCACTTTAAATGGAATAAATCCAGTGCTGCTATGTATCGAATTGTTATATGCCACCTCAGCAAATGGCAGTAAGTCAGCCCAATCATCCTGCTGATAATTAATGTAACATCTAAGATATTGTTCCAATACCGAATTAGTTCTCTCACAGGCCCCATTGGTTTGTGGATGATGGGTGGAGCTTAACCCCTGGGCGGAGCCTAATAATTTTAGGAACTCTTTCCAGAAATTTGAGGTGAACTGGATGCCCCTATCTGAGATTATGCGTTCAGGAACTCCATGTAACCTGTAGATATGCAGAATAAACAACTTAGCCAACTTCTTCGCTGACGGGATCTTCGCACAGGGTATAAAATGTACTTGTTTGGAAAACAGATCTGTTACTACCCAAATGACTGTATTTCCTCCACTGTCAGGTAATTCCACTATAAAATCCATGGAGATTTCCTTCCATGGGGCAATTGGTCTAGCCACATTCTGCAAAAAGCCTGCTGGTTTACCAGGCGACCGCTTGGCTGAGGCACAGATAGGGCAGCTAGCAACATAAGTTTCAATATCCTTTTTCAACATGGCCCACCAAAATTGTCTTTTGACCAAGTGTAGGGTCTTCACGAACCCAAAATGCTCAGCAGCTTTAGAATCATGAGCTTGATGTAAGATTTGGTGTCTTAGTTTTGCCGGTACATATAATTTGGCCCCCACCCAGGCCAATCCATCTCTAATGGTACAGTCATTCGAGTGGGTTAGGAACCAATCATCAAGTTTTAGAGCTTCTTTTAATTGTGCAAATAAATCGGTTGACAAGTCAATTTCCTTTTTCTTCTGGGTTCTGGTAACCATTGGAGTTGCCAACTGTTTGGTTGTAATAATAGGCCACACCACTTCCTGACGAGCACTATTATACTGAGGTAATCTAGACAAAGCATCTGCCATGAAGTTCTTTCCCCCAGGAATGTACTTTAATGAAAAATTGAAACGCTTAAAATGCTGCGCCCAGCGAACTTGCTTGGGAGACAGTTTCCGAGGCGTTTTCAGAGCCTCCAAATTTTTGTGATCTGTCCAGACCTCAAAAGGGTGTTTGGCCCCTTCTAGGAAATGCCTCCAAGTTAATAGAGCCCATCGAACTGCAAAAGCTTCTTTTTCCCAGATGGCCCATCTTCTCTCGGTTTCAGTTAGTTTACGGGAGGTATATGCGCATGGTTGCAGAGACCCCTTTTCATTTATTTCTGGTAGCACCGCTCTGACGGCTACGTCACTCGCATCAGCTTGGATTACAAAAGGAACGTCCATGTCTGGGGTGCTTGAGTACTGGTTCGGCAGCAAACAGACGTTTCAGTTTTTCAAAAGCAGACTGACATTCCATGGACCACTCCAGTGGTGTACTAGGCTTTGGTTTTACCTCCCCTTTGGTTTTTAGGAGATTTGTGATAGGCATTGTGATCTTCGCAAAAGCAGGAATAAATTGGCGGTAAAAATTGGCAAACCCCAAGAAACTTTGCAGTTGTTTCCTGGTATGGGGAGGGGCCCATTCCAAGACAGCCCGCACCTTCCCCGGGTCCATTTCTATGCCGTCATGTGATATGCGATAGCCTAAATAGTCAATTTTTTCCTGGTGAAATTCACATTTAGACAGCTTGGCATACAACTGAGCCGCTCGAAGTTTCTCCAGGACTGACCGCACTAGTTTTACATGCTCATCACGAGTTTCCGTGTAGTTAAGAATATCATCAAGATAAACTCCTTTGTACAAATGTTCTTGCAATACTTGATTTATCATTTGCATGAACACTTCAGGCGCCCCTTGTAGGCCAAATGGCAGGACGTTGAATTGGAAGCAACCCATTGGACAGTTAAAAGCAGTCTTCCATTCATCCCCTTCTTTAATTCGGACTCGGTAGAATGCTTCTCTCAGGTCAAATTTTGAAAACATTTTTCCTTTAGCCAGGTGGGCCAACATGTCCTTCATCAGGGGGAGGGGGTACACGTTCTCCACCGAAATTGTGTTGAGATTTCGGTAGTCCACTACCAAGTGTAAGGAACCATCTTTCTTCTCCCGGAACAACACTGGAGCTGCCACCCGGGGCCTAGCAGGTTGGATGAAACCACGTTCTAAATTTTTTTCAATAAATAATCGCAGTTCTTCTAATTCCCGCGGGGTCATCGAGTACAGTTTTGGTTTTGGGAGTTTTACTCCTGGCAAAAATTCAATACTACAATCCATTGAGCGATGTGGGGGGAGCTCATCCTAGGCCTTCTCACTGAACACCTCTTTTAAGTCCCAGTATTCCTCTGGAATTTTCTCCTCCCCTTTCAGAATCTCAGTGCCAGTGGAAGCCAACTCTGTGGGAATCTTGGTTCTCAATTGAGATTTCCCCTCCCTTTCTGGGGTTTGGTCTGTACGTATGCGTAATGATCCCCTCCTCCAATTAACGTGGGGGTTCCATTTCCGGAGCCAGGGCAAACCCAGTATTAGGGGGCGCTCCATCACAGGAGCCACAATAAAACACAGAGTCTCTTTATGGTTCCCCATTGTCATCTCCACTGGTTCCGGCTACCGATCCATCCAATTGGCCAATAAAGTATTCTATTCTATTCTATTCAATGACATTAAGATTATCCTACTTTTTTTAAAAAAGACAATTTTAAAAACTGGTTTTCCTTTGAAGTAAAATACAATATTTATGCATGGTAATATTTAATTCCTTCAACAATTAATGTTTCTCTGGATAAAATACACAGCTATAGATTGGAATTGAGTCTATCCTCGACAGTATTACTGAACAGTATCAGTAAATGTGAAGAAAGAGTTAGAGAGTTAGAAGCATTAAAAAAAGGTCAGCATTAAATAATTTGCCAATTTTCTACTGGATATTAATTATGCAGTATGGGAATGCTCTGTGGTCTGTAGATGGGTTCTGGAGTCATATATAGATTACAAATTGGCTACACTTGCCCTGCGTCCTCATGTCACATTTGCCCTACTAAATTTCCATACATTCTATACCTTAAAGAAAGGTTAATCACATTAATCTGAATTCAGATACAGCTTTCTTTGTGCCCCAGGACTCTGATAAAGTAGAGTCAGATATCATGTTGTGAGTTGTGCTAAATTCAAATGCCCTCTCACATTCAGAAAATCTCTAAAACAGAGATTACTTTTAAAGAAAAGTACTGTTTAAAAAATAGAGGAAGTTGGGAATGATGCCTGTTATATGAATGCTTAGACTATTAGACAATGCTTAGACAAGTAGTGTGCAGCACCTGCCAAAAAAGCCAACACAGTTCTAGGCTGCATAAAGAGAGGGATAAAATCAAGATCACATGAAGTGCTAATACCACTTTATAATGCCTTGGTAAGGCCACACTTGGAATATTGCATTCAGTTTTGGTTACCACGATGTAAAAAAGATGTTGAGACTCTAGAAAGAGTGCAGAGAAGAGCAACAAAGATGATTAGGGGACTGGAGGCTAAAAACGTATGAAGAATGGTTGCAGGAACTGGGTATGTCTAGTCTAATGAAAAGAAGGACTAGGGGAGACATGATAGCAGTGTTCCAATATCTCAGGGGCTGCCTGAGAAGAGGGAATCAAGCTATTCTCCAAAGCACCTCTGGACAGGACAAGAAGCAATGGGTGGAAACTAATCAAAGATAGAAGCAACTTAGAACTAAGGAGAAATTTCCTAACAGTTAGAACAACTAATCAGTGGAACAACTTTCCTCCAGAAGTTGTGAATGCTCCAATACTGGAAGTTTTTAAAAAGTCTGAACTGATGTAGAGTTTCCTGCCTAGGCAGGGGGTTGGACTAGAAGACCTTCAAGGTCCCTTCCAACTCTCTTATTCTATTCTATTCTATTCTATTCTATTCTATTCTATTCTATTCTATTCTATTCTATTCTATTCTATTCTATTCTATTCTATTCTATTCTATTCTATTCTAATTATGTTATCCTCTTCCATGCAGTAATAGATGAAACAGGATCGTGCTTGCTAGGCTTTAAAATTGTTTTAGACTAGAGCCTCTGATAAAAATATGAAATAACATTTTCTCATAAAAATGTTACCTAACATAACATTGTCTGAATGGGTTCACATATAGAAGGGGAGACCTCTTTTGACAATTCTTATGTTCAAAAAGGTCTACTACATTTTAATTCCTCTTTGGGCTCAAACAAATCAGAAGATGTTATTACTTAGGACCAACCTTTGATTTACTGTATCTATAGATCATCCAATTTCTATTGCTAATTGGGTAAGCAAGTACACTATTTGTATGGCAGTAAAAGTATTATAAATAATACAAGATTTGTCTTAAGTATGGTACTGGATAAAATTATCACAACTGAGTGAAATGATACATATTCCCATTAAATACTCAATGCTGAAAAAAAATTCCCCTTCCTTCCTTCCTTCCTTCCTTCCTTCCTTCCTTCCTTCCTTCCTTCCTTCCTTCCTTCCTTCCTTCCTTCCTTCCTTCCTTCCTTCCTTCCTTCCTCCCATCCATCCATCCATCCATCCATCCATCCATCCATCCATCCTTCCTGTTGATAATCAAGCAAATAATTTTGGAAGAACTGTTGAAAGGCAATGATAATTTGTCAGTGACCTCTTCCCCTCTTCAGCTTGAAGACACAATTAAATTGGCTCTTGCTGCCTAGAGCTAGAGCCTTTCTTTTATTTCAGCAAGCAATAGGCAGGCACTTTTTTTTTTAACTTGGTGCCGAAATTTACACTTCTGTGCAAGCTGTTTATTTATATCTTAAAAGAGAGAGATGGTGGTGGAGGGGGGAATGAGAGCTACCACCATAATTTGCAATATATCACTATATGTTTTTTTTTTTTAAACACAAGTTTCATGTTTCTATTGTCTTAAGAAGTGTCCTTATACTTTTGAAGCCATTTCAGCTCTGAAATGTCAGTGTTGTTGTAAACAGGCAGATGGAAGAACAAAGAGTGGAATGTTAGTATGGCTCCATTGTTTGGATTTTTGTAAAATCTAATACAAACTGACAAGTTGCATCTCTGGACAAATCTGAAGATTAAAAATTACAATGCAATCCTTTACTTATCTACTTAAGGCCCACTGAATTTAGTGGGTTTTAGAGTGAGCACACACAGACAAAATATGTAGCCATAGCTTTGTGTCAGATTTTGCATGTCCCCAAATGTCAGCATTTACTACAGGAGTGTCAAACAGGGAGAGGAAAAAAAATCTAGTACTCTGCAAAAAGCCAATTTGCATCCACCTGTCTTTTAAAGTAGTAGAGAATTTTAGAAAAATGTTCATGGATGGATAGGGTTTTTGCTTGTAGTTTTCATTCCTCTCCACAGTTACTAAAACCAGAATATGTTACAACAATAAAATGGAATGTCTGAACATTATGCAGCTCTCAGAAGTGAAAGTAGAAGTGAAGGAGGAAAAACAGATTCAATAGATTAGGTGAATGAAGTAGACATAGACACATGTCAGCTAAGGCAGGCAGACAAGCATTCTACTAATCAGCTAAAAAGAGTATCCTGAATTTTGAAGCCATCAATCTAAGAGATATGGGATTCAAGCACCGGCTGTCCTGCATTTCCAACATGTGTGCTTCCACTGAAATATACAGCGAATTCTGAAATTCGTTTGTGCTAAAGATAGACTTCACTTCATTATGTGTAACTGGGCCAGCACTCAAGTTTAAATGTTATGATCATGTCTACTTTGGCCAGCAGCACAATCGAAATCTGCACAATAATCAGTTAGAGGACTACAGATTCCTGCAAGAGGCCTGAAGGAGTCAAATGGGGGGCTTCAGCAGTGATCCGTTCAGATCAAGGGAGTCACTTTGGGTAGCTATTGGGTCATCCAATTAATAAGCACTGCCCTGGAAATAGAACTAAATATCACTGAGCGTCAATTTACTCTATGGTTAAAGTGCTGGCCTAGGAACCAGTCCCATTTTAGATATGCAAAAACAGCCATGTGAGTTTGGGCCACTCTCTTTCAGCCCAACTCATCCCATATTATTTTTGTGGGGAAAAAATAGGAAGAAGAGAATATGTTTGTCGCCTTGAATTATTTTTAAACAATAATAAAGGCAGTATAAAAATCAGTCAAATAAATAAAGGGTTAAGTAGGAAAGAAGAGAAGGAATATGCTAACTAAAGTATAAATAACTTTATTGTTTTGTATGCACAAGAAATTAAATTTTACTAACTACCCCACATGTATGGACTCACAGCAAGAGAGGCTGCTGAATTTTGTTCAGTCTGTATTTTGTAATTGGATAAATTTAATTCACATCTCCTGATTGGAATGGTTATGTATTTATTTCTCCCCTTTTTAAATTTTACCATACATGTTTTGTCTTATCATTCTCAGAGCAGCATAGTTTATTTAGTATGATAAAATGTATACCAAACGCATATTTATATAAATTTATATAAATAACATTTTGTTTTATTTTAAAATGCATGCTAATAGAGAAACAAGTTACAAAGGATGTACTAAACAATGGACTAAACACGTGTGAAAATGATATAGAATGAAAACAGGCTAATCTTTCCCTATTTAACGCACATACCACAGACACCAGATACCCAAGTAATGAAGAAAGCTCAGCAAGCAATCCTTTCTTTTCAAACTAGACTGCGGGGCAGATTTCTGTCACAAATGTCAACCAGCTTCCCAGGCTTCTTGTTATCTGCAATTTTTATACATTAGATGCAGCTTCCTATTGCGTGTGTGAGTGATAAAATCTATCTGTTGTATGGATTCTTTTCATGGCTTTCATTTTTCTTTTTAACTCTCTTGCATTCTGCTAAACCCTCCAATCCCTCCTCCTTGTATATTATTCTTTATTGTTTCCTCTTGTTGAAACAATCTTAACAGAATTCCTTTCAGAAAAAGGGTGACTCAGGAATAAAGCAGGTCAGTATTTGCATGAAATGACCCTTAAGACTGCAGCAGTCTCATGAGAAAGAGAAATTCATTTAAACTGGTTCTCTGTGCATGACCACTTGCCTTAAATTTCAGATTCTGATGCCATGTGCCCAATTTAATTCTAGTTTAGATTTGAAAGGATTAGCATTAGGTTCGTGCCGGTCTGTCTGATACTCTGCCACACTTTCTGCAGACTTTTCCAGAGAGAGAAAACAAAGGTTGCTGCCTCAAATCATCCTTTGGGAAATAAACCCAGAAATTCTGCTTCTAGGAAAGAAGAAAATGCCATTATCCCAAACTATCCTAAAGCTGCAGTTGAGCCATGTTTATATCTTTTATGTTCTTTATCAACCCAGAACATCATCAAATTAATGTACTGCTGTATAGATATTAGTGTGCCTTTTTCTTTTAACTTGGATTTTGATCATGGTTATGCATGAGTGAATTAATTCCCTATCAAAATTAGTTCTCTGTGTTAAGATGAACTATTGCCAAGATTAAAATTAAAATTCTTTAGACAGACAGACAGACAGACTTTTCATCATTTGAATTTTTGTTATGATTCTGAAGCAAAGATGGTGAGGACAGATTTTTTTTTAAAAAAGTATTATTCTAACTGGATAACTCCAGGTAGAGCATATCTGATGTTTAAATGATGAAATCAGACAACATCACAAGGAGATATGTCACATATGTTGCATGATACACTAAAAGAGGCTATCACTTTGCAAGAGTGGCTCTCACTCTTTCTTCCCCCACTTATTCTGACAAAGTAATTATGTCAAAGCTGAGAACAGCCGGCAGCTCAAATGCCCCCCTGCCACCTCTCAGCATCCCCAAAGGGGCCAGCAGAGGGGCGCTAAGAGGCAGCAGGGGGCTGTTCGAGGCATCGGCCCTGCAGGCTCATCCATTGGCTGTTGCACTGCTCTGGAGCTGGCGTCTCAAATGCCTTCCCCGGCCACCTCTTAGCCCCTTGGGGATGCTAAGAGGCAGCAGGGGGGCATTTGAGGCACCAGCCCTGCAGGGTCACCCATTGACTGTTGCACTGTTCTGGAGCCAGTGCCTTGAACACCCCCCTGCTGCCTCTTAGTGTCCCCAAGGGGGCTGGCAGAAGGGCACTAAGAGGCAGCAGGGGGGTGTTTGAGGAACGGGCTGTTGCACTGCTCCAGAGCCGACGTCTCAAATGTGGCAGTGGTGGCACATTACATGCTGCAGTGGTTGTATTCGATGCGCCGCTTCCCTGCCACCTCTTAGCATCCCCAAGGACCTGGCAGAGGGGCATTAAGAGGCAGCAGGGGGGCATTTGAGGCGCCAGCTCTGGAGTGGTGCAACAGTCAATGGGTGAGCCTGAACAGCCAGCAGCTCAAATGCCCCCCTGCCACCTCTCAGCATCCCCAAAGGGGCCAGCAGAGGGGCGCTAAGAGGCAGCAGGGGGGTGTTCGAGGCATCGGACCTGCAGGCTCATCCATTGGCTGTTGCACTGCTCTGGAGCTGGCGTCTCAAATGCCCCCCTGCCACCTCTTAGCCCCTTGGGGATGCTAAGAGGTGGCAGGGGGCTGCGCATCAAACGCGGTGGCATGTAACGTGCCACTGCTGCCACATTCAAGGCACCAGCTCTGGAGCAGTGCAACAGCCGGTGCCTCGAACGCCATCCTGCCGCCTCTTAGTGCCCTTCTGCCAGCCCCCTTGGGGATGCTAAGAGGGGGCAGGGGGGTATTCGAGGCACTGGCTCTGGAGCAGTGCAACAGTCAATGGATGAGCCTGTGGGGTCGGCACCTCGAAATCCCCCCTGCTGCCTCTTAGCATCCCCAAGGGGCCTAGCAGAGGGGCACTCAGAGGCGGCAGGGGGGCGTTTGAGGCGCCGGCCCTGCAGGCCCATTGACTATTGTACCGCACCAGAGCCGGCATCTCGAATGTGGCAGCACATTGGGAAAAGCTGCCACCACCACTTTCCCAAAGTGCTGCCGCTGTTGCATTCTGTCTGTCCATTTGTCCATCTATCCATCCATCAATCCATCCATTCATTCCATCCATCCATCCATCCATCCATCCATCCATCCATTCATCCATCCAAAATGTCTGTCTGTCTGCTGCCTTCCTACCTACTTATCTATCTGCCTTCCTGCCTTCCTGCCTACCTACCTGCCTATCTTTCTGTCTGTCTGCCTACCTATCTACCCATCTATCCATCCATCCATCCATCCATCCATCCATCCATCCATCCATCCATCCATCCATCCAAAAGGTCTGTCTGTTTTCCTGCCTGCTTGCCTGCCTGCCTGCCTACCTACCTACCTATCTACCTACCTATCTACCTACTTATCTACCTACCTACTTGTCTCTCTATCTATCCATCCATCCATGTATCATCCATCCATTCATATTCGAAGCGCCAGCCCCACAGGGACATCGGGGAAATAGAGCAAAGCCAGTCTGGGAGAGAGGAAGGGAAGGGTGGAGGGGAGGGAAGGATGGAGGGAGGGAGGGAGAGGGAGAGAGAGAGGGAGAGACAAAGACAGAGACAGAGACAGAGAGACAGAGATAGACAGACAGACAGACTGACAGACAGACCTGATGCATCAGATTGAAATGAGGCCTAGTTTAGACTGAGGCTCTTTTCCACATTGAAACATCTTTGGCTTCTATTAAAGGTTTTGTGGACGAAACATGGTCAAGACTATCAGGAAGCTCTCACATTTTGTTGAGGCTTTAAACTGGATCCATTGGATCAGATCTCCACACTAAAAAATTACTTTTCCCCAATATATAACAGTGCCAATTCTGAAGAAGGCAAAATCAAAATGTACTGGTAAATTACAAGGAAAACACACACACGCACTCCCTTCTAACCCTGCTGGAGCAGGTGATTGGACTAGAATAGCTATCTCATTATATTTCTCCTCTCTCCCTCTCTCCTTTATTTCTTTTTCTTTCTGTCCCTTCCTTCCATCTCCCCCTTTCTTTGTCTGTCCCTTTTTTCCCCTTTTCTCTTCTTTTCTTCCTTCTCTCTTTCTCTCTCGCTTTTCTCTGTCTCTCCCTTTCTCAGGCTCACCCCATTGACTTGGTGCACTGCTCCATTTGGACTTGCTTTGGCAGGTCCCTCCAATGCAGCAGGCTCAATGGATGAACCTGTGGAGCCAGCACCTAGAACGTGGCAGTGGCAGCACATTTCAAAAGTAGAGCAAAGCCAGAGGTCGGTAGAGGCATGCTGGAACTGCCGAGACGCCAGACTGGTAAAATGGATCCAGAGCTTGAGGAGTCCTTCGCGCTTCCGCCCCACTCAGACTAGAAGGAGGGACCCCCAGCAGGTGCTGTGGAGGACAAGGGGGGGAGGTGCAGCCCCACAGTCAGCCAGGACTTGGGGGCCCCACACTCACCCCAATCCGAAGGGAAGCCAGGAAAACCCTCAGCTGACAGTCCATGCAGGAAGAGACAGAGAGGATCTGCAGGGATCTCCCCTAATCTGCCGGATCCTTTCCCCAGGCCCCCTCCCATTGATGGGGGGGGGATTTCTATAGGGATCTCTTGGCTTTACAGGAGAAAACAGCATTTTTCTGTCCTTGAAATCCCTGTCTCTCTCGAAGAGCCCCTTCTGATCCCCCCTCAGCCCCCAATGGGAAGGCATCTCCCCCTTTCTTTCTGTGGCTCGGGATCCCACTTTTCCTTGCAAAACAGTCCCTGATGAAGATCCCAGAACAAAGTTTGGCCATTTCTGCTCCATTTTCTCCCCTTTCCTCGGACAATTTCAACATCTGCCCCTCATTTCAAAGCGCAACAATCAATACTTTCATCAGAAAAAAGTATACAAAGTAACATTTTGGGGGGAAATTGCCAATATAAAAATGTGGACATAGAAGTGGAGTTATGATGAACTTTTTTCCCCTCAGAAATGTGCATAGGTTGTGGAATAGGAAGTGCTGCTATAACAAGGGTCCTTTTTCTAATGGTTTTTCTTCATTATTTCTTTATTGTTATTTTATCATGGTGTAAATAGAAAAAAATAAAATGAAGAAATGAGCAAAGGAAGAAAAGGGGAGGAGAAATGTGGGAGAAAGGAGGCGCCAGCCCTGCAGGCATGTCGGGAAAGTAGAGCAAAGCCAGTCTAGCTTCGCTCTACTTTTCAAATGCGTCGCCACTGCTGCGCTCTAGATGCCGGTCCCACAGGTCCACCCCATTGATCCCACTGCACTGGAGGGACCTGCCCAAGCAAGTCCGAGCGGAACAATGCACCAAGTCAATGGGGTGAGCCTAAGAGAGGGAAAAAGAGAAGGAAGAAAAGAAAGAGAAAAGGGAAAGAAAGAAAAAGGAACAGACAAAGAAAGAGGGGGGAGGGAAGGGGGAAGGAGGGAGGGAGGGAGAGAGAGAGAGAGAGAAACATAGAGAGAGAGAGAGAGGGAGACCTGATGCATCAGATTGACTTGAGGCCCTTTTTCACATTGAAATATCTTTGCCAGCATCTTTGCCAGTACATTGAAACATCTTTGGCTTCTATTAAAGGTTTTGTGGATTAAACATGGTCATTACTTTCTTCAAAGCTCTCACATTTTGTTGAGGCTTTAAACTGGATCCATTGGACCAGACGTCCACCCTAAAAAATTACTTTTCCCCAATGTATTACAGTGCCAATTCTGAAGAAGGCAAAACCAAAATGAACTGGTAAATTACAAGGACAATACACACACACACACACACTCCCTTCTAACCCTGCTGGAGCAGGTGATTGACTAGAATAGCTATCTCATTATCTTTCTCCCCCCTCCCTCCTTTGTTTCTTTTTCTTTTTCTTTCTGTCCCTTCCTTCCATTCCCCTCTTTCTTTCTTTCCCTTTTTCTTTTCTTCTTTCTCTCTTTCTCTCTCTCTTTCCTTTCTCTCTCTTTCTTTCCCTCTCTCAGGCTCACCCCATTAGCTTAGTGCACCACTCCACTCAGACTTGCTTAGGTAGATCCCTCTGGGGGAATGGGCTCAATGGGCTGGACCTGCAGGGCCAGTGCCTAGAACATGCAGTGGCGGCACATTTGAAAAGTAGAGCAATTTTTGCTGCAAAGAATCACAAAAGCTTCTGGGTTGTGAACAAGAAGGGACACACATATCAATGCAATTCAGCAACATAAAATAAAGAAATACAAATAAAACAAATCAACAAGAATTGGCAAAGCATCTCTGATTCACTACTAGAATCTAATCAGAGATGCTTTGCCGATTCTAGTCCAATAACCTGCTCCAGGAAGGGAGTGTGTGTGTATGTGTGTGAATGAGTGTCAAAAGTCCAAAAACAGGTCAAGTAACTCTGGGGAGGCCGGTCATAAATTAGAACATTTGCTAAACAACCGGCCATTAAGTGAGGACCACTTGTATTTGGTTTGCCAGTCACCTGGCCACGCCCACACAGTCACATGACCACCAAACCATCCCTACCAGGTCACGTGACCAGCAAGCCACTCCCACCCAGTCAGATGACCAGCAAGCCTCGCCCACCCAGTCACAGGACCAGCAAGCCACGCCCTCAAATTAAGCCACTTTCACAGAAATTTGAATCCCAACCCTGGGTGGGGGCACTGAGGATGAGTTTGTAGCACCAAGGGGCTGGTGGACCGAAAAAGTTTGGGAACCACTGCCTTAGAAGTTATTGTTATTCATATTTTTCCAACCCCTCTTTCAAAAAAGTCTGCCTTACCATTGCTACAACATTGCCAAATATATCACAAAAGAATATATATGTGAGCTGGGTGGACGCAGGAAACAAGGAACAATCAATTGATTTAAGGATCTCTTGATTTCTATCAAAAGCACAAACACAAATGAAGTAGTATCTCTGGAGTGAATTTTTTATCAATATTCCTAAATGATAGAAATATTCAGTGTAATTAATGGCAAAGACTACTATTTTTTTTTCTGATGGCCTATTTCAGCCCTCTGCTGATTATCAGTACATATTCCTTAATGAAAATAGATATCAGAAGATACTTTACAATTCAAATCAGAACTTGCCTGTTATGTAGTGAAAGCCGGGTAAGATTGCTACATTGTTAAGCAAATAAAGAATTTGTAAATCTTTTTATGGAGCTTTATTAAGCTTTATATCAGCAAAAGAAAGGACTGTGGGATCTAAATGCTTTTGGTATTCTTTTGGTTTAATATCATTTAATATGCCTTATTAGCAACTATTATCGTACTTTTATCAAAAACCAAAAGTAGCAAGTGCTCTATTTGTGCGGGGGTGGAAGCAGGGGGAAGAAAGAGGAAAAGTGTTTGTGAGGTAGCTGTGAGAAGAAATGTAAAAGAAATTATTTCCAGGAATGGCTGATATTGTTATGAATAAATTTAAGCTAAATTAATTTGCATGTAGTGTTTCTGCTGAAGGTAAATGTATGGCAGAAAAAAGAAGTAAATCAACCAATTGTTGTTAGAAGACCATTTGTTAAGCACCAAAGTGTTAAAGATGCTTAGAATCTGCTAATTGCTTCTATTCCACATCTTAGGGATGTGGTTTTTAGAAGGTTGAATATCTGCATGGAATGTGACCTGGTGGAACAAAGTCAGGCGTTTATCTTCCTTGATTTCACTCTTACAAATAGATTCTGGAAGCTCATGTGCTGAGAATGTGAAAGAGGATGAGTTCTGCAGAATTGTACCACAGCCTGTAATTACCAAATATTATGGCTGTGGCAGGAATTGCTTTGTTTATGTTTATGAGCTTTTCCAAAATGCCAGAGGGAAGGTGGGGTACCAATTATTCTTTTATTTGGATTTCTGGCTCTGATATTGATGCTTTTATTGCATTACTCACTTGGAATAATATGTGGGTTTTCATTTAATGACCAAAATTGGGACTGGCAACTTGGATGCTAAGTGGGAAATGACCGTGCTTCCCCTTTTCCTCACTTCCCAGCCTTTTGGAATGCTGACCTCAATGCTGGGATAATTAGCAAGCAAGGAATTAATGTTCGTATTAACGTTCACAGGAGTGGAAGGAATTACAAGACAGCAAACAGGCACATAATATGGAATGCACATTGAATGCAATGTGCTAGCACTGGCTTTTTGAGTAGTGCTCCTGGGGTTCCCATGGTGAACATGTGACTGAAGGAGAGACCCCAAAAGACACAGGTCCAACCAATAAGAAACATGCAAAGTATCTCTTTTAGACAAGTGAAAGAGATACAAATTTACAGATCTTCTGCTAAACTTTTCTACATTTGGGGGATTAAAATAAAATATAAAGTAAACCAAATTAATTACAACAAAGACAATAACCAACTTTACCAATGACAATGAGGATAAAATGGAGACATTGGAAAAGATATTCAGGTGCCAGGTTCCAATAGGGGAAGAATATTGGCACTTTTGAGTGTTGGTGTTGGAGAAAACTCCTGAAAGGACTATACCCAAATTATATACTTTGGACACATAATGCTCTTTGAAGAAAGGCCTAACACTGATAAACGAGTAAAGAAAAGAGAAGTGGGTGATCAGCAGCAAGGTAAATAAACTCATTTACACTGGCAATGGGGGCACCACTGCAAGAGCTGAATGACCTTGTTAGTGATAAATCATCATGGAAAAAGATCAATCTGTCTGTATCCATGTCCATTTCTACCTTCGCATTTCTCTCTCTCATCTATCTAACTGTGCTGAATAGGTTTGTGGTTTTAAGAAAACTGGTGGATGGTATGTTGAATTCCAATATTACAGAAAAACAGAAGCTGTAAAGCCAGGAAGCTTAGATCCCATGCAGGAAGAGGTGGGAGAAAAGACAAAAGCTTTGTTTCATTAGTACAGAAGCCAACTGGATTCAGAGTATTTCTGCACCGGTTTCTCCCATGCTCTCTAAAAATTACCAGGAACTGGCATTTCTTTCCAATATGCTTTTCCTAAATTCAGTGCCCTCCCTCCATATTTGACGTGAAGATCTGAGGATCTGGAAAAGTCCTGCTCTGCCTGGAAAATGCAAGAGCACAAGGAGAACTTTCAAAGTGGTCTCATTTTGCTTATATAGAGAAGATAAAAAATGGGATAAAAATAGTAAACACAATTACTCATAATGAAGGAAGTCATACTAGTTTTATTCATAAGAGTCATATACAACTTACCCTTTTAGGGTGTCATGAATCGATGAGAATCTTTTAAAGAAAGTAATATAAAAATATATAGCAAGTTAGAAAGGTCAACCCTAAAGGCAATAGGTGAATAGTCACAACAGTTCTTCTAGTGTCATATTGGACATTTAGAATACTGTATATAAAAATTGATTAAATAAATTTAATAATCTACCAACAAAATCTGCTTTGTTGGGTACTTTGAGCATCCCATTTTGATCAAGGAATATTTTAGTGAAATGTTTACAAAAACTTCCCCTTAAGGAAGGGTGCATCATGAAATAATCATGGTGAATATATCTACAGTACAGCTGGCACACTTACTACTAATCCTTTACACCATAGTACAGCTAGCACACATACTACTAATCCTTTACACCAGTGGTTCCCAAACTTTTTCAGTCCACCGCCCCCTTGGAGCTACAATTTCATCCTCTGTGCCCCCCATCCAGCGGTGGGATTCAAATTTCTGTGGGCGTGGCCCAATTTGAGGGTGTGGCTTGCTGATCATGTGACTGGGTGGGCATGGCTTGCTGGTCACGTGACTTGGTAGGTGTGGTTGAGTGGGCATAGACATGTGACCGGCAAACTAAATACAAATAATGGCCAGTTGTTTACCAAATGTTCTAATTTATGACCGGCCTCCCCAGAGTTATTTGACCTGTTTTTGGAGTTTTGACACTCATTCACACACATACACACACACTCCCTTCTAACCCTGCTGGAGCAGGTTATTGGACTAGAATCGGCAAAGCATCTCTGATTAGATTCTAGTAGTGAATCAGAGATGCTTTGCCAATTCTTGTTGATTTGTTTTATTTGTATTTCTTTATTTTATGTTGCTGAATTGCATTGACATGTGTGTCCCTTCTTGTGCACAACAAAGAAGCTTTTGTGATTCTTTGCAGCAAAAATTACCGACCTCTGGCTTTGCTCTACTTTTCAAATGTGCCGCCACTGCATGTTCTAGGCACTGGCCCTGCAGGTCCAGCCCATTGAGCCCATTCCCCCAGAGGGATCTACCTAAGCAAGTCTGAGTGGAGTGGTGCACTAAGCTAATGGGGTGAGCCTGAGAGAGGGAAAGAAAGAGAGAGAAAGGAAAGAGAGAGAGAAAGAGAGAAAGAAGAAAAGAAAAAGGGAAAGAAAGAAAGAGGGGAATGGAAGGAAGGGACAGAAAGAAAAAGAAACAAAGGAGGGAGGGGGGAGAAAGATAATGAGATAGCTATTCTAGTCAATCACCTGCTCCAGCAGGGTTATAAGGGAGTGTGTGTGTGTGTGTATCCTTAAGCTCTGGCTCCATTTTACCAGTCTGGCGTCTCGGCAGCTCCAGCCCGGGTGCCTTCTGAGCACTGTGGGAACTCAAAGGGCATCTATTCTACCCCTCCAGATGCACAGAGAAAGGGAAATTGGATAAGAAACATGGGGAGGGGGGGAAGGAAGTCACCCTCCCCTCCAGAGCTGGCATGAAAGATCCCCCTAGAATGCAGCCCCCCAAGACTGAAATGATTTCCCCTCCCACTTTCTCTGCTTCTCCCTCTGTTCGGAACTCTCTCCTCCATCGGGTGAAGTCAAGGGAGACTCTGCCTGGAGACTGATGACATTGGAGCAGGGAGAATTCCCATTGGTGCTTCAGCTTGTTCTGGCCCCTCCCACTCAAAACTCCAAGAAAAATGTTTCCTCCCCCTCGACACACATTCCTCCTCTGACGCACACAAACACACACACATACACACATGTTCATTTCATGGGTAGATTCTGCCATGGGAAGAGATGCTGCACTGGATGACAAGTGTGGAGAGAGTGGTAGCTATTTGCATGCCACCTGTTTTCTCCTCCCCCCCGAGGCTACCGGACAGAGTCCCAGTGCCCCCCTGCTGCCTCTTAATACTCCCCTGCTGGCCCCCTTATCTCTTAGCGCCCCCTAAGGCATCCCACCGTGACCAGCCACTTTGGGAACCACTACCTTACCCTTTGAGTCAGAGAGCATTTTGGTTTCATATGAAAGGCAATTTCAAATGTTCTTAATGAATATACTGTTTTATACTATTACTATGTTGTTCAAGTAATGGATAAAAGTTAGGAAAAGCTGAGAAACTGGAAAAGCTTTAATGTTTTCTTTTTCTAATGGTGCTGGGAAAGGAAAGCTGGATAACATAGATGTGATATCAGTCACAATGTTATCTATGAGAATGTAATGAGGTTGCATTCAGGTATTCCTTTATTTCATCAAATTTGTACCATTTTTTTAAAGCAATAAAACAAAATTCACATAATTTCCCCTGGTACACATAGTAGTAACCATTCTAGTAAAGTATCTTTTTTGTACAGAATTTTTTTGAATATGTGCTTTCTAAAGTTCCCTTTTCCCGAAAGCTACATATTTTATGATGCATTTTTACTCAGAAATATTAGTTGTATATTAGATTATATTATATAGTCTTTATATATTATATATTTCAATATGAAATTGACATTTCTCTTTGTTTGACATATTACTTGAAAAGAAAATCTGAAATGTAGTTTGATTCTGTCCCAAAACTGGATGATTTTTTGAAATAAGAAAGCAGCATGTAGTTGATTTGGCTGGGAAGGGATATCAGGAATGGTCAGATCCAAAAAAGGAGGAGGTTGGGGTTCCTAAAAGGGTATCTATACAAATACTACTGGTGCTCAATATTTGGTGGTGAAACACTTATATCCATTTCCAAATAATAATAGATAAAAAGATTATGATATTGATGATAATAAGAGTGCAACCATTAATGCATCAATTCTTCTAGTTAATGCTCATTGCTGGTATTGTTTTGATTTTATAAAATAAAATAAATTGCATATTGCTGAAATTTACTAGCGTTGATTTAAATTGTTTAGGACAAGATTGATGGGTACCTGATCTTATTCATGCAGTTAAAAACTGTTTTCTCTATAATTCAGGAGATTTTCATGCTAAAAGAATATATTTTGTTGTGAGTGTTTTAAGTTTGCATTGCAAGATAATGGCTTCAAAGCCTGGATTAAAGAAGACAGCAAAATGCCAGTATTGTTGTTGAATGGGAATTATGAGTCCTTTCAGGCTCAAAATAGGCTTAGCAGCAGTTAAATAGCATAATATTTTGCTTGAGCTGACAACAACAATATAACTGACAATATAGCAGAAGACTATCTCCTCTGAGTCTGACTATAAATTAACAAAATACAAGAAGTCTATTTTCCACAAAGCTATAATCCTACTTCCCAAAAGTAGTGTGGCTGGAAAAAGAAATATTGCAATATAAAAAGACATACTTGCTAATTTGCATTTTAAACACTAGAAAAGCAACTATCATTTAATATAATTCTGATATCAAGTACAATTCTAAAGTTCAAAAATGGTTATAAAATAATGTGGCATATCCACCTAGTATGTAATCACAACATTGGAAGTCACTTCATAGGTCATGTAGTGTAATTCCCTTCTAAATGCAGATTACACTAGAACAATGTCTGTTAACTTTGGCAGCTTGAAGATGTGTGAACCAACTCCCAGAATTTCCAGCCATGTGGATGGAGAATTCTGGGAGTTGAAGTCCACATAACTTCAAGATGTCAAGGTTGATAAATACTGCATTATAACATCTCTGACAGATTACCACCCAATTTCACTTTGAAGGCCTTCAGTGAAGGAGAATTTATCATTTCATGTGACAGCCGTGGACTGACAGCTCATATCTTCACATGAAATATAGTTAGTCGTAGGATTTGCTTGTCATTCAACATACATGAAACACACACTATCTTGTTTTTAAATGACATATATTGTACTTCATAGTCTGTAGTATGTTAGATTTACACTTGCATAGCTAATTAATGCGCTATTGTGGCAGTGTATATCACATTTTATGAGTTATTTTATCTTTGTTGCCGCTAGTATGCTATCTCATCTATTTGAGTTTACTTTGGTATTTTATTTTTATGGTTATTGACCAAATAAACTACTGGATATAGATATAAATGATGAAGAGATGTAGATATAGATACAGTTATGTAGATAAATCCAGTTTGGTCTAGTGGTTAAAGCAGTAGGCTAGAAAACAGGAGTCTGTGAGTTCTAGCCTTCTCAATGCATGAAAGCCAGCTGGGTGACTTTGAACCAGTGTCTCTCCCTGAACCCATGACATCAGGCTTCAACAAAAATCTGGTCAGTTGATGATAGTTGCAACCAATAAATGGATCCTGCGCTTGCAGAAAAATGCACCCTCAGGATTTGTGGAAGAATTGGAATCTACAAAGAAAGAGCTGAGAAGTCTGCATATGGTTTAAACATGGTCAGTTACCTAGTTTTGATTTATCAGGATATTATTCCCCTAGGACCCAGGGGTTTGACTCTATGCAAATTTAATTTAGTTCAGTGTTTAATTTAGTCAGTTTAAGTACATTAAGATGTGTGGTACATTGTCCTTGAAAGCCAAAATGTGTTCTGAAGCAAACTGGAATATCTCAAAGCACCTGTCTGCATCTTTTTAAAGCAGGGGTGTGAAACTTGTGTCCCATGGGCCGGATGCGCTGGCCACCCCACCTCCATTTTAGTGAAGGGGGGGAAAAGTCACGATACATCACGTGGTGACTTGGAATCATGAGTTTGACACCCATGCTTTAAAGCATCTGCATCTTTGATACTGGTGTTTTAAAGAGTTGCATACAATTGTTCTGTGTGTGATTTTGTGCTCTCTAAAGCATTGTTTTGCTTTAAAAAACAATGTGTTACAGGCCCTATCAAAATACAGCTATAGCAGTACAAACCATTGCAACCTTAAAAAAGTCACATTAGAATGAAAATGCTGTCTTGTCATCCCTTGGTATCCCTTCAAATTCTGGAGTTCTCCGTTTCTGAACAGGAAAAAGATTTAACAGAAGTAAAAAGGACAGTGTTTTCTTTCATGTGACATTTTATTGGAAAGGTCCCTGCTGAAAACTATAGGAAATTGCATCCTTGGATCCTTCATACATGCTCTTTTTATTTCCAAAAGGATTTCAGTACAACTAGAATTCTTTGATGGCATCATTTTTTTGACAAGCTGTGCTGTGCTTTCCCTGTAGAAGGTCTGAAGCAGTCAGACTATTTTTTATTACTCCAAGCGCTATCATGGAACAAACTTTATATTGAGTAACTTGATTTTTTTTTACACCCAGCCTTCTTTTTTCTTTCATAAATTCAGAATGTTTTCCATTTCACTTGGAGTGATTTCTACTCATAATTAGTGGAAATGTCAGTTATGTTATTCACACTATTATTTCTTCCTATTGCTGTGGAGAAAAGTTTAATCAAAGAGTAGACAATGGTAATTTTAGCTGTGGGAGATCGGCCAGTATATGTGTCAACTTTGCTTGCTGATAGCTAAATGCATCTTGAAAATGTGTTTTCAATCCTGTGTAATCCAAAGGTACAGTAAATTAGAAAGGATAGACAACTGACTATCACTGGTAGACAATCCTGTATTGACTGTGTTAATACCATTGCTATACATCAAGCACCCTCTTGCACACCCATGTGCTCTAGAGACATCAATCAATACATGATGTCAAGTGAATCAATACTCAGTCTAATACAGTTCATATGTCTTTTCACATATTCTTCACTGTAAAAAACAGGGAGAAATAAATTCTCTTATTAGAAGCTAATGAGGAGAAATTGGGAAAGCAAGTCCAGCCAAGCTCCAAAGGGTCAGGTTTGACTTTTCCTTATCACTCCCTCCATCCCAAAAAAGGTCTGCATGAAAAATGGTATGTATGTTTATGAATTTTCCTTAATATACCTGTTTGTATCCATAATTTGACTTAATATGAACATTTTACATATTTGAACTTGCAACTGGACATACTGCATGTTTGCCATACAAACAGCACCTGTAACAAGCACATATTTTTGTGACTACATTTCATTCACTGAGTATTGTGCCCATTTTCTTTTATTGGAAAACCACACTGCACATGCATTTGGAAATATGACTTTGCTATGGTTGTTGGAAAGTGTAGAATTAACTAAGTTTTAAAACTGCAGAACCTCATTCTTACAGAATACGTAAGAAAAAGCAAGGGCAAAAAAGGAAGTATCTACCAATATTTAATTAATTAACCCTCTCTTACTCTCCCACCCCAAATAATTGCTTGGATGATAATTTATCCAATACATTCTTAAAAAGATGAAGTAACAATGTTACTTATGAAAGCCATAGTAATAAAACAAAAACTAGCTGTGGAAAATACAATTTTGTTCTGCAGTAATATAAGGCACTTCATAGGTACTTAGCTCTATTAACTACAATTCAACCAATACATTATCATAATGTTGTTGTTGTTGTTATTGTTATTATTATTATTGCTATTAACAATATTGCCTTTTTATATTAACATAAATTAGGTAAACTAATTTGAGTGCACACCATCTTTCACTTTTCTTTTACACAGTCCAATCTTGGCAGATAATCCAAGTTAGAATATTTCAGATCATTTGGACCAAGACCCAAAAGTCACAGGTGCCAGAAACCATTGAAATCAATGAAAAAAACAGGTGAAGCACCAGATTAGATAATTGAAGCAAAGATGAAATGAAACAAATGCAATTAAAATGAAAATAACATTAAATAGTTATGGCTTTGGACACAAAAACTAAAATGGAAATGAAAATGGATCTACTGTACATTATAAACAGTTTTTCCCCCACCTGGGAAATCTGCCAGGTCCAAGACAGAAAATTGCAGCAGTCAATTAATTCCATTGTTCAATGGGAAGAAAGAGACCTAAAGATAGATCTGCAAGCTAGTCATTCCTCCCCACCATGTCCCCTTCCCCAGCACTTTCTGCAACTGTACGCACAGAATATAATACATTTACACTAGTATCCGTAAAAGGGGAATTTTTTTCTTAAATGAACCATTATTTCCCATTTGTCCATTAAATTCAAGATTAGGAGTGCCTTCATATGCTCTTCTTCAATATGATATATTCCATCATCTGACAAGCAGAATCTACAGAGGACAAACAGGACAAAAGTTCTGAAGAATTAATGGACACAGACTTGATCTCAGGACACAAAATAAAGACAAAGTAATATCTAAGCGTCTCCACCTCCCAGGACACCCCATTATACATCTCAAAGTAGCCAACTGAGTAATAGGCTCTGAATTCACATACAGACAAAGATTTCAGGCCATCTCAAACAGTATTAATAAACACAGTGGGCTTTTAATACATTACAAGCCTTTATCACAGGACAGAAAAATGTATGTTCACAATAATAGTTCTTTAATCTGCAACACCTTTCCACTGCAGCTGTGAATAAAGGGTTCTGTTTAAAAGTAAAGGTTTATCACACTGCTTTTTTATTGTTGCACACTGAAAAGTAATCAAGTTCTTGAAAGGCTTTCACGCAGGAAACAAATTGAAGCATTTCAAACATTTTAGTATGTGGTGAAGCAATGATAGAGAACATTAATACGAGGTTTGTTGACAGCATGCACATAACACGCTTTTGGCCAGAACAAGGCTGTCTCAGGAGTAACACATTGTGCTTCCATAAAATAGTCCAATAATTTTTTGGGGGGAAGAAAATGAAAATAGTTGTCTGATGCTCCAGGTAGAAAATAAGCACATTAAATAAACTAGAGTAAGGGAGTGATTATCACACTATAGCCATTTGTAATGGAATCTAGTTACTTGGCCAGCTTGCTAAATGGCTTTGAAACTTGAAAGTTGAAACGGAAAACATGAATTTTCATGAGGAAGAGGAGGTGGAAGAGGGAGGGGGGAGGAAAGGGAGGAGCAGAAGCTTTTATAATTGCACAAGGGGATCAAAATGAAGCATGTTGGAAAAATGCTTGACATAATAATGGGCATATAAAGTAAAAAAGATAAAACATCATCTATTTGCTGTTTTATGATTCTATAAATGTAAGGAGATACTTCCTGCAGAAGAAAGAAAAGAGCTAGCAGTAGGTTGTTCATGGAGGGGTGTAAGTATAATAAATAAATAAATAAGTAATATATAGAAATAATTATAATTTGAATTAAATTGCTGATAAAATGGGTCTCCAATCATCCCTAAAAATTAAAAGTCTCATTCCAGGTGATTACACCAGCAAAATATTCAAAATTAAATCATATTTTGAATAAAGTCAAGCTGAAGATAACCTGTATGTTTTATTCTTGGTATATTTGCCCCTTGCCAGCTTGAAAACATGCCACAATCAACAATGATTTTAAAGGAAAAACATTTTCAATCCAAAATATACTGTAATCTTGTAATTCTGCTATAAAAGGCCTTGCTGGAGTCAAGCAAAGCAAGTATTTATTTATTTATTTATTAGATTTTTACCCCACATTTAATATTTTTATAAATAATTCAAGGTGACAAGCATACACTCTTCCTTTCTCCCATTTCATCCACAACATCAACCTTATAAAGTAGGTTGGATGCAGAGAGTAACTGGCCCAAGGCCATCAAGCTAGCTTTCATACCTAAGGCAGGAGTAGAACTCATAGTCTCCCGGTTTCTAGCCAGGAACCTGTTATTCTGTCTCTAACTCTCTCTTTTGAAATTTAAAATTAAATGGATCATGATGATGGGTTAAGAAGATAATCTTAAAGCTGGATGCGGCCACAATCATTCAAGACCAATTCCATCCGTCCATCCATGTATAGCAAGCTCAACTAAAGTTCACTGGATTGCAAGTATAAAATTTGAAACAGCTTCATTGAAAAATTAAGCAGGTTTCTCCAGAAGTGAGTTGCCTGGTCATAACTATTAGGGTGGATAAAATAGATGATTCCTAATCTAAAGGGCATTTTATTCTGTTACCATTTTAATCTATGTTGTTTTTTCAAATGGATATCTGTTTTCTGATTAAATTGATGTCTTATGTACACATTTTATCACATACATTTACGGATATTTTTCTCCAAGAATTGTGTTGCCATATTTGAAGAAATTAACTATTTTTATAAAAAAAGGCTATAGTAATCTGGGAAATGTGAATTTTCTTAGTTATAAATGCAAATGTAACATAGTTGTTCCATATTTATAATAAATAAACACATTTATAAACCCAGAAATCATTCTTCTGTTAAATGACTTTGTAGACCTGTTTTACTCATTTTGTCTTGGTT
Organism: Bungarus multicinctus; assembly: GCA_023653725.1. Lineage (NCBI taxonomy): Eukaryota > Metazoa > Chordata > Lepidosauria > Squamata > Elapidae > Bungarus > Bungarus multicinctus. The sequence continues at coordinate 52,220,072 of CM042846.1, read as the reverse complement.
ATGGCATGTCCCTTTTTGTCCAGGCCCCATGGATTGGAATAACTCACATTATAATTAATTACAGGCATAAATCACAAAACTGCACAGATTTCCCCCTATCCTGCAACAATGTACTAAACAGGTTGCACACGTAAGCATGATAGCTTTGAGACTAAGTAAATATCAAAGGAAATAAAAGAGACATATGAAATCTGGGGAAAGGGCAATATCAAATTACTGAAGAAAATCCAAATTAAGTTCCCTCACACCATCCACCTCATCACATTAGAATCCAAATTAAAATGTAATTTAGAAGGAGTCCAAATTAAAAAAGCTCACTTAATTCCCTCAATTTGCAGAACAATTCCATATCATTAGGCAACTAATTTCTACCTGTCAAATACAGAATGAAAGTTCCTCTCAAGAGGAAACTTTTTATTTGAAGTAATTAGACACGAGGAACCTAGGAAGATGCCTATGTTCTGATTGTTAGCTTGGTTTAAGCCAAGAATAAATGACAACCAAATGTTAGTTTCAAGTATTCCATAGAAAGTCCAACTGTGCTTAGATGTTTCAAAATTAAGTAACAACATGGCTTGCCATTTTTATCTGGCAATCAAAATATTTACCTGAGTGAAATTCCAGTACATAAACCTCTTTTTTGATGTTATTCTAATGAGTTCTAAGAATCAATATGAAGAGATTTTGATTACATTTAGAAGATAAGAGCCAAGAGAGTACAAGTAATGAAGCCCATCATGGTTATAATAAACATGGAACAGTAGAACTCTACAGGCAACATAGAATAACTTCTTTCACGGTTCCCTTTAATTAGCTCTTCAGTTTATCTATTTGCTCCTTTCCCAAGAGCATGCATTATGTTTTATAAAGAGGGAGAGACAGATCCACTAATCTACAATGAAACATTACACTTGTCAGTTAAAATCCCTTGTCCTTTATTTTCTAAAAGACCACCATTTCAGAAGCACAGGACTCCTATTTATTATTCACATTTTACAGCGACATGCAAATGTAGATATATAGCCTAAGGGGCATGGATTGATGTTTCTGTGTCCTATCTGTTCTGAATTAGTTAGAGCACGGTTGGCAACTGAAATAAAAATAAATTGTTTACAAATATTCAGAAACTGATTAGATTGCAAAGTCTCATAAAAAGTGGCGTTGTTTCCAGAATCTCACAAAATCCCAAGAGCCCCTAGATTTTGATATCTCACAAGATGTCAATAATTCAAACAGTTTCAGTTTTAAAAGTTTTGAGGGTATAATGCTTATTTTGAATGTGGAAGAGCTGCTAGCTTTTTCATCAGATGTTTTCATGTTATAACTTTATCTCATATTCAATCTAAATTATTTCATCATAACTATCCATAACAAGGGAAAGAGATCAACCTGGTCCTTTTTGCCTACTACATCTATATTGTAGATGTAGTAGCATAACAACAGTTATCTATATTGTACTGCCTCAGGCATTAGCCTTTTGGAATAAAATATATGTGATCAATCTTCTGCTATTTCCCAGAACCTCGAATAATACTGATGGACTTTTTCCTGGCCTTAGTGAGAACCACAAGATGATGAAACAGACAAAACTTGAATCTAAATTCTGAAATGTTAAAAAAAACGAATGGGATCCCAGAGAAGAACAGGCTCTTAATTGTTATACCTAGCTTTAACAGAAGAATGTGAACTTTCTGAAGATAATTTACTTCATTAACAGCTTCTTTAGAAGGAAAGTGATTTGGCCCAAAAAACCTGGGTTTTAAAGCTTGATAAGTCCACTATAGCCCATATAGGAACACTAAAGCAACATTAGAAACTCTAAAATACAGCTTTGTGAGAATACTTTTTGTTGAAAAAAAAATGTAGCTTATGCCTTAAAGAAATGTTTTCAGGGTAAGATGGGTGGAAGGAGTTTCAAGTGCAACCAAACCTCTGAAAGTATTTTAGCTTTTATACATATCAAATATAGATTTATTATGAAATTTGGATTTTCATACCATAAAAATATCTTTTGTTGAGTTCAGTGGTGTTTAAGATAAGTTTGTACAATTAAAGTGGGCACGTACAGCTCTTAAACTGTACAGTAACTTCCAGAAAATACAGTCTACAAGGGCAAAGTTTAATAATATTTGAAAAGATAGTGTAGTAACATTTGCATTTGCATGATGTCTAATGCATACCATTGCTTCACCCTATTTTAATAGTCTTAAATTACTGTATAGCTAGGATGGAAGGAAAGGAAGAATTGTATTATAATAAAAGGTAATCTTTCATTAATGTTACAAGAAATCATTTTAGATAATTATGGATTCAACCATTCATCCTTTCTCACTTAAAAGAAGTACTGAGAATGAGGAAAGGAATATAATTAAGAAAAGAAGATTAAAACTGTTACCTGATTACTAGTGAGTAATACTGTGTATAATGAGATTTACTTTTGACTAGACATATAAAGAATTTCACTTCTAATGATAGCAGTACTGCTGGATTATTGTAAAAAGCAGGTAGACAAAGGTGCAATATAATTGAGTCTCAGATGAGTCTACAGAAACAGAACATGTGCCTTCATTATACAGCAGCATAGATACAGTACTTCTGTCACATAAATAGCCAGCAGAATCTTTCCTCATCAAAACCTGTGATTACCAATACAAGACAATATTTGTAGCTCACAGTTAAAATATACAGACCTTGCACTGATGGTGTTACCCAGTTTGGTAATAAAATGCCTGCAAGAAAACAATCAAGCTCAGAGGGCACTAAGGACCCCACTGGACTGGAAGAGAGAGAAAATGATTGGCCAAGATCATCTAGATGGCTTTCATGGATAAGATAGGACTCACAGCCACTTTCTAGTCTAGTTCCTTAACCACTAGGCCAAAACCATGCATCTATAAGAGAAAGCACCACATTTTGTGTATAATTACAGATGGTACATGTGTTCAGTTCTTATATTCTGACATGCAATTGTAAATATTTGTATAGCATACAGTATTTATGTACTGATATAAATTTAAAGCTCACTACCTTCATTCCTTGCAATTAAGCAACAACTTTCTGCATACTAATTGACTGCTCACAAGCCAAACATCCCTTTATTATATATTTATTTTGTTCCATTCAATAGAATGCTTTGTAGCACCCAAGTATGAATTGCATTGTAAGGACACTTTTGTCTCTGTCTGCTCAGCCCTGCAATGGAAAACCTTCCCACCAAGTTAAAACTTTGCCATTTGAAAAGCACAATTGACCCAACAGGTCCAAAAAGCAGAGTGTACATTTTGATCACTGGATAGAAAACTTAATCTAGACCTAAGTCAATTATTCAGAAAATTGATTAAAAAAAACTATTCTAGCTTTGGAGGCGTCCTTTATCATTTCTTTTTCATTTATTTAAGTTACCATTGTTGGAAGTTAAATCCATCTGGTTCAGTTTCAAGCTGGGAGAAAGACGCTGGAAACAATATAGAGGCTGGAGGCTGATTGAAAAGAAAGTTTACTGAGGAACAGAACCACCAGGGTTTGTGGTTCTGGTGCAGCTGACAAAATGGTTGAATGAATGGATGGATCTTTATAAATTTCTATGACTTTGAAGTTTGAACTCTTTTCGGGGTGGAGCAATGAAGGGGCTTGTCTTCTGAAAAGGTGTTGGGCAATTCCTATTGTGGCTAATGGCTTTCGTCCAGTGTTGGATCTTCAGTAAGGGGCTGCTTTCTAATCCTACCATTCTGTCTTTGTTAACTGTCAAACTTTGCTGCAAGAAGTTTGGAAATAACTGTTTTGAATGGATTTCTGCCAGCATTAGTTGCTTTGGTTATGAATAGATCTATCTAGATAGTTGGTTTACTCTTTCAATAAGTTCTTTATCTCCTTAAGTGCTGGCATCTTCTATGGGCTATTAAGAAAGACTGGGGCTGCTTTTTATTTATTTATTTTATTTATTTATTTAAATTTTTATACCGCCCCCTCTCCCAAAAAGGGACTCGGGGCGGTATAAAAATTTTTGTCTTTAAGAGCATGTTTCTCCATTTCTCCTTTAGGAAAATATAATATTCTGCCTTTTTAATATTTCCTAAATTTCATTCTTGGGTGGTGCTGGGGCTTCTAACACCATGACACTTTTCCAAGTATCTTTTCTCTTAATTGCAGCCATTCCGGGCAGATAATCTCTGAATTCCACTTTCCCTGCAATGACTAAAGAATATTCACTTGCTTGTTCCTTAGTGAATGCAGATCTATTCTTGCCCATGAAATATATAAGCACCTAGGGAGATGACAACATCTGAAGAAAATGATCAACTGCTAAAGTAGTCAGAAGGAATAGTTAGAACTTTATTCATATAATTTATATTGACAAACTTTTTCTTGATTTGAGAATAGCTCATGTACATTTATCATTGGCAGCTGCAAACTGAATAAACATCCATTTATCCTTCCTTTTTTTTTTCCCATCCTTGACAGGAAAATAATAGAATGGCACTTTTGGATTTTTGCAGAATTTGTGAGCCTGGTATTACTACATATGATAAGAATTGCATTTAAAGTACAGGTATAAATGGGAACATAGAATACTTTATTGGCCAAGTATGATTGGACACACAAGGAATTTGTCGGTGTAAATACTCTCAGTATACATAAAGAAAAGGTACATTTGTTAAGAATCAAGAATCATAATGATAGTCATAGGGTACAATCAACATTCAAATCATAATCGGAAACAGTCAATATAAATCGTAAAGATACAAGCAACAAAGTTACAGTCCTACAATCACAAATGGGAAGGGATGGGTGATAAGGAGGGATGAGAAGATTAACAGTAATAGTAGCGTACACTTTGTAAATAGTTGAACAGTGTTGAAGGAATTATTTGTTTAGCAGAGTGATGGCTTTTGGGAAAAAACTGTTCGTGTGTCTAATTGTTCTGTGTGCAATGTTCTTATAGCGTCCTAAAAACATCCTAACATCCTAAAAAGCAAGAGGCTCAGCAGTTTCTTAAAGTCAACAACTGCAAAAGAAAGAAAAAGTCAGAAAAGGTATTTTTTTACTTCTCTGATTCCATCGGAGATACCATTTTTAATCTTGATATTCAGAATTTACTAGAACCTATTTCCATAAGCATATAAATACATTTCTAGATTTAAACTTTGAATAATTTCTCTGCAGAAAGTTTGAAAGTGTTTCTGTATGTGTCTTTTTCTTCTTAAATTTAATAGATCTTTACTAATCATTTCAACTCCTGTGTAATTATTTATGGTTTAAAAAATCTTCATAAAAACTCATAGGTAAAGTTTGCCATATATAAAGGAAATTTCCAAAGTACCCATGCATAACCAAATGTAGATTTATTTCTTTAAATAAAATTAATCATGTACAAAATAAAATACAATAAAATCATACACATGATTTATTTCATATCACACGCCTTAAAAAAAATAAAACTATTTTGAACTCCATAATGTAACAAATTTTCATGTTCTTTGGAAGAATTTACATAATCAAAGACTACAATAAATTAATTTCTCTAATCTTTTTAAAGAATATATTATTTTTGTTGTTTTCTTAAATTAAAGCTTAGAGTACGATTCTATTTTAATTATATTCCATTTAAAAACTCTTCCTTTACTGATTTTCAGAATAACATTTTCATCTATGTCTGAGGGAAGTTTATTACATTCTACCATAGATAAAAACATTTTTTAGGCCTAAGTGATATTATAAGAATATGAAATAGCACAATACAGGGAATAGGATATTTTTGAATGCTAGCAAACTGGTGCAAGTAAACAGGAGCAGGAGTTTAGTTCAAATTACTTCAAGTTTATCAGTATTACATGCTACCTATACAGAAAAATCTGCTCTATTAATGGTCAAGGCAAATTTATGCTAGTTAAGAGTCAATGGAATTCAAGGGGGACTGAACTTAGATCTCTTGTGGGAACATAGTGACTCCTAACCAATGATGCATTTCACTCTTGGGTTCATTCTGGTCATTTCCTAGGTTTACATGCCTATAACACAAGAGTTAATTTTGTTTTTCTCTCTTTATTTATTGCTACCAGGGTTTGTGGGAAATTCTGAAGGAAATAAGTCCAGCAAATCATTGCTTACCATGGCCATCCAACTTGAATTGCTATTCCATCACTAAGCAGTGCAATGACCTCATGCTTTATGAATGCATCATTTAACAATGAATATTCTAGCCTCAATTACCATCATTAAGTGAGGACTTACTTATAGTTTGTCTGACCATGATGCAACAATATGGCTTCTATTTGTAGTGGATGACTGATAAACCGCTGAAGATGAAGAAGAACAAAAGTATTGTCAGATAATCCTTTATGGTTCTTTTTTAAACGTTTCCTTCAACAAGTTTATTATATGTAAACACTAATTCCTACAATTGCCCAGGTAGCCTGAGAAGTTGAAATCCACACATCTTAAAGTTGCCAGTGTTGAGGAATGCTGTTCTAAAGTAAGATATTTTGATTAGAAATGATCTGCTTTATTCTTTCATTCTGTCAGTAAATTAAAACATATATTTCAAGAAAAGACATTTTCCCTACTTATTCTCACTGAAAAATGCACATCTCAACATGTGTAATATTTATTATAATCTCTCAGGAAAAACTAAAATGCCTACTCCTTGCAAAAAAAAAAAGAAAGGCCAAAGAATTTTAAAATATCAGTATTATCAGCATCTACTATTCTGCTTGTATAATTCACTGTAGAGCTTTTTAAGAAAAACTGTACTTTACAATGGCATCGTATCAAAAGTCCATGTTCTGATTATATTCAGAACATGGAAGAAAGTATTTCAATTTACACAAGTATTTCTTTTTCCCATTAGCTTAATGTTTGAATATGTTGTAAATAGAATATAGAAAATAATTTTCTTAGATTTGTTAGACCAAAATTTAATCATGCCAAAATTAATGATATAAAATGATCTAGCAATTATGTTAAAGGCAGCAGTCATGCACATCAGGTGATAAGGATGCCAGGGATTAAGCTACACATAAATTCGCTTATACAAGAAAAGGTCAGTGGCTGAGATTACCAAAATTTGATTAGATATAGGACCTTGTGCTTAAAATCAATGTTTCCTTGACTTTGGCATTTCTGCTCTGACTCAGACACTCTCCTGGGGCCTTGGCTTTAATCATGGGATGTAGCAATGTAACATCTCTTCCAGAGCACAAAGATAGCTAGAAATTAGAAAGGATTTACAGGTCAAAGCAGAGTAACTTCAGCAATTGGTGCACATGGAGTAAGACTGAAAACCTGAACGGGAAGTCAGTAGTTGCAATTGTGAAGACAAAGCAGCTATCAGGATGGTTAAAAGCCATGGAAAAGCTAAAAGAAAGGCTAGTGATTTTTACAGCTCTCAAATTGTTTTCAAGAGCCCTCTAATCAAAATGGCTAACTCTCCCCATCTCCCTACCTGGACTCTGCATGGACTTCGAACCATGCCTACAAGCGGTAACAAAAAATGGAATTTAAAACAATAATTTAATGGTACAATTTAAAAAATTGTATTTAAAAATACAATTTAAAATTAAAAAAAAGGATTCAAAGTAGGATTTAAACAAACAACTTTCCTAGAATGTGAAATTAATAGATAAGGGAAAATAATAAAAGTTCCCTAACAACTTAATTCATCTCTCTGTTGGTTTGAGCTTAACAGCTGCTCTAAAAGATGTTTCGTTTTATTCATTCTCCTCATCAATTAAGACCAACTCCTGCTCTCCCCTCCTGCCCGCCCTGTCTTAGCTGTTGTATTTCACTTGACAGCAGTGGGACAAAAAAAAAGTAAAGGCAAATACAGGTTCCTAAAAATGCTGAAAATGGCTTTCCTTTTTCTGCTTTGTGGATTAAACAGTTTTAAAGTTCTAAAAACTGCTGCATGGTGGATAAAAAAAATCTTTTAATTAATTGGTGCCAGATTTTTTTTTAATTTTTAAATATTACTGAATTAACAAGGAAATTTTAATTGTTAAAGTGGTAATGTTAGACATTATTACTTGGTGCTTAAAAATGTACTAATTAAGAGACTCCATTATAAACAGTGCTTGTGGACTATCTGGAAAATAGGAAACAGGAAAACCGGAAACATTGTGTACCAAATATGTATTTGGTGTTAATTTCTCTTAATCTGCAGGCATCTGCTGGAGTCAGGAAAAGTAAAAATAACATTCCCAATGACAGGTTGAAGTTTCATCACTTTTTAACATGCCATACATGTGTAAAACATATGACAAAGAGGTGGGGATTTGATGACATGGTTGTAATTGCCATTTTGCCATGATGACATTTGTGAATACCTCTGGTGGGATTTTCAAAGAATTTTACTTCAGTATTATTTTTTTGCTTAGGATATATTCAGGTTTACTTGAGAACAAAATGGAGCTTGCTAAATTCTTCATTCACTAGAACTAGACTGCATGTTCAAATCATCTGTTTACTAATAGATTATGCATTCAGAGATGTTGCTGCATGAATAGTGACTGAGTCTAACATAGTTTGTTGATGGGTGAGTGGGTTTCCAGGTAGCCAGTTTTAAGTTTGAGAAACTGTTTTGAAGGGAAGAAATGCCCAGTTGTAAGATCCCCAGAAGATTCTTTTTAAAATTCCTATCCAAAATCTGTTGCTAAATATTCACAAGCAGGGAGTCGAAGGGATAATACTCTAATCCTAACCGTAACCCTCCTGAAGTTTTTGCAGTAGTGGACAATCAACAAAGCTCACCTTTCTAGAATTTTGGAACAAAGGCTGGAAACAGATAATCTTTCATCACTTACATTAAAATAAAAATAATATTTTTTTCAAGGATACAAATATAAGATAATAAAACTGTAGCTACTGAAATTAATGGAAATGGAAATGTATCTATTCTAGTGCCATTCTTGAGAGGTCTACTGGGAAAGTGTAATCTTTCTCATTCTGCATTATTCCAAAACCTAGAATGTTTTAGCTTCTTGAATATATCCACACCATTTAACAACTTTGATTATCTTGCAAGAATCTCACAAAACTGTTTCCTATCCTTCCTTCTGGATTGCATTTTATCCCTCTTTGGCCCCCTTATTGCTGGTCCTGATCCAAATCCCAGTTTGGCTTCTCATAAATTCTTCCAACCATGATTGATTACTCTCTTTGCTTCAATCCTTTCACCAGCTGATACTTGTCTCCTTGGAATTCCGGCTGCAAACATGTCTGCCAACAGTGCATATAGCAAGGAAAAAGCTTTGGGCATCCTGTCCTTTCCTCTTAGTCAAGAGCAAACCTTTGTAACTTGCTCTCCTTATTCCAGGGGTCCCCAAACTTGGCAACTTTAAGACTTGTGGATTTCAGCTCCCAGCTATGCTGGCTGGAGAATTCTGGGAGTGAAGTCCATAAGTCTTAATTTTAAGACATCTGCCTTATTCAAATCTTTTGCCCTTATTGCCATGCTACCTTCTTAAACTACCTCACTAAAAATAATCTCTTTCTTCCTTTTCCTGTAACATCCCACTTTAAATATAACTGCTTTTATTTCCTCAAGCTGTTTTCCTACACTGCTTCCTTTTCTTTTTTCTACTTGTTTCTCCAGGTTGATCTGTGTCTTTATGTCAGCAGAACACATATATCTCTGTCTTCTTGGTTGTCAGTGAGCTATTGCACTACAACACCACACCTTTAATATCCTTTCTTCTAAATTCGATTTCATTTCTTCATCTTACATTATATAATGTGATCTTCCTATTTCACTCTGAAAGATCCTTGTCCTCCCCCTCCCTCACACAGACAAGGATCCCTGTCCTCCCCCTTCCATTTTGGCTGCTAAAGAGCCCCTTATCTCATTTTGTGACTTAATCTCTTTATTTTCTTCTGGCAATGCTAACTGTTAATACTAGGCCTCCAGATTCTTAAAATCAGAATTATTTTCCTGCTTCTCAGGGGAGACAAATTTGTATCAGTTTTTCCATTTTCCCAACTTCATTGGAACTTCCTGGGGAGAAGGAGGAGATGGAAAAGAGGAAATTTAAGATATAAATATTGTTCTTCAGAGATAAAGTCTGAGATATACGCAGCACAGAAAGTCGTGTAGTCAACCTAGGAGACTCAGAGAAGAGGAATATTGCAAACAAACATTGTAGAAGGTAACCATCCACTCAACATTAGGAAGGTAGATATCAAGGCACGAGTACTGCACTCAGTGGTGGCACAAGGACACAAAGAAAGGCAAAGGCATCTTGACTTGTCCTTTCAGGATAGTGGATTATGATAAAGGATAATCTTGTCTTTTTGTTGTTTATTAAATACTCTTTCTGTCAATGTGAACAAAAATGGCCACGATCCTTCTTTTTTTTCCAAATTGCAATTATGAAAGGCCATTCTAAATTATCTAAAGCTTTTTCTGCATCAAGAAAGATCAGAACCACTTTGGGCAATGGTGGTATTCAAATTTTTTTACTACTGGTTCTGTGGGCATGGCTTGATGGGCATGGCAGGGGAAGGATATTGTAAAATCTCCAATCAGAGGTGGTAGTTACTGGTTCTCTGAACTATTCAAAATTTCTGCTACTGGTTCTCCAGAACTGGTTAGAACCTGCTGAATACCATCTCTGACTTTGGGGCTTTCAATTGTTTATATTTATCTCATAAATAAATATGTCATTGTTTCTAGTTAACAAATTGCTTTTGTTGTAGGAACATTTTTGATTTTATCCCAAATATATGTTGCTTGTTCCTTATACAATTAATTGGCCAACAATTTATCTGCTTCATTATCTGTATTTGGTAAAATTCAGCTTTTTATATATTTTGTTCACATTCACTATATAATGATTCTGTATTTATCACATGTTATAAAACTGTAATTGTTTTGAGTTTATTCCTGGATTCTAATTGTTTCAGATCTTATAGTAATGTATTGTTATGTTTTTATATGGCTATTCTTTCTATTTCATGTGAGAGAAATAATTTAATCTCTTATAAATGTTTTATTAACATCTAATACTATAGATAAGGAGAGATCAGAGGTTTAGTTTATTGAGAAGAAGCTGCTTAATTCCTGGTAACATTTCAGTTTGATATACTATTATAATGATGTTAGTTTATTGAGTCTCTATCATTTTGATCTGGAAGTTCCTCTGTTCAATCTTATAATTATTAGATTATGATCTATATAAGCAAGAGTTGCCACCTCCATGTCTATAAAACTGATTAACAGTGAATTAGAAATCTAATCCATATCTATCCTTCAAGTTTTATAAATGGAAAAAAATTATAAGTGTGCTATCTTTCTATTTCTATGCATCCAGGAAGATAACTGTAATGGAATGTATGAATGACCTCAGGGAATAGGGGAAGAGATGTTGCCTAGGAGACAATTAGTCAATAGTGGTGTAATGATCAGATTAAAAAAAATTAGGATTCCTGAAGGATCAAGGAATTAAAAATCCCAGCAAGCAATTTCTGCTTTCAGACCTGCAAGATTCTGTTCATGTAGCCTTACAACAAAGTAGAATTCATTAATCTAATCCTGTTGTTGTTTTTTTCTGGTTTATCTGGGAGGACTTACAATATCAGTAACATATACATTAAAATATTTTAAATATTTGCTTCTCTTAGTTAAAATGACTTTATAATGCATAGGAAAAATTCACATTCAGATCTCTAATGATTAAGATACAGTATCTCCCTCAAGAAGTGATTAAAAAGATCTTGTCATACAAGTTTGTTTTGCTATCATTTGGAACATTAACTGAAATAACTGTTATTGTTCCAGATTCAGTCTGAAACTATACTAGTATGAATCTTTGTTCATCATCCCGAATTTGTTTCTCTAGAACCCATGGTATTATTTTTACATTTACTCAATTTTGCTCCTTCTATCCAAAGCCACATAGTTTAAATCAAGGATTACATTTCAACAGATTTATATGATCATTTTAATGTGTGTCTTTTGAAACTTATACATATTTTCCCCAATACTTTGATCTGATCCATGTCAACAATTCATAATTAACTTATGAATAACAATTCATAATTAACTTGTGAATAATTAACCAGATCATTAGTCCAGTTATTGAACCTCTATCTTCATTTTTCTGTGCTATTACAGATAAGGACTCTTAGCATGTTCAACAGAGTATACAAAAGTTTTGCCTGCATACTCAAAGTTAATAAAGTAACCCATAAAATAATCCCAAGGTTATTTAATACCTTTTAAATTTATTTTAACTTTTTTAATTGTATGTTTTATTATAGCTGTTCACTGCCCCGAGTCCCTTTTTGGGAGAGGGGGCAGTATATAAATTAAAATAAATAAATAAATAAATAAATAAATAAAATCTGTCTGTAATCTTTTTTATCCAGTGGAGCTGTTGTAAAACATCTCAGGTTTCTTGTCTTCCTTAGTATAGCTGGCAAAATCTCAGTTATAATATCCAAATGTTTTAAAGGAATTTCATTTATTTTTATTATCAGCATTACCTTTTTCTTAAAATATGACAATTAACAACTATATACTATGACAATTTTCTTCATCAAATTGCTCAAGATTTATTTTGTAAATTTCCTGAATTTCTAAAGCTTATCATCTATGTCAGGTCAGAATCAGTTTTAATAAATGTTCAGTTTCTCTTTCCAGATTGTCTTATACCAAAATTCTCAAGCATGGCTTTAATTAAACAACTTTAAAATGGTTTTGCCTAATTCTTTTTTACTAGTCCTATTTTAGCTTCCAAATTGTTCAATTCTCTTTGCTGAAAGTTCTAAATTAAAAATCTAATACTCTAGCTATAATTCCTTAATAACTTTATCCTGATGGTCTTGTTGAGTCATTAATTTGTCATGTTGATCTTAGAGAGTAGAGACTTGTTTCCAGATTTTGATATGGGCATTCAATTAATTTATAGAAATTATTTATCATTGTGTATAATTCAACAGTAAAACCTATTCCCATTTTCAAAGCAGAAAGGAACCTCTTAATATCATCTAATTAATCTTAGCTACATTCCAAGATGGAATGAGAGGATTTGGGAAGTAAAAAGGATAGTATTGTTATCTATGCCATGCTATTTGCTCATTTAGGTAATTATATTTCCCCCTGACATATCCCCTGATATTCACCTGACATACTCAATACCCAAAACACAACATACATTTTCCACTTTAGAGCTTTTCCTTAATGTTTCCTGATCTGTTTCTATTTTGTTTTAGAACTGTTTTTAATATTAAATATTATATTTTATTAAAAATAGGACATTGCTATTTTAATTCCTATGCTAATGAACCTGGAATAATAAGTTCCCCTGGTATTAAAATGCAATTTTTGTGAAACTTGCAGAACATGGGAGGAGAAAAATCACATACAAGACAAGAAATCAGCAAATGGAGTATTCTGAGGAATTTAGAATTTCTATGGAGAAATAGTTCACAAAACCAACTTGATATTAAAAGCCGAAAGATTTTAGGTACCAGCACATACATTCTTATGTTAGGCTTAAACTAATTTGATTTCCAGAGATCTAATACTTCTTTTGTCATACTAGTTTAGGAGCAAAAAATGAAAAAACAATGAATTGCACAAATTCAGCCATTTTGCTAGAAGGTGCCTATTTAATTTACTGTTATTGTATGAAATCGCAAGAGGCATGGAAAAATAAGATATGTACATTTGCACACAATACAATTGAAACATGTGAGAATCAAATATATTGTATTATATATCTTAGATGTAGCCTAAACATTATTTTTATTTTTCTGCTGGATAAGTATAGAGTACTTATGCTGTGGCTGCTGTGGGTAGTAAATAGGATGATATTAAATTCTTTATCTACGTTTATTCTAAAAAAAATTTTCACCTAAAATATTAAAAGATATAAAACTTCAACTTACATTAATATTTGTGTGTGTGTGTGTGTGTGTGTGTGTGTGTATTTCAAAAGCAAAGTAATTGGAGAGAAGAGTTTTTTCTTTTCCAATTCAAATGACATGGTTCTGATACAAAGCCTGTTTTCTGAACCAACATTGGGTCAGTATCTGATATATGTAACACGGGCTGTAAGATAAGATAGTCATAGGGAGACAGGGGAAATATAATTCATTTATTTTACACAGGTTACTTTCTTCCAAAGTATTTCATATAACTTGATATACATAGCATTGCTAACTACGGTATATTGATTTTATGCAGCAGGTTGAATGTCATAAGCTTAACAGTCAAATGAATATATTCACAATAAATACACCTGCTCTATATAAACATTTAAATCTAGTATTCATTCATTTAAAAATGCATAATCAAGATGACTGAAAGGTAAGAAAAAAACACAACATAATTCATAGGAATAAATCCTTGCAAATTAATGTGATTTATTCCATACCCCCAAACCCAAATGCTGTAGAGAAGTCCACTGTTCTTGCTTCAGTAATTTTAAATGAGCTGTGGGTTTACGTGAAACATTAAACCCTATTGTAGTTGGCATATAGTGACCTGTAAAGGAGTGGGTACAATGGGAGGCTTTGTGCTTGGTTAAACAATGTATTTGAACTAATGGCTGGTGTATGTTTAAGCAAGCATTAGTTTCCCAGAAAAAATATGTGAAATACTAAAGTAGTCACAAAAGTGGACCTGCTCCTGAAGGAGAGTTTTTGCTGCTTCATTTTTGTGTATTTTTACCCTTTATGGAGAGACATGTCTTTTAGAAAGCAAAGAAGTCGAAGCCAGGATGTATAAGTAGGGTGGTCCTAATTTAAATAGGCCATGGTGGGTTTGTAGTGAAGGAAGACCTCCCTCTCCAGATAGAAGAAGAAACCATGAGGCAGCAAATAATCAAAACACAATACAAATAATTAAATCATAAAGGGAAGAAAAGTCCTGTCTGGCCCATTGGCAGAACTCAAACCTCAGGCAAGCTCAAGTGTAAACATTTGAAATAAAACTAACTACCAAAAACACAATTAGCGCTAGAATGTAGCAAAAGAGCAAACATAGTAGCTGGAATTAGATTTCTCAACCTTGCTTCCTTTTAGGAACAGAGATTAACCTTCTACCTTCCAGACAAAGTTGAATAGGGAAAATTATTCCATCAATAAACACAAGATTAAACATCACCAAGCACAGAAAAACCAGTTTTAGACAAAAACTCAAAGAATATATAACAATCGTGTTTGAATATCAATCTTTCTAGCTAGCCAAGAAATTTTGCTGAATGTCACTCATCTTGATTTCTTGCTATTAAAAGACCTCTTTCCAGCAGCTCTGTTTTGTTATTCCATTTATTCTTCATACCGTTGTTTCCTGGCTGGAAGAATCCTCATCAGGAGGCATTTTCGTCCCAACAGTAGCTTTATGCTGAAACAGCAAATAACTAAATATTTGAAAGTGCTGAGTGATACAAAGGTGGTCCTATGTCAACTTGTTTTTCAGATTGCCATTTATTGTACTTTTTTATTCATTTATTACAAGGACTTCTATACCATCCAGTTCCAACAGCTCTTAGCAGCTCACAATAATAAAATAAAAAAGGAAGTTAAAATGATCCAGATAGCCTCAGAATAAACCTATATATAAAAATGACTTCTTCAAAGGACAGGTAGTAGAAATACCTCACATATATTGAAGCAGAACTGAAAGATAACATTTTTCTGTGTTTCAAGATAATCTGATGATCTATATCTGAGTTGTTTTGGCATACTATAAGGGTAGATTACCCATTTCTTTTACAGCTAGTTGTCCAATAAGCTGTACGTTGCAGCAACAATTTATATTTATAGATTCCGTGTGCAGTTCTTCCATGGAGAAAGATTATAACATATTCCAAACCAGACAATGTTAGAGGTTAAGGTGAGGAAGAAGAGAAGGAAAAAGAAATACAGTATACTGTATGTGATAAAAAAAATATAAGCATTCTAACCTTGGGTTCACTATTCAGCGTTAACACATTATCACCAATTCTGCATGTTAATTTACTGACTTATGTGAGTCTGTCGACAAAGAAAGTACTACTTTAATAATTTTTCATATTTCAAGATATTTAACCT
Organism: Bungarus multicinctus; assembly: GCA_023653725.1. NCBI lineage: Eukaryota > Metazoa > Chordata > Lepidosauria > Squamata > Elapidae > Bungarus > Bungarus multicinctus. The sequence goes on along the minus strand of CM042846.1, from coordinate 52,204,040 downwards.
TTTGAATACTGTTTCTCTTAAAATATTATTTTTCTTTTTCATTAATCTAAGTTACAACGTCCCAAACTACCAAAGTCTCCCAGCATGTTTAAAACACTCTTTCAATCTCCTATGTAATAATTTCCATTGTTTTCTAATCCATTTAACAGGAAGAGGTTTTTTTTTCAAGCAGCAATGAAGCTTCATTACAGTTGAGAAGGTATCTTGAAAAAAGGGATGCTCTTTTCACTTGCTCCAACAAGCAAGTGAAAGTTGTTAGTAGTAATCTCTAGGGCGGGAGATAGCCTCTCCCTTCCAATTATGTACCTGTTTCATTCTGATATGAGAACTTGTTTTATCCTTGTTTTTTCCTGATCTGATCAGTTCAATAAAAATGATGAAAACACAGTGCTTTCTCTGGAAATTTCAGGTGATCTGTGGTTTTTTCTCTTTATTACCATAGCAGCATTAGCACTCATGGCTCATACTAGTCAATGAAGTATGTGCTGTAGAGTAGCCCTAAACATGAGTAGATGTGACATCTGTTCTCATTAAAAGTAGATCTTTAGAAGAATAACTACCTGCTATAGCAAGCTTACTTTCTTTCAGAGAGTAGGGCAAGGGATGTCAATACCTGCAGCCTAAGGTATCGAATAGTCTACAAAATGATCCAGATCAGTGGTGAGATTCAAAATTTTTTACTACCAGATCTGTGGGCATGGCTTGGTAGGCGTGGATTGGTGGGCATCGTATGGCAGGGGAAGGATGTTGTAAAATCTCCATTTCCTCCCCACTTCTGCGGGAAGGTTACTACAAAATCCCATTCCCTCCCCACCCCACTAACCTGCTTTCCATCTCCATTTTCCTGTGCAGGGCAACAAAAGAAGGCCCAGCCAATCAGCTGGGTCTTGGGAGGCAGAGAATAGGGTGGGGCCGGGGCCAGTCAGAGGGGGTATTTGCCAGTTCTCCGAACTACTCAATTACTACTTCCACTACAGGTTCTACAGAACTGGTTAGAGCCTGTTGAATATCACCTCTGGTCCAGATATAACAAATGTTTTTCCAATTCCTTTGGGGAACAGACAGCCCAGAAACCATTTTCTTTGGCAACAGACTTGATATTTCATATATCTGGAGATGCAATTTATATCACATAGGCTAATGATATTAGAATTTTGGGCAGAATAAAATAACTCTCTGTACAATTCTAAAAAGACCTCAAGATATGTTTGAGATAGCTAGGTGTGTTATTGTCTCTGTTGTTGCTGATAGACAAATATAAGATTTTATCTTAGGGACTTTCAGAAAATCTTGAACTGTTTCTCATTGATCAAAACCAGCAATAAACTACCAGAATAAATATATTCTGATAAATAAATATTGGTTATGTAATGCAAATAAAATCCTGTAGGGAAACTTAGCATCAGTTCCAAGTTTGTGTTTGTTCAATTTTTCAAATCAAAAGTTTAAACTTTTAAATTTCTAAATGTTCAGAGTACTGTTTATTTCAGTGGAAGTTGAGAATGAGTTTTCTACTAGATTCAAAATTTACAAAAATTTCCAGATGTAATTTGTTCTCTAAATATTGCATATTTCTCTCTCTCTCTCCCTCCCTCTCTCCCTTCCTCCCATGGTTATGCAAATATTTCACTTGGGTAGCTAAAAATAAAATATTATGCACCTTTAAATATAATTTCTTTAGATTGAATAGTCCTGACCACTTATCATTTTTATCTTATAGTCCTTATATAGCTGGATTCGATATAGCTTAATTATATTTATTTATATTGTATTAGTAAATAAACATCATGGATGACAGTCAACATTTAGAAGGTGATCCATGGAAAAGGACATCTTATATGTATACAATGGAAAGGGGAGAGAGAAAAGGAGAGATCAGAGTTGCAGTATGGATTTATCTGGTATTTTAGTTAATTACTTTATAAATTATATGGAAATCTAATTTTACATTTACATAATACAGTAGACTCAATTTAGTATCTAGGCTTACCATCTAAGTTCATGTTAAAACAGAGAATATCTGTATTATTATAGATTGTTCTTTGTAATTCTGCTTCAGAAATGGGAAGTCTATGGCCTTTCAGATATTTCTGAACACCCAATACTCCTATTCAACTTGATCAATGATGAGGAATCTACATAAGCATAGCTTCCCCATCAGTGGCTTAATGAGGTCATGACTCTTCTCTGTGTAAATACTGTAGGATCTGTAATGATTACCCCAAGAATAAGGTATTTTGATATGAAGAGAAGTTAAAGATTGCCTGCTAACATGCAACACAATGCAATGGCACAAGCAACAATTAATATATATCAAAAGAAAAGTTATGAACCTCCATTTCTTAGAGAAAACTTTTAATAGAACTGGAATTTTATTTATTTTGCTCTGTTGTAATACAGTATCTTCTAATTTTACATGGCAACTGTATATTTTTATAAGAGAGAATATATATGAAATGTTTAAAACAATCCTTTCTATGAAATTAAATTTAGTTTTTACTTTAATGGAAGTAAATGCGACCATTCATTTAACATAATTTTACAACAGTTGTTTTCAAAATCATGAGTTGCCTTTATCTGTATAACAATGGGGCTATTTGCATAAAGATCTAAACTGTGGAATCTCACTGTTAATTGGTAATTGAATACTTATTATTAAAAATTTAATCCTTGAAAGTAATTACCATTTCATCCGAAACATTATCTTATCCTCTCACTTCACAAATGCTTTGGAAATCATATAAAGCATGCAAACTAGTTTTCTGATGAAATGATTCATAGTTCTCAAGTGAATAGGTAATAAATGATACTACATGGTATGCATAGACATAAGCATTAATGCAAACTAAAGAACGAGCAACCAGCTGCGTAGTGCAATGACATAGTAGGGTATTGATGGCTAAAATTAGTTAAATTTGGAAACTGGATGATTTTTCTTGTGTTAAAAAAAATTCTTTGGTGGATAAATCTATCCAAGTTTATTTATAAAGTTTACATTTGGAATATAGTGCTGGTCTCTTAAACCTGGTCTCAGGTTATCTTTGCCATTTCTACTACTTCTTTATATGTTTTAACCTCTAGTCCCTACTCATTTTTGTGTAAAGAAGAGCAACAAAGATGATTAAGGGACTGGAGGCTAAAACATATAAAGAATGGTTGCTGGAATTGGTTATGTCTAGTTTAATGAAAAGAAGGACTAAGGGTGACATGATAGCAGTGTTCAATATCTAAGGAACTGCCACAAAGAAGCGGGGATCAACCTATTCTCCAAAACACTTGAAGGCAGGATAAGAAGCAATGGAAGGAGAAATTTACTGAGAGTTAGAACAATTAATCAGTGGAACAACTTGCGTGAGTGAATGTTCCAACACTGGACGTTTGTAAGAAGAGACAGTTGTCTGAAATGATACACGGTTTCCTGCCTAAGCAAGGGGTTGGACTAGAAGATCTCCAAGGTTTGGTCTGGTCTAGTCTAGTTTAGTCTAGTCCAGTTGTGGCTAGCTTTTTCAGCACCGAAAGCTGAAATAGGAATGTGCATGCACACATGACGGAAACCGGAAGAGCAGCTCTCCAATGAGCATGCAGGAGCACTGGAAACCGGAAGTTTAGCTTTTTGGTGTGCACATGTGCCCTGGCCACCTGGTCTTCCAGTTTCTGGTGCTCCTTCAGATGTGAAGACCAGCTGGCTTGTGCATGCATGCGCGCCAGGGGAGCTGCTCTTCGGTTTCTGGTGCTCCCGCATGTGCAAAGACCAGCTGGCCAGCACACATGTGCATGCTGGAACCCAGAAGAGTAATGGGTGACAGCTGGCATGCCCGGAGAGATGGCTCTGCATGCCACTTCCAGCACATGTGGCATAGATTTGCCATCACGGGTCTAGTCTATATGCTAAGAAAAGTCTGCTTCCATCTCGCTCCTCCACAAAAGGATATATCTCATCTCGAAACACACACAGTCTCTCTCTATTACCCTTTGAAGTTATTGGTCTTTCTAAATTCTCTTGATTGTCTCCATCTCAGAACTTGCAAAAAAAGACTGAAGTGAAAGGAAGTAAAGGGAAACAGAAGCTTCAAGAACTAGTACTAAATAATGAGTGCAGTCGTTTCTCATAATCTGCCCATTCTGTTCCTCTCCATGTTTATTTCTTTCTTGCATTCCACTTATCATAGCAACAACTTCATGGATTCATTGGCTCCTTCTCTCCTTTTTTATTTCATAAATATAATCCCATTTTCTGTTTCAAAATAAATAAAAAATAAAAACACCCAGAGAATAAGATAAAATAGAGATGATCATCTACAATCATCTGTACAAACATATGATCTCAATTGGGACCCTACTGACAAATGGATGAAAAGAAAGATACCCTTACTGTTTAACTTTCTTGGTATCCATAACAAAAATTACCATGAAAAGCCACATAAAAATATACTTAGGCCTACGTGTGTATGAAATTACTTTTTCCACATCAGAAAGACTTATTTTTCAGTTGTAAAAATGTACTAGAGTCCAGGCAAAAGTCTTCAGCATGTAACTGATTACGGTCTTATCAATTTCAGGCAGCAGGGCAATCTGCCTGCAGGGTAATGATCAACTAATTAAAGTCACAGAACCGAGCTTGTTAACTTGGGGTTTACTCTTGTTAAGAAAGCACTGGGCTGCTGGGAAAGAAAAACTGTTGAGGAAGAGATACTTGAAAATTCAGACCATATTTTATTTTAAGATTATGTCTGCCAGAGGAAGGACAGAAGGCAAAAAAGAGGTCATGGATGTCTGATAACCCTAGGTACAAAGTAACAAAGAGGGCTTTGTTCTGATATTTAAAAAGAAACCCAGGTGAAGGTGTCTCTCATAATTTCCTTTCTTGGGAATTTAACTAGGAAGGCAGAGGTAGTCAAGGAGGCTGCAGATATTATATTCTAAGTGTCACAATCAGTGGTAGGATTCAAATTTTTTTACTACCGGTTCTGTGGGGGTGGCGTGGCAGGCGTGGCATGGCGGGTGTGGCACAGCTTTGTGGGCGTGGCTTTGTGGGCATGGCAGGGGAAGGATACTGCAAAATCTCCATTCCCACCCCACTCCTGGGGGAAATTAACTGCAAAATCCTATTCCCTCCCCACCCCACTAACCTACTTTCCAGCTCCATTCCTGCCTTCTGTGCAGGGCAACGAAAGAAGACCCAGCCAATCAGCTGGGACTTGGGAGGCAGAGAATAAATAGGGGCAGAGCCAGTCAGAGGTGATATTTGCCGGTTCTCTGAACTACTCAAATTTCCCACTATCAGTTCTCCAGAACTGGTCAGAACCTGCTGAATAGCACCTCTGGCCACAATCCTGTAAGAGTTTTAAATTTTGGAAAATGTTCACCTGATCTGATGGGGGGAAAAAGGTCTTTTTAGTCTTATTTAAAACTTTGAAAAAGTTAGCACAGAATTAGGTTTTATTAACATTATATCTTCACTTTGAATTTAAAACCTAGTGTCATAGTCTGATCACAGAATACTCATTTATTCAGGTCACAGAAAAAAAAGTTTCATCTTAATCTTTTCTATTTCATTAGAGAATAACATACCATCATAAAATATGCAGCTACCAAAGAAATAATGGTTATATTTACATAATTGATACCTGTTTGACAATGAATCCTTTTAAATATGTGTATATGCATTGCTTGCTATTGCAGGTAGCTGTCCTAAATTAAATAATTCTGGCTTTTGAGGAATATTGTTTTACAATGGGGGTGCAAGCATGTTCCTAGAACCTAATTCATATCTTACTTGGAAATAAATCCTACCTCTCAATTTAATGGTATGAAAAGTTAGGACAACCAGGTGTCTAGGATGATATAAAGTCTTCTGCCATAGGCAGGATGTTTGACTAGAAGACCTTCAAGGTCTGTTCTAGACCTATGATTCTACTGTCTTCCATTCAGCATTTTTCCACCATTGCATTTTAATAGCTGTTTATATCCCTGGAAATCTACATGGAGTATAATACAATAAATCTGATCTTTTCCCCAAAGGGCAGAAAAATATTGCACATGTACCACAGTGTTTGTCTCCTGTTCCAAATTGCCCCAAATTAACTTGTTTAAAAAGTTTTTGAAAAGACCAACATTTCCCAAGCTCACACAGACTTGATTCACTTAAAGTGTTAAACCATACGTATCATTTATAAATTACAAAATCTGGGTTGAATAGTAGAACAGGATAAAACCCAAAGTGCTACAATATGGCTTAGTATGCTGTACAAAGTTATGACAGTTTTATTATAATTTAAATAAAGAATTCAAATTGTTCTTCCCCTGCACTCATAGTCCTGATCTTCCACTTCACTTTGTGCCTATTATTACATTTTTAAAAAGTTATTTTTTTCTGGAACACTTAAACCAGACAACTCTCCAACTCAAGATTTCTAATAGTAGAATGAATTTGAGAGAACATCCTCCCCACTTAAAATTGCCTTTCATAATTACTCTTAACCATTAATAAAAGCTTATGAGAATGGAAAGAAAAGGTAAGGGGAGGGAAAAAAGAGAAAGAATAGATAATGAAACTATTTCTTTGACATCTCAGGATCTTACAACTTATTGTTTTGGGTTGATTTGTAAATATAATTCAAACAATTCAAAGCAATACATTAAAAAGTTCAATAATTTCAGCTAATAAGTTACATAAATATAAAAACTAGAATAAAGGGAAAGAAGAAATATATTAATAATGAAGATAGAGCCAATTCAAAGTCTGAGAACTGACAAATTTCATCAAGCCAACCTTTGAGTTTCCTCTATAGATGTCCTTCAAAAATGTGCAATCACTATTTTGCAACTGCCAAGGCACCATATATCAAAAGTTCCTTGTTATCAAATTCCAATTTTGGGACATATGATTTAACCATTGATTAGCAACCTCAAACCTAAGCTTTCTAAGAAGATAATTTCCTAAAAAGTGGGATGTTGATATACAATACAATACTCTAACTCTACAGTATATGCCAAGTTGCGGGATACTACACATTCAAAAGATTTTCTCCTTTGCAATAAACCCAAAATGAGTTTGTGCTTATGGAGTTTTTTGAGTTTATTATTTTAAGAACAACCATCATTCAGGGGGGAGGGAATTTTAATGAACGGGCAGGAAATTACCTTCTAATTCCATAGGCCAGATACTAAGTAACCAGATGAAACATAACCATGTCCATCTTCTTTAGACTGGACATGACTGGAGCACATGCTTAACATGAATACTCCAACCCTTCCTTTCTGGTAAAGAGTCAAAAAAGGCTGCTTTATTTCAATCTGAATAATATAATGTTGTTCCCTGCACCTCTGATTAAAGGTTACAATGCTGACAGAATCTAGGCATTCTTTGATTCCAGAAATCCATTTATCTCTAAGGAATAGATTAATATATTTAGCTAGAAATCTGAGTTAGAATACCTTATTTGAATGTCAGTGTTTATGTCTACAGTACTTTATGATCTTTGATATGTATTGCCTTTGATAATATTTTCTTTATGCAAGCTAAGTGACTGTATGTTTTAAAAAAACAACCCAATAACATTTTATCATACACTCAGAGAATCAACATTTCTGATGTATCTTGAAGATCTTAAAGATATTTAAATATACAGAGTAAACCAGCGCTTTTCCTTTTGTTATTGGTGGACAGACAGCTGGAAAAAGTCATGGAACTTTGTTTTTATATATAATAATTACAGCAAGATTATTTCTATGCTCAAAAGTGGAACAACTTGGCATTATCCACAATAGAGAAATGCTTGGTGAAGATGATGGAACTTGCAGAAATGGCCAAACTAATTTCCTTGATATAGAAAAGATACTATCTACTTTATTGCTGATTGGACGTTTGCATAAAACAGCAAAAAATGAACTTATGATTTATGGCTTTGATGGTTAGAAAAAATAAATACTAGATAAAAGCTTTTCTTTTTAAACCCATAGAATAAAAGATACATTGTAATAGTATTTGCATTTGCTGCAAAGAAAATAGGAAGCTTCTTTTTTCTATTTCTTTTCTTCTTCTTTTTTGCACTTTTTGTCTTTCCCCCCCTCTTTTCTTTCCTTTATGTTAGTTCTTGTTAGTTACAATAGGAACTCATTGTTGCCTTTGATCTTCTTTAAACAGAGATTTGGCTTAAAGAAGATGTCAGTCACTTATTTGATATTGGCAAAATTCCATCTTTTTTTGTTCTGCAAAATTTTGGAAATATCCATTTTTATTCTCAGGGTCAGAGAATTCCACCATACCCATAGCAAACAGTGACATCATAAGCAGTGTCCATAGTTTTCACCTCAGTATAGATCTGTAGATCTATATTACTACTGTCATTATCTGTAAATCTATGGGTAGCTGTCTTAGCTACAAGATACTTAACAGCTGGACTTGAGTTGGACTATGGTGTAAACCATTGGAATCCCTGACAGTTTATATGATATATAAATGTAACATACATACATACATATATACATACATACATACATAAATACATACATACATACATACATGCATACATTGCATGTCTAACATTCAGCACATCATACTTTATGGAGAGCAAATACAATAATGCAATTTTTTAAACTTTGTACGGACTTCATAGTACAGTATTCCAGACAAGGGCACAGCATATGCATCTGTGTTGGAGCTTAAACAATTTTGGGTGAAGATTTTACTTCTTCTTATTTTGGAACTATTAGGGAGCAAAACTGATACTTTAAACTTTGCAGAGAGTGAATACACCCATTTCTTCTCTTAAATCCCTTCTACCCGTCTTTATCTAAAACCCTGATCCTGTATATGTAAACAATAAATATACATGTATTTACATTATAAACTATAAATATACATATTTCTTAGGTATTTCATCCACTGAAGATCTTGAGAGACTGTCTGTGATTCTTACACTACTATGTATTATTCATTGTTTGAAAGATTATCTCTAGAAAAAAGCAAGGCATAATCACATCCCTCATATTACAGGCCTAGGAGGTACCTATAGAATTTATTTCATTTTTTATCTATATAATTATTTCACATTTTATCAACCTTTACTTTGCACTTGCTAGTAAGGTACATATGATATGGGGGGGGGGCTCTTATCTTTTTTTGCATTCTAGGATTAAAGAGAAGACACCAGGTGAGTCATCTGCCTGGAAGATAAGCAGTGGTAGCTGTAATAACAAAGTGGCTACATCAGAGCTGGAAGCAGGACTACAGGGCACTTCCAACCTTTAACTCTGCTACTGCAATATTGCTTGACACATACATCACACAGAGGTTACTTAGACAGAGGTTATCTGAGAAGAAGTTCTGCACTTTAAAGTGCTTTCTTCCATGAAATATTCAGGGACTGAACACAATGCTTGGTTCCTCATATAGCACTGAAGGCTTACTCCTCCAGGAAACATTTGTGCTTTTTTGTGGTCCCTCTGGGTCAATATAAAGAGGTGGTATGGGCTGGAGAAAAGGGAACACTGCAAAAGATGAACAGAAAATATTCAGTAATTACCCATTAAGACCACCATTGTAAGCTCTGAGCTTTGTAATTATGTATACCATATTCTAAAAGGGAGAAAGGTAGAAAAGATGGCAAATATCCAACAGTTATGAATTAATCTCATGGGCAGAATATTATTGCAATTATAACATCTTAACTAATGTTTGCAAATTCTCCCAAGTCACTAGAAATTTATTATCATAATCAATCTCTGTTTCTGCATTTTGTAAGGAATGCTCCTACTTTCCCAGAGGTTATGGAAATCATGGCTCTTATATGCATTGATGAATGACAAAAGTTATAAAAAAGGATATAGCACAACTCTTATTAAAGCCACAATGTATTCATAGGTGACTAAAAGCGGTGATTCCCTGTATTTTATGTAAAAATCACAGGCCAGATTTTCTTTGCCATATTGTCATCTCTTTCCTAGTTTTTTTCTCAAAGAGGAAATACTTAGAATCTGTCGGTCTTTGGAACAACTCTATTTTCTATTCCAATGTTTTTGAATCTCTGCAATCTTAAGATGTGTGGACTTCAACAATTGGAATTTCCCTGCACAGTATGTTGACTGGGGAATTTTGGGAGTTGAAGTCTACATATCTTGAACTTGCAGAGATATAGAAACACTGCTCTATTCTATTCTCAGTTCTTTGCATCTTTTCCAATGTGGAGGCAGAGAAATGTTGGATTACAGCTTCCATACCTATATTTGAAATATTAATACCTATATCAGTATTAAGAAAATAGTTTTGTATTAAGAACACTTCTGCCTACTTATTACCAAGTCATATAAACCATGCAACAGGAAAAATAAATTTTAGTTGCTGAAATATATAATACATAGGCTTCTGTGATTTTTCAAGTTTCAGATCTGCTGTGAATTACAGAATTCATAATGAAAATAAAATTGGATCCAATGGTATCCAATGCAGTGATGGGATTCAAATTTTTTTTTTACTACCGGTTCTGTGAGAGTGGCTTGATGGGTGTGACAGAGGAAGGATACTGTAAAATCTCCAGTCAGAAGGGGTATTTGCCGGTTCTCCAAACTACTCAAAATTTCCACTACCAGTTCTCCAGAACTGGTCAGAACCTGCTGAATACCACCTCTGACCCAATGGTATAATTCCACCACATGTAAGGCAACTATTTTCCTAACTATCAAGAGAAACAATATGACCTTAGTCTATGAACCATTCTTATATGCAGAGGAAATTTAGAAAGTTCAGGCTGCGGCAACAAGTGGAAGATGTAACATTGACTCTAATTCTGAACCCAAGTCTCTTCTGCTCATCTTACTGTAATATCAAATATCAGCTTACTTATTTCCAATTAGAAATCCACAGGGCGGGAAGACAGAGAAATATTTGTCATATGGGGAAGCTGATATCATATGGGCTACTTGTGAGTAGCCTCGTATGGTAATCAGGAGTGACTGGATGTAGCTGAGATTAAGTGAAAGCCATGAACTCTGTTTAATAAATCACCTATAACTAGGATGATACTATAATGTCTTTATCTCTCCTTAAACCAATTCTTGACTTTTATTTGGATATTAACATCATGTCCTTGAAATTCTGCCCAATATGAACTTGGTTGCATTTGAATTTGTGCTGGAAGAAAAAAAAAATAGCTCTGACCAATTGGTGCTGGATTTCCATCATGAAATATTTGTTATCTAACTGTATGGTAGCTGACAGTCCGGTAAACGGTCCAATGGAATTCTATCCTATATATTTATATTATTTGTAACTGGAATTTCCTTGAAAAAGAATAAATGCTTTAAAGTCAGATATCACCTAGAAATACTATCACTTCTGGTGGGTGGAAAACACTAAGTTGAAATTACTTCACAATAACATAAAGTGAGTTGTGGCAAAAGATGAAATGAACACTGACTTACCGAACCAAAAATGAGCAGGACGTTGGGAAGAATTTAGAATTCCCTCACTGTAGTCTTGTAGTCTGAAGAATTTTACATTGTAAAGTTTAATCATAAGTAAGACTTAAGAACAGAGACTATGTACCGTAGAATGCATATCATTGTGAGGCATCAATTATGTAGCCACTTCTGAAAGGCAGATTTCGATTGCTTGAAAACAGGAGAATTTAAACCTTCTGCAAAAAAAAACAAAAAAAACAAAAACCATTTAACATGTATATAGCTTTATCCAATCAGCTTCTGCCTGTTGAAAATTTATACTATACCTCACTTTGTTTCTTAAAGCTCAGAGCAGCAGAACAAAGTATTTTCCCAAAAACAAAGATTTTGAATAATCAGTCTTGAAATAAAGCACCATGTTCTTTCAAGTGTTTTGTCTGTTTAGAATGCTGGAATTGAGATACTAAGTATAGCGGTGGGGATCAAATATATCTTGCCGCTATTGATTTAAACTAGCTAAGGTGATATTGGAATAAAATGCTAGGAGCAGTGAAGAATATGGCCAAACAGAAGACTGCTTTTTGCTGAGTACTTATCTTACATGTTACTGTTTTTAAAGAAGATATTTTTTTAAAGAGGAAAATAGAGGAGTCAATAATATAATGTGTGGGGTTGTTGTGGAACTGCTTATTTTCAATTATCTCTGTCTGTCCTACAAGTTCAGACAGAATAGGCATACTCCAGGTCTATTAAACAATGCCATTTAAGGAGATCCAGGAAAAGTGCCTTTATGTTGTAGTGCTTCCCCTATACAACAGCAGACTCCTGAGTATTGGATGGCCCCAAGCTTGCTATCTTTTACTAAGCACCAAAAATCTGATTTTTCTTCTGTTGTTGTTGTTGTTGTTGATAATGATGTAGGCATTGATTTCCCTGGATGCCTTGGATGTTTACTTGCTATCAAAGAGGTGATTATGAATATGATTATGATTAGTTGTCAATTGTTCATCAGCCAGCCAGAGTTGGTACTGAATGGGCAACCACTAACTAAATAAAATGAATTTCACATTATTCTGTGGGCAGTTAATGAAATAAATTATGCACTATTGTATTATATATATAAATACCGTTGTTGAAGTTGCAATGCTGTTTAGACTTATTTTGCTGAGTTTTAAAATACATATGGGCTTTGTGAAAAGTTTTATTGTTTCCTTATTGAGGTATTAGGTTCTCAGGTCATCTTGACATTGAACTTTAGAATATGTTTTAAATTGCAGTTATGCTACTTTTAGTTGATATTGTATATGAATACAGTCTCTGAAAATTTGTGGGCCTTTTCTTTAGCTATTAATGTTATTTATTTATTAATGTTATTTATGCAGTGAAGCAGCATCAGCCTCTTCTTCATTTTTTGCAACCAGAAACCATCTCTATCTGCAGGCAAAAACATTCTCAAATAATTTGCTGAGCTTGTGCCTAAAACTTAGCCTACTCTCCTGCCCCTCCCCAAATAAAGGCTTGATTATTTTAGGTAAGTGGGGTATGAGTGGGTAGATCAACGTTAGTCCAGAAGATTTTTAGACAAAAAAAGGAAATCCAATTCACAAATAAAAATCTGGAAAATCATACTGAATTAAAGTAAGATGATTGTTGCAATTTGATTGTTTTCTGTTAGGATTTTTTAGATTGAGATTTGGAAGGATAGGAAGAGATTAAACCCATCCCTTATGGCAATTTTTCTGCAAGCTATCTTGCAATGAGCAACCAGCATAAAATCACTATTTCACTTTCTCTTGCGATCTTTTGTATGTATGTTTGTGCGTGCGTGTGGGTGAGAGAGAGAGAGAGGGAGGGAGGGAGGGAGGGAGGAAGGGGGAGAGAAAGGGAGGGAGGAAGAGAGAGAAAGAATGTGTATGTGTATGTGTGTGTGTGTGTGTGTGTGTGTGTGTGTGTGTGTGAGAGAGAGAGAGAGAGAGAGAGAGAGAGAGAGAACAAGGGCTTTGTTCTGTGTTCTCATTGTTTCAGAAAAACCAGAAGCATACTGAGTTCAGTTTGATCAGAAATCAGCTGACGGTAAACATCTCAATGGGACATTTTAATTGGAGAGTTTCAGCTTTGGGTATTTATTTATTTATTAAGCCTCCTACAATATACACATAATAATGTCTACCCGATTTGCAAAGCATATTGCTGCAGATTTGTGACACCATGTCATACGTGGTTCAGGTTTCACCTGTGGTCATCCATTTAGACCTTTTCTGAAGTGGTTCAATGTTGCCTGCAGTGAAATCATGATACCGAGTACCAATTATTTCAGCTAAAGTCAGGCCTGACATCAAGCTTATTGAAAGTAGCAAGTATAATCTGAACACTAATGCTGTTAAAAGTTTTCTCACAAATGGGAATGCAGTCTATTGATTTTTATTCCTGGTTTCAAGTTTTTCGGAACAACAAAATGAAAGTTAATTCATGTGAGCAACCTGACTAATTTATTAATCTTTGTGCATTAGAAAATTGCGATCTCAACATTTCTGCAGAAGAAAAGCTGAAGAAATAAAAATACAGCAAAAAATTCAACAGTAGTCCTTCTTACAAATAAGATTATTTGAAAATGAGTCATTTTATTCTCATTTGTTTGCCTGATACATAAAATAGTTTTTGGCATAATTACCTGCCACAATTAAACTGAAGAATTTGAAATTAAAATATTTAAACAATTATTTTAAACACATTAGCTTATTAGTAAATTCCATTTCTAGATTTCAACAGATAAATGTTATTATCAGGGGTGGGATTATACAGGTTCTGTCTGGTTCTATGGAAACCCTTGTTAACTTTCGAAGTAGTTTGGAGTACCGGTAGTTAAAGCAATCTCCTTTTGTTTTTTTCCACCCTTATTACATTCTTGCCAGTATGTCTAGACTTCCTGTCTCTGGAGCTTCTGAGGCTTGACTTTCTTAAAGGGGAAGGGTTGTTTTAAGATTTTTACACTGCTGTTGGGAGGAAATACTTCCCTGGATAATCAATACTTTGAAGAAATAATTGATTAATGAAGCAAAGCTTTTAGTGACAGGGAACCAAGATGAGTGACATTCAGCAAGGCTTCTTGGCTAGTTAGAAAGATTGACATTCAAATGTGAGTTTACATACCCTTTCTGAGTTTTGGTCTAAAGCTGGTTTTTGGTGAAGGTTAATTCTATGCTTGGTGACATTTAATCCTGTGTTTATTGATGGGTTAATTTTCCCTATTCAGCTTCAACAAGAAACAATTACTGTTGTGATTTAATTATTTGTATTATGTTTGAATTTTTTCCTGCCTCATGGCTTCTTTTTCTATCTGGGGAGGGGGTCTTCCTCACTGCTTTAGTACTATCTGGCACTGTCCTTTTGGGGTATACTTCCAAGAGACAGGATGCAAGCTTGACACTGATTTTTACTGCCTTTCTAGGGGACATGTGACCTTTCCTTAAATCTAGATGTTTCCTTAGAATATCTTGTGAGATGAGTAAGACCAGCTGGTATCTTTAAGTGGTGCAAATGGATCTAAGGATTGCTTTTCCTGGGTGTGCTTTTTCTGGAGAGCTTAAATGACCTCTCTGCTAAAGAGTTTCACTTTATAAGCAAGAGATGGCTGCTTGATAATTATCACTGCATTTTAACTATTTTCATTCCTCAAGGTACTCTGGCACCCGGCCTTATTTGTAATTCTGGCTTGCAGGTATTTTTAATTTAATGATTGATATTTAGGGCAGCTTTTTGCAAGCAAAGAAGCTTTTTGTATTTTTGTACAGGTAATCCTTGACTTACAACAGTTCATTTTAGTGACCATTCAAAGTTACAATGGCACTGAAAAAGTGACTTATGACCATTTTTCATACTTATGACTGTTGCAGTATCCCCACTGTCATGAAAGGCCAGGTGAGGAGAAGCACCTCTTAACATGAGTGATGTTGAGTTGGCCACACTACCCAGTCACATGACCACCAAGCCACACCCACCAACTAAGCCATGCCCACTGAATTAGTTGTTAAAAAAAACTGAATCCCACCCCTGGTTATTATGAACTGCTTTTAACTAACAGTGATTTTAAATATAATTTGCATTTAAAATATGAATAGAAGGAATCAAACATAGTACATCCAATTGCCAACTTATCCAAATGCCAGGGAAAAAGAGAAAGAAAACAAAAGCAGAAAAATGATCAGTGCATGTCAGTGCTGGATAACATATCCAGAATTACTTACCAGTATATGCTGTCAGTTCTCTTCTTTTTATATGCTATTCTCAGAAAGATACACATTTAAACAGAACTTTACTTCAAAAACACATTGCCATTTGAGAAGTAAACAAGTTTATCACAATTGATTGAATAATCTCAAGAATCATGACATTAGACTGTACATGTTTGTGTGTGAGATTGATGGTACCTAGGAAATTTTACCATATATAGTGTATGGGAACAGATTTTTCTTGTTTTACCTGAGAGAAAACAGTAACAAGACAGAGCCCCTCTTTAGATAATGTAGAACAGAACATCCTCTTCTGTGTCCAGATGTTTGAAGTCCTTTCCCCCTTTAAAATGTTGTCATAGATCAGCCCCCCACCCCACCCCAGAGAAGTGGGTGAGTTTGAATCTGTAGAGGAAAGCATGGAGTTGAATATTGGTCAGGATAGGGGCTCAGAGAATGCTAGCCTTGATGCAGCAGCCTCATGTGCATAGATGGATGAGCAACAGCTGCAGCAAGTTGGCCAGGAGGCTCCAGGCAAAGACTGGGAACAGCTGCCACCTGTTAGCAATGATGGGGAGTCCACACCTCCTCCTGATCCAAGGACATATAGAACAGAGGGAAGACAGGCGCAACGCTGTTCAGCTAAACTACTCACAAGGAGGCAACCTTATCTTTCATGAATGGCTGCATTGGCATTACCTACTTAATCCCTCCCTGGGGATTTGAGGGCCCAGTTTCTCTGCCTTGCATGCTCGCCCTATATTGCCTGTTTGATTCCTGGGCTGCTTTCCTGTACTTCGTGTGTGCCCATTGGACTCAATTACCAATGATTCTTGTGTACTGAACATCACTTTTTAATTATCACATTCTAGGTTAATAACAATAATCTCCTAACTACTACATATCACATATGCATATAACAGCTGTGTGAAAAAGTCCTGCTTTCAGTTTTAAGCTGTATTTACATGTTTAATCAACTTATCACTCTTAGAAATCATGCAAAATTAGAACTTTGATGAAAATTTCTGTAGTCAGATTGAAATGCATAATTTTTACTAATATAATCAAAGTCTTTTAAAGGTTTTGAATGGGTTTATGTGCTAAAACAAGCACAACTTGCATTTTCAAAAATGTTAGGATCGAAAGTAGCCAATCAGAAGTGAGCTTTGACTGACCAATCAAAATCAACAGAGGCTAAATCTATGAACCAATCAATGTTGTCATGCTCTCTGACTATAAATAGGCATGAAAAGCATCGAGAAATTTAATTTAGGTCTGGCTGTGGGCAAGGATGAAGGCCTTTGCTTTCACCAATACTGAGAAGTGGCATCGCATAATTGTGCTTCATGAAGACGGTTACTCCTGTACAGAAATATCCAAGAGAGTGAAATGCCATCGCACCACAGTGAGCAGAGTGGTTGAAAAATACCAAATAACTGGTTCAATTGATGAAGGCTCTGCTCTGGAAGACCAAGAAAGTCAACAAAACGATAAGATTGGGCTCTGAAATGCATTTCAATGGCTGACAGGAAGCTCACCTCACCTCAGATTACAAGAATTTGGGGTGAAACATGATGTAAAAGTGTGCACAAGCACAGTCGTCACAGATTGCTTGCCAGAGGGCTCAAAGGCTGCAGGGCTCAAAGTAACAGTTGCTTATCACTCTCGTCGATGTGTGTGGGCCAGGAAGTATGCCAAGTGGACTAACGAACAGTGGGCCAAGGTCATCTTCAGTGACAAAAGCAATTTCTACTTGACTGAGAATCAATGCAATAATGCCTGCTGCCATCAACAGCCTCCCGCCGCCCAGTACGCTCCCACAGGGTTGCCCTCCTTGGGGTGCCACCGCCTGATCGTTGTCGGCTGGCGGCCCCAAGGGTGCGGGCCTTCTCTGTGGGGGCCCCCTCCCTGTGGAATGATCTCCCCCGGAGATACGGGCCATGACTGACATCCTGACCTTCCGGTGCACAGTTAAGACCTTATTCTTTCAGCAGGCTGGCCTGGCCCAGTAAATGGTTTATGGGTTTTAAATCTAATTTGATTTTAAATTTTTAAATCTTAATTTTAATTAATCCTGGAATTTTAAATTTTTGTATTTTGTAACTGATGGGATTCGGCCGGATTCGTATATTTAATTCGTTTTTAAACTGTATATATTTTGTGTTTTAGTAGGCTGTACACCGCCCCGAGTCCCTTTTTGGGAGAGGGAGCGGTATAGAAATTTAATTAATAAATAATAATAAATAAGTATGTCAGAAGATTTCCTGCTGAAGAATTTAGGTCGTACTGCCTGAATCTATCTGTGAAGCATCTATTGCACGTGATGAACTGGGGATGTATCACTGCTTCTGGTATTGATCGGATACAAATTGTGCAGGGAATCATGAAATCCAAGCAGTAGGTTGAAGTCCTGGAAAAGACCATGCTTCTTCAACAACTTGTAGGGAAGGACTTTTACTTCCAGGATGACAATGCTTCTCATCATCAAGCCAAGTCCGTCCAGCAGTGGATGAAGAAACATGGTGTTCGACTCCTGCATTGGCCAGCTCAGAACCTGGATTTGAACCCAGTTGAGAACTTGTGGGCCAAGATTAGTTACAAAATAAGCAAGAAGCATCTGAAGCATTCAAGCAGGAGCTGATTGAATCCATTATTGAACCTGGCACCACATTGTGACCAAAGATCATGTGCAAAGGCTATGCCAAAGTGATGCCACCTAGTGATAAGCAATAAGGGCTGGCCAATTTCATATTAGTAACCATGTTTGGTTATCTAAATGATCCTTTTCATGGCCACAAACAATAAAAATGTTAACAAAACACTAGCATTGGCCTTAGTAATTGCAACACGTATACATTAGGTAATCTATTTTCATAGTCATTGTAAGCATGCATTGTAAGCATGCAAGAAAATTCACAATCCCCATCCAAACAGCACCAAATTGCAAAAAACTTATGCTTTTCACTTAAAAACCACCAGTATTTATTTAAATACAACAATATTTGCATAGCAGTTAGCATAAAATATCATAAAATCAATGGCCTATCCAAAAAATGTCATAAACCGTAAACCGTGCAGGACACAGCTGTATATATGTTAACTCAGATTCTGCATGGTATTCTTTCCCTCAATTGCATTCTAAGTCATTTATTATTTCAAATATATTAATCTATTCAATTAATTATAGAAACTGATATTAATCTTTCTATTACAATCCTCATAATTCATGTTAACTTTATTCTTTGTTTTATTAAGTATGATTAGTATTCTTATCATAACTTCCCATTTTCACATTTATTCCAGTACATGATTTAACAGTAATCCTTAAAAAAAATCAAATAAAAAAGAAATATCAGTTCCAATCTTTTCAATTTTAAAATCTATATTCTTATATATTACAACACATTACCTTGCAGAATCCTCTTTCCTATTCTTTATCCATCCATCATCTCTAGTTCTCCTAACTGTACAATTTCTTTTCATTTTTATTTGCTTTCTGCAACCCCCTATTTTCTGGTCCTTTCTCTTATTCCCCCTTTTTTCCTTTATTTTTTTCCCTCCATTTCTTATTCCCCCTCCCTCTTTTGAGTTTTCTTCTGTAATTCCCTTTTCTGCTGTTTCCTTTTTCTTTGTTTAACTTTCCAAACAATTCCTTCTTAGTTATCCCCTCAAACCTCCAAATTTTAATTTTCATTCTCCCCCCCTCCTTATTTTAATATTCGTTGTTCCGTTTGTTCATTAAGGCTGGCTTCTTCTTTGTTTAACTTCTCCCCTTCTGGTTCTCTTTGTTCTTCTTTGTTCTCCAGCATCGCTATTTCTAATTTTTATAATACAATACTGCACATTTCCATTCTTTCATGTATAATTTCCTTAATGTTTCTTAATTCCAATTTTATTTCCAGACAAAGTTCTGCCATTTTTGTGCACTTCTTTTAATTTTAATTTTAATTTTTTCCTTTCTTTAATGTTTAAGTCTAATCCAATTCTCCAATAATTTATTTCAGCCAGCATCTTTGATATTTATTTCCAACAATCAATGTCCATAAATCTTTATTTCCAGGTTCCTTCTGTTAATTCCTCTTTCAATTTTTTCAGTCACCAAATAATCCCAGGGTAATTTCTTCACACTTCTTTTTTATCTTTATAATAGTCTGTTTTTTCACTTTTCAGGATTTCTGTATTATTATAACAAAGTTCCTCTTATTTTATATCAAGTTCCAGTTTAAAAAGGACCAAGCACTTTTCAAAGAGTCACTGAAATTTTTCCTCTACCATTAGGTGGTGCTCTCTGTTATGTCCAAGTTCCACCCTTTCTTTTCACTTTCTTTCCCTTTTTAGTCTTTTAAATTCCAATAATTCAATAATTCAATGATTCCAATTATTAGTTATTATTTCTTTTTAACATCTTCAATTTCAGCATTTAGCCTGTTTAGTGCCAAAATCATATATTTATCCAGATTAATTTCAAGTCTTTTATAGTAAAAATTTTTCTTCTAACTTCCTCTTTCAATTTAGTTCTTTTCAAAGTTCTAAGCCACTTTCACCTGTTTCCAATTTTCTTCTCTCTCTCTCTGGTCACCGCTTTTACAATCTTTCCTAACGATTTCTTTATTTCTTAATTCTGGGTTCCTTAATGTCTGTAAATTTGCTCACGACTTCTTCGCTCCAGTGCAGTCTTATTTTCCCAGACTGCTTCCTGTCTTCATGGTAGCTATTTTTGACCACCGCTGCAGCTCATCTTCGGAGAGGGTTTTCCTTGTCAAGGAGGGGAGATGTGGTACCCCACAACCCTCCAATGGATCCCCCTTTGTTCACCATCCCTCCAGGGTGGTTCTAGTCCAATTGGGACCCTCCAACAAGGGAGCATGGAGCGAAACTGCTCATGATCATGGATTTTGCTCCTACATGCCAGGAAGACAACCAGAAGTCCTCAAAAGTTACCCCTTTCAAAGTATAAAGAATGTATACATGACATTTTGCATTGTCACTCATGGTTTTTTTTTTTTTTGATGCAACTGGATTAATTTTAGTTGACCTACTTTCTGTCTTCGGTAATCACCCATAAAATATTGGTTCTAATATTATTCATTGTATTCTGCAATTCTATTTTGCCCTTTTGTTAATGTGGAAATAAAGCTCACTTCAGCTATTCAATTCCTCAACAATGTATTGTTCATGACTATAATCTGAAACTATAAAACTAACATAACAATAGAAATCACCATAATTTGCTAAAGAAGGTAACTAGATGTTAATCACTTCTAGTGCATCAAAAGAGACCCAATAACGTGTAGCAGGACTATATTGTCAACCTTCAAGAGAAAATGAGGACAAAGGGGCATCATAAAGAAAGATGGCTCAAATGTTGCCTTGTTATATTATTTCCAGCATAATAAATTATTTCACATGTAAAATATAGCTCATCTATATGTACTGGCTTCAATTTTAGTTCTTAGTCTATTAGCCAGGAAACACAGTGAGTTATATTAAGTATCCACTAGGTTAAAGCTAGTGAACCCATCTACTAGATTATTTAAGGAGTTTAAAAATGATAAGTATAGACTACAGAACAAAGCTTTGTATCAAAACAAAGTTGTCACCATTTTAGATAAATGTCCTAATGTAGATAATGCTTTAAAAAATTTAAAACAGAAAATTGCACGTATTAGGGGCCTACTTCTGATGTATGAACACACACACACACACACACACACACGCATGTGCGCACACACACACACACACACACACACACACATATTCATCGGCAGTTTAGTCAGTATGGTATGCCTACGTTTCTTCTTTGTGGTGCTAAAGGGTATTTTAATAACATATTTATCTACAGTTAACAACCATAATTAGTTTAAGTTATGGATAGCCCCAAATGAATGAAGAACAGTTTAGAGTTGTTTTGAGGAACATTTTGTGCTATTGCTGATTTGTTAAATATTTGTAGGAAACATGATTTGCATCATTTGAAAGTTACATGAACCTTTAGTAATTATGGCCCAAGGTATTACCCCTGAGTAATTCTTGATATACCATGCTTTAATCATCTTTTGTGACTATTACAAATGCAAAAGCAGTTAGGACTATCTGTCATGAGAATATGTTATTGCAAGGTGGGGGGAGGGAGATATTTCCTCCCTCCCCTTACTCATGTTATAAAAAGCAATGATTTTTGTAACAAGGAAAAACAGAGCATTATGTAGTAATGTCTGAGATCATTAAAATGCAAACAAATAATACAGTGTTAGCCATACATGGCATAAACTTTGCATATTAATTTAATGTAATATACATTTATGAGAGATTGCAGAAAGGTTGACAAAGAACAAACATATACAATGCAAATAAGGAGCATTCCCAGAATGAGTAAGGTAATATTTTCCCCATCTAATCTAGATTTCTGTTAAAGGGATTGCTGAGGTCTTCAGTTCTTAAGATTCAGTGAATGTATATGATAGAGCTTCTAAAAGCATACATACTTTGGAATATTTTCACACTGGAGGTATAGATAGTTTCCACTGTACCTGTATTTTACCAAAAGAAAGAAAGAAAGAAAGAAAGAAAGAAAGAAAGAAAGAAAGAAAGAAAGAAAGAAAGAAAGAAAGAAAGAAAGAAAGAAAGAAAAAAGAAAATTTTATTATTCAAGCAGGGTTTCAACTCTTAGTGGTTCTTGGTGCTTTGTCATGTGCTAATCTATTTCATGGGTTTTACTATTACTTGCCCAGGACAATGTTGGAAATATTGTTGAAAATAAAGCAAGAGTTATTTGATTTGAGAATATATCATATATGCACGTTACACTTATACTAGAAAATTCTGGATACTTGCTCAGCTAATAATGAAGGCAATAGATTGGCTTTAGGTAAATTTCAGTATAAAACATCTCATAAGGATTGCAAGCAAATAAAACATAGGCTAACATATATTTCACTTTGAACTAATTGAAAGAAGGATTTGATAAACAAGTATTAAAAGAGTTCACTGCTCTTTTCTAATTATTTTCTAAAATTTCAATTAAGGGTAGAGTTCTTCACATGAAAAATATTTTTTTCTTAAAATAGGCCCACTACTTTGCCTATATTTCCTTTGTTATAACTCTTTTCCAATGGCTTGTTATTCACAGTACTTAATTAGCCATTTTTATAAGAGCCTTTATTCAAGATCACTAAATACCAGTTTTGTCAATAAAGGGAAAGAACTATTGACCTGCTTAAGAGTTTCCTAATTAGCTTTGCACAAGACAAACCTAGGAACAGTAAATGACTGAGGGAGGTTGTTCTTACAAGAACTTAGTAAATTTCTGGATATTTTCATTTAAAAAGAAATGAAAATAATTTTGTTAAGATCTTAACTGACATGAGGAAAAAAATAAGTATTGAAAGATCAACAGACCTTTCAGTACTGGTGTGCTGCTTTCAGTGCTAACATTGTGGAAGAGAAGGACAGTAGTCCACCAAGTGTTGCTGAACGATCCTCATGTTACAAGTAGGCACATGGATGTTGATGAAATGCTTGATGGAAAACAATCTGGATGTTTGCTTAGTGTTTGTCAGGCATGAAAGACCAGGTACACGTGTAAAGTTCCAATTGAATTGATTGCCTATGCACCGGAATCTATTCAATTAACATTTACTACTATTTTGTCACTGGTAATGGTTAACAGAATTCAAGAGGGGTTGGATCTAATCCATTTATGGCTATATAGAGATTCCAGGCTGATTCCTCTTTTGACTTTATCCCCAGGCTCTGTCACTTTTTTTCCTATAGTGTTTCATGCAAAGGAAGTCATCCATTGGCACGAGGTCAGGAATGTTAAAATGTGGATGGTACCCATTTATATATCTGAACCCCAAGCTGAATAAACATGAAACAGAGGTATTATTCTGTGCCTGGGGGCTATTACAATGGGAAAAATAGGCTTAATTCTTAAAGGGCTCTTGATTCTAGAGATATTCCATATTTTATGGCTCACACTTCCTTATGCAGAACCGGACCACATGTGGGAGTCTTCTTGAACTCATATTCCTGCTCAAAAATAAAGTGATAGCTGTGGCCAAGAGAGCAACATAGATAGCATACAAGGCTGTGTCTCCTTCCGTACCATACAATAACAAGAATGAAGAAAATATACAAATATATAAGATCACATAATTGTAATACAATTACATTCAGTGTAATTTCATTACAATTTGAACAATATAGTTTTTCATTCAGTGAACAAATATAAATATTATAGAGCAGTATTTCTCAACCTCAACAATTCTCCCAGCCAGCATGGGAGCTGAAATCCTACATCTTAAAGTTGCTAAAATTGAGAAAGACTGGTATAGAGGGTGTAGAAGATAAAACTGAACAGACAACTATAGTTTGTGTATTATTCTGAGATAACAAGTGATGATAAAGAATTCCTAACATATTATATTCATGTTAGAAAAAAAAAGAATAGCATCTCCAAAATTCCATAGATGTTCTTGCACATGACTCTAATTTTGTAAACATCTTCCTATCTATCCCAAGAAAATGTGCCATGCTTTGTGGCTTCTAAGTACTGGCTTCTTCCTCATGTTACTGCAGCACTCCAATAGGAGGCAAGCTAAGACAAGAAAAACTGCAAGGCCATTTCCAGGTTGAGATTTTGGTGGAATTCCACCAATTTATAATTATAAGTCTCATGTGATGTACACTTTTCACTTTGATCTTTTATCTTCTATTTACCCAAGTGCTGCATTGTAAAATCCTTTCATCTTTTGTCATGAGTTGAATCTGCAATTCAGAAAAGGGATGCTTAAGGAAAAAAACGCCCTAAAACAAAAGACCTTTTACTAGTAAACAGCACAACATTAATGAGCATTTAAATGTTTCAGAGCAACAAAGACATGAGATATTACTCCAAAACACTTGCTTTTCACCTCCCCAGAGGCAATTTCATTTACCAGATCAACAGTTCTACAATTTGCCATTTTCTTCTTATCCTGCTCTAATTTTCTTATCAGTTAAAGAAAAATGAAAAACAGATTGCATCATAATGTGATTCATCTATAAACAATATCAATGAGTGCAGTTTTTAAAATAAGTTGGTGTCTGATCTGAATGACACTTAAATATACTTCTTGTTTAATGGAAGTTGCCTACATATAAGGAAAAAGAATTTCTCTAAGCAATTTCTAAGTATACTATTTAATTTTTAAGTAAAATTTGCAGCAATTATTAGCGTTGGTAGATTCTGTTTAACAAGCATTTGTTTCAAGTATGATGTTGTCAAAGCATAATAGACATTCAGATGTTTTCAGGAGAATAAAAGATGAACAGTTAAGAAATTACATTAATGAAAATTATCTAAACATTAAATAAAATGTATTTTTATGAAAGGAGATCTAATTTACATTCATTTTAATCTTATATGCCAGAAATATCAACCCTTAGAATTATCAAAATTTGATTTGGAGGTTTGAAGGAAATATCACTATTGTAAGATGAAACAAGAAATTGGGGTAGAATGAGACCATCTTGTAACTGGTTGTTGGGGCATCCCAGGGAGATGACTGAGGTTCCAGGTTTTTTATTTTATGGTTTCAAGGTTTTTATGGTTTTGTGGTTTTACTGTTGTTGTGAACCAGCTCAGAGTTGGGCTTTAAGATGTGTGGCTATACAATTCTTTTAAACTAACAAAGAAACAAATTAAACAACCTTCTGGTACATAAGTCTCTTTTTAAATGTAAAGAAAATTGCTCATTTAGTGAGTTTAGAATTTGTAAAGATATGCTAGAAATATTCTGGATATTAGCATAATAGTTAATGATGAATGCCATGATGAGCCATAAAGTTCATTGGCTTCAGCTGCATTATTTTTAGCAAGCAACCAAACGGGGAAACTAACCAGCATATTAACAACAATGAGACATAAGAACAAAGATTTTTTTTATTTTTTAAAAATTAAATCAGCTCATCAATGTGAGAAAGTGAAACCTCTTAACTGTTTTGTGAATAGTTACTGTCAGTTAAGGGAACACTAGCTTATGTTATGAATTAATTTTTCTGTGGCCTCCCAATTACAAATTCTCCCCTAGTACTCCATCTTGGTTTCACATATATTTATACCTTAGGTTAACAATTTGTGAACATAATTCAATGGATTATACTCTAAACTACACAAATATCTACAGAATATTTTCATATTCATCACGGCGGCCCCGGCGGCCTTGGGTCGATTGCGGAGGCCTCCTCCAGCGGTCGGCGGAGCGGGGCGGCTGCGGACGGGCAGCGAGCGGACCTGGGGCATTTTCGATAGCCCCGAAGATGACGCGGCGGCTGGGAGATCCACGGAAGGGCTCGGCGGGGGAGCGATGGTGCCGATGCCCCCGTGGGCCGCTTAGGTGGGGCTATGGTGTCCCTTCCTTCCCTGGGGCCCCCACCGGTGGCAGAGGTGGTGGGCCTAGGGGGGGGACTGGCTCTGCCTGTGACTCTTTCCCCCCCGGGGGTCTCACCGGTGGCAGAGGTGGGACGACCGGGGGGAGGCGGAATATACCCCAGCTGGACTGGATTCCATTTTCTATGGCCGGAGGACGGCAGACGTTGCGGACACTCTGGGACTGCCGAGATAGGGCGGCCGGGTCCACGGAAGTACCTACGGACAGAGCTTTGGGCCTTGAGGGATGCCCCCCTCTCCCTTAGGTGGCCTTCGAAGCTCTCTAAGACCTTCCGCAATGAGGGATCCTGGGATCCGGAGCGATGGTGGGGTCGGGGAAACCGGGGAGGGCGTGGTAAATTTGGGCTTGACAAATTTTTAAGGGGATTTTTTAAAGGGGAAAAGTCCAGGGCGGGCGGGGGAGACAGCCCGCATGGAATTGGGGGCAGCCGGGCCGGCGAGCGCGCCTGTGGGGCCTCGGGGGTTCCCGTGTCGGGGTGGCAGACAGGGGGTGGGCAGCCGGGGGCCAGTTTTATCAGCACGGTAACTGGGAGAGGTAGGTATGCTAGGGGTGGAGGGCCATATCCGGTTAGGGGATCGCGCTCCCGATGTTTACAAGCGGTAGCGCGCTCCGACCCTCCCTACCCATCCTGTAGTCCTGGTTGTCCGGAATCTCAGGCCCTGAATACCCGGCTGCTGTTGTGCAATGCCAGGTCCGTGGTTAATAAGGCTCCCCTGATCGGGGAGTTGGCTCAGGAGGAGGCCGCGGACCTGGTAGGTGTCACCGAAACCTGGTTGGGCCCAGAGGGAGGTGTCCCTCTGGTTGAGATGTGCCCACCAGGTTTCCTTGCATTTCACCAGCCTAGGGCTCAGGGAAGGGGCGGTGGGGTGGCGGTGCTTATAAAGGAAGTCCTTTGTCCTAGGGAGGCCACTGTCCCTCAGACGGCTGGCTGTGAATCTCTTTTTGTGAAGTGGGGGCAAGGGGTTCAGATGGGTCTTTTGTTGACGTACCTGGCTCCCTGCCACGTCTCATCGGCCCTACCCGGACTCCTAGAGGTAATAGCCGGGCTGGCGGTTGAGACCCCAAGGCTCTTAGTCATGGGGGATTTCAACCTGCCATCGCTCGGTGAAACCTCGGGGTTGGTCCGGGAGTTCTTGGCTTCCATGACGGCCATGGACCTGACCCAGTTAGTTTCTGCCCCCACTCACATGGGAGGTCACATGCTGGACCTGATTTTTGTCTCTGGGCAGTGGTTGAATGACTGTAATTGGGGGGATTTAGTTATTACACCCTTGTCATGGACAGATCATTCCCTCCTGAGGCTGGATTTCTGTTCCGCTACCCCCCACCGCAGGGAGGCGGAGCCACTTAGATGGTTCCGCCCCAGGCGCCTAATGGATCCGGATCGGTTCCAGAGGGAGCTTGGGCCATTTCCTGAATCTCTGGCTCTCAGCTCGCCTGGAGACCTGGTGGCCACCTGGGAGGGGTCGGCCGCCGGGGCCCTAGAGCGAGTTGTGCCTATGCGACCTCTGACTCGGCACAGATCCCATTTGGCTCCGTGGTATACGGAGGAGCTACGGGAGATGAAGTGCCGAAAAAGACGTCTTGAGGGCATTTGGAGGGCGAGCCGTTCTGAGTCTGACCGAACACAGGTGAGATCTCATATTAAGACTTACCTTGTGGCGATAGGGGCGGCGAAATCTTCGTATTTCTCCGCCCTTATTGCATCAGCTGAAAATCGGCCTGCCGCCCTGTTTAGAGTGACCCGCTCTCTACTTGAACCGAGAGCGCGGGATGACCTCTTGCAGGGTAGAGCAGAGGAGTTTTCCCGATTTCTGCATGATAAAATCGCTCAGATTCGGGAAGGGCTCGACTCCAATTGGGTGGTCCCGGGGGAGGTGTCCGGGGCAGGTCTTGAGAGTGTTATCTGGGGGGAGTTCGATCCTGTGACCGCTGAGGGTGTGGACAGGTTGCTGGGGGGTCTGAATGCCACCACCTGTTTATTGGACCCGTGTCCTTCCTGGTTGGTTTCGGCCGCCAGGGAGACGACACGAGGCTGGCTCCAGGGGATTGTCAACGCTTCTTTGAGAGAGGGGGTGCTCCCTACCGCCCTGAAGGCGGCGGTGGTGCGCCCCCTCCTCAAGAAGCCTTCCCTGGACCCAGCTATTTTAAACAACTATCGTCCAGTCTCCAACCTTCCCTTCGTGGCGAAGGTTGTTGAGAGTGTGGTGGCACGTCAGCTCCCCCAGTACCTGGAGGAAGCAACTTACCTCGATCCGTTCCAATCGGGCTTCAGGCCTGGACATAGCACTGAGACGGCATTGGTCGCGTTGGTTGATGATCTCTGGAGGGCTCGTGACAGAGGGTTCTCCTCTGTCCTGGTCCTATTAGATCTCTCGGCGGCTTTCGATACTATCGACCATAGTATCTTATTGCGACGGTTGGAGGGGTTGGGGATTGGTGGAACCGTCCTCCGATGGTTCTCCTCCTTCCTCTCTGACCGTTCGCAATTCGTGTTGGCGGGGGGGGAGAGGTCCACCTCTAGGCCCCTGGTTTGTGGGGTGCCTCAGGGGTCGGTCCTTTCTCCCCTCCTGTTCAACATTTACATGAAGCCGCTGGGCGAGATCATCCGTGGTCTTGGAGTGAGGTGTCATCTGTATGCAGATGACACCCAGCTGTACATCTCCACTCCGGACCACCCCAACGATGCTGTGGGGACTATGTCTAGGTGCCTGGAGGCCGTGCGGGACTGGATGGGCGGGAACAGGCTTCGGCTCAACCCATCCAAGACCGAGTGGCTGTGGTTTCCGGCGCCCCGATATAGCCAGCTGACACCTTCGCTGGCTATTGGGGGGGAGGTTCTGCCCCCCACAGAGAGGGCTCGCAACCTGGGAGTCCTCCTGGATGTACGGCTGTCGCTTGAACATCACATCGCGGCCGTCTCCAGGGGGGCGTTTCATCAGATCCGTCGGATCTACCGGTTGCGGCCCTTCCTGGATCGGGACGCCTTGCGCACGGTCACTCAGGCCCTTGTCACCTCTCGCCTGGACTACTGTAATGCCCTCTACATGGGGCTCCCTGCGGGGAGCATCCGGAGACTCCAGTTGGTGCAAAATGCAGCCGCGAGGGTGATTATGGGGGCGTCGCGTAGCGCCCATGTGACGCCTCTCCTGCGCGAGCTGCATTGGTTGCCGATGGCTCTCCGGGTTCGCTTTAAGGTTCTAGTTTTGACCTTTAGGGCGACCCATGGCATGGGACCAGGTTACCTTCAGGACCGCATTCTACCAACGTTCTCCAACAGGCCGGTGCGTTCCCACAGGGAGGGTCTGCTCCGGGTGCCGTCGACCGCTATGTGTCGTCTGGCGGCGCCGAGGGGTAGGGCCTTCTCTGTGGGTGCCCCCGCCCTCTGGAATACTCTGCCACCGGAACTTCGTACCGGCACGGACCTGAGGGCCTTCAGGCGCGCGTTAAAGACCTGGCTCTTTGAGCAGGCCGGCCTGGGCTGAGATAATGATTTTAAATTTGATCTCCATTTTTAATTTTAAATTGGGTTTTAAGGGTGGGGGGGGTTTCCTAATTTTAGTCTGCAGCTAATTCTAATATTTAATTATTTTTTAACTTTTGTATTTGTGGGGTTTTTAGACGAGCTGTTCACCGCCCTGAGTCCCTTGGGAGAAGGGCGGTATATAAATGTAATAAATAAATAAATAAATAAATAAATATATTATTGGTTTCCGCTGTTTAAAGGCTTTTGGAAGATGGAAGAGGGAGCATTAAATTAATAGATTATAAAGAAGATTCTTGATTTTTTAATTCTTTAGAAAAGAAGATTTATGATGACATTAAGACGTCCACTTCCTATTCCTTACTTCCTGGAAATCAGCTTTGCTTTGTGTTCCTCTCTCTCTCTATTATTCTATTGTTTGGCTTAATAAATCCAATTATCATATACACATAAATACAGTTCTAAATACAATACAAATACAGTTTTCTTGTAGAAGACATAACTTCTGGGAATTGAATAATGATAAATACAGTATTTTATGCCTGTAAATACTTCACTAAATCAGAATATTATATTACGTTAGAAAACTGACCCTGATTTTCAATTATTCATCCTAATTTATGAAGACTAATTACCATACTGACTGGAACAGTTTAAATCACAAATAGACAATCTTAGACAAAACTGAAAAAAAAAAAAGGAACAAAAGTTTCTGATTGCCATTCCCAAAGTCCCTTTTCCATCTGAAGAAGTGAATTGCTGACAGAAGAGAAATATTATAATATGCCGAATAGCTATGCAGATCCCACACATAAAACATTTTCCAACAGAAATCTTTAAAAAAAACTTTCAAAAGTCATTTCGAACCCTGAAATAGTTTCATATTTTTTCACTTCTGAAGCATAAATTTATTGGAACAATAGTAAAAGCTATGAATTTGAACCTAAAAAAGCATCTCATGATGAAGGACAATGCACAATATTACAAGTTTGAAGTTAATGAGAAAACTATGGAAACTTATAACAACATAAAAACTTATGTTGTTAGGCAAAACATTTGTTAAGTGAATTTTGTCCCATTTTACGACCTTCCTTGCCACAGTTCTAAATGAACCACTGCATTTGATAAGTTAGTAACCTGATTGTTAAGTGCATCTGGATTCACCATTGACTTTGCTTGATAATGTGACCCCTGAGACCCAGCTACAGACATAAATAGGAACCAGTTGCCAAGCATCTGAATTTTGATCACATAATCATGGAGATGCTGTAAAGGTCGTAAATGTGAAAACCAGTCATAAGTCACTTTTTTTCAGTGCCATTGTAACTTTGAACTATCACTAAATGAACTGTTGTAAGTTGAGGACTACTGTATTCTCTTTGATAATATTTTATAATAACTATTAAATATTATGTACAATTTTTAAGCAATCCTGGAATAGGTTTTATTAGGATTATTTGGATTTACAACTAATAATGCAAAATGCAAATGATCCTTTGTTAAGAGATATGGCTATTTTCCCCAAATGATGAAATTTGGTCAGCAATCAAATATTAAAAATTGCAACAATTGCTGTGTTACTTAAAAGCAAAAAATTCATAAGATCTTAACAAAAGCAGTGAGCTTTTAAAATTGTTAAATGGCAAGGCATTTATAATCTGTCTCACATGGAATCTGTACCTGCATTACTTGCCTTTCTAATGCCCACCTCCATTTTTCTTCTACTTCATCCCTGCTTAAATTCAAATCATTTTAGCCATTTCATGCATCTGATTAAGTCAGCTGTCACTCATACAAATTTATGATTATTGTTTTTTTTTTTTAAATATGTTAGTCTGCAAAGATGCTACCAGACTCCTTCTGATTTTTGAAGAGTTTATTAATATGTTATAATTTACTACTCTTAAAATCTGGATTATAAATGATATTTCAAAAAATGTAGATATAATTCAGAATAATTGAATTGGTTTAAGAGGTCAAAATAATTAATTCTTGTTTGAACTACAGGGAAACTAACCATTACAGTACTATTAGGAGTGCAAAAGCTTCTAAAAGGTTTTTTTCCTTATTATGTTCAGATGTTTATTACTGGTCTATGGTTAGTAGAATGTGGACGGTTTTAAAATATATGGTATGAAAATTGGTGTTTTCTAAAAAAAAAAAAAGCTTTTATTGAAAGTGCTTTTTTTCTTTCTTTCTCTTTCCCTTTGGTAGAAAAGAATGTAAGAAGAAAGAAATAGTGTTGAGTATTTCTCAACTATGAATATTATGAATCATATTTTTAAACTTAATGTATGCAAATTGTATACATATGCACATGCAGATATAGAATTATATGTATCTAAAGACAGAATTGCATTTAGCAGTCGAACAGATATTTTTTCTCCTCCACATTTCTTTGTGTATATCTCTCCATATCAACTCTGGGGTGTTTGAAATTTGCTGGAAGTGAAGGTAAAAGGAAATCCATAAATTATTGGCATAGTATAAATAGAAAGGATAACATATTTAAATACTATGTTTAATTAAATTGTAACCTCAATAGAATGTTCTATACCATACTGAGCTAATACAAAAATGAGGGTTCTTGTGATGACCCAGGGTGGGATACAAAACAAACACAGTCACAGAAAATAGATGAAGCCCCTTTTATTCCTTCAGTTTGCTTCCAAGCTCCATCTTTGATGGAAGACAAAAACACTCCCACACAAACAGTTACACAAAGAAGGAAAAAAGCAACACAAACCAGGCAAGATAAGGGCTGGAGGATGTCCACAGGTAACACACACTGGGAAGGATGCCAAACTCAGAGAGGAACTGTAAACTAGAGATATTTACATGCTTTGTTTCCAGCATTTGCCAATACGCAGGTCCATATTCTTATTCAGTTGTCACAGCTGCAACCCATGAAAAGAATCAAGGCCCTCTGCTCCGGAGTAGACTATGTCTCCCCTTTATCCTCTTCTCCCTGCGTGCCCTAGGATGGATAGGGAATGAGCCTAGGTCCTCCTCTGACTGCTCAGCTGGCCTCTGCCCTTCGCCAGCCTCCTCCACAACCTCCGGAGCCACAGTTCCACTCCCTGTCGGCTGTTCCTCTTCTCCCTCAGTCAGTCTCCACCAGGGGCATGACACTTCTCAAATTTACCATAAATTGTTCTTTTTGGGGGAGGGAGGAGAGTTTTTTTCAGTTTGCTAATAATAGAAGATCCATTGTGAATAGACGAATATACAGCAGACACCAGTACTGAAAAATATGCATGATTTTGAAAATTAGCTGTAGCTTACAACTGGCCATTTGCCTGGTTAATTTAATCCCCTCTGTAATGCTTAAACAGAGTTATTTATTTCTTTTTCAGTTACTTATTTTCTCTCCACCTTCTTTGTCTCAATGTTCTATTTTTGTCCATTTTTCTTGTGACTTTACTTTCTCCCTTATTCAACCCCTTCTTTTTCCTCCTTTTAGTTGGAACAAAGGAAAAAGTACATGTATGCATCTCTATAGCATTAGCAGTGTGGTTCTCTATTCAGAAAGAATGATTGTATATAGAGAAATCAGGATAAGTTACTGATATAAATAGGCTGTATCATTTTATAAAGAATTAATTTTAATTACTTGTTATTAATTCATTTCATACTGGGGAAAGGGAAAATTTCAGGACTGCTTTTAACAGAAATTAGCAACTATGTGTTTACAAAATGGATAAACTGGAAATTACATAGGATTTTTTTTTGCAGTTTTATATACTTTCTATCTACTCTTTTTTTTTTCATACAGGCTAATTGTCAATTAACTTATTCTACCTCCCTTATTCTATCGATTTTATACATGTCTATCAGTGGTGGGATACAAATTTTTGTACTACTGGTTCTGTGGGCGTGGCTTGGTGGGCGTGGCAAGGGGAAGGAGACTAAAATCTCTAGTCAGAGGTGGTATTTGCCGGTTCTCCAAATTACTCAAAATTTCCACTACCGTTCTCCAGAATTGGTCAGAATCTGCTGAATACCACCTCTGATGTCTATGCAATTTATCTCAGTGTGAGTTCTAGGCAGTTTACAGATAATAAAAATAATTAATAATACATATTATATTTTATAATTAAAGCGAAGATGAGAAATACATTGGTTTCAGTGACTCCACAATCAGTAACTAAACATTTCTGGAAAAAAACAAGTATTTGTCAGCTTCTAGAAAACTATGAGATCAGGATTAGATCAGATTCATTCTGGATTAGGCAACTTCATAGAAAAGGAGTTGACAGCAAATATGCCTACTGATGGGCCTCTCTTACACTGATTGCAGTGTAAGCCACTCAAAAGTCAAGTGTAGCACCATGCTTAAAAATACTATGTGTTATTGCTCAACGACCAGTGACCTGAGGGCCTTCAGACGTGACCTGAAGACCTGGCTCTTCGAGCAGGCCGGCCTGAGCTGACTAATGGGATTTTAAATGGGGTTTTTAGATTACTTGGGACGGGGTATGAAGTTTTATTGATTTTAATTGGGGTTTTTAGATTTGGGACAGTCTAGTGTTTAATTCTCTTTTAAATAATTTATACTTTGTCTACTTGTATTTTAGTTGGCTGTTCACCGCCCTGAGTCCTTCGGGAGAAGGGCGGTATATAAAACTCAGAAATAAATAAATAAATAGAAAAAGAACATATGCTAGTGATAACTCTGTCACTTAGAGCAAAAGGACATAGAAGTCCCAAAGTATTCTAACCATTTAATGCAATAGTATGCATGAAAATATGACATACTATATTTCCTACAATAATTGTACCTTCCTTGACATGAAGTAAGTTTATGTCTTTTTGTATTGGCATGTCCTCTATGATTTGTAACTATTCAGTTTTTAAAATCAAATCAAATGTTTAATAATTTGTTTCTGTCCATCTATTTATCTTAAACTAGAGTAATCATGTTCATTTAAGCCTTGGCTTGGGTTCCCATGCACTGAGATACATATTTATAGGACACTTTTTGGCAGCATGAATTGCATACTTGGAAGGTTGCTATGATTTCTTTGCAGAAATTTAGGCTCTTTGACTTGAATACAGGAGTCCTTGTTAAACAATCACAATAAGGACCGGCAACTTGGCAGTTAAGTGAAGCCAATGCTAAGTGAAACTGACTGTATTTATAATTGTACCTCATCTTTCTCTCATTTTACAGACCTCTAAAGGTCATAAATGTGAGGCGTGGTTACCTTTTCATCACTATTTTAATGCAAATAACTACCAGACAAAGCAATCATTAAACAATGAGTACCTGTAGAAGTATTTTTGTGCATGTTGTATGCCTTTGATTCAGTGTGCATGTTGTATGCCTTTGATTCAGGAGTCTCGACTCCTGGCAATAGCCTAGAAAAGTTGCTGAATTTTCTTGGCAAGATTTCAGAAGTAGTTTGCCACTGCCTTCTTCCTAGAGCTGAGAAAGAGTAATTGGCCCAAGGTTACCCAGTGGCTTTGTTTTTAAAAGAGGCTAGAACTCATGGTCTCCCAGTTTCTATTCTAGAACCTCAACTACCTGTGATGACGCAGGGCATGGCACAAAGGCAACGCAGCCAGATAATCAGTAGGAGTCCCTTTATTAGCTCCAACTTTGGCCCCAATGTCCTTCTGGCTGGAGAAAAGCTGTCCCAGTAACAGCTTTTGGCTGCAGAAAATCAAGTCCAAAATGTGATCAACAAAAACTGTAATTATAAGTCCAATCAAGGCAAAATGAGGTAATTAGTCTGACAGGGCAGGAACAAGAATTCCAGACGTGAAGGCACGGCAATAACTCAACACAGTTGGGAAGATGCCAGGAACAGAGATAACCAAAGTCAACACAAGATAAACTCACGTTTGCTCCCAGCAGCTTCTGTACTCAGCATGCATTTCTTTTAAACTCTCTTCCCAGCTGTGGCTAATGAAGGGAATCAGGACCCTTTCCTCCTCTGTAAGCCAAGCAAACCACGTTGCTCTCTTCTCCATTCTTCCCTGCATGCCCTAGGATGAAGAGGGGGTAGATCTGGGTCTTCCTCTGAACTCTGTCTCCCTTGTTCTCCCTCTTCCTGCTCTGCCCAGCCAGACTTTGCCTTTCTCCAGTTTCCTCCACAGCCAATGGAACCACACTCGCACTCCCTGCCAGCTGTTTTGTCTTCCTCCTCAGATTCAGACTCTGACAGGGACATGACACTACCACACCAAATTGGCTATCACATAAGAATTTGCTAAAATATTAAAGAAATGAAAAATAAATGAAAAACATCCAAAGTCAATAATTTGGAAACCATACAACCAGCATTAGACTCTGATCTCAAGTAGAAATACAGATAGTCCTCAACTAATGACCACAATTGAGCCCAAATTTCTGTTTCTAAGCAAGACAGTTATTGATAATTGACCCATTTTACCACCTTTCTTGCTGCAGTTGTTAAATAAATCATTGCAGGTGTTAAGTTAGTAACACAGTTAAGTGAATCTGATTTCCTCATTGAATTTGCTCATCAGAAGATTGAAAAAGATGGTTCCATGACTGTGGGACACTATAACCATCATAAATATGAGTCAGTTGGCAATCATCTGAATTTTCATCACTTGACTATGGGGATACTGCAATGATCATAAGTGTGACAAAAAGGTCATAAGTCATTTTTTTAGTGCCGTTAAACTTGAACAGTCAAACTCTTACAAGTCAAGGACTATCTATACTATGTTCAATACTATGTATATTTTGCTTCTTTCAGCTAAGGAAAAAAAGGAGTAGTAATAGAGAGCTTGCAAATGATTAAAGTTTTGGACCAGCACTGGAAAGACTCAAGTGAAAATCTATCCTCAGTTGTAGAAATTCACTGAATGATTTTGGCCCAATCATTCTTTCTCAGCCCAACAAATCTCATAGGTTCTATTGTGGAATAAAATAAAGATAAACCCCGTACACAGATCACATCAAGTTCCTAGAGAGAAGGCAAGATTTATCCAATCAACTGCCGCAGCAACAACATTAAATTAGTTACTGTTTGAATGGCAGCCGGTTTCTTGATTGGTTATAGAATCTGTCTAAGTCACATTACTACATCTCTTCTTCCTCTAACCATATAGATCAGGTTCAGTTAGAATCTTATGGCATGAAAAATTTGAGTGGCATTATAATAATATGCATATATAGTATTTTTCTTCAATACTTTATCTCGTCAGGTTACAATTGAAGATTTATATTCTTCTTAAGATATTAGTGATGATCATTGGATAGGGGTCAGATAAGCACTGCAGCTTCCATTTCCTTTCATAGGGCAATATTGTATCTCCATCATTCCTTGTTTCTGGAAATCTTTGACATCACATTTGATATTGGTATGTTTGGAGCATGGACTTATTCTCTTTTTCTGCACTACCTTGATATATCCTTGGTTGTCTTCCAGAATAGGTTTATGCACATTAAATCCAGCATCTGCAAATGTGCCAGCCACATTGATTTTAGTTTGCATGAGGTGCCAGCAATGTTCTCTGCTTCTGTTGAGGTTAAGTCAAGCCCAGATAATGATTCTTTTTCTGAGCTGAAATAGGTATCATGTAGTAGATTTGTGACACCAGCTCAATTTGAGCACAAAACCAATTAGTCTCAGGTCTGTGTGCACTAGTATTCTTGGCTTCTTGTGAAGCATGACCTTCAGGTATCTCATTATTTTCTTTATTACTGGCCAGTCTCATTTTTGTAGACTGATACCTTTCTGCCCATTATTCTGACTACAGCTGCAATATTTGGTCTTTTAGTGTTGATGATATGCAGTACTTTCTATTACCTTCCTAAGTTGTTTGTTGTTGCTCGTCCTTTTACATTATTCATTTCAATAGGACCTGGGTACTTACGGGACCTGGGTACTTACGGGACCGCCTGCTGCCGTCAACAACCTCCCGCTGCCCAGTACGCTCTCACAGGGTTGCCCTCCTTGGGGTGCTGCCGCCTGATCGTTGCCGGCTGGCGGCCCCAAGGGTGCGGGCTTTCTCTGTGGGAGCCCCCTCCCTGTGGAATGATCTCCCCCCGGAGATACGGGCCATGACGGACATCCTGACCTTCCGGCGCGCAGTTAAGACCTTATTTTTCCAGCAAGCCGGCCTGGCCCAGTAAATGGTTTATGGGTTTTAATTTAATTTGGTTTTAAATTTTTAAATTTTTAATTTCTTAATTAATCCCGGATTTTTAAATTTCTGTATTGTGCAATTGATGGGATTCAGCCAGATTCATATATTTAATTTGTTTTTAAACTGTATATATTCTGTGTTTTTTAGTAGGCTGTACACCACCCTGAGTCCCTTTTTGGGAGAGGGAGCGGTATAGAAATTTGATTAAATAAATAAATAAATAAATAAATAGAGTTTCTCGAGCCCTGATGCTGCAGTGGTTAGAATGCAGTACTGCAGGCTAACTCTGCCCACAGTCTAGAGTTCAATACTAACAACCATCCATCCTTCTGAGGTTGGTAAAATGAGGACCCAGATAGTTAGGGACAATATGCTGACACTGTAAACCACCCAGAGAATGCGGTAAAGCATTATGGGATGGTATATAAGTCTAACTGTTGTTGCTATTTCTTCTATTTCAAATATTACCAGCATGTCACTAACCTTTTGTTTAGGAAGAAACCTCTATTTTCTTAACTTTCAGTTTACATCCAAAAATAATCTGTCCTATTTTCCACTTACTTAATTTGAAAGTTCTACTTCACTGCAATTTTGCAATGGTGCCACTTTGCTCATAAAAAACTTCTGCTTGGAGTAGACACAGGGATACACTTTCTACTTGTGAATCCTTCATTGGTGAGAACCTGATTAATTTCAATTTCAGACTTCTACTGCTTATTTGAGCCCATAATTGCTTCATCCTCTCCCAGGTTCCATGTTTGTTCTCTGTATTTGCCTAAACAAACAAGTCTGCTAGCTTTGTTGATAAGGAGAGTAAAGATACTTTGGTTTGTATGGGAAAGGAAAGAAAGACCATAGATGGGCTATCTTTAGAAGATAGATTTATCTGAAGAATAATACAGAAGAATTGAAATGGCTAGCAACTAAAATGGATTAAACAATTTCAACTGTTGAAGATATATGACTTTAATAAAGAACAATGTGGACCAGTAAACCTGAGTTGAATTGGGTATCATCTATATTGCCAAAGTATTGATGGCTTGAGGGAAACTTTGAAGAAGAGCATTGTTGGGCATGATTCCTAGTGTTACAGTTTAAAAAGTGTGGTGCTATAGAGATATTTTTACTTAATATAGAAATCTTGAAGATGACCTGATCAAAGGTTTTGCAGTCAAGGAAAAAACATTGCCCAGCCTGACTATGAGAGACAGTTGCCCTTAATCTATAGGAGCCCTTCCTTAACTATAAAATTAGGAAATAGATGGAATTACAAATGGAACAATGTACACACAAATTAAGCTCACTTCATAATATGTAAATATGTTTAGAAGTACTTTAGACTAAAATCTTGAGCACAGAAGGAGAAGTTCTCATCTTGCAAATTTAAAAGGCAAATGATTTAGCTGTGTTATCTGCTTTTGGGACAAGGGAGGAATTCACAATGGAATGCCATGCAATTAGTTTGCTTGCCACATGAGGTTAAAAAATTGAAACTGTTCATGTTTCTCACTTTAATGTACTTCTTAATTAAAAAAAGGAGGGAGACTTAAGTTGTATTTTGTATTGCATACAGTATCTATTAAATCAAAAGAACTCACAGGCATCTGCAGTCATCCAGTCTTGGCACTAATCTGTCTTTGTATCATTAACCTTCAACTTCAGCATTGTACTGGACCTTACACCTAATAGTTTTCCACTGTGGTATTATGATAACGGTTTCCAGGATCCATTTTTGTGCACAGTTCCTACTTTTTATTTCCCAGCTTTGAGCATCGTTGTCTTGGAACATAGGCTCAAGCTTTGCTTCCAAAAAACTATGAAGTGATTTATTCTTGGCCTGGTCTTAATCTCAAATGTTTTTGATGTCAGTGGGTTTTTTTCAGGTAGGTTGGCTCTCATCATTTCTTCCGCTTAGGATCTGTTTAGTAACTTGCTGTTTCTGGCAAACTACAGTTCTTTCCATCTGTCATACCATTCTGTTCTGAAGTACAAGGGACTATGGTTTGATATATTTGAATGCCTTGTGCTCTGAAGGAATTTTAGTTTTGTTACTTACAGATTTATTGTCATTATTAATGCAAATGTTTGTTTATATTGGAACTTTTTGCCAGCTAATACTGTTAACTGCTTCTGTTCAATATTTCACCTTTGCGAGATAAGATGGATGACCCTGATATTTAACTCATATTTCTTGTGCTGAACCTTCTTGATAGCTATTGAAGAAAGGGAAAAGTGGGTTGATTATTACCAGTTCAAAATAATCACAACACAGTAATGACATTTGGAAAAAAAAGAATCACTTTTATATGGAAAAATGTAAATACATTCTGTAATATTTTAGCACACTTCCCTGAGAGTGCTTTGTGCATTGTGACTCATGCAAATAACGTAAAGATTATAAAATTATGTTTGAATTGTACAGGGCAAAACCAAACTGTACCTTTAATCACAACTACGTACTACAGTCAACATAAAGCTTTCTCACAATGACATAGTAATAATTTGCGACACTGTTCCTCAGCTGCACCTTGTGTATTGGTTTCTTTGCAATGAAAGGGGTTCCTGCTGTGCTCATCCACACATTTCATTCCTTGTACAGCCAAGGATTAGTTGAAACAGAAATCAAACAAGCAGAGATTTTTCTTTCCTTTCCATGATATACATAGCTCCCAGGAGGGGAAAAAAAACTTGCTCTCAAACTCTCAGGGTCAATTGTTTTGTGATCAACTTGCAGTTTTAAAGGGCTGAAACTTAGCTACAAAGACAATGATTTTCAGGAAATGGTCAAGAAAGGCACAAACAGACATTTCTACTCAGCCTAGAAGATGGGTGTGAAAATGATCGGCTTCCCATGCCACAGATTGATATTCAGTGGTAAATTATTTTTGAAGATGTAGGTGTGATTAACAAATTCTTAATGAATTTGACCAGCCCGCCTTCAATCATGTTAGCCATCCTAGCATGGGTACTGTCCTTATAACCATTGCCTTCAAATATCTGCTTTTTCTATTCTAGGTATGTAGTCTTGCTTTTTACAGGCTGCATCTATGCTCCATTGAAGCAAGCAAGCATACAAGTGAGAATGAAATATTTTCTGAAGACAGTAAAAATAAACTAAATAGAATACATGTAGTTCAGGGTTGCATGATGGAGTCCTTGATGCTCTCAAGCTAAGAGAGCACCAAGGACTCCATAAAATAAACAAGCAAAGCTTAAAGGATTGTTGAGCAGTGAGATGGGAAGGTGATGAAGCTGTGCTTGTTTTCACTGGCACTCTCTGTTTTTCAGATTAAATGCTCCACTGTGAGTTTTCACATCCTTTGGTGAAATACAGCAGTGAGAATACAGCCTACATCATACTTCATATACAAATGCATACATTTTGGCAATGTGCATCAGCTATTATTCCCCATCTATCTTGACTCTCCAAATACAGCATTTTAAATACATTTTTCTATTGAATTAATTTTGCATGAGAACCTTGTGATTTATTTGTGATTTGTAATTCTAATTTTTCTTTGTAATAGCTGTTTATTTGCACCTTTGATTGCCAGTCATATATTTAAAATTAAACATAACATTTTAAAGAGGTGTGCTCTTTCTCCTGTGTCAACAGTATGACTTAACCACCTGATCTGTGGCAGTATTATAAAAAAGTATAAGACAGACCATTTTCTTCTGTTTTTCATTTGATTTTCGAAGGGAATGATAATTTTCATTGGCCATTTTTCTACCTGTGTGGCCCTAAAGTATCTCTGAGTACTTCAGGCCACAAATCAGAGACTAGAGGATGCCTGTCTTCCACCTAGTGTGGGTTGCCTAACTTTGCTTTAGGAGATTCTGAACACCATGTAGTTCTTGGTGCTTGGTTGCACAATGGTATGTGGGAATGATCTTGGGAGACAGAAAGAAGAGCTGCAAAAAAAGCCACAACCATCATGCAGAAGGTATCTTAGCCCACATATGGAAAAAAGGACATGGGAAACCTCTCAGAGGGGACGCTCCCTAGTTTTCTAAAAAGTAAAAGTAAAGGAGGAGAGAAATGCTTTCCGACCTGCAAGACCCTCTAATTGTAAACTTGCAACAAAGGTAGTGTTTTTTCCTTTTTATTTTCTGGACTATCTGAAAGAGTTGACAAATTGTTTGCTGCCGTTATTTCATTTCCCAATTTAGATAACATCATTAGTAGGAATAATCATGGGGTTTGCTGTCAGTTTATATGTACAGTAGTAGCTAGCCCTGCCAGTTTTGTTGGGGAAGTGGTTCCCTCCTTGGTGGTTTCTTGATTAAAGTATTATTTTGTGCTTCACTGTTTGTCTGGTGTTCATCACTTCTTATCTGATTGCTGACAGCTAGAGTGGGATGTGCTCTAATCTTTTTTGTTTTTCTTAGGTTTTGCTACTGTCACTTTTGAATCTATAAATTTGGCTTATCTCTATGTGTCTATGGATAGCTGATTTGTCTGAATGCCAGGCTTCCAGGAATTCCCTAGCATTTTGCGATTTGGCTTGGTTTAAAATGCTAATAGTTTTACCATTTAAAGTCTGTCTATGTGTAGTGAGATAAAGGAGTTTTTGTCATGATTAAGCACATGAAATGTTTGCAAACAAATAACCAAGCTCAGAGAGCACAAAGAACTCTCCAATTCAACCTGAGCTACAGATACTCTCTTCTATTGAATTCTGAGCATTATGCTGTAGGAAGTTAGCATCCACCCCTCTCCTACAAAAATTGAAATAGCCTAGGAAATATTAAAAGGCAGAATATTTCTTCTAAAAAGAGTAGAAACTCAAGAAGCAGAAACTCACTCAAGAAGCAGAAACTCACCCCCACCTTTGTTAATGGGTGGGCCATTAAGGCTTGGGCCAGAATACTTTACATAAGAAGGAACTCCAGGTAAAAGCTATAGCAATTGCCAAAAGCCCTTTTAAGGGCATAATCACCCAGAAAGGCCAGACCAAGCCTATAGAGTTAAGACCCCCGCCCCTGGGAGTCTGACAACCAATTAGAATACAAGCTCCAATTCAAATCTCAACAGAGAGTATAAAACCCAGGTACTCTCAGCACCTCAACACTCTTTTTCCTTCTTCCTTTTTTTCTTTTTCCCCTTTTCCCTTTTTCCCTTCTCTTCTCATCTTGAAGCATGTGATCATTCTTCTCTGGAGCTCTAGGCCATGTGGCCCTGTAACCATTAAACCTTCCAAGCAGCCTCCATGTTTCCAGTGTCTTTTTTCCCCACTTGGAACTGAACCCAGAAGGATATTTCTTTCAACAATGCAAACTTAGAAAGAAACAGCACATTGCTGATCTTCCATGGCATTATAAACATCAACCAGTATTTCTTGCGACCAGATTTTTAGCAAAAAGGTTAACAGAGAAGAAAAATAGGTTTCTTCCAGTTTCTGCAGTGAAAAGCATCAACTTATCTTTCTGTTTGGATCAAATTGGATTTGACTATTGAACATTTTTTTGCTTACCTTCCAAATCTGTTCATGGACCATGCAAAGAATTCTGGGGTGGCCTAGGAGGGGGAAGATGGGCCCATCTCATTTTAGGAACTGAAACGTCCTATGCATCTTAGCTGTAAGCCAATAATAGCCGTTTATAATGCATACACAGGTAAAGTGCTAATAGCACAGGTAAAGTGCTATTTCCTAAAGCTGACATTTTAGCTTGAAAAAAATATTTGTTTCTGTTGCTAATAGTCTTGACAACACTGTATTTTCTTTGCATAACAAAATAGGCCTGTGAAATAACTACCACACTTTAAAAATAATTTTGTTGTGTTATTTTGTTGGGTTTTTTTTTTTTGACATCTCATTTCCACCTCTCCTTGTTCTTATTCTACAAGCTGAAACTAGTTGAACTCTGTTCGGAAGAGGGTGGGCAGGCTTGAACCTCAGAGGAAAATGAAAACAACATATAGACATTTTGGCATTTCACCAAGTAGAACCAGACTATTTGTGAGGAAGTGAACAGTTGACTGCTACATTTAAATCTTACCATGATTAATAAATCACACTGTGAGCATTTCGTAATTGCCAGAATAGAGTTGTATCTCCTTCCCTTAAGGAAAAGAAATGAAAACAATGAATGAATGCAGCAGTCAAGAATGAAAATATAAATTTATTGTAGTGATAAACACTTCCATCTGAATGCTGTGAAATCCCAGGTGTTAGAAAAATGAAATTGAAGTGTTATTTACCCAACATTTTTATGCATGAATGTACATAATAAACTATCAAATATACTGCTAGACCATTATGAATTTAACAGTTTTAATTATGGATTACTTTAAATCTTTCTTATATTATGTTATCTGGTTTGAAGGGCTTTTAATGAATTTATAAATGTAATGGAGTATACCCTGCACATTCATAATGTTTGAAAAATTACACGTTTATAATGCATAGAGCAAAAAATCCAAAACACAACGAAACCCTGCAGTCTTTTGTTTTGGGCCATTAAAGAGTCACCCAATTGTTAACATTTTTGTAATTATTGCTTAAGTAATTGGATAGTGGGAAATAAGTTTATAACTTCTTCATGTAATTTCAGGCAACAAAGATTAGTTGGCAGATGAGAGCTAATTGTTCTAATTTTAATATTTTTGGAGATTTTTTTTTTTGCTAAAATAAGTTCCTGTTGTCAATTGACCGGTTATTTTTTTCCTATTCATATTTGCAGTAATTAGACTGCAGATTTGGTAGAGATCTGATAAATTGAAACTGAAAATAATACTGCATATAGAAAAAAATAAATAAATTGCATCTCTATGTCTTATTTAAATACACATTATATCTGTTTGTTTGGTTGTATCCTAGCTTTATTATTTTTAGAAATAGTTCAAAGTGGAAAACATACATAATATTCTTTCTGTTTTCTCTGCAACAATAATCCTGTGAGGAAGGTTGGACTGAGAGTTATTGGCTCAATGTCACCCAGGTAGCTTTTATAGCTAAGGCAGGATTTGAACTCATGATCCCCTGGTTTCCTTATTTACTAGACAAATATTCAATTCTTCATACACATAGACTGCTTTCTTTAAATCTTAGTCTATATGTGTTTATTTACTGCATTTTAATCTACTTAATTTAAAATAATTAAAATAATGAATAAATAAAACAAACTAAAAAGCAGCCCAGTTTAAAAAATGCAAATATACAAATTAATTCCATACACTTTGCTAAAGAGAAGTTCTCTGAAAATGGGCTCTAGCACGGGTCCAAAAGCTTGGGTGACTAAACATCTGGTCCT
Organism: Bungarus multicinctus; assembly: GCA_023653725.1. Taxonomy (NCBI): domain Eukaryota; kingdom Metazoa; phylum Chordata; class Lepidosauria; order Squamata; family Elapidae; genus Bungarus; species Bungarus multicinctus. The sequence continues at coordinate 52,159,110 of CM042846.1, read as the reverse complement.
GGTGACTGACTCAGATTGGATCCTGCAACATTATCCTGCAACATTATATTATATTCATCCTTCATTCTCTGGAAATTAATCTTTATTTCTAAACAGTTGTGGTAAGAGCTTTTTCCTTTTATTTGGAAGTAGTAGATGAAGAGATGTTGGATGGATGTTGGATGGACCCTCTGGGAGTGGTTTGGAAAAGGGAGTGGACCTCACTAAGGTCCTTGTGGCCTAGTGGGAAGATCATTCACCACATTTGATATAGTATCTCCAAGGACCAAATAATCCACTGAAAAGAAATGTTCTCAGTTTGCAATAACCCTCAGTACCATTGCCTTTATTCAGAAGCTTCAAACTTAATTGAGCCAGTAGAACATTATTTTATCTGGAATCCTGGGTAGTTACCACTACATGATTACAAATCAATATTATTTCTCTATCTACAGCACTCCTATTATCACTACTTCCTTATTAATGTATGCTGTCCAAAAGAAAGATCAGTCATCGTTTTCATTTCAAATTAATTATATTTCAAAGATTTTCCCTTTAAATTAAGAAAAATGTTTTTTTCAAAAGGATCTCCTAATAAACAAAATTTTAAGAAAAAATATCTTTATTATACTATATGCATTGTCACTTGGATAAATGACTTAATAATATCCTGTAGATTTATTTGATATTAAGCAGAATTCATGCTTGCCAAGCCTTGCTCAGATCTTGAGGCAGTATGTTATGGTTTGCCAGCAGCAGATGCGGACAGCAGAGGTCCCTAATAGCGAGGACTTGGACGAGGGGCCTGCGTGTGATGCAGGGATGGGGATGGGACTATCGGAGAGTGGGATGCTGCCTTCAGAGCTTGTGGAGTCTGGCAGCAGTGACGAAGAACCTCGGGGAGCCTGTGCCCAGTGCACGTTCATTCAGGACTGCTTGAAGGAAAGAGCAGCTGAAGCAGCAAGGTGACTAAGGAGTAAGGCTGGAAGGTGATGGCCCCTCCCATAAGGGATAAAAACTAGTCCTCGGGGATATGTTCTTTGCAAGAAGCAAAAAGTTCTTTAGACTCAGAGTCCTTGTTGAAGGACCGCTTACTCCGGTTTGTTTTTGAAACTTCTGTCGGTGGATATTTAATCAGTAATTAGTCTTCTGTTCTTGGCAGCCTTTTTCAACCTTGAAAGGGCTTGCTTTTGATATCGGACAATTAGGTTTAAATGTCTCTTGGCTGGGAATGCACTGAATTCCCAGCGCTGCATTAAAATAAGTTTGCTTTTATACACAATTTGTGTCTGTTTAATTTGAACAAGGCTTGGGTCAGAACACAGTATTTCATATTGCAGACATTACTGTCTCGTTGCTTAACAGTAAGGTTCTTATTGTGGAATGCAGTGTTTTGTTTCCACTGGATATAATAATATACCAGTTGCCCAAAAAGTCATCATTCCACAGATGACAGGTTCAGTTTGGACAATTGAGATAAAATATCATTGTCCTTCTCAGTGAACCATAGATTCTATTTTGCTACTTTCTATTAATCAATTTTTTTACAAAAATGTTTTTATGCTGTTAGAATCTTGAAGATTAACTTTAGCTGAAGGGAAATAGGCCTGGAGATCTCTGGACATTGTTCCTGTGTTCTTAGTAACTTCCAGGATGATTTTGTACTGTGTCTTTGAGTGATTTTGACAGGATGGTTCTTCTTGAAAAGATTTACTGGGGCCCCAAATTTATTTTTCAAGATGTCTTACCATAGATAGGTTAAGCCCTAGAGCTTTAGAAATAGCTTTGTCACAGTTTCTAGATTGATAGGCACCAATGAAATTTTTATCAAGGTTACAGAAATTCCTTTTGAAAATGGCATAATATGCCTCTAGAATCTGAATGGTGTGAAAAGCAGAAGCAGTTTGTAAGATATACAAACATCCAGATTGTTTAATGAAGTACAATCACCTCTGGAAGGTAGGCCAAATCAAGAAACCACAAGTACTAGTGGAATATTATTTTATTGTTATGGGTTATAATAGCAATCTTGAAAGCCTGTCAAAGTTTCCTTTGGCCCCTCTCATACCATACAGGAAAAAGTGGGGCCATTTTGAATCACTTTCTCATGCCCTTACTATTTCCATGACTGAATATCATTTGTGTCTCTTTTATCTGCTGATGGCTCTTGAGGGTTTTTTTTTTGCTAATTCTACTCTACTTTTCTGTATAGGCACTCATAATAACTGGCCTAAATTACTGCTTTAAGTAGATTGATTGAACTAGATTTTCAACTAGGACATTTCATATTGGATGAAACAAACACCAAACTTATTTTCTTTTTTTATATCAGTAAACTCCACATGAAGTTCTGATAATATTCAACAGCAAAAATACACAAAAGTCTGAAAGATGTCAAATATTTTTTTAGAAATGTAATAAGCTAATAGAAATGTAGTATCAGCTAATAACAGTTTTTCTATGCATCTTCATAGAGGAAGAAATACTTCAACTTGCCACCAAATGACATTCCTACATAATCATGTCTATTCAATATAAACCTCTTCATGACCTAAAATGTTTATAAATGTCATACTTCTCCGATCTTTTTTCTACTTCTCAAGGATCTGTGACAGATACAGAATTACAGTTTCTTTTATTTCCAATATTCTCCCTTCAGTTTCTTGCCTCTTATGATTATAAGATTTATGGTACTTGAAAGTTAAAGTCAGAACAAGATATCAAGGAGGAAAGAGTGAGAGTATTAGAACTGTATATTGTAAACAAAGGGAAATTATGGGATTTAGATAGGCTTTGTTCAATTCTATTTTCATGAGATTTTACTGAGTAAGAGGAACAGAATACAAAGATGGTGAGCCACTTCAAAGACTAAAAAATGCTAAATAGAAATTCTGGAATTAAAATAGCTTATTTTCAGACAATATAATGCATTTCTGTATACATACATAAAAGCTGTATTCTCTCTTTCCTGTGTGCCAAATTATTTCCTTGGTAACCAACAAGCTGGTAATTTTTTTTAAAAAAAGTATGTTTGTGTGTGTGTGTGTGTGTGTGTGTGTGTGTGTGTGTGTGTGTGTGTGTGTAATGAATGGTTAATATATTATTCATCCTAGATAAATGATCCTTTTTTCCTGTTTTTAAAGGCAAAGCTTCAGCAATCATTATTGTATTCAATTACCTCAGATGTGACTAGAAATGCTTCAAAATAATTATCATGTCTCTTATTGCCCACCAGACAGATTGGATAGTATATTATTGTAGTCTAGCAGTATCTTGGCATATAATAAAGGGATGTGGTTTTAGGAAAATAATAAAGATAACAACATAAATATTCAATAGGACAGATAGCCCCCCCCCCCCCCCCCCAGCTTTGGCTGTACACATTAAATTGAATATGTTGGCTTTAGCCTTTAAAGCAAGAAGAAGAAACAAGATCCTTTCTCCTTATTCAGGTAAGCCAATATCACTGAAGGAAGGCCAAACAAAGGCTCCATTCCAATAACATCATGACATCTTTTGGCTGCAGAGAACAGTAGAATTCAAGGAGAAAAGGTGTTTGAAATGACTCTTCCAAACTCTCCAAGCATCAACTTCATTGTTCTCAATCACCCCATGTCTTCTACTAAAATTGCTCAAAATGGTTGATTCACATTCAGAGAAAGTTCAAGACAGCCGTAACACAACCAGGCTGGCCAAAAGTTCATTGTGACAGTTACGAATACACTCTTGTTATGATGAATTTTAGTATTCCCATGAAGTGAATGTCAGTCTAGTGGCCTAGATTAGAGCCATAAGTTAGACATTCCTCTTCCCTGCTTTAAAACCTTTAAAACAGAGCAACTTACCTGAAAGTTGTGTAGCAGCAGATATTCAGAAAATGCCTTTTCTTTCATGTGTTCAGGTGGGATATTCAGTGCACTTTGCCACCAAGTTATTTTCCAATTGCTTGAAAGTTAATTGTCACCTTCCTAATTTTCTTTGTCAGATCTCTAAAGCATTTTAAATAGGTTTCCTGTTTTTGAAAGACTATTTCTGTTTCTGAAAATTAATTAGTATTTTTATTTATTTGGAACAGAACTATCAATCAAATGTTCGTCTTATATTGCTTGGGATATTTTATTTTATTTTTTCTGATTGGATCAAATAGAGGAAATAGTTGGAATGTAAAAAAAATAAGGAATGTGATCAATCTATTTCTGGATTGTAAAACCTTTGAACACATTTGGACATTCTAACCAATTCCCCGATGCTATGGATTACAACAAAGAAAGCAAAGAAGCCATCACACCAGAAGGTAAATGAGCGGGAATTTTAAACAGACTAAGGAATAGGGGAGTAAAAAACTCCTCTCCCTTCAATCTTTCTGACTAATTTACGCTCACTGGCTAACAAGATGGATGCAATTCATCCCTTAAATGGATAGAATTATGATTTTTATAATTCAGCTATTCTTTGTTTTACTGAAACCTGGCTTAATTCACAAATTCATGGGGACGACATCATACACATCCTAGGATTTCAGACATTTAGATCGGACAGAATTGAAGAGACATCAGATAAAACAAAGGGTGGTATATGTTTATATATCAACAACAGTTGGTCTCAGGATATAACTATAATATATAAGTTTTGTGATGAAAACTTAAAGTCATAAGAAATGGTGGTAGACTTTAGAAGAAACCCTCCCATACTACCACCTCTTACAATACTAGACAACACAGTATCAACAGTAGAGACCTTCAAGTTTCTAGGTTCCACTATATCACATGACCTAAAATGGACACCTAACATCAAAAACGTCATCAAAAACGCACAACAAAGAATGTTCTTTCTGCACCAACTCAGAAAGCTCAAGTGCCCAAGGAGTTGCTGATCCAGTTCTACAGAGGAATTATTGAATCTATCATCTGCACCTCTATAACTGTCTGGTTTGGTTCTGCAACCCAACAGGACAGACACAGACTTCAGAGGATAATTAGGACTGTAGAAAAAACAATTATTACCCACCTGCCTTCAATTAAGGACCTGTATACTGCACGAGTCAAAAAGAGGGCTGTGAAAATATTTACAGACACCTCACATCCTGGACATAAACTGTTTCAACTCCTTCCCTCAAAACGACGCTATAGAGCACTGCACACCAGAACAACTAGACATAAGAACAGTTTTTTCCCGAAAGCCATCACTCTGCTAAACAAATAATTCCCTCAACACTGTTCAACTTTTACAAAGTCTGCACTACTATTACTGTTAATCTTCTCATCACTCCTTATCACCCATCCCCTCCCACTTGTGACTGTAACTTTGTTGCTTGTATCCTCATGATTTATATTGACTGTTTCCTAGTATGATTTGATGTTGATTGTACCCTATGACTATCATTAAGTGTTGTACGTTATGATTCTTGATTCTTAACGAATATTCCTTCTTTATGTATACTGAGAGTATATTTACACCAAGACAAATTCCTTGTGTATCCAATCACACTTGGCCAATAAAGTGTTCTATTCTATTCTATTTTATTCTGTAAGTCACTGTTTCCAAGAATTATGTCAACAATGTAATACCAGAGATGCCTATATAGTAGGCAAGAAATTTATACAAATCCTGAACCAAATAAAAGTTTTATTTGATATATTTGGAAGTTGGACAAATTGAACCAGGCCTTCTGGAAAACAGAACAAATCTGCATTCTCCCAACTCTTTGTTAGGGATTTGTAATGACAAAGAGATAGTAAATGTGCTTAAATGGATATACTAGGCCTATTATACCACAAGGTTAGTATCCAATAATATACACTAAATCAGCATTTAGGAGGTAAAATGCAGTACAAACATTAATAATTCTATAGTCACTGTGTTCTTTATTTTCTATTTTAAGTTTCTTTTTCTTCATCATCTGAAATGCTTTCCTTTTTATAGTTTTTACTAATTAAGTCCTGACTGCATTTCTACCTGTTCATTATTTTTATGAATATGAAGATTATTTTATTTCAAATAGATACCTTATTTTCATGAATGTCTCACCTTTCAATTGAACAGTGCATTGTTTTCTTCAACTGAGTTTGCCAATTCTCATTTAAACTTATATTTAAATTTCTCTTACGGCCAGATGTCTATTAGAAAGGGTCTTGCTGTTCCAGTTCTTTGGATATCATCTACCAAACAATGTTTCAAACTCTTGGCTGATTATTGACTTAGGTATAGTGAAGGTATAGTGAAGCTGAGCTCAATTATTCATAAATTCCAAGTGTTTTTTCTTGATAACTGTATAGAAATAGCTTTTCATTGTCTTCTATGATTTTTCTTCTTCTTTTACTTCCAAGATAGTGCAGGCACCTAGAATTTCCTAATGGCCTCCCATCCATATGCTAACATTGTCAGATGTGCTCATATATATGAGAATAGCTGGCTAGATGCCACCTCCTACCTGGACCACAAATGGGTAATTGCACACATTCAATAACCAGAAATGAACTATTACATTTTATAGGATTCCATAAAGGTGAAAATGCCACAAGTAATATGCCTTGCCCATCCTCTTCCCCAAATTATGAATATAGCCTTCAAAGATTTCCAAACATTGCTAACAATTGCAACCTTTAAAATGTCAAAATATGAAATTATTGAATGCATGATGGGAAAATAGCTTTATTTTTCCATGTCTGGTCTACATTTTATTTTTCAGTAAAAGAAAAACCTTATTGTCCTTTGCTTTTATGACTGCTGTGACATATAAACAACTTTTCTGTGTCCTTTATTGCAGCATAAAAAGGAGCAGTGGATTCCATATATTTTCTTAAAAAGAATAACAAAGAAATCATGATAAACATTAATAAAATGCCACTAGATAATTGAAACTTGAATTAGAATAGTCAAGAAAAAAGTATGGCATAGAGAAAATGGTAACAGCTTCCAACTTTTCTAAGCCAGATTAAGAAAGTTGATCCATGATTTCAGCTGTCATTGTACTTTTATTGTTGTTGAGAAGTTTGACAGTGGATAGAAACTGAACAATACAAAATTCATTAGCATAATCTTACTCTTCTGAATGAATCTCTATAAACCTGTTCTATAGACATGTTCCAATTCATTATGGTCCCATTGTGCCAGGTCAGTGGAAGAGTAATCTACAGTGAGTGGGATTTAATCTATCACTTTTCCACTTTGTAGATTTTAAAACTTGAACAATGCATAATTTTAAAAAAATTCACAGTAATAATGTAGCGAGGTGTTCATGAAAGAAAAATTATATCTCTTTGCCAAATTAGGATAAAAGTGTGATGATATTGATTTCCCTTTCTTAGGGACAACATTTTGCATCAATTTTATTCTACTGTGGCATTGGCTGCTTTAGTGTTGGAGAGAGCAATCCTTTAATTTTGGGCCATTTAATATATCAGATGGTACTAAGCAGGACTTACATAATCAAAATACTAATCAATATAATATAATAATATGAGGAAAGGAGTATGAAGAACATTACATTCCAACATTTTCTAGGAAAATCTGTTTTTATCTAGCACCATTGTAAATCTAGTTAAAATTCCTTGTTTCTGTAATTAATCAAACATATAATCATGGCAGGAATTTTGGAAACTATTTCACCTAAGTTGTATGAGACTATCTCTGTGGAAAGCCTATTATATTCTTCTTCTCTGTACCTTTTTTTTAAAGTGGTGAGGCTCTAGTAATGGGCTTCCCTAAGAGAACAGGCTGTTGGAAAACACATCTAGATAACCAGTGTATTGTGCTTTTCCTTAGTTCAGAAGGTAAGTCAGACACAAGTTACTCTATCTGCCAGCCAAATTATTTTCTGCTTGAATAACAAGACTGACAAGTGATCAGGGAAAGCTACTGTGCGCTTATCAATAACTGGGAAAACCTAGAAAAGGCAATAAAATAGTAGATTTGAAAGCACTCAAAAGCAAACAAGATGATTACCAGAAACCAACAGGGATTTGTTAAAAATAGGTCAAGGAAATCTTATTGTGTTCTTTGACAAAGTGATTCAATAAGTGGACCAAGGGAATGCTATGAATGTAGTTTACTTAGACTTTATTTAGGCTTTAGACAAATATTCTTCAAACTGGAATAATGTGGGATGGATAGTCCAACTATTAGATGGAGTCACATCACTTGTGATGAGGAAATAGAAGAGATAATCATACAATTTTTGAATAATTCAAAGCTGGGATAGAATGGGGATTGCTAACACCAAAAAAGATGTGGTCAAGATTAAAAAAAATACTAATAGACTTGGCTATTGGAACCATTTTAACAAAATGTTATTCATTGGGCAGGAAAAAAACAGATATATAGGTACAAGATAGGTAGTAGCTGCCTAAGCAATAGTACTTGTGAGAAGGATTTGAGTGGCCTAGTAGAGTACAGATTAAGCATGAGCCAACAGTGTGCTACAGGTGCCACAAACAACAATGCACTTTTGGGTGCATCAACACACAATAGGTATAAAGTCAGTATCATTGGAAATGAAATGGATTGTGCTTTATACTGCACAACCCAATTGCACCTGGAATACCATGTCCAATTCTGGTCACTACAATATAAAAAGGTGATAAGGAACTGGAAAGTGTATGAATTTACTTTGTAAATCCTACAAAGAGTGGTTAAATGAGAACACAAGAATGAGATCAGAATGAATGGATTTTACAGAAAGAAATCCAAACTTGACATAAAGAGGATTTTCCTTGAATCTGGATACAATTAAGGAACCGAATTACCTGCCAACTGAGGTCATGTACATTCTGTCATATATGGTTTTCAAGAAAAGATTGGATATTCTGGAATGATATGATGATTCCTGCACTGGGTAGGGGCTGGGTTAGAAGAACTCTAGGGTCCCATCCAAACCCTATGGTTTTGTGATTGTCTGATAGGTGACTTCATTTTCCCTCCCCTTAGTGTTTCTCTCCCACTTGCTAGGAGGGAAAAACAATCATGAATTGTTCTTCATCACCTAGAGGGCAATGTGGGTGCAGGGATTCTACCACAAACTATGACTAATTAGTCATGCTTTCTGTTTAACAATCATATTATTATGGTTGTTGTAATCCTTACTAGATATCCTGGACCACAATTCAGATTGCTGTTGATCATAATGATGTTTCTGTTTCAGTTTCTTTCTTTATGTCATGTCAGTCCAGCTGTACAAATTAAACAGAAAAAGAGACCAGTATCCAGTATCTGGGGAGTTGACGAGCAGACACAGTGTATATGCTATAGCTGGATGTAGATAATGGGAGATTGCAAATCATAGCCCTTGAGCATTATCACAATCTCTGCCAAAATGCCAGAAATCATTCAGATATGAAAGCTGCATTGGGGGAAGACAGAAAACTCCTTTTTAAAATGGGGTCAGATAGATATTATATAAAGCAGCCTTAAATAGGCTGGAAATGAGGAACAGGGTCAAAGTTTTCCAGAATCATTTGTTTTGTTAGATGGGAACATACTTCAAGCCTTATGAAGAATTAAAGTTATTCCCAAGTTAGGGAGAGCACACCACTAAATGCCAATTGTACGTAAACAATGCATTGAGAGAAATATGTTTCTGTTTGCTGCTTATAAGCATCCCAGAAGCATCTTTGTATGAAAAGAAACAGTATGCAAGACCATAAGGCAGACCCAGGAAAAACCATTAAGTTTATTCTTGTTTTCTTAGGGTGTCAATGTTCCTTTGCTTGGTATCTGCTAGACTCATTGGCCCTCTAATTTTTTAAATCATCGTTTTAATTAAAAGAGTGATTGAATATTTTATAGACCGATCTCAATTATCTTTGGTATGGTGCCAAATATAATGATTTCCAAAATCACAAAAATTGCAGAAAGAATCTTAGAAAATGTCCTGGATAGCTTGGCTCAATGCTTTGTTTGCAAATGGCTGTTCTCTGTACTCTAGAAAAGTAAAAGAAAGGGGAGAAGATAGATTGTCCTAACAGGCTGGAGGAGAATAGTGGTTGCTCATAGATCCCTAAATACTGAGAACCTGTTGTAGACTGTGAACAAGAAAGACATCATGTTCTGAATGAAGATGTAACAGCTGCTGAATACACTCCTATCAATAAGAGAAACCGTGTCCAACCTCTTTTTCCTAGAAAAATAATCTGCCCTACTTTATTTCACGGAAGGCTTTGATCAATGAGGATTACCTTTAAACTGTAAACTGCCTTTTATTGTACTCTAATGCACGAATGGTACTGTATCATCTTGTCTTGTCCCCAGGCACTATTGGAAGCTAGATATAAATTAGATGTGAAACTTTGGAGATAACAATATTAAGAAGGGGAAAATGAAAATAAAAGGCTAAACAGAAGACTGTGAGCCTGGCCATCTATTGTATCATAGATTGCTGAAAGAATTCTCTCACCTTCTCTGTTTTAAAGCAACAGAGATTATGAATACTTTTAACATGATGGTATGAAAAATATGGTCAATTTGCCAGTCAAACACTACCCCTAAAAAGTTTCAGCATTACTTTAGGAACTGAAAGAGAATAAATAAAAATGATCCATATACTACTAAAATGCTTCTGTTTGTCTGATTGTTTGTAGCCTTCAGTTTGGTGAAATTGGAAGATATAAGGCAACAATTATTGAACCAGAGTAACTCAAATAGGTGAACTTACAGATTGCCAGAACTCATGACTCCTGTGAGAATGAAATCTGGGGATGAAAGTTGTGGTCACTTCAGTGCCACTATGCTGTTGTTGTTCAGTGCCACTGGATATTGCTCTGATCAACCATGGTAATGTGATCCTCATTTCTAGAGTTCTTTGACAGCTTCCCATAAGTCAATGGAGAAGCCTGAATGAATTGATATGATTCCTAATACTTCTTGCCACCTTTCCATTAGCAATGCTTTTGCTTGTGGAAAGCTTGCTGGAACAAAGTAAATGGAGAACCTGACAGGGAAATTTGCAAGTTGCTCAGGTAAGCCTTTCTCACCCATACACCTTCAGTCCCTCTGCACTTGGAAAAAAGGAACATTTCTGATGCTTACTGCCAGCTTCCCACAAGTAAACTCAATGGGAAAGGAGGCAAAAAGTCAGACATCAATCCACTCTGCATGCTTTTTACCTGTCTATGGTCATTCTGTTTCTCTGTTAAGGTAAGGGAATATCCCTGAAATGATGACCCAACAGGTCACAGATTTTATTGTATTAAATAAATTTCTATTGCACACACACTTTTAGGGAGTCTTGTTTGCTTTGGGTTATAATTAGGGGTGGGTTTCTACTGTTCTGTTCACCTCTGTAGAACCGGTAGCTCTGAAGAGTAGCAGACATAGAACCGGTTCTATGTCTACTGATGTTTTTATCCACCCGCCTGCCTGGGCTCTTACCTGACCTTTATTTCCTGCTTTTTCAACTTCAGCTGCCATGCCAGGCATAGCTGCAGTCAAAAAAGCAGGAAAAAAGTACTTTTTCAAAGGCTGCTTCTCGGCATGCAGCGCTGCTCAGCTGTCCAAGCACCAGGCTGATGACAATTTACAGGTGCGCGCGCAGCGTGCAGGGAAGCACATCGTAAATCACAGAACCTCGTAAATCACCAAACCGGTACTTAACCCTATTGGATCCCACCCCTGGTTACAATGTTTTATTGAATAATTTGATATTGGTTGAACAGCTTCTGGTACATAATCTAGTAAAGTGATTGGAGAGGAAAGAATAATTTCACAGTTGAATGTTTAACAAATTATGCCAATGATATTTTCAAATCCAATCTAATATTGAGGCAATTCCATCTCATATGGATATTAATGTAGTATGAAAAGTAATTTGAATTAGACAAATACACTTTTTCTGATTTTTTTTTTTTTGAATAGTTTGGTCTTGATAGCACTTATTCAGTAACTATAATATTCTATATAACTAGAATACTTATTCAATGTCCTTATCCTTCATTTTTATGTTTTTTATTTCCTTTTAGATATAAATTTGAAAACTATTTGATATTAATAGTTAATTTGTAAATCTTTTTTAAGTATAGACTATCAAAATAATATTAGGTACTAATGATTTTTTTTCTTACTCTCATCTGTAAAAGGAATCTTCTTGTAGCCAGAAAAGTTTTTTATGTAATGATCTATTCCAAAGATCACATCACTTTATTTGAAGAAATGGTCTTACGAAAGCAAAATCTCTGACATTTTAGAAAATAGATTGAAATTAATTTAAAATAAGTTTTCCTTACTCCTGATTTAATTGCTTGGGTATCTCACCCATCTTATTTAATTAATTAATGGGACAAAACATGAGTGGGAACTTTTCTGGAGATAAAACAAGGCATTAGAATTATAAACTTGAGGGGGAAACTTATGCTATCCTATAACTGAGAGATCAAATTGAATAATGTTAAGATATTATAATTTAAAACTGCTAGTCCTAGAGTGCCCTTTCTGCTCACCTGAAATTCTGAAATCCAACTTAGTTACAAGGTACCAAATTTAAAGGACTCACTTTTCCCCACCATGCAAAAATAGATGATGAAATTAATAGAATTGGTTGAGGCAGTGAAAATAACTATTTTGATTAAAGAAAAAACTGTCTAGCTTTGTTTCTATGTGGAAACCACTTCTGAGCTTTTTGCTTGAAACTAAAAGAAGTGCTATATTAATTTTTGCATTTGATGATTAGAATTGTTTATGACTGTAAACATACTGTGTATTACTGAATTTAATACCAAAAGGTTAATGTAACTGTATTGAAGAAGCAGGAAATTGCTCTCTTTTTATTTTCTTTCTCCCTCCTTTTCTATTTATACCTTGCACTTTGTCTCTTCCTAATTTTCTTTCCAAATTTTTTCTTCCCCCCTTTTTAATATTTTATTTTTTTCAGAAATTTAATAACATATCATTTTTTAAACAAGAAAAAGTCTCACCTAGATTCTACAAGATGAATTGACTCCTTTCCAAGCAAAAAGCAATACCGAAAGCAGATACTCGCAAATGAAATCACATTTAGCTGTCATATATTTGTATATTAAGTCCTAAAAAGGCATAATATCCTATCTATTTGCAAGCCATAGGAGTGTCTGTCTGATTATCTATGTGTGACTTGGGTTATGATGTAGATATATAGTCCATTGTGGTAATTCAGTCCTGAAGAATAGATACTCATTACTATAGAAAAGCCTTCTTGTTGTAACATGGTATATTGCACATGAGATGAAAACATTTGTCTGTGTTTACAGAAATGGGGATGCTGCACAAAGGGGTGTGATAATAAAGTACGCCAACACATTTGTGTTTCTATGGAAACACAGAAACATTCACAACTGTCCTAGTTTTTGATAGAAATGCTGTATACTCATCTCTTTTTTTTTAGTAATAGGCAAAGGTGTGTGTCCATGGAAACCTGAAAAGGAAAACATGAAATGACAAAATGAGTAAAATCCCACCTAGCAACACTACAGAATATGGACACATACCTTGTCAACTTAGGTCTTTTGTCTGTGAAAAAGCCAAGCAAGGCGCCAAGAAATTCAGTCATAAAATGAATCTGGTAGCATGTAACATTTCTATTTTTCATTACATACTTTCCTGTCATAACACCAAATGTAAGATTAGTAGGACCAAGTGGGCACTTCGGGCTTCATCATTTTTATTCTTGTCATTCTTGACTTGAAAATGACTATTCTTTTTGTTATACTTCATTGTTCTATGTTACAAGAAACTGAAGACATATTCAGTGTTCGTTGTGTAAGCCAGAAAAAAATAACTGAAAAGCAACCTTACCTAGATTTATGTGATTGGGATTTACTTTCCAGTATTTATGTGTACTTTTGTAGACTACACTTAAACAAATCAGACTTGTTGCATTGGCTTAGAACTGAAATACTAGAACTTCTTACTTATTACTTGCTAGGCTGGAAGTAAGCTATAACCCTTCACTGTGCATTTGCTCAAAATTAACAATATATGTATATATTAAAAATGTAAATTGCATCTTAAGTGTAGGAAAAGACTTTTAAGTTGCTTGGTCCAGAGGGCAGAGCTTGTTTCCAGAGTTTCTTTTCTTACAAAATTAGTTTGGTTTCATCTTTCATTAGCCTGAGGGAATCTGTAAAAGTGATGTTGTTAAATCTGGCTTTTGATGAGCCTGAATTTACTTTTACATTTGTTATATAATTTGCTCTATCCTGCTTATATCTTGCCTATTTTAATGTAACTCTTTCAACATTGTTTTTTTTTTTAGCTTCGAGGTCCCTTGGGTACAAAAGGCAATTAATTAATTACTGTAATAAATAAATAACAAAATGGAAGGGGAAATTGGTGTAACCTATTGGTGAAGGATAAGATAATCTCTTTTTTCTTGATTGACATTGCTTGCTTTAAGACTTAACCTGCTTTTGAAAGTTAACGTGGTTTTTTTCCCCCCAAGAATCAGGGTTTTTTTGGGGGGTATGCGTGTGTATGAAAATCTAACCCAGGAAGAGAAGTCATGGCAAAGTGGGAAGGAACAATGCAGCCAAAAGTTAAAAAAAAAAAAAGTCATCTGCAGAAACGGGTACAGAATTCAGCATCTTAGAGAGTTCAGAGTAGCTAAAAATTTCTGCTTTGGAGACAGTAGCAGGAAATTGTCAGCTGCTCTCTAGAGATTTGTAAAACTTTAAATGGCCCAAACAATAGTCTAGTCTTTCAAACTTGATATAAAATGCTTTTTTTTTTTCCAGATTTTAGTTTGAAATTGAAGCAAATATTATAAATTAGAAAGTACAGTTGGCTGTGTTGAGGTTGGAACATTTGGAATCTTTCGAATGTCTTTTTAGAGTTACAATTAGGCTTCTGCACTGAAGCTTGTGATAACGAGGGTAAGGATGAAAATGATTCCACTTTGTGAGAGTAACAGTGTTTCTCAACTTTAGCAAATTTAACATATGTTGATTTTAACTCCCAAAATTCCCCAACCACTGAGATACTAAGGTTGAAAAAGACTGGATTATAGGCTATTGGCCTGGTCTTGGTAGGGTGATTTGGGAAGTAAAGTGATGAAGAAAGCAGCAGGCATTAAGCAGAGAGCAATGAAAGCCATTCTGCAATCATGCTTCTTAATATTGGAGTGAAAAAAGAACTGCTGAAAATGTACTGCAGCTGAGTGACAATATTAAATAATTGATTCTAAGGCACCCCATCCTTTAGCTTTTTTGGGGGTACTTTAATTTAGTAAATTGGGGGACCTGTGGAAGGAAAGAGAGTCTATAGAGATTCTTAGTTATCCAGGTCATGATTGTTCCAAAGGTTTTTTTTAGGAGGCAACTGGACTTGCTTGTTTTTTTTTTCTTTAAAGATGTTTTGCTTCTCATCCAAAAAGTTTCTTCAGCTCTAACAGGATAGTGGGAAATGGAAGGATTTATATTGTAATTATACTTTCCATATAGAAGCTTCTTGGATGAGAGGTCCAGTTGCAAGGAATATAAATCCTTCCATTCTCCATTACCTGTCAGAGCTGAAGAAGTTTCTTGGATGAGAAGCAAAACATCTTCAAAGTGAAGGGAAAATAAACACCAAAGTCCAGTTACCTCCTGAAAAAGTACCTTGGATCAAGAATGATAAGTGGTTCCCCATTCTTTTTTTTTTCAATCTTACTCATTTTTAAAAGGATATTTGCCAGCAAACTTTCTCTACCTCAGTTGCTAGAACACTCATATTTCCATGTCACACGGCTGATAGATAAGTTGATAATATCTTTGACTGGATAAGATTGTAAACCCTCCCCACAAAGTAATAGGATAGGATTTGTGCTGCCTTGTTGAGCTCAAAGATTTACCTCTATTTCTTTAATGGCCATGAATATATGATGAGCTAAGCTCAGTACATCTAACATGGGGTCAATGGGGAGGGAACACTTGTCTAGGCTGTGGAAACTCATATGCCAGAATTTGCACTATCATACTCCCTCTTATGCTATGACTTCTCACCATCTCAAACATTCTTAACCTTTTTGGATAATTATATAACTTTAGGCTTTGTGATAAGGAAGCTTAATTTACTTGAAATGTGATCTGTATTTAGCTCCAGATATTTAGAAAGAAACAGCAGCATAGCTATATGGTGTCTTCGAAGTACAAATCAGAATTTTTACTGAAGTTCAAGCATTATTACATTGGCTGAGAATGCCAACAGGAACATTTTAATCTTCTTCATAATATTTTCATATAGTACCATTGGCTATATGAAATGAGTTTCATTGACATCTAGTCACTCTCTAAGTACAATTCATGATACTTTATATCACTTATAAAACCTCACATTAAATAAGGCCAGATTACTAGCAAAAATAATAAGATGGGCATGTTCCAGGTTCCCTCTATTAAGTAATACTTTCTTGCGGGACCTAGGTGTCATGCCTTGTCTACTGATGGAATAGTTTTGTCCAAGAAACCCAGATGGATCCAACCTTTAATGGCCCTTCTCAGGGCATTAAAGACTTTTGACTGGTCTGTCTGGCATTTGGGCTAGGATGTTAAATGAGCCCTGCTGGTTGATTGATTTGGTTGTTTTTTCTTTACTGACTGTGAATATGGAATGTTTTAGACTACCGGCATGTGTTATATTGATGGCTTTGGGTTGTTTATTTCAGCAAATTGTGTTGGGCTGCTTTTCAGTTTTAATCTTCTGCTTGCTACCTAAAGTCACTGCTGTAAGATGCGTGGCCATATAAATTGTTTAAATAAATAAATGCTTTCAGATGTACACTAACTGGCTATACAGTTTGGCCAGGTGTCCAGAAGCCATGTTATATGAAGAAGAGAAACACCTCAAAAATATTTATTAGAACTGATGCACACAAGGACAGTATACACCAGGCGTGTCAAATCCATGTCTTCACGGCAGCATCACGTGACATATCAGGACTTTTCCCTCCTTTGATAAATGTGAGCATGACATATTCCGCCTGCAGGCCGGGAGTTTGACAGCCCTGGTATACATAAAAGTGTTCAATATTCCATCTCAAGTATTCTGTTCTGGAGGGCTAATCTCTTTACTCTACATCCCAGAATTTGACTGTTATATGTCGAAATATCTCCTTATGGATTTTTGTATTAATTGCCAGGAACAGATATTTCCTTGTTGCTTAATGATCAGGTTGTTATCTTTAATTACTCAGAGCAAGGTATAGATGTACTTTAGTACTTAGCACTTAGACTTATATACGAAGTCAGCATATTGCCCCCAACAATCTGGGTCTTCATTTTACCAACCTTGGAAGGATGGAAGGCTGAGTCAACTTTGAGCCGGTGAGACCCAACTACCAAACTGCTGGCAGCTGGTGATCAGCAGAAGTAGCCTGCAGTACTGCACTCTTACCACTGCGCCACCGTGGCTTTCATTGTACTGTGCCTAAATAAGAATGCATTAGGCCAAATCTCGCTACACCTTTTAGACAAACAGTTAATTCTACAGTGAGACAGAGAACATTTCTCTTTTGGATGGGTCTTTTCTCTCTCACAGGGAAGGCAACAATGGGACTTTGTTGATATCATAAATCCCATTGGTACATTGTCATTTAATACTGTTCATGTCAGGATATCTCATTGGTTGAGATAGCCAGTAGAAGAAATTCTGATAAAAACATGGAGAAAAAAATATGTAAAAATATGAAAATTTGTATGGGAAAATGAAAACTAGAATATATAATTATACAATTATAAATACTAAGAAATTATTGTAGAGATAATAGACATTAAAATATTAGAAAAGTATTATATACATTTAAAAATGCCAGTACAGATACATCTCTGTTTGATGTAACTGTGAGGGACAGTAAAAGGTCTCGTCACATGTCAGGCTTAAACAAGCCTTCCTAGCACTTCCCAGCACAGGTGCAAGAGAGCTGACATGCTTACTTATACCACATTAACATCCATTGCCACAGTACTCAAGCAAAAAATAAAGATACTTCAAGAACCTGTGTGATTGCAAATGACATCTTGGAAAATATTTGTCAGCTTCAGTCATTGTCAAGTACAGAGTACACATTTATCAGATAAGATATGAGCTACCACAGCAACTGGCAAAGATAGGAATGAAAATGAGAGGCTGGCAATAGAAAATAAATGCACACTGAAACTGAGAAGTTGCATATTTTAAATTTATTTGTTTACATGTACTTTACATTATTTTATCCAATGTATGCCCAAAGGGGGTTTGGGGAATTGGTTAGCTTCCCACTTTTTTCTCTCACTCTTCTTCACATTTTCACATTCTCTCACACATACAAATATATACATATATTCCTGTACAAAATATCTGATTTTATTTTAGGGTAGCCATTTCTTTAGAATATTTAAAAATCTATAAAATCATTATTTTTCCTTTCCACTAAAAATAGCTTACAAAATCTCAAACAAATATTATAACATCTCCTAGATTAAAATCAATTTCAGCAATAAATTTAAATGCTTAGATAGATAGATAGATAGATAGATAGATAGATAGATAGATAGATAGATAGATAGATAGATAGATAGATAGATAGATATAATTCTTTACTGGCCAAGTGTGATTAGACACACAAGGAATTTGTCATGGTGCAAATGTTCTCTGTGTACATAATAGAAAAGATACATTTGTCAAGAGTCAAAATTTAAAAGGTCCTCATTAAAAATATATTTGCCTAGGCAGAAATGCCTACAAAAATACACTAAATTGGGTTTCCATCACCAAGAAATCCTGGGGCAAGTGGTGAACATGATATATCTTATTTGTGTTTGAAGGGAGAGGTTCCATAAAAAGAGTAATTTAAGATAATAAGTCTCGAGTTCTCATAGGAGAATGTAATCTCTCAAACAGTTCTATATTACTTGGAGCCTATGTAGAAGTCCTTTATTAGCACTTTAAACTATGCAAAGAAATGAAGTACATCCCAGTCAAATTATTTTAATATGGGACTCATATCCTTACTATAGTTACATTTGTATTCTGGACAAATTGAATTTTTCACACCTGCAATAGTCTAAACAAGTTGAAATTGAATGTATCCCAATGTAATCAGGTTTGGCACATGGAGCACAGCTGATATTTCTGTATATCTGGGTACATTTTTGCCTTGTGATTCTCATTTAAGCAATAGAAATAGTACTTAGATCTTTATACCACCCCACTCTTTGAGCAATTTAAAATGTCAGCATTTGCCCCCAACAATTTGGTTCCTCATTTTATGGACCTTGGAAAGATGGAAGGCTGAGTCAATCTCAAGCCCTATCAAGATCAAACTCCAAACTGTGGGTAGAGTTAGCCTGCAATAATGCATTCTACTCTCTCCTTTAAATATGTATGAGAGTTGCATATTTATATTAGCATATTAACAGGTCACTGAAGTTTAGTGAATCAAATATTTTTTATTTTATTTTACACAGCTAGTTATACTTTGAATGATTGAGGGCAAAAGAAGGGGAAGACAGAGAATGAAGTGGCTGGATGGAATCACTGAAGCATGAGCTTAAATGGACTTCGGGGGTTGGTAGAGGACAGGAAGACCTGGAGGAACATTGTTCATGGGGTTGCAATGGGTGAGACATGATTTCATGACTAACAACAAAGTTTTACTTTTCCACAGTTTGGAGTTTGATCCTAATACGGCTTGAGGTTGACTCAGTATTCCATCCTTCCAAGGACCATAAAACGAGGAACCAAACTGGGGAATATCCATCTAATCTTCTCCCCCAAAAAATTAGTACCTAAAATCTAGATTTAAAATACAGCTAAATAAATTACAATTTGATTTTAAAAAGGTCCATGCTTTCTACATATTTGCATAGTTTTTGCTGTGATAATGATGGTAGTTTGCCTAAAGGCCTTATGATTATAATAGAATTAGGATTTTACAATCCATCATTTTTTTTAAAAAAAGGTCTGCAATATATTTAAAAAAAAATGAAACTTTGTTCTTAGTGCATAGACAGGTAAACAGATCACAATGTATCAACAAATTAAAATATAAGGTGCTGGATGTATGTTCAAATTTGCTTCAAGGAGAGACAAATAGAAAGATGAACAAAACAAAATTATGTTTGGAATTCAGGAAAGAAAGAATGATTTATACTATGGTCAAAAATTAACATATGATCATTTTCTTCTGTAGAAGGTAACAGAGAATGTTTCCATCCTGCAATCATTTGTAGATTTTTTTTCTCTGTTAAAAAACCCTCTATGCCTTTTTTAAAATTGTGAACATTAGTTTCTATCAGCATTATTGCTATAACACCCTAGTTCCTGTGTATCTTAATTGGCTGTCTAAATTAAGGTAATTGAATAATTAAATTATTCATGCAAGTTTCTAAAAATAACATTGCCATTGGATTTGCACAATATGTTTGGACTGGAGTAAAATCTATCTCAGTGTGTATATATTCTCCCTCTCCCTCTTTCCCTCTCCCTCCCTCCCCCCTCTCTATATCATCCATCCATCCATCCATCCATCCATCCATCTTTATAATCTTCTATCTTGAATTATTTAGCAATCGTTTTCAGTATTATAGTTACAGAGCAGGCAATTTGTGGTTTCTGGTAATTATGAGAAGTTCTCTACATCGATACATTCAAGTATATGATAACAAGCTGTATATTTGATTTATACAATATATTTGAGATCATATAAGTCTGATAAGTTCTGAGACATATTTTAAGGGGGATCAAAAAGTCTAGGTATATGGAATATGAGAAGCAATAGCAGTTGTAGCAGCCAGTAGCATCTTCAGTTTTTGCTTAGCTAGCATAGCAGGAAGCTGAGACTTAACACATAATTCAGAATAATGTCAATAATCTATTTGGGATGGGCAAAGGTAGTATTATTCAAACAGTCTGTTAATTTCTTTGGTTCCTTGAGTTGTGATATTACTTTGGGTAGTGCTTTGGTTAGTGCAAATGATGCTTTTGGCTTTACCCATTAGACAAAATGAGGGTGGAGGAGAGCTAAGTGGTGGTCCTATCTAGATTCTGGTGCATTGACCTCATATCTGCCTTCATGCACTTCCTATCAGAAAAAAAACAAAAAGCTAATCCTCTTTCTGCACAATCCAGAAAAGGAGGAGGAAAAATCACTTTTGTGTTATCAGGCAGAAGCTCCAGGACTAGGATCATCAAAAAGGGGGTGATTTTTATTGTTGAATGATGAGACTGTTAGTGTTCTGTTATCAATGATATATACTCATGTACATATGTGAAGGCAACACTTGTAGCTATGTTACAAAATGGAAATTAAATGGAAGTTGTCTTTTTCCATTTAAAAAGTTTCCATTTTTTTGTTTCTTTCCATTCTCTAGAGTTTAAATTTCTGCAGTGTTAACATAGCCTTCAACCTCTTGCACTTTCTTCTGATCTTTCTTCTAGTGCCACATTTTTCATCATTCATTCAAGGCTATAAATTGAGTAGATTGCCTTAATAAATGTTTCAATCTGATCATGACATCAGCACATAGATGACATTCACCAAAGATCAAAAGTCCTAGAATCAGCCTTGTTGTAGTCATCTGTTTAATCATGACTGCAGTTCTCTCTCTTTAATATATATTATAGCTTATTTCCAGATGCTTTCTCCTGTGTATGGAACTAGGATGAAAAATAGCATCGTAATTCTCATGAAGTTGCTACCAATTTGAGCACCGTGCAAGTTTTACAAAGTGCTTATGTGACTTGCAGTAGGTGAACACATCAAAACATGGTAAATATGCTAAAGTGACAATTTCATAACATTCATAATAGCAATCCAAACAATTCCAATTCATTCAGGGAAATTTTCTGATTGGGTTGATTACAGTAGGGAAAGTAGACCTAAATGCAGTTTGTCAGTAACTATATAGGACTTTTGGTATCATTCTGAATTTCTTCAGGCATGCAATCACAGGCAGGCATAGAAGACATAGACAAGAATAAATATTATGAATGTCATAGTGACTAAATTCCTTCAAGTCCATCTATGTGTCTTATTGTGGTGGTGGTGGAGATATGAGCTCTAATGAGCTATAGAAACGACCTTTGAAAAACCATCCAGAAGCTGCTAAGTCATGGGTGCAAAAATATGCATTAACCCCAGGAGACTGGAAAGTATTAGAAAGAGACAAATTGTTTCCCCTCTGACTCCTTGGAATTTAAGAAAGAGGGAAGGGAAAATATAGGCAGATTTGCAAGATTGATGACAGCTCTATAAAACAGACTAGATCAGGCAACTGACTCCACAAGAAGATTAAAATTTCATTTTATTGAGAGAGAGAGACTCAATAACAAAACAGTATAACAGAATCTTGCAGGTTGGTCTGTGTTTTCCCTTCTCTTCATCTTATAACAAAAGGGGAACCTGTCTGTTTTCAAAACTTTCTTGCTGGACCTATCATAGACCTATGTAATAAGCACAGAGAAACCTTTTCCATTCTCCTGTACAATGTGCACAATGGCTACCAAATTAAACCAATGCAAAAGAAAACTGAAGTTTCATGGTTCATCTTGTACAGCATTCATAACTCTAATGCTCAGTTCAACATAAATAAATGAAAGCAGATAGAATTAAGAAATAAAGTAACTTAATAGATACA
Organism: Bungarus multicinctus; assembly: GCA_023653725.1. NCBI lineage: Eukaryota > Metazoa > Chordata > Lepidosauria > Squamata > Elapidae > Bungarus > Bungarus multicinctus. The sequence goes on along the minus strand of CM042846.1, from coordinate 52,136,578 downwards.
TATAATATTGGAAACAAGATGTAAAGAATGCACATATTCACTTGGCAATATTTATACAATAGAAACAAATATGTAACTTACTGCTGATCCTACATGCATGCAATTATCTTACTTTTTCATTTCAGCATTTACAAATTACTAATGGAAATCATAAAACAAATTTCAAATTTTTTTTCCTGTTTTGAACAGCTTTGATGCCTGCATTTTTAAATAATCCTTTGCTACAAAGGACTTTCAAATAGGAAGTAACTCTATATAATGACTTTTTCTTTTTCTTGGATGCAATCTTATATAGATGGGATATATATGAATGTGTGTGTGTATGTGTGTGTGTTTGTGTCTGTTTATTCAAACATTATTGTTTGAATAAGCAATATACGTTTAAAATAGAGTATTTTCTTTCACATGCCAAATACCCTAAAAACCGATTGGTATCAATTTGCTTTATTTTGACCATAGGACATTCTCTGAATAGATAGTTCTTGGCTATCCCAAAATGAGTGGAGCCTTATTATTCGTGAAGGCATGGCTGGATTTGTGAAGGAACTGCATCTTCATTCAAAATGCACCTTCATTCAAAACATGGTCCAGAGGAGAAAATATGGAATGGAATAAATTGTAGGTGACTTTCCCACTTCTGTCTCAAGCAGATGTTAGAGATATATATCTGAGAACCTGAGACACTGCTAAATGAAAAAAGGAGAGCTAATCTTAAAATCAGGCCAAAGGAAGTTATGTGACCAAAATACACTTTCACAGAGTTTCAGCTCAGTCTTCAGGGATCACTGTCACTACCCCACACCCCAAAGTCACAACCTATCCCATACAACACAAAATCCAATCTGTGAAATAAGCATTTTTATGGATGCAGGGAATTGCTGAAGGGAAGAGAAAGGAAAATAACTTTCCTCCTTTTCTATGTGCTTCATGGATCAAGCTCACCATATTTTATTATAGTTGAAAGGAACACACTGGTGGTGCCCTGTTTGATCTCAGAATAACTAGAACAATTAAGTATAAATTTAATTTAATGTAATTAGTTTAAATTAATTATATATTAAATTCACAGGATTCTTCTCTCTCTCTCTCTCCATATACACACCCACACCCACGAACTAGACTGAGATGTTTGTCTATGTCATATAAAACATAGCCAAGAACACGTAATAATTATGGTAAATGGATTCATGAGCATCTATGAGCATGAGATACAATCTTGGATGCCCCCATAGTGAATAGTGTGGTTCCATAGGTACCACTGTTGTCTTAGTTTACTTTTTTTTTTTTTTGCACTTAATTGCTTGCTCAGCACCACATCAGACTTGTTTTAGGATTAAGGTACAAATGGCATTATCATCTGATTTGTCCTTGAGTGCAGAACAGTGTATGAGGAGCATGCTAATCTGGAATTGAATTGTCTGGGGAGCAATTCAGATTAGGATACCAAAGGAGACAAATCTTGATATCAGCAGCAATCCATGTGATTAGCAGTTTGATCTGTAGATGTTGGGTTTCAAAGTGTTGGTTTTCACAGTCTTTTCATGTGATTCATTAAAAGAATTGAAGAAAGAGAAGATACTTTTATCTTTGAAATGTGAAAGGAATTAAGGAAAAGCTAATATTCATTTTTTTTCCTAAAAATTGTTCTGATGCCAGAATTAAGATAGTTAAAAAGATTAAAAGGTAGGTCTTATGACTGTTTAGATACATATTTAAGGAGGTTTGTTGATTTGAGGCTAATCCATTGAGCAAGTTATTCAGAAGAATTAAACAAAGAAACAAAAATGTAATAAAAGTAGGAATTAGCAAGGTTTGCTGGCAGAAGAATATTGGAAAAAACATTTTTCTTCACTACCATGGCACCAAATAAATGTTTTCTATTGCATGTTATTATTTGCTGAGATGTTTTCCACTGTATTATAAAAACTTCCAGGGAGAATACACTGTATTTCCAGACTGCTACCTAATGGATATGCTTGAATTAAATAACTTCATGAACAATTGTCATATCAACTAGGAGTTCTTCCATTTTATTTCAACACATTTTGAAGATGCCAAGTTGAGAAATTATAGCAGGTCTGTCTACATAGACTTTTAATTCCATAGAGATTAAAGTTTTTCCATTACAATATATATCTTTCATAATGTGGTGAATTCTCCTTCAACTTAGCTTCTGAAGACTTCACATTATGAAAAATATGAAAATGTTACCATTGCATTCTTCTGAGTTGTCTTTCTACTTCAGCCTATGCCATTTCCCTTGGAGGTCTCCAACCAGACTTTGGAACCCAGACAAAATATTTATACTGCTATGGATTGATGGTCATAGGTTGAAATTGTTTTATTCTTCATATGAATGCAACCCAGAAGGGTTTTAGATTAGGATATTAATAGAGCAACAAGAGCATAACATATCTATTAAAACAAAATCAATAATGGAATGGAATATAGAAATGATAACATTCTCTAAAGACAGCCAGTTTTATGCAATGATTAATGTACCAGGTTAGAAACTAGAAGACCTAGAAGTTCCAGTTCTATCTTATGCATAAAGACAACTTGATGATCTTGGACCAGTTACTATTTATAAACTCTAGGAAAATAATCACAACCCCCTTCTGGAATCTTGCCACAAAACTGCAGGGACTTATTCAGGTAATTGCCAGGAAACAACAATGCCTTGAATGCATGCATGCTCTCTCCCCCCCACCCAAAACACACACACACACACACACACACACACACACACAAACTCACATGCAAAAATATTCATAGATACACAAAGGTTCACTAAAATATCAAAGGATTGCTTGAGGAATCTTTGGAATTCATATATGAAACAAATATTCTTTGAATTGGAACATAGCTATCTAACTAGATTTCAAACTCTTCAAATGTTATGATATAGTTATTCTTAGTAAAATTAATGAAGACTATTTCAATTTTCTATCTGATCTTAAAATCTTTAGTTTTGTAATTGTTTCTTGTTTTAAAAAAATGAATGACAACAAAACCAGTTCTAGGAATATGAAATGCCTACTATAGTAATCTATTCTGCTCTAGGATGTAATATTATTCTTTGTCACATTGGTTATTAGCAAATCTGCTTAATTTACAAATAGATTAACAATAGATTAATACAAAATAATTGTGGCTCTGAAAGCAAACAGGCAAAGCCAGGAGGAAAAAAAATCCATATATTGTGATTTGTCGTCTGACTTTTCAGTAGATTGCTTCTTTAGCAAACAATAACTAAAGGATCAAGGTAAAAATGTTCCAAGCACATCAGTTTGAAACAGGATCCTGCCCTCCCTTTCCTTCAGCAAATAAAAGACTAAGTAAAAAAATTGCCAAGCACATACAAAACCTTATTTGTCATACCAAGTAGACAGAAAGTGCAAGCACAGAAATTGATTGGCTTAAAAAATGAAATATTAAATGTGTTTAGATCAGCCTGGGCTTGCTTACATTCAAGACTTTGAAAACAGCTACATTTTTGTACAACCTTCTGATTTTGAGTTTCAAAATCTTATGAAGAGAACATATATTTCAATATTACTTAATGATTGATCATTCGTGAAAATACATTTATAAAAAATAAAGGAATGGCGAAATACTATGGATGAAAACACACGGAGATGACATGGATGTGGAAAGAATGAACCACTTTTCTCTAAGAAAATATAGCTTAGGTTGGTAACATACTTTATAGTAACCAAATAAAGGTTTATTGGAAGTAAATTTTTTGAGATTAGATAACTTTTCCTCAGATGCTTACAAGCAGTCTACTTTATTTGTTTCATTGATTTTTTAAAAAATAATTTAGAGCTGCCCATCTCACAGCAGTAACACTGGGTAGAGTAAAAAAAAATTAAAGAAACAACCAGGAGCTTCCAACAAAGAAATATGAGTCTGTCATTTGTACTTCTATAACTGTCTGGTTTGGTACAACAACCTAACACTCCAATAGATAGTTCAGATTGAAGAATAAACAATTGAAGTCAATCTGCCTTCTGTAGAAAACTTGTATATTGCACAGGTCAGTAGGTGGGCTGGGAAGATATCTGCAGACTCCTGGAGATAAGCTTTTCTCCTTGGGATGGTGCTACAGGGCATTGCAGGCCAAAACAACTAAACATAGGAACATTTTTCTCCTCAAGCCATCACTCTACTGAATACCTAATTCTCATAGTGCTCTCTAACGTCTACATGTATTTACCCTTTATAATATGGATATAGTATTATTGTTTATCCTTTACTTCCATCCTTATTGCTATTATTATGATAATTATTAATACTCTGTTGCTTTGTATGTACATAACAGCTTCTGCACTAGAGACAAATTCCTTGTGTGTCTAATATATTGGACAAATGAAGTATTCATTTCAATTCAAAACCAGCAGAGCTTGCTAACTCCTAGCCCAAATGCTGATTTTGAATGCTGATTGCAAAGTTTCATTTTACATCTAATCCAAAGTGGAAAGAAATCTTGGGGGGGGAAATGACATTCAGGTCCAGATACAGCCAACCTGTGTTATTAAATGGGGTCATTTGTATTCCAAATCAGGTAATTATAATCAATTTGTAACATCTTTAATTTCAGTAAAATTATGCAGTTTTGGCCTCTAGCAGCAATAGAAAATGAAATTTTTATTCATTTTTTAGATAAACTTAGAACTTACTGAAATCTTGAAATCACAGGAAAGAAAAAAAAAGAAAAACCTCATAGCTTTTATTACTTCCATCAGCTAAAATGCCATAATGCAAGAGCATTAAAATTCACAACATATAAGTAATTTGGATACTACTAGTTTTCTGGTGCTTATAATGCAATCCTGTACAATAAAATGTCATTGGAAATAATTCTATTATATTCACAATAAATCACCATGGCTTAGTTTAAGGGGAAATTTTATTTTAAAATATTATGTAGTTATACTGAGAAATGTAATGGTCACAGCAAATAATGGTCACATGCAGCTGGCTAGAGATTTGCTGCAGTGGGGATATTAGACAGTGGGAAAGAGGCATAGCTCGATACACTTCAGTCATGTTATTTATTGATTTTATACATGCACTGATATTCTAAAATAATAGTTTGGGTTTATCAAGACATCAGGTTGTCCTAAATTTATGAATATTTGTTCCACGGCTATTCTAAAGTACAACAATGCTGAACTAAGGGACTTATGACCTATGGCTAAAGTTATAGTTGTTGCAGCATCCCTTCTATCATGGGAAAAAAATTGGTGCTTTGCAGCCTGCCCACATTTACACTAGGCTAGAAACCAAGAGACTGTGAATTTTAGTTCTCAAACTATAATTCCAGTTGGATGACCCTGGGCCAGAGGTGGAATCCGACCGGTCTAACTACTGTTTCAGTGATTTTACATTTTGCTGCGCACGCATGTATATACATGTTGTCATCTAGCTGCCTGGACAGCTGAGCAGCGCTGTGCGTGGTTGCACAATGGTTGAAAAAGCACTTTTTTCCTGCTTTTTCAGCCACAGCTGTGTTGCGCAAAGCAGCTGCGGTTGAAAAAGCAAGAAATAAAGGCCAGGTAAGAGCACGGGCAGGCGGGTGGGCCAAAACAGCAGCAGACATAGAACCGGTTCTATGTATGCTTTCTGTTTGTTGCTTTTCAGAGCAACCGGTTCTACAGAAGTGGACAGAACCAGTAGAATCCCACCCTGCCCTGGGCCAATCACTGTCTTTCAGCTTAAAGAAAAAGGCAAGGAAAAGCCACTTCAGAAAATCTTGCAAAGAAAACTTCAGGGCTTGCACAAGCAATTGGCAGGAATCAATATTGACTCAAAGGCACACGCTACATGGACAAGGAAGCACATGAAAAATGAGTATACATTGTTGAATGATTTTTGACTCATTAGGTCCATATTTTATTATCAAAATTATCTAAAATAAGGAATAATGAAACAAATAAATATAAGTATAAATACTGAAGTCTTCATGAAATTACCATGCTTTGATCATTGAATTACTATCAGTCTCTCACTAGAGGTATTTTTACATTAATCAACAGTATTTTATATTATAGAACTCTGTAAAATTATACTGTCAACTGCTCTGTTGACAAGAAATAGTGTGTCTAATATTGCATCATCTTAGATGATTTGCAATAGTGTACTTAAATAATTCCAAGAACAACAACAAATCTTTGTAAATCTGAAGCCCTCCATTCAATGACGGCAAGAAGATAAAAGCAATATTACATAAAGTGTATAGAAATCTTCCTGGAAACAATGTCTTATGCAAAACTAAAATGTTTATATTGTATAGGTAGACAAATATGTAGAGGTGTTACTTAGACTGTATGTTATGGCTTATCCATGCATAGAATAGAATAGAATAGAATAGAATACTTTATTGGCCAAGTGTGATTGGACACACAAGGAATTTGTCTTGGTGTAAATATTCTCAGTATACATAAAGAAGGAACATTCGTTAAGAATCAAGAATCATAATGTACAACACTTAATGATAGTCATAGGGTACAATCAACATCAAATCATACTAGGAAACAGAGGATACAAGCAACAAAGTTATAGTCACAAGTGGGAGGGGATGGGTGATAAGGAGTGATGAGAAGATTAACAGTAATAGTAGTGTACACTTTGTAAAGAGTTGAACAGTGTTGAGGGAATTATTTGTTTAGCAGAGTGATGGCTTTCGGGAAAAAACTGTTCTTGTGTCTAGTTGTTCTGGTGTGCAGTGCTCTATAGCGTCGTTTTGAGGGAAGGAGTTGAAACAGTTTATGTCCAGGATGTGAGGGGTCTGTAAATATTTTCACAGCCCTCTTTTTGACTCATGCAGTATACAGGTCCTCGATTAAAGGCAGGTGGGTGATAATTTTTTTTGCTGCAGTCCTAATTATCCTTGAAGTCTGTGTCTGTCCCGTCCTTATCCATGCATCATTATATATATATATATATATATATATATATATATATATATATATATATAGCACCATGTATTTCTCTATTAATTAATTAATTAATTAATTAATTACTTTATTTGCGGTCACAGACCAAAACACAAGTACAACAAAAGAAGAACATAGCAAAATTAATCATGAACAATTGGTCACCAAAAACCTGACTAAGGGGAATTACAGCATTCTCCTCTGATGGCTACAGCTCTTAAAAAAAATTTAGAAACCTGAGAAGTAATGTATGAGGAGCTATCCCCTAGACAATATAAGAACAAATTGCTAAAATTGGGTCTAGAAGAGTCTTTTCCAAGAAGAGACAGTAACTTAGATCTGCTTGTGTTATACATAGAACAATATAAAAGGACATGCTCCACAGTTTCAACCTCAGCTCTGTCATAGGGGCATAGCCGCTCGTTAATCGGGAGCCTCTTGAATCGCCCATCTAGTAGTGCTGAGGGCATTAAAGCGAGCTAGGGAGAAAGCTCTTCTATACTTGGGAATAGTTAGAATGTAAAAATAGGAAGCCATCCTCAGTCTGTATTCTCTATTAATTAATAATAATAATAATAATAATAGTAATAGTAATAGTAATAGTAATAGTAATAATAATAATAATAATAATAATAATAATAATAATAATAATAATAATTTATATACCGTTCCTCTCCCAAAGGACTCGGAGCGGTGCACAGCCATACAATTAAAGCATTAAATATATAAAAGTTAAAACTAAATTAAATTAAAGGCCTTGGCTGAAAACAATTAAAACCCCTCCCTTAAACCCTAAAATTTGATATAAAAATTAAAATACCCAAATCTAAAATCAGCCCAAGCCGGCCTGGTCAAAGAGCCAGGTTTTCAAGGCACGCCTGAAGGTCCCCAGGTCCGTGGCTGTACGTAACTCTGGAGGCAACCCATTCCAGAGGGCAGACGCCCCCACAGAGAAGGCCCTATTCCTCGGGGTCACCAGCCGGCACATAGATGCCCACGGGACCCTCAAGAGACCCTCCCTGTGGGAGCGCACTGGATGGTGAGAGGAAGGCAGAATGCGGTCTTATAAATATCCTGGTCCGATGTCATGGAATGCTTTAAAAGTTAACACTAAAATCTTAAAGCGCACCCGAGAGGCCACTGGTAACCTACGCAGCTCGCGCAGGAGGGGCGTCACATGAGAGAACCTTGATGCCCCCATAACCACCCGCGCAGCCGCATTCTGTACCAGTTGAAACCTCTGGATGCTCCCATTCGGGAGCCCCATGTAGAGGGCGTTACAGTAGTCCAGTCGGGAGGTGACCAGGGCATGAGTGACCGTGCGTAAGGCATCCCGATCCAGAAAGGGCTGCATCTGGCAGATCAGGCGAACCTGATGAAACGCCCCCCTGGAGACGGCCGTAATGTGATCTTCCAAGGACAGCCGTACATGCAGGAAGACACCCAGATTGCGAGCCTTCTCTGAAGGGGGCAAAATCTCACCCCCAATAGCCAGTGAAGGAACTATCTGCCTATATCGGGACACCGGAAACCACAGCCACTCAGTCTTGGAAGGGTTGAGTTGGAGCCTGTTCCCGCCCATCCAGTTCCGCATGGCCTCCAGACAACGGGACATGACCTCCATGGCATCCTTGGGGTGGCTTGGGTTGGAGATGTACAGCCAGGATAACTTTGTTGCTTGTATCCTTACGATTTATAGTGACTGTTTCCTAGTATGATTTGATTGCTTATTGTACCCTATGACTACCATTAAGTGTTGTACCTTAAGATTCTTGACTCTTGATGAATGTATCTTTTCTTTTATGTCATAGTCTGATCATTCACTCCTTAGGCTGGACTTCCATGCCACATCTGCTCGTTGCAGGGAGGCGGGGCCGATAAAATGGTTCCACCCCAGGCGCCTGATGGACCCGGATAGGTTCCTGATAGAGCTTGGGCTATTTCCTGATGCTTGGGCTGTTTCCTGATGCTCGCACACATGACTTGGTTGGGGACTTAGTGGCCACCTGGGATAGGGTGGTGGCTGAGGCCTTTATCGAGTCGTGCCCTTGCGGCCTCTGAACCGGTGCTAATCCCAATTGGCTCCTTGGTTTTCTGAGGAGCTGAGGGAGATGAAGCACCAGAAAAGATACCTAGAGAGTGGTTGGAGGACCACCCGCTCCGGATCTGACTGAACACTATTGTGGTCCCATATTAGGACCTATTTAGTGGCAATAAGGGTGGCAAAGCATTCTTACTTTTCTGCCCTTATTGCATCCACAGAAAATCGCCCGGCTGCCCTTTTTAGGGTGACCCACTCCCTATTAGATGTAGGAGTGCGGGAGGATCCTTTGCAAGGATGGGCCAAGGATTTTTTGAATTTTCTGCAGGACAAAATCGCTCAGATTCGAGATGGGTTGGACTCTGACTGGGCAACTCTGGATGGGAGGGCGGGGGCGGATTTCGGGGAGGTCATTTGGGGAGAGTTAGATCCTGTGACCCTTGAGGACGTGGACAGGATACTGGGTGGGCTTAATGCCACCACATGTTTACTGGATCCGTGTCCCTCCTGGCTGGTTCTGGCCACCTGGGAGGTGACATGAGGTTGGTTCCAGGGTATTATTAATGCTTCCTTGAGTGAGGGGCTTTTGCCGGCCACCTTGAAAGAGGTGGTGGTGAGGCCCCTCCTCAAGAAACCGTCCCTGGACCCAACATTATTATCTAACTATTGTCTGGTTTCCAACCTTTGCTTTGTGGTGAAGGCTGTTGAGAGTGTGGTGGCACGACAGCTCCCTCAGCACCTGGATAAAACTGTCTATTTAGATCCGCGCCAATCAGGTTTTAGGCCTGGGCACAGCACAGAAACGGCGTTGGTCACGTTGGTGGATGATCTCTGGAGGGCCCGTGACAGGAGTTGTTCCTCTGTCCTGGTCCTATTAGATCTCTCGGTGGCTTTTGATACTCTCGACCACGGTATCTTATTGCGACGGCTGGGAGGGTTGGGGCTGGGAGGCACCATGTTCTCCTTCTTCTCTGACCAACATTTATGTGAAGCCACTGGGTGAGATCATCTGTGGTTTTGGGGTAGAGTTCCATCAGTATGCTGATGACACTCAGTTATACTTTTCTACCCCAGGCCACCCCAACGAAGCCATTGAAGTGATGACCCGGTGCCTGGAAGCTGTGCGGGGCTGGATGGGGCGAAACAGGCTTCGACTCACCCCGGCCAAAACCGAGTGGCTGTGGTTTCTGGCACCCAGATACAGCCAGCTAACTCCATCGCTGGCCCCACGGAGAGGGAACGCAATCTGGGTGTCCTCCTGGATGTACGGCTGTCATTAGAAGATCATATAGCGGCCGTCGCCGGGGGGCTTTTTGTCAGGTTCATAGGATCTACCAGTTGCGGCCCTTTCTGGATCGGGATGCACTCCGCATGGTCACATCTGCTTTCGTCATCTCCCACCTAGACTATTGCAATGCTCTCTACATGTGGCTCCCCTTGAAGAGCATCTGGAGGCTTCAACTGGTGCAGAATGCGGCCGCACGGGTGGTTTTGGGGGCTTCTTGGAACTCCCATGTTACACCGCTCCTGCGCGAACTGCATTGGCTTCCAGTGGCCTTCCCGGTGTGATTTAAGGTGTTAGTGGTCACCTTTAAAGTGTTCCATGGCTTGGGACCTGGGTACTTACGGGACCGCCTGCTGCCATCATCGGCCTCCCGTCGGCCAGTGCGCTCTCACAGGGCGGGCCTCCTCGGGGTGCCATCAGCTGGACAATGCTGGCTGGTGTGGGCCTTCTCTGTGGGAGCACCCTCCCTCTGGAATGAATTACCCCTGGAGATGAGAACTATCCATGACCTACGAACCTTCCGTCGCACACTGAAGACCCACCTTTTCCACCAAGCCGGTCTGGCCTAGAGTTACTGATAGGGTTTTTAAATTGGTTTTTAACATTTGTAATTTTTAAATTTTCCCTTGTTTAGTTTTAGTCCTATTGTGTTCAGCCACTAATTTAATCCATTTTAACTCCATTTTAAAATTGTATTTATAAGTGTGTTGTTTTTACTCGGCTGTACACTGCCCCGAGTCCCGTTGGGAGAGGAGGCGGTATATAAAATTGAATAAATAAATAAATAAATAAATAAATAAATAAATAAATGTATATTGAGAGCATTTGTACCAAGATAAATTCCTTGTGTGCCCAATCACACTTGGCCAATAAAGAATTCTATTCCATTCTATTCTATAAATTAGCCTGTGAAGCTTTTGTTTGAAGTGTCCACAAGACCAGAGATTTTGCTCAAAATAACTAAAATACAGCCAATCTTTATCCTTTGTGTATATCCATGGGATGTCATGATGCATGTTCCAAAGTCAGAGGTTTCATTGCAACCTTAGAATGCTACTTTCATTATTTGCCCGTTTTTGACACCCCACTCGCAAATGCCTTTGACTTTTATATATGCCTTGATTCTCTACATGGTGGACATGAATAATGATTTCCAGGGATCAGTTAACTATTAAAATCCTGTGTTCCCATTTACCTATTGATAAGAGTTTGCTAATATTTTTGCTAATATTTTGCTAAAATATTTTGCTAATATTTTTAGAATTGAAAGCAAATTATCTGCTACATCTTTTTTTCTAAGTGCAGATATGTATTGGTCAGGCTTCAAGACTGAATTTAGTAGTAAAGCTGTTTAAAACTTCTCAACTTGACTTGGCAGAAAATTAATAGACATAGCCCAATTAGATTAGAATCTTTATTGCAGACTAGAATTTAGCTTCACAAACCCCCATTGATTATCTACTGCAGTGAAAAGATATCAGGTATGTTTATATTCCCTCAGTGTTTAAAAGCCTAGTCCTCTCTCCAAATTAATGAATACTTGAAATATTGATTGGTAACCTGTATATGATTATGATAGTTTACATAACAACCACTTCCAATATGGCTCCCACATTGCCAGATTCAACTCAACATGGGATCTTTTTATTGCCCACTCAGGAAGATATTATCTGTTTTCAACAAAAGCAAAGGCAACAAATGCTGGAATGTGAAAATGGTATCCCTTGACTTATACTGAGAAGCTTGTCTCCTCACCATAGAATGGTTGCTTCCTTTTTCATGAGCATATCACCTCTAACTGGTTTGTGCTGCTGACACCCTTTTATACAGTAGACACATTTTAAAAAAATAAACAACCCTCTTCTGCTATTTTTGATTCTGTCTGAATCTCCCTAAGAAGCATCTAAAAGTTGTTTTCTTCTTCTGAAGTGAGAAAGAAAAACAATTCCTTATCACAAATAATATGTAGTATATTTATTATGAAGTCTTTTTTTTACAATTCAGCATCTAGTTTAATAATATTCATTAAATTAATATTTTCTATTACTATAAATGTAATCCGGTTGAACTAGTTATTTTCAAAGAAACAGCTTCTTTGTGATTAATTGGATAATCTTTTAAATCAATCAATTCTTTTTAAATTTATTTTTTAAAATTTGACTACTAGACTAATAATGTTATCTATTTAAAATTCTGAAATGACAGTGAAACTACCTTTTCAGTTTGAAGAATGGATGTTCAAGTCTCTATTCTAAAAAAAAACAAACAAACACAGGAGATAGAACCAAACAGGAAATGTTACAAATGATTCCACTGAAATGAGATATTCAAGCTCCCTCTTCTTAGCACAACTATTTGACAGAAAAGTGAATTCGCAATTGGTACCATTTACACTTTTCAATATAATTTGTCATGAGTCAAAGGTATAACTTTTTCTGCCTCATCTATTCTGTGAAAGGTAAAATAAATGTTACTGCTTTGACCTTTTTTAACATTCTATAATTTGATTCATTTGCCATCCCCATCTTCTCCTGTTTACAGTCTCCACAACTTGCAACTGGAATGGACAGTCAGTCAAAATGGAATACTGAAAAGGTCAATCCAGTACCACTCACTGCATATTTTCTTAGAATTCATGGGGTATTTAAGTCTGTAATCTTGATTTGTTGACATATTGCCATATGATCAAGGAAAGAAAATGCTAGAGATGATAGATTTCTTTTTATGACAACTATTTGTTGGGGAGGTGAGCAGGAGAAAGCATCCTTGTCCAGTGTCCATACTTCATACATTTTTTGTTCAATCTGTTTCTGAAGTTCCTCTTTCGCAACAGAGAGAGAGAAAAAAATCATGCTTTGTAACCCTGAGGTACGCTGTTCTAAAATGGCAGTGGAAACCAGGCAGAAGAATTTGGCCTAAACTAGTCTTTCATGATGAAGTAATAAACAAAAATAGGTTTTAGAGAATATGTTTCCTTTAAGAGGAAGCCCCTATTTCATTCATTTTATATTTATTTTTTTGAAAATTTTGTATTATATAAAATGATTTGATGAGATGATTCGTTGATTGCTCTTTGAAAGGAATGGAGTTTTTTTTTTAATTGCCAAATATTAAAGATATAGACAACCCAACTACCATCAACAATAAATAAAATGTTTTTTGTTTTTTTAAATATGTTATCCTTGGTGTTTGCTTGGAAATCAACTGTAGGGGATGACCAAGCTGAGCCTGAGGCCAGCTCAGCTTGGTCAAACACATTATCAGAGTGGACTCTCCCATAAGAGATCTAAGTCCAGCCCCCCCTTTAAACTCAGTTGACTCTTATCTGGTACCAATTTGCCTTGACTATTAGTAGTATCATAATCTTGTGTATCAGTAGCATGAAATAAACTTGTAATACTTTTGAACCTATCCTAACTCCCGATTTCTTACACCTAGCATCAAATTCAGCAACCCACTCATAAATTTTGTTCTGTAATTATTAGAATTAGAATCTGTGATTTAACATGGATAACTTGAGATCTTTTCTATGTTGCAATAATGACTAATGTTTGATTTTTTAAACCATTATCCCAGGTTTAAGGTGTCAGAAAATTATATTATCCTTCTGTATAATTTTATATATAATCATGGGCATTTACATGGGTGGGGATGGGGTAAAAAATCATAACCACAACCAGCCGCTGGGCGAGATCATCCGTGGCTTCGGGGTGGAGTTCCATCAGTACGCTGATGATACGCAGCTGTACATCTCCACCCCGGGCCACCCCAACGAAGCTGTCGAAGTGATGTCCTGATGCCTGGAGGCCGTGCGGAGTTGGATGGGTCGTAACAGGCTCCGTCTCAACTCGGCCAAAACCGAGTGGCTGTGGTTTCCTGCGCCCAGATACAGCCAGCTGGTTCCTTCGCTGGCCGTGGGCGGAAGGTTTTGACCCCCGTGGAAAGGGCGCGCAATTTGGGCGTCCTCCTGGATGTACGGCTGTCTTTAGAAGAGCACATTGCAGCTGTCGCCAGGGGGGCTTTTTATCAGATACGTCTGATTTACCAGTTGCGGCCCTTTCTGGATCTGGGCGCACTTCGCACAGTCACGTCCGCCCTCGTTATTTCCCGCCTGGATTATTACAATGCTCTCTACATGGGGCTCCCCTTGAAGAGTCTCCGGAGGTTACAGTTGGTCCAGCATGCAGCTGCGCGGGTGATTGTAGGTGCCCCTCGGAGCTCCCACGTTACACCGCTTCTCCGCAGGCTGCACTGGCTTCCTGTGGCCTACCGGATTCGATTCAAGGTGGTACTGATGGTATTTAAAGCGCTCCATGGCTCGGGACCTGGGTACTTACGGGACCGCCTACTGCCATCGTCAACCTCCCGCCACCCAGTACGCTCCCACAGGGTTGCCCTACTTGGGGTCCCGCCGCCTGGCCGCTGTTGGCTGACGGCCCCGAGAGTTCGGGCTTTCTCTGTGGGAGCTCCCTCCCTATGGAATGATCTCCCCCCGGAGATACGGGCTATGACGGATATTCTGACCTTCCGGCGCGCAGTGAAAACCCTATTTTTTAAACAGGCCGGCCTGGCCCAGTAACTATGTTTGTGGTTTTAACTAATTTTAATTGGAGTTTTATTAGCTTTTAATTTTTAATTGAATTTTGAATAGACAGCCGGATCAAATTATTTAATCTATTTTTAATCGTATTTATTGTATATTTATTGTATGTTTTTTAGTAGGCTGTACACCGCCCCGAGTCCCTTTTTGGGAGAGGGAGCGGTATAAAAGTTTGATTAAATAAATAAATAAATGTAATTGAACCATTTCCCCTTTTTATGTGAGTCACGCATGCTGGGATCTTTCCAGTAACAGGATCTTCTAGAATTCAGAAAGCAGATCTTCTAGGATCTAGAAAGCAAGTAACTGAGATATGATGAGAATTGATTAAAAGGGATGCTGTGAGAGAACACTGGATATTCTGAATCTTACACCATTTTAACTTTTTCCATGTGGCAGAGGAAAATTTAGTTTACCACTATATATTTCTTCACTGTTTGTAAGGGGATAAAAATTAAAAATAAATACGTTTCAGAAACATATGTTTCTGGCAAATTGAATATTAATATGATAAAATGGAATTTATTATATTAATATTCAATTTGCCAGAAACATATTTTATTCATTATGAAAGCTGTTATTGCTGAAAAGATAAAAATATGGGAAACCTATATTAAACTTGAAATAGCCACTTTAGTTCTCAGATTGTTTCTTTCCTGACATCTTCCAATGCCAGCCTCAGTTAAATGGAATCAGTATGTTTTATTATTCAGGTACAACCTCTTATATTACATTTATTCATACAGAAAACATATAACACTGTTTTGCTTTACTTTTGCGAACAAATGCAACATATTTTTCTTTTGTTGATCGTAATGAAACTATTATACTATAATCACATAGAATAGATTTAAAGTCTATGGAATTACAAAGAAGTATATTTAATTTCTGAATTGGAGAATGGAAGAAATTATAATTAAACTAACATATGAATAATGGATTGGCCCGCTAAACTGTTTTAGGAAATTGCCATCTTTGCAAATGATTAAAAGAAATCTGAAAAAATATTGAGCATTTTTGATGTTGGAGTACAAGGTTGCTAAAATAACCAGAACAACATTTTCATTAAAAAAATGTAAAGCAGGCAGTCTGTCCCACAAAGTAATTAATTAGTTAAAAAGAAAGGATGTAATGAAGAAGGTATTGTTCAATATACTGGACATTCTAGCAGTGGTAATGCAACTATACTTTCCTTTATACATATAACTTTGTTTGTTGTTGTTTGTGGCTTTGGCTAAGAAGATGACAAAATATAATAATAATTAAGAAGCAGCGTTTTTTCTTTCTTTCTACAGACAAGAATAAAGAATGTCAGTAAACATCAATCCCCAAAACTTCTCCTTCACAACACATCAGTAAAGTGGGGTGATGGAGAATGTCTTGTGAGAGCTGAGAAATTATGGGAATCAATTTCATAAATATGACATTTTTTGCTCGATTTATTTATTTTCCATAGACTACAATTTTGGTGTTATAGAAGCCGGTTTAAACTTTATAAACTGGCTTACATGATACAAGATTTTCAAACATATTACAAACTCTAATTAATAAAGTAAATAATAACAGTAAATTAACAGCACATGTTCTGTTTGGCACTTAAAATCTAAAATATTTATCCATTTATAAGATTGCCACCACAATCTCAACAATGACATCTCTAAAGGAAACATTATGAAAAGCAAACAAAGGAACAACTGGGAATATTTATCCCTGAGAAGAAATTGAGATGGGATATGATGGTATTTGTTTGTTTGTCAACTTTATATGCCACCATCTCACTCACAGAGTTAAAAACATGGAAGTCTAATAATTATATAAAAGCTCAATCCTTACTATCTGAAAGAATATCATTCAGAAAAAATGTCAACATCTGTTTTGAATGCATATAGCAAGAAATAATGGACATAAGGTATAGACAAATTAATTCTGATGGAAAAAAACATAATAGATAAAATACTCTGGATTCATGTACTGACCAGATTGATCTGATAGTTTAAATGGCAATTTTAAACTCCATAATTTTCTCCAGTCAATTTCTAATTCTACTTAGTCAAGAAAATTCTCACTAAACATAATTGTAAGTAAGCATTTTGTGAACATTGATATTAGTTTACATTGATAATGTAAATGGAACTATAGCAAACATCTTAAAATGTCTTTTATAGCTGTTCTAGAGTGAATGCTAGTTTATATTATCATTTATCACAGGAGCAATATGTGGAAATAGGGCTATATTTCATTTTGCTGTATCAGTGAAACTGTTAATAGGAGCATCTTTGATTCCGTTCTTCAGTTTAATAAAACTGTGGCTGTCCTCTACCTAGAGGTTTCAAAACTCAGTTCATGATCACAATAACTCTCAGACTTAGTGATGTTAGCCAGTTTTTATTGCACTAGTTACTATTTATGATCAAAACTGTGCTATTAATATTGCACATATATTCGACAACATAGATAATTTTGGCACCAAAACATATTCTTTTACTGAAGGAAAGAAATAGCTGTGTTAAAAACATGCAGATTGCATGGAAACATTGAAACAGAAATTATAGAAAAAGATATTGGACTTTATTACACTGTGGATGAACAGGTGCATCCTGGTGGACTTTGTACTCCACAGTTTCATTATGCATGTATTATGATGTCTGAATAATGTTTGTCTGAGTTCAGTTACAGTAGTAGTTGGTTCCATATATCCATGGTTTTTGCATGAACTGTGCCAAAAGTTCAGAATTTTGCATGGAATTCTCATTGCCAGATTCTTTTAATTTTGTGGCAAGCAGAAAAATGCAATACAGCTAAGACAGCAATGGAGATAATGACCTCATTACTGCTTTCTTTCAAGTATGCAAATGGACAACCCTGAATAAGATTTGTACCTCACATGGTGTTTGCCAGGATTCTCTGTATAAATGGGGCATAATATTCTCCCCTCAGTGTGACTGCAGGGTCCTATGTCAAACTGTAGATCACACTTTGATGTGGGACTGTTTGTAAGCTGAAGGCATATATTACTCTAATATCTGATATTTTTAATATAAACAATGCTGTGCTTCAATGGTTAGATGGCCTACAGATTGATATTTGAATGTAGATCTTTCTAGTGTTTATATCTTATTGGTTCTATCAATCTAGTTGAAATGTTAATTTATATTGCTAGTCCCTATACGATATGACACATACTAAATTTATAAATCAATATCCATACCAGAAACGTGAGAAAATAATCCTCTATTTTTTACATAGTATCCAACATTTTCAAAAATATTATTATTTTTAATTTTAAATAAAATGAGATGGGAGGTTACAGATTTGAATTTTGGACACTAATGCATCTAAAGAACTTCTCTTAATCTACAAAAGCTTTATTAATCATTTATGCATTACATACAGAGACACACAAACTCATACTCATACCCACTTTATCCATTACAAACTGATCAAGGAATGAAATGTAGGTTGGGGAATTCAGGAATGTTATGTAGTTAATAGTTGTGTGTATGATCTGAAGGTCTTTTGACAGAGGCCTATACAGCTTGTCTTTTATCTTTTGCCAGACACATTATGCCAGTATTCTATCAGGCATCACTTCACCTGACCTTTCATTGACCTATTATGATCTAAGTCAAAATATGATTTGCTGTATGGTAGTTATCTGTTAACTTTATTATCTCTGGTCTGGTTTGTGTCTTATTTCAAAATGCTGTTGCCACTATCCTACTAGTAATATATTTATTTCTGGAAATCAAAATGGTCATTGTTGTTCACCTTTCCAGAAGGACTGAATAAATAATATTAACAGTGAACTGGGTCTAGAGCTTATCCATGCACAATCACTTATCTTTATTCAATAGAATTGGTTATTTCATTCTTCCTTCAAGAAGATGGACATTTGAATTACCACTTTGAAGTTTTAAAATCTATATTGTTGGCTCATTTGCTCAATTATTTTCTTCACTAATTCTTTACTATTATGCTAGTGGTTTGTCACTGACTTCTTCCTAGGACAAGAAGAGAGTGACTGTCCAATCACCTAGCTGGCTTCATGTGTAGGGGAACTAGAATGCATGGTTTCTCAGATTCTAGCCGAGAATCCATACCAAAGAGGCTTTCTTGATAGAGAGTAGCCACATTTAAATAGTCATTGTTTCCTAATATTTTTTAAAGAAATACTTTAAATGTTCCTAAATATCAGCTACACAAAATACATTAAAAAAAAGAAAAAGAAATTGCTATTAGGGTCTAATTTATGCCCAATCCATCCTTCCTTCCTTCCTTCCTTCCTTCCTTCCTTCCTTCCTTCCTTCCTTCCTTTATCATGTCCAGGACTTTCTTCTGGGTTTTATTTATTTTTCTGCTATTTTAGCCATTTATTGAATAATTTTATTGCATTACCATTTTATTGTATCATGCCCTGAGACAGTTTGCTCTGAAAAATGGCTGATAAATCATATCAGATGATAGGTAGGTAAAATGCTTCCCATTTGCTTTGTGCACCACATTGCAACAATACATTTCATGCCCCAATGCAATCTGTATATCACTTGAGAAAACAGTCTAAATCAAGAACTAAATCAGAAAATCAATATCTCCCTCCTTTTACCATTCATATCCCAAGGTAAACTAATGATAGACATATTAATGAACATATATCTACTTACCAATGAACTCATTTATTTTCTCAGTGACAAATGAGTGATGGGAACATCAGTATAAAAATGTAAGAGCTTCTTTTATTTAAACCTATACCTCAGTTCAAAAATATAATGCTATAATACTGCAGTTTCTGTACCATCTATCTGTCAGGGGACTTTGGCATAGACAAAAATTTTATTGCCAATATAAGACTTTCAATTAATCAAATTTAGGCACTTGTCATTTTATCTAATCCTATTTTGCTAGAGTATTGATTTTATACCCCAGGTTTGTGATTATGTGGTATTTCATATCAGCAATTGTCTTTTTAATTGATCAAGTAAAAAGAGACCATATATTTGGCTTTAGCAACCAATTGATTCATAATTCTGATTTAAAATTTTTATCTAGTCAGTTGGAATAGCTGAAGACATACAGTTTCTTGGATTTCTAAGCTGAAAGGGTGAGAGACTGGGGAGGTGGGAAGAGAACCCTTAAAGTTAGTTTTAACATAATTTTGTGAAACGAGTTGGATAGGCTACAGCTGGGGAATATGATACAAATTGACAACACTTTATTTGACTTTTTTTCAGATGTGTTTTAGGGAGGAGCTTTAAAATAAACAAAGGGAGGTTCAATCTATTATTTGGGAGTATAGGAGATAGTTGATGTCATTTAGGCCTATTTATTTTCATTCAAAATAGCTTGCTTTTCAGTACTCTACTTTCTTTTCTATTACCCAGATAGAATTAGACATTATACTGCTTTATCTTAAGGAGAAGAGAACTACTAGTCTTTCTAGTTTCTCATTTCCCCAAACAGAAATAACTTTCCCTGTAGGAGATGTCAGTTTCTAGGATTCCTTACTGTTGTTGACTTAGCAGTGGAGAACTAAAGCAGAATAAAGACCCGGAAAGAATACACCCCCTAATTACAGTGTGATTAGATTACATTACTTGATGGAAATGTCTATTACTTTATATCTCTTTATCTATCTAGCTGGTACTAGTACACAGCTCACTTCCTTTAGAAATATAGGATGTTATTTCATTAAAAGAAAATATGCACACGATTTATACTACTTCATTTTAATTTTTTACATTAATATGGCAGTGCTTTTATTGTCTGAACCATGCTGATATTATTTGTATTAATTAGGGAAACACTTGTTATAAATATAATCAAATCTGGTATAGTTTAGCAATTCTAGAGAAAGCAACTCTTCAAATGTATGATAAGAAAATGTAAAGTATGGTTGGAGCCAAAGGAATGGCTTTCAATGAATGGTCATTCATTGAATCAGTCTGTTTGTAATCCACATTAGATTTTTGAGGATATTACAGACAATTTGTATATTAGTGTGATTCACTACAAATAACTAAATAAAATGTGAGGGCAGTTGCTAGTTTGTGTTTATTGTTAGCTACAGAAAATAATACATTTGTCCTTTTTTTCCCCTCCAATGTAGGTTATATAAGATTACAACCTTTTCAGTCACATGCAGTTTATTTCAACCTTGGTTATGTTTTTCCCTTGCAGTGTAGAAATGAAACATGTGCCATGAAAAACAACATAAAATTATTCTCATGCTGTTCAATAAATAGAAAATTCATAGTGAGTGCCAAACATCCATCTATCCATCCTCTATCTACTATTCCTTTAAAGTTAAGCATCATAACATCCTTTGAAAATATTTATTAGTCTCAAATAAAACATTGATGTGTTAATCTCTTATAAATATGGTTTGTTAAAGTTCAAAGTGCATTTAATACTCTTAATATTGGACAACCTACAGTGTTCTGCAACAGGTGAATATATTATTAAAATTTGAACAGCTTTTAGATTTTTAAGAAATTTGTGGTTGTTAAGGGATATCAATTATAGGAATCATTTACTTAATTGCCCTAATTTTGTAAAAAAAAATCTATTAAATTGTTACATATAACTATGAGCAAATGAGCAGCACAGAAAAATAAATTAAAAAATAAAAGAAACCAATCCATAAGACTCATCACAAGACCACTGAAAAATCCCTTTGGAGACTTGTGGGAATTATCAGGATTTCTTAATTTGAGGGAATGAATTGCCATTATCTGATCATTTAGGAAGATGAGACAGCAACATAGTTGAACAAGTAGTGCATCCAACTGAGGGAAAACAATTTAAACAAAAGGAATTGGAAAAACTAATTGAAAAACTAATCAGAAAGCTTCAACATAATGAATACAAAGTATAAAACAAAACCTTCTTTAATTGTTTTTTTCAATATATGTTAAAACAAAGAATTATTGAATTATAACTTAAAATAATAAGTCTCATTTTGATTTGCAATTCATATTTTGGGCACTTTGGCATCTGGAAGACAAAAAATAAAAACAGAAGCAAAGGAACCTTCCCCTTAACTTTCCTAAGATGTCCTAAATCTTACAGTGAGGAACCTGAAAAAGCAAAGATATGCTGAGTCTGCCCTCCTATCTTTGTTTTCAGCATGCTGTCATCAAGAGAGTGGCTGAATTACTAAACTGTGACTCCCTTCTAACCATGCAGACTTCCTTAGAAATATAGAAGTCCATATGGACTTAGGCATAGTACATAAAATTATCAGTTAATAAATATTTCAGCTTTAACCACAACAACACAAGAGCACACAACAGATATAAACTTAATGTAAACCACTTCAAATTGTAGGAAGTACGATTTCAGCAGCAGAGTGGTCAATGTCTGGTACTTACTACCTGTGTCTATTATCACATGTTCAAACCTCACTCCTTTACCCTCAAACTAACCTCTATTGGCCACACCCTATTTCTAAGAGGTCTCTAAGGGGCATGCATAAGCGCACAATCGTGCCTATCTTCCCTGTCCTATTGTCCCCAATTATTCGTACTTATTTCATGTATTTATACTTATGTTTATTCTCATTTCTATTATATTGTAAGCCTTTGACAAATCAAATAAATAAATAAAATAAATATTATGTAGAAAAGGACTAAAAGTGTATTTTCCATAACTGATTTGAAAATATTTTTTCGGAATTGAATAAATGATTTAGGTAATGTTAATTCAAAATCTAACCCATTTATCTCAGAATTTGGAGCAAAAACACTGCAATTCATGTGTCCATTTCACAACAAATATGTACAAGAAGGCAGTCATGAGAATTTAAAAAAAAGAATTTCAAGAGACAAGCTCATGATAGTGCGTGGCGAAAAGAATAGAGAAATTCAGAAGCAGTTTTTATTTTATCAGATTCAGTGAGTACTTCTAGAAAAATTGGAAAAGAAATTTTGAGCTTGACACTACAATTGTTTTGACATTAAAATACCTGGTTTTGCAATATAAATTAAAAAAAAAACAGACAAAAATGTACACATGAATTTCAGTGTTTGACTCCAAATTCTGAGGCATCTTGCCTGACAAGGCAAAAGACAGCAAGACTACATGTCTCAGGACACAAAATCACATGTAGGTACATTTCTTATAACCAAATTTTGAAGCTATTACAAAAGAATTTTGGCAACTATTGGCATTAAAGAGCCTGTTTACAGAACAAGATTCAGTCTTTGGGTTTCTTCTGCCTCTCTATGGTTTACTTCAACTTGCTCTATCTAAAGGACACAAAATAATTTGTTTTTGGGCAAGAGATTCCAATTCTATTTCCTGTTTAGGTAGCAACCTGAAATAGAATTATAAAAATGTAAAAAAGCATAAAAATGCAAAAAACTTATTCAGTGAATGAATAGAATAATAGGTGACGAAGGGGTTATAAAAACCAAATGTTTGGTTTACGCTTAGAAATAATATGTAGGGCAAGGCTCGTATACCTCTTATTTACAAGACCGCATTCTGCCATTTTCCTCCCACCGTCCCATGCGCTCCCACAGGGAGGGTCTCCTGTGGGTCCCGTCGGCATCTATGTGCCGGCTGGTGACCCCGAGGAGTAGGGCCTTCTCTGTGGGGGCGTCTGCCCTCTGGAATGGGTTGCTCCCGGAATTACGGACAGCCATGGACCTGGGGACCTTTAGGCGTGCTTTGAAAACCTGGCTTTTTGACCAGGCCAGCTTGGGCTGATTTTAGTTTTGGGGTGTTTTGTTTTTATTAAATTTTAGGGTTTTAGAGTATGGTTTTAAATTTGTTTACAGCCAGCGTTGGGTTTAATTTATTTTTATTGTTTCACATATTTATTGTTTTAATCTGTACGGCTATGCACCGCTCCGAGTCCTTCGGGAGAGGAGTGGTATATAAATAAATATTTATTATTATTATTATTATTCTGCCCTCAGCAATTGTCATCATAATACAGTCTAACTGCTGATTGGCTCAATGTTCCCAGGAAATTGTCTCAAACTCTTTTTTATAGCTACTGCTGCTGTTGCCACTGATGTTCCAATACAGCATATCCTTATCCATTCCCTTTAATTTCCCTTATCCATTCCCTTTAATTTCTTCTCTTTCTTTCTTTCACTTACTGTTCCCAATATCCATGCTGAACAACCTGTTCAGCAAATTTTCTTTCTGAAAGCCAATGTTAACTATGGGTAAATGTGTCCCAATTAAGCAAATATTTGGTGCAATAATATTTCTGGCCACTACATTTGAAGGATGCTAGATTGAGAAATACTGAATTTACCGTATGTAATATCATCCAGTCCACAATAGTAGTGGTAGTGCAACTTTGGAAATAACAGATTTATTACATGTTATCAAAATACATAAACATTCCATTCATTAAAAAAAAAAACTAGACAAAGATATCTTGCTACTATTCTGATAGATTCCATTTTTGAACAACCACAAGTAAACACACACGGGAGCAGACAAAGAAATGTATACATTTTAGTTCATGTCACGATTCAATAATGCTGATTGGCATTTGAATTATAATTTCACTGAATTGTTGATACTGGACACATGAAAGAGTTATTTCTTATTATTTTGTTGTGATAGTTTATTCCTCCAACAAAGACTGTCGATAAGCCCTTCAGCTGCTACTACAGAATGGAACATAGAAACTATGAATAAACATCAGCTAAAGATGTGATTCCCTCCATTTGAAATGTCTTTTCCAAATTTGCAATAGCAAATTCATGAATCTGAGCACTATTTGTCATTTTCAAGCATTTATGCTTAGTTGTAAGGGGAACCTCAACACCCTCAAAAAATATCTACTTTTAAAAATGCTTTTATGACTTGATTTAAAGATTTCAGAAAACCTATTGAAATTGGAAAATTAAATAACAGAAAGTGGTTGAGTTGACTTATGTAAAATACTGCACCAAAACTAGGTATGTTATGCAAGCACATATAAATTGAAGTGGAACTTATTCCCAGGTAAGTGGACATGTAGTACCTAATATGTATATGTGTGCTGGCAAATAATTTTTTATTCACCCTATCAGTGATAATAGCAACAGGACTTAGACTTATGTATTGCTTCACAGTGCTTTACAGCCCTCTCTAAGCAGTTTACAGAGTCAGTATGTTGTCCTCAACAATCTGGGCCCTCATTTTACTGACCTCGGAAGGATGGAAGGCTGAGTCAACTTTGAGCTGATGAAAATCAACTGCTGAACTGCAGACAGTCAGCAGTCAGCAGAAGTAGCAGATATTATATAATTCACTTTTTATTGGAATGCTATATGTACCTATAATGTTTCCAGTTTATAGAAATGAGACAGAACTACAGAGTTGGAAGGGAACCACCTGTTTAGTCAGGAAACCCTATGTCATTTCAGACAAATGGTTATCCAATCTCTTCTTAAAAACCTCTAGTGTTGGAGCACCTATTTTTGGAGACAGATCTAATTTCTAACAGATATATCATGCGTACATGTTCAGGGATGAGCTCTGGATCCTTGCCAGAGCTTAAATTATGTTTAAGAACATAACTTAAAACATAATGAATCTTATATGCCGGTATCCATAACACTGTGGATCCGGCTAAAGCATAATTTATTAATTCCCAAACTGGTATTTAAAAAAAAGAAGTATTGCATTTTCATATATAAAAGTGTAAAGTGATTCTTCTTTACGAATATGAATAGTCAATAAATATCTGAATTATTATGAGATTAAAATATGGTTATCATGTTTTCTAATGTATGAGAAATGTCTCACTTTATACAGTAATGCAATAGTATGCATCAGTGGTATTTTGCAGTGGATGGTTTCTTTTGCTTTGCTTTTTTTAAAAGCCACATTTCTCAGTTTGTAAGGGCAAGCCAGGTCTTGTCCAATGTGCCCCATCTTAGTGGGAAAGGAATACCTGCAATCTTATCACAGAAGGTTAATCCTTTTGGTCAGTATCTTCTTATTCTCACAATCTGTGTATGGGATTGTTTTCCTTTGATTTTCAAAGCAGTCTGCAGGGAACTTTTGTCTCTGTCTCTCAACTTCTGGATTCAATTATTTTCAGTTATTTATTCTCATATATTAAAGGCTTTCTACTGAAGCCTACAGCCATGATTATACCTTTTGTGAAAAGTTTTGATTTCAAAAATACTGTAAATAAATAAATACATGTCATTAGGCTATGTTTTGTAACATAGACATTTTGATAGGAACAGAACAAATCTTTACAGCAAGTTGGTTTCTTTTCATAATACTTCATTTTTTTAACAAGTCCCCAGATAATAACCACTATGCCCTGTAAATGTGGAGGGAAGGGACTTTTTGGCAAGAGGGGTGGAGGAGGAAGAGTGGGCATTTTTTAGTGTTATAGTTTAAGTATTTTGAAATACGCTTATGTCAAGAGGATCAAAGGAAGAGTATTTTGAGGCTGAAATGGAAAGGAAACAGGGGTTTTTGTTAGTTGTTTATCTTTGTATTCTCCTAACTAACACACTATTCTTGTCATCCCAAACTCTTCTATTTTACTTAGGTTTCCCCCCCTTTGTTTATTTCTTTTTAAGAGAAGCAGAAATTCCTGACAAAAGAAATATGTTTGATCACATACAAGCATGTAACAACTCAACCCTAAATGAAATATCAAAAACTGAAAGTCTGACAGATGCAGCAAACTAAGAAGGTAGTTTAAACTAAATTGGCTGACATCTTGTCTTTCATAATGTCTTGAGAAGAAGCAATAGAAGAAAATAGAATGCTTCCCACTCTCTAACTACCTAACTGATGAATTCTCCTCAAGAACAAAACTTCTTTGTGAAGATCCCTGAATTATACACACACACACACACACACACTATAATGCCGTTATTTAGAATTTCAAAACCTACTCCATGTTAAGCTTGTTGTCTGAATAACAAAAGGTAGATATTCTTTGAGGTTTTATACTGTATCTGTGATCCAACTTGTATCTTACCAAACTAGTGTTGGAGAAATGACATATGAGTGTGATGACATATGAGTGTGGTGAAGTCTGATACACTTATGTAAAATATATTATTTGTGGGATCACATTGACCATAATTCTTCATTTTACATTTTTAACCCTACCCCTTACTTACTCCTTAGATGCTGATATCTATTTTGTTAGCAAGATTCTACTAAGGTACATTTGAAGCAATTTCATGTGGGAAAACATTATAAGTCATAGTGCTCAAAATTTATCTTCCAGTGTCTCACTTTTTTTATAAGAAAGAACTTTTTATTTCTTTGCTCCATAATATAAAATAAATCTAGAAAGATAGATATGACAGCAAAAAAAAAATTGCAATCTGCCCATTATGGTTATTAGTTTGACATTGTCCATTTCTACATTCCCTTTCATATATTTAGCTGCATATATTTAAGCTTCCTTAAACATAACTTTAGATTGACATGAACACATAATTAGACATGGGGGTAAACTATGGATGCTTTTTAGGTGACAATATCCTTAGGGGAAAAGCACAGTTTGTCTTTTTATTGTAATAAATTAAAATTTAGCTTCTTATGTGTCTGGCTTTTAAGATCCCACAAGATTCTTTGTTCTTCTTGCAATAGATCTCAACAGGACCTTTTCCAGCAGTATTCAAACTAGTAAAATTCACCACTGAAAAGCAAAGAACCACTTCATCAATCAAATTCTCATCTGACATGATATAATTTAAAATATATAGCACCAAAATCTCTATGCACAGACTTCATTTAGAAACTGAAATCTTGCTGGCTTTTACATAGGATCCAAACTGTGCTTGGTTCAAAGTTACATCAAACCAAATTTTATGAGTTATATATGCATAGTAGAGGTGGTATTCAGCAGGTTCTGACCAGTTCTGGAGAACTGGTAGTGGAAATTTTGAGTAGTTCGGAGAACCGGCAAATACCACTTCTGACTGGAGATTTTACAGTATCCTTCCCCTGCTATGCCCACCAAGCCACACCCACAGAACCGGTAGTAAAAAAAAATTGAATCCCACCACTGATGCATAGGTATCTAAACTGCAGACGTCCACTCCACCACCACCTCCCTCAGGATACTCTCTTTAGCTTAATGGACTCAACTGCTTAAAAGACAAAGCTGGTCACCACTACAATTTTAGTAACATATGTTCCTAACAGCAATGACTGACACACTCCAGAAATTCTCAGCAATACGCAAAACTACTCTGGGAAACCACCCCCTCTTAGAAGAATGAAATATTTTGAAAAATATTAAAAAGGCAGATTATTATATTTTACAAAGGGATAAATGGAGAAAC
This sequence comes from Bungarus multicinctus, assembly GCA_023653725.1. Taxonomy (NCBI): domain Eukaryota; kingdom Metazoa; phylum Chordata; class Lepidosauria; order Squamata; family Elapidae; genus Bungarus; species Bungarus multicinctus. The sequence continues at coordinate 52,108,437 of CM042846.1, read as the reverse complement.
ATGTTTTTTTATTAGAGGCAGAAAGTCACTCCCACTTTCCTTAATAGCCCCAGCAGATACTGAGGCCAGTTTTTAGAAATGCAGATTCACAACAGGATATTTTGAAACAAAGGCAGAATGGTAGGATTAGAAACAGCCATCACTCAAGATCCAACACAGGACAAAGCCATTAAGCCACAATAAGAATTTTTGCCTCTACCTCAGACCAGTCCAAATTTCAACCAAACTTAGCTTAGACAAACAACTAGGATTTGTACTTTGCCTATAGAGCTGGCTATGATCCTACATAACCCCTACATGACCTCACGAGAGTCTTATAACAGCCAATAGAATATATATTCTTGTACAGGAACCTTAAAAACCCTTCACTCTCAACTCCATTTTGTCAACTGCACCAGAACCATGTGCTTGGTGGTTCTGTTCAGAATTAAATCAATCAGCCTCCTTGTTTCCAGTGTCTTTCTCCCAGATTGGAACTGAATCAGATGGATATTTTCTTCCCACACTACAATGCCTCAATGAGCTAAAAATTAAGCATAGGAATAGAAAGGATATTTTTATGAGACTGATCCTGTTTTTGATATATTCTACTGCAGGAATGTATAGAAACTGCTATTGTTCTTCTTTTTTACATGTGAATGAGCATCTGTTAAACATTGACTCCATGATGGTTCAAACCATCCCTATGATTTCAGCAGTTTCCAAAAAGAAACTTTTTCTTTTACTCATTTCTGCAACTCACATTAGATGATATAATGGGAAAATGTTTCTATATTTTGTATACTTCCTCCAAATATCATAATACTTTCAATACGAGACATGTAGATTTGCAGATTCTTCATAGGATGTGTACTAACTGTTCAAGAGGAGTGAATTTTCAATACATAACAAATAAAAATTTAGAAGAAAAATTTTGCACCTAGGAACTTTTGCAAAGGATTTTGCTTCTTAAAGATAATTTAAAATGTTTTAAGTGTGTCCTGAGCGAAATACAAGCTCTCATTCTATGGTCATGTTATTAACCAGAAAACTGGTCAGCACTTCCATTCATTTAGAAATGTCTAACTGAATCCACATAACACACCATTATCTCCCAAAGCACTTTTTTCCATTACTGAATAGCTCTCGCCATCAACAATTTTTAGCAACGTTGGCCAAGATACTGTATATCCCAACACAAGCCCAAAATGTTGGAAATGCGGACAAAAAGATGGTACCTTTTAGAATATGTGGTGGGTATGCCTGAAGACCAGGAAATATTGAGTTAAAACAAAGAACTAGCTACAAGAGATCACCAAACACTAAACTGACCTCAAACTGGAATTTTTCTATTAGGAATAATCCCAGGCCAATACCTAAAAAGATTAAGTATATTATACTCCATATTTTGACAGCATCCAGAATAGCTTTTGCACAATTGTGGAAAGGAGGTAGTATCCCTTCAGAGGATCTAGTCATAAAAAAAAAAAACTGGAATGGGCTGAAATGGATAAACTCACATTGGAAATGAAAGAAAGACAAAGAGGATTTCGATTGTTCCCAATATGGGATAAATGGTATGTGTGGTTAAAAATAGATATAAAGATTAGGAAGAATGGATGATTGTAAATAACACAAGAGAGCTTAAGAGATTATTAATGTAGATGTGTATATAATAAGGTAAATAAGATATATGTATTTGTTGATGCCAAAACATTGTGACAAATATAAATGAGATTTGTATTTTTGAAAACTGCAATAAAAACAATAAAAAATAATAATGAATTGTTTTAAGAGTGTCCTGAGCTAAATACAAGCTCTCATTCCACACTCATGTTAATAACCAGAAAACTGGTCAGCACTTTCATTCATTCAGAAATGTCTTACTGAGTTCACATGACACACCATTATTTCCCAAAGCAATATTTTCCATTACTGAATAGCTTTTGCTATCAATAATTTTTTCCTGGTGCCCAGACAAAATGTACTTTCTTATAATTTAAACTCATTGTTTCTTATCTTGAATTTTAGGACAACACTGAATAATTCTACCCTGTCTTCTATATCACATTAGTTCACATACTGGAAGATACCTATCATATTTGCTCACAGTCTTCTCTTCTATCAACTAAATATATTCAATACTTGCAATATTTTTCCCTTTACGGGGCCTTTATTATCTTAATTATTCTCCTATATACATGTGTCAATATCTTAATATCCATCCTAAAATGAGCTACAAATGATCAATGCAAAATAAAGTGGACTTATAGTGACTTATCTTAATTATGACATTATATGTCTGTTGAATTTACTCAGGGGTAAATTCTCCTATAGTCAAAAGGATCTTTTCCTTTTCTGACCTCTCATAAACTAATGTACATTAATACATGTTTTAACACTCAAAATGAAGTCTAATATAAACTTCTATTAGAAATGGGAAAGCCTTCCTCTTTTATACCTAAGTGTTTCCAAGATCTGAAAGGAGGAGATTTTCTGTGCATCATCTGAGGTAATGGGTTCATCTTTATTGGATGTTTAAACTGGGATTGCACATCAAGTTCTTTGCCAATTTGCATATGTTACAATTGTATGAAATAAGTATAGAATTATGAGATTAAAACAAAGCAATCCTCACTAATAAATATAATATAATGATAGTATATTATTATGTTGCTTTCCATACATCAATAGTTACTTCTGTATTTAGAACTTTATATAATCTTTTTATATAAGCAGAATAATGATTACAACCTATGGAGATTGAATAAAATCTGGCCACTATTATCTTTCTTGTTTTTCCTTTACAAAATTGAACATGAGCAACCTATGAAAAGGGGATTATTTTTCTTGAAAAGTAGTATATTGAAAGTGAATATGTTTTTAAGAATATTAAATAAACTAATAAAAGAGGCAGCATCATTTGACTGTATGCTGTTGACAGAGATGAGACTGAAATGTTTTGACGTGCTCTTGGGAGGGGTAGGAACATGTTTTCATTTAAAATTGATAAAAGCAGAATATATGTGATAGTGAAAAAAGGCTAGTTGTAAGGAGGAAAAAATATTTCTGTATTGCATCTAATTTCTACCTTGCTTCTTAGAACCATTATCAATGTATTCCATTTCAGTTGGAAGCCACTTAAGTTAAGGAATGTGTTAGAGTTCATGATTCAGCAGAACTTCAAGATTGCTTTTAATTTATATGATAACATTAAATTCTGTAGCAATTATTCCAAGCTCTTTATATAGAGGGTGGACCTGTAAGAAATCAGCTGTGATCTGTATTGATGTGATGTTTTACAGGTTCATAGGGTTGAGTTGTTTCTACTTAATCAACTTATTTAAATCATTGACAGAAATATCTGTGCAAGCCATCTCTATGTAAAAATTCCATCTACAGGAAGAAGAAAAGAAAACACATTGCTCCATTTAGAAATAAGAAACCTCTTCACTTCAAGGGGATGTTGAAATTCAACACCATTTTCAACATATAATGAATTGTATTTCACATTTCCCACAATTTGGAGTTCCTGGACTCACTTCTCCTGATTGATAAACAGGTAGGAGCTTTGGTCAGTGGGTCTTTCTCAAAACTTCATCTTGTGCACCAACTATACTTCTTCCTGGATATCTTACTCTTCCTGGATATCTTACTAATTTCCCAATTGGTCTATTAAAATGAATATATATGTGCTGCCCTTGAAGTGCATTTGGAAGCTACAATTAGTACAGAATGTAGTAGCATGTGTAATTTGGGATACTTTTTGATATGCCAATGTAATTTCTCTGCTTCATGAATTGCATAAGTTTCCAATTCTAATTCCAGGTACAATGACAGCATAGAACGGTCTAAAAACTTTCTCTAAATTAGAGTACTGAAATTATGGTAGATAAATATGCCTTCTTTGTCACAGTGCCTACCCAGAGTTCTGTCTAAGATCTGAATGAGACTGAACCTGTTAGTCCTCAGAAAGTCTTGAAGACCTGGATTTTAACCTCAGGTGTTGGGGCCAGGTTGTTAGTAGAGCCTATCATCTCTGTTTGGATTGGGTTACAGTTTTAGGAATTTTGGCTTTCTTGTAAAGATTTTATTAATTCCTAGCCTGTTTTTATCTTTGTATTGTGAATCTCCCAGAATCATAGGATTGGGACCATGGCTATATAAATTAGATGGATAGATAGATGGGCATTTGTGTGTGTAATTGTGTATGTGTGTGTGTGTGTGTATTCTGTTCCAAATATATTAGGTATCTTTCTTCTAGGTATCATCTAGAACAAATAATCTTGTACTAAAGAAATAACAGCTATTTTTTTTTTTATCTTTTGAGTCTATAATTGCAAGTTCTGGGGAAGAAAACAAGTGCTAAATTACTCCTCCCTCCATCCTATAAGTAATCGCTTTTTCATTTAAATCAATAGCTAGAGACAGCTGTAAGCACCTTGTGCCAAAAAATGTATTCAATATTTTAGATATAAATGGTTTTTTTTCCACTTTAGAGCTTGGTTTAGAACAATCTATCAATATAGATGGGCCAGTGTTATTGCATGAAAAGAAATGAGGAGTGTTTTGTTTCTACATTTAGCTCTCATGGTGCTTTTATTTTATTTTTTGGCAGGCTTGAAATGTATGCATATTTTGTAGCTCTGGTTAGAAGTTGTAGTATGAAATTTATGGTGACCCTGCTTGCAACTAAAACCACAGGATTCTGTTACATAGCATGATTTTCCCAGGGTTAGTTGCTCAGAAAGGCTGTGCAGAGGACTCTGATTATGATGAGCCTTAGATCACACAATTAAAAGAAAACCATCAACACTTCTTTTAGTATCTCCATAGTCTGAAATTACAGCTCTCTCATTAATTGATAGCATGCATCCAGAATATGACCCTGCAATAACTTTTGCAATTTCTCAGCCATGTAGCAGTTTGGTATTTGGCAAAGGTCATAGGCTTATTTGCCTTCAGACACAGTAACAGACAAGGGCATAGTTGAAAAGATCTCTTGACCCTGTCAACCTGCTTAACCTTTGGTTCTCTCTGGATCTTATTTGGAACTCTCCAAGGTTCTGACAGTGTTATATTTAGATCTACTTATGCATTTTTCACTCATTTCAAGAGAGAGAGTGTGTGGGATAGTTTGTCAGAAGTCAAATGACTCCAAGCACAATCAATCAATCAATCAATTTTTAGACTCCTCCAAGGTATTGAGTCAAATTAGTATGTGCACGCTCACACACACACAAGATTACAAATATGCAAAGAAACTGAGATACAAGCCAGCTGTTTAACTTGACTGTATCTGTGTTACTGCACTGATGTTTCTCTATCCTATATTTGGTACTATTTTAACATATTCTTCCAGTTTCCAATGTCTTAAAATTACCACCTGAGTTATACAAGTCTCCGTCCCTCCGTTCTCCAACTCATTAATACACTTCATTAATTTCCTTCATTCTCATATGCACATTAGGGATGAGTCACATTGGCTATAATCCTGAGTATCAGGATTATAAATAGAGGAGGATTCTTATGTAATAATTTAATTGTTAAATTAAATTGTTAAATTAAGTATTTAAATGTTTATTAAATTTATATGCTGCCCAATACCCAGGGAATCTGACTAGTTTACAAATAGTTAAAAACATTAAAACTCAAAAATAACATAAATCAAACCAAAAAAGAATCCAATATTTGAAGGAAATTAATTTATCCTGCAGAAATTCTCTCAATGTTGTGATGTTATGTCCCAAGTCAGAAATATATACAAGAGAATGTTGTCCATTTGTGGAAATATTAAACATGCCTTATATTAAAAAAGACTGAAGAAATGAGATAGTAAAAAAACCAGTAAGAGGTACAATCTGGTTTATGAATAAAGGAAAAAAAAACATATGTATGGCAGTCTCAGAATTTTAGAGTCAGTCTCCAGACATCAAACACTTGGGATTGCAAATATAGCACCAATTTATAACATCATAAAGTAGCTAGATATTTTCCCCAGATGCAGCTCTAGAAAAAGTCATAGTTGTTTTAAGGTTTATGTCTCTATCCTTTGAACACTTTTGGAGACTAATTCCCAAGCCCTACTGACTAGTGATCATTTATTTATTTATTATTTATTTAATATATTTCTATACCACCCTTCTCCCGAAGGACTCAGGGTGGTGTACAGCCAACCATAAAACTTTTTACAATTATAAAAGTTAAAAGAGAATTAAATATCTTAAGGCTGCCTAAAATTATACCCTCCCCCAATAAATTAATAAAACCCCAAATTTTAAAATCCCAATTTAAAACTCGAATACTAAATTAAAAATCTCATTTCAGCCTAGGCCGGCCTGCTCAAAGAGCCAGGTTTTTTAATGCATGTCTGAAAGCTTTCAGGTTGCTGTTATTGTGTAACTCCAGAGGCAGACCATTCCAGAGGGCGGGAGCCCCCACAGAGGAGACCCTACCTCTAGGAGTCGCCAAATGGCACATGGAAGCCGTCGGCACCCAAAGAACGCCCTCTCTGTGGGAACGCAGAGGTCAGTGGGAGATTACCGGCAGAACGCGGTCATGCAGATAACCTGGTCCAGTGCCATGGAGCGCTTTAAAGGTCAAAACCAGAACCTTAAAGCGAACCTGGAAAACCACCGGCAACCAATGCAGCTCGTGCAGGAGAGGCATCACATGGACGTTTTGTGACGCCCCCATAACCACCCGCGCGGCCGCATTTTGTACCAGTTGAAGTCTCCGGGTGCTCCCCACAGGGAGCCCCATGTAGAGAGCGTTACAGTAGTCCAGGCGAGAGGTGACAAGCGCATGAGTGACTGTGCGTAAGGCGTCCCAATCCAGAAAGGGCCGCAACTGGTGAATCAGGCGAACCTGATAAAAAGCCCCCCTGGAGACGGCCGTAATATGTTCTTCTAAAGACAGCCGTGCATCCAGGAGGACGCCCAAATTGCGAGCCCTCTCTGTGGGGTTAAGATCTCTCCCCCAATAGCCAGCGATGGAGTCAGCTGACTATATCAGGGCGCTGGAAACCACAGCCACTCAGTCTTGGAAGGGTTGAGCTGGAGCTTGTTCCCGCCCATCCAAATCTGCACGGTCTCCAGGCACCGGGACATAGCCTCCACAGCATCATTGGGGTGGTTTGGGGTGGAGATATAAAGCTGAGTATCATCAGCATACAGATGACACTGTACCCCAAAACCATCTCCCCCAGCGGCTTCACATAAATGTTGAACAAAAGAGGGGAGAGGACCAACCCCTGAGGCACCCCACAAATGAGGGGCCTAGAGGTGGACCTCTCCCCCCCGTCAACACAAATTGCGAGCGGTTGGAGAGGAAGGAGGAGAACCATCATAGGACAGTTCTCCCAATCCCCAACCCCTCCAACGCCGCAATAAGATACTATGGTCAATAGTATCAAAAACCGCCGAGAGATCTAACAGGACCAGGACAGAGGAATATCCCCTGTCATGGGTCCTCCAGAGATCATCAACCAATGTGACCAATGCTGTTTTGGTACTATGCCTGGCCTGAAGCCCGATTGGAAAGGATCGAGGTAAGTCGCTTCCTCCAGGTACTGAGGGAGCTGACGCGCCACCACACTCTCAACAACCTTCGCTAAAAAGGGAAGGTTGGAGACTGGATGATAGTTATTTAAAACAGCCGGGTCCAGGGCAGGCCTCTCGAGAAGGGGTCGCACCACCACCATTTTCAAGGCAGTAGGGAGTGACCCCTCTCTCAACGAAGCATTGACAATCCCCTGGAGCCAGCCTCGTGTCACCTCCCTGGTGGTCAAAACCAACCAGGAGGGACCCGGGTCCAACAATCATGTGGTGGTATTCAGCCCCCCCAGCAATCAGTCCACACCCTCAGCGGTCACAGGGTCAAACTCCTCCCAGATAATAGTCTCAAGACTTGCCCCAGATACCTCCCCCGGGACCACCCAATTGGAGTCCAGCCCGCCCCGAATCCAAGTGATTTTGTCATACAGAAATCGGGAAAACTCCTTTGCCCTGCCCTGCATTGATCCACCCAGTGATGGGATTCAATTTTTTTTACTCCAGTTCTGTAGGCATGGCTTGGTGGGCATGATGTGGCTTGGTGGGCATGGGAGGGGAAGAATACTGTAAAGTCCCCATTCCCTCCCCACTCCTGGGGGGAGGTTACTGCAAAATCCCCATTCCCTCCCCACCCCACTAACCTACTTTTCAGCTCCGTTCTCCTGTGCAGGGCAACAAAAGAAGACCCAGCTCATCAGCTCGGACATGGGAGGCAGAGAATAAATGGGGGCAGGGCCAGTCAGAAGTGGTATTTGGTGGTTCTTGGAACTACTCAGAATTTCTGCTACCGGTTCTCCAGAACTAGTCAGAACCTGCTGAATACCACCTCTGATCCACTCACCACCATCCTGTTCCTTATACCAGAACTTGCTACTTGAAAACCTTTTAACAGACTCTTCAGCATTAACTTAATTTTTATCAAACCCAGTACTGCCTAAGCTTTGAGTGGGATCTTTGAGTGGGATATTCACCTTCTAGGAAGCCCAGTTTAATTACAAAAGAAGTGGGTTCATGTAATAGATGAATAGAATAGAATAGAATAGGAATAGAATAATTTTAAAAGAAGAACATTTAAATCTTCTATGTCATTGCAAACTGCACATTGCAGTTTGATGGCATATTCTCATTAAAATCAAAGCTACATTCTGTTCAATTGTAGATGCACTGAATGCACTAATAGGGATAGATGACTCGTAACACACCCGCCTATGTTTTAATTAACTTAGGCATTGGAACTATTGGACTATTCAGCATACAAAACATGAATGTGTTCCATCATATAACTTTTGGTATGAATGCAGATAGATATTCAATATGAGATCTCTTTGGCATAAGAATTCAGTCATAGTTTCAATTAAGAAAATGCTTCTTATAACATAAAGTTAGCCTCCAATTTCAATAAATTAAATGGACTATTATATATGTGCTCTAAAAGAAATTCTATATAAAGAAAAAATTCAGGGTCATTTCTGCCTGAAGCAGAATTTAAATTAGATTTTAAAGAGGCAAATAAAACAGAGACAGAAAGTAATCTGTGGTAAAACTCAAACTTCCTTTTGAAGTTTCAATGTTATAATCATGATGAGTTTTGCAACTGAGAACAACAATTTTGCAGCAAATGACAAAGCACATTCATATTATTTTTACATTTTCTTAGGATCATTAAAATAAAACTCATTATGTATACTAGTCAACAATTTTCTCCTTGATAGCATAATATGACATAATGACATTATGTCTAATATACACTTACGGGACCGCCTGCTGACATCAACAGCCTCCCGCCGCCCAGTGCGCTCCCACAGGGTTGCCCTCCTCGGGTTCCGCCGCCTGATCGTTACCGGTTGGCGACCCCAAGGGTGCAGGCCTTCTCTGTGGGGGCCCCCTCCCTGTGGAATGATCTGCCCCCGGAGATACGGGCCATTACCGACATCCAGACCTTCCGGCGTGCAGTAAAGACCCTGTTTTTCCAGCAGGCCGGCCTGGCCCAGTAAACGGTTCTTGGGGTTTTAAATTAATTAGGTTTTAAATTTTTAAAATTTTAATATAATCCTTGAATTTTAAATTTTGGTAATATTTTGTACTTGATGGGATTTCGGCCGGATCAATTCTATTTAATTTGTTTTTAACTGTACATATTGTTCATTTTTTTAGTAGGCTGTACACCGCCCCGAGTCCCTTTTTGGGAGAGGGGGCGGTATAAAAATTTAAATAAATAAATAAATAAAATAATGATTGAAGTAAGTAATGCCATGGTGGAAAGGATGCTATAAAACTGATTATAAAATGGCTATTATTTAAAAATCATATATATTATAATTAAATGTAATAAAAAAAATCAGCTAAGGAACACCGGAACTTTCTAAGCATTTGAAGTTCAAACCTTTTTCAGGAATTCCACACTAGGTGTAATGAATACACATAGTATTTTGATATAAAGACTTACTTATTTCTCAGGTGAGTGTCTTATTCCATTCTTGAATATTTGGCAACAACTATTCTTAGTTGCGTGCTGCTTTCAATAAGCTTCTTGCTGGGTCCTTGGACTATTTCATCTATCCACGTGTACATCTTTCCTTGTAAGTAAGATCTTTCTTACTCTAAGGGGCAGAGTCCAGTAACTTGACAGGTGTTTCTTCTCTCTTCTGTTTTTGTTTTTGATATTTTTATTGACTCAGTCATTTAAACCAAGAGTTCAGCAAAGAAAGCATGGCTGCAGGATACAAAATGAATCATCCTTTTGAAAAATAAATTCTTGTAGCTATCCCTATCAAGCTATGCATGTATGTGAATCAATGGTGGTATTCTACCAGTTTTGCCTGGTTCTGGCATACTGGTAGCACTGAAGATCGGTTGGCAGAGAACTGGTTCGCTCTGAGTATCTACGATGCTTTGCAATTGGGCCCACCCACTCACTCCTGCTTTTATGTCCTTTTTAACCTCTCAGCTGTGGTGGCCGGGAGGCCGGGCATGGAGCCAGCCTCCCCCCTCGACCCCCATGTATTGAGGGGGTGTCGAGGGGTCTCGCCCCGTCCGGGGCATCGAAGGAGCCGCCGGGAGGCCGCCTGGGTGATCCTTTGGGACGGCGGAAGCAGCGATTTTGCGGACACCAAGATTGCGGGCCCCTTCTGTGGGGGTCAAGATCTCATCCCCAATAGCCAGCAACAGAGTCAGCTGACTATATCGGGCCGCCGGAAACCACAGCCACTTGGTCTTGGAAGGGTTGAGTCGAAGCCTGTTCTTGCCCATCCAGTTCCGCACAGCCTCCAGGCAACGGGCCATAGCCTCCACAGCATCGTTGGGGTGGTTTGGGGTGGAGATGTAAAGCTGAGTATCGTGAGCATAAAGATGGCATTTCACCCCAAAACCACGGATGATCTCTCCCAGCGGCTTCACATAAATGTTGAACAGAAGAGGGGAGAGGACCGACCCCTGAGGCACCCCACACGTGAGGGGCCTAGGGGTGGACCTCTCCCCCCCGTCAACACAAATTGCGAGCGGTCCGAGAGGAAGGACGAGAACCACCGCAAAACGGTGCCCCCAATTCCCAACCCCTCCAACCGCCGCAATAGGATACTATGGTCGATAGTATCAAAAGCCGCTGACAGATCTAACAGGACCAGGACAGAGGAATAACCTCTGTCACGGGCCCTCCAGAGATCATCTACCAACGCGACCAATGCTGTTTTGGTACTGTGCCCGGGCCTGAAGCCCGATTGGAACGGATCTAAATAGAATGCTTCCTCCAGATACTGAGGGAGCTGACGCGCCACCACACTCTCAACAACCTTCGCCACGAAGGGAAGGTTGGAGACAGGACGATAGTTATTCAAAAGAGCCGGGTCCAGGGAAGGCTTCTTGAGGAGGGGCCGCACCATTTTCAGGGTGGTCGGGAGCGGCCCCTCCATCAATGAAGCGTTGACAATCCCCTGGAGCCAGCCTCGTGTCACCTCTCTGGAGGTAGAAACCAACCAGGAAGGGCACGGGTCCAGTAAACATGTGGTGGCATTCAGCCTCCCCAGTAATCTGTCCACACCCTCGGCGGTCACAGGATCAAACTCCTCCCAGATAACCGTCTCAAGACCTGCCCCGGACACCTCCCCCGGGACCACCCAACTGGAGTCCAGCCCATCCCGAATCTGAGCGATTTTATCATGCAGAAATCGGGAAAACTCTTCTGCCCTACCCTGCAAGAGGTCCTCCCGCGCTCTCGGCTCAAGCAGGGAGCGAGTCACTCTAAACAGGGCAGCAGGCCGATTTTCTGCCGACGCAATAAGGGCGGAGAAGTGTGAACGCCTCGCCGCCTCTATCACCACTAGGTAGGTCCTAATATAGGACCTCACCTGTGTCCGGTCAGACTCAGCACGACTGGCCCTCCAGATGCCCTCCAGATGTCTTTTTCGGCATTTCATCCCCCTCAGCTCCCCCATAAACCATGGAGCCAAGTGGGATCTGTGCCGAGTCAGAGGTCGCAAAGGCACAACTCGATCCAGAGCCTCAGCGGCCAACCTATCCCAGGTGGCCACCAAGTCTGTGGCCGAGTTATGAGCCATATTATCTCTCTCTATCTTTCTCTCTCTTTCCATCTATCTATCTATCTATCTATCTGTCTGTCTGTCTGTCTGTCTGTCTGTCTGTCTGTCTGTCTGTCTGTCTGTCTGTCTGTCTGTCTGTCTGTCTATCTATCTATCTATGTATCTATCTATCTAATCTATCTGTCTGTCTGTCTGTCTATCTATCTATCCATCTAGCTATCCAGTGGAGGGATTCAAATAATTTAACAACCAGTTCTCTGCCCTAATGATTTCTCCCAACAACCAGTTCATCAAACTGCGCAGAAAGTTAACAACTGGTTCTCCCAAAGTGGTGCGAACTGGCTGAATTCCACCACTGTATGTATGTATGTATGTATGTACAGTATGTATGTATCTTTCTCTGTTTTTGTCTCTGTCTCTCTCTCTCTTATCATCATCTATCATCAAAACGTCTTCTGGTCTAGAAGATTTAAGCTTAGCTATTCCACTATTTCTATCCTGGGTCATTCATTCCTTTTAATTAATCACTGGTTATATCAACAATAATGCCAGAAATATTTTACTTAGATAGTATTGTTTCTTTTTAAATTTCTATTTTACATTTTTATGTAGTATTCATAATATGTTATCTGCCTGAATTCCTTTAATTTGTCTTTAAAGCCTTTAAATTAGGTAACTAGATTTAGGATTTAATAATTTTCCAGGATCTAATTCATGTAATGATAAGGAATGTACTGTACATCTAGATGAAATGATGATTTGCATTGGTTGCAAATGTGGCAAGACAGTCTTGTCATCTTGTCTTGGCCATTTGGTTAACTACAGTCAAAGCTTTCTCATTTTAGGTATCAATTGATGTAATTTCATACAAAATTAGGTTTGTTTAGATATTTGTTGTGTTTCTTTTTCTCTCACCTTCTGTCATTTCACTGCAATTAATGTACTAATAGAGGACACATAGTTATAAAAGCCAAGGTCAGGAAGTGGACATGTAGACATTGTATAGAAAGTGGTTGTATGTGTGTATTCATATACTTACACAAATAGACTTTTCTTTTTGTATAGCTTATGCTTTAGAATGCGAATAATGCCTAATTATCACATTATTTTATCAAGTGCAGAAAATGATAGTTGTAGCTCTAACTTTTCAAAAAAAATTGTTGTTAATTACTGGATTTTGGCATCAACTACTTAGCCAAAAATAGTAGAATGATATGCCAAGCTGACAAGAGGCGATTTGTATGTGATTGCCTAAGTAACACTTAAAGGATGTACTTGATTTTCCATCTGTTTAGCTGGGAGATAATGTATGTTTTTTAGCCAATAAACCCTGGCTTCCCAAATCAATTGAAAAGCAAGGAGTGTGATTTGAATATTAAAATTATAATGTTTTAATGGATTTATTTTGGTTGGAAGCCAAAGAAGGGTAAACCAATAGCAAAGAGACTCAATTATTCACCAATGGTGTGTTCTGATGGGCAGGAAAAAAAACCCCAAGAATTAACTCAGCCTTCTCCAACAGCAGGAGAAATCCTAGATGCTGCTTAAATAATTAAAATAATAACAAATACCATAATCATACATGTCTAGATGGCAATGCAGTGTTATCATTAGTAATAAGATGAAGTATTTTCTTTGAAATTAAAATACTGTGCCTACAATACATAGCATATCTCAGATTGGAGATGAAAAATGATTTTGGGGTTTGTGTGCACATCCATGGAGAAAGTAAGCAGGGGACAAAGAATGAAATATGCATTGTGATGTTGCAATATGAACCCTTTTGTATATGCATCATGATTCCACACTCATAATGTACATTTGTCATCTTGTTGAAACTTCTAGATTTAGTATATATGTCTGTTTCTCTGGCACAAAAGGAAAGTAGCTAAAATCTATCTTCTCCACACCATGCTATGCTGTAAAATATCTGCCATTGGAATTGGGACTTCATCTTTCTTTAGAGCCTCTAAATGAAACCAAAAGTTCTATAATTTTGACCCAGATCTGTACATACTATGATTCATAAAATCTGGCTTATGATAAATCTTATATGTGTATCTATAACTACAGGGCATGTGACTGAATCTGAATTTATTCCAGAACTCACAAGGCATGTTCATATCCTCTAGCAACATAGAACTACATTCTGCTATAAAAAGTGACAAATCACATATTAGTTTAATGAGTACAAAATAGTCTCCCCATAGATATTATAGTAAAGATAGAAATGGCACCACTATGTATGGAAAAATGGAGCTAGAATATATTTCTGATTCTGTTTTCAGCCTGAATGTATCACTAATTCAGGTTAATACTGAGTGTAAAAGATGGATAAAGATAGCAAAATTATAATGTATATATCAATGTATATCACATCAATAGCCTGTTTTCTGTTGTTGCTATCTCTAGTCCCAGAATGCACCATGATATGCAAAGTAGATAATATCTTCTCATAGAAAATTGCTTCTTTCTGATCAAACTTACCATTCCTGAGGCTCTGGGAGAAAAAGGCTAGGAATAGCACAAAGACAATGCCCATCGAGGCCCATAATAGAATATGCTTCCTATCTGTACCTTATATGTATAGGTTAGGGGTGAAGAACTCAATTTTATTGAGGGCTGCATCAGGATTATATTTGACCTTGGGGGCCTGGGGTGGGCATGGCCATCTTGACATCATTCTTTTCAGGGGGCGCCTGTGGTGGCCTGAGTGCTTTGCCAGTAAAAATGGGATCCCAAACTCCATTTTCAGCCGTGACAGCCTCTTGCAGCCTTCTGCCAGTGAAAAAGGAGACTGGGAGGCCCATGCATGACCCTCCCAAGCTCCATTTTTACTGGCAAAAGCATTGTGAGTTGGTCTACTGTTTCCAGGGTGGCCCTATAGGCCAATCTAAGCACCCCAAGGACTGGATCTGGCCCCCGGGGCTTGAGTTTGACACCCTGATATACTAATGACAAACCATTTTCTGCTCAGTATATTTAATTTCTTATCACCTAACTAAACTCTCTAAACTGTTGCATAACATTTAAAAATGTTAGTCAATCTATCCTACAGTTCTGTGATTTCCCTAAATGGTGTTCTATCCAGATATGGAAAGAGTCTGACCTTGCCTAGTTTTCAGAATCAGTCACTGATCAAGTGGTGCCATTTGCCAAAGTTCACTTGGTTGCTATTGAAAGCTATGTCCAATTCAAGTAGGCAAATTTCTGTCAAGTATATTGCATTTATACTGGCCCTAAAAAGAATTCCAGTGACTTCTAAATGTCAAAAACCAATCCTTCTTTATACTGAAATAAAGATTCAGTTAGTAGAATTGGAAGAAAAGGGAATGTTTATTTCCCCTCCCTTCTTTCATTGGGGTAAATTGGGTTGCAGGAAACTCCTACTTTTCCAGGGAGGAATTAGTAGGCATGGGGCCAACTAAGAATTAATCCAGTTACTGCTACGCATGAAATACATGCCCTTGAGGTTCAGTTATGCCACAAGCTTGAGGGTTCCAGCTTAGGAAGTGGTGATATATCTTCATATATCTTCCTCATATGTTCATCTTCATAGTTTGTAATTGAAGTAATTGATGGTGGCCTGATAACAAGGACTACTTTGATTTTATGGTAATAAATTCAGATCTTTGTACTATGATATTTTTCCATTTTTCTTGAATATAGCAAAAAGGTACTGTTCAAAAATTATATTAAGACAGAATCAAAATGTCTCAGACTCTGTTGCATATCAATCTTCTTTCTTTCTTTTTTCTTTTTTCATTTCTTTCTTTCTCTTTCTTTCTTTCTTTCTTTCTTTCTTTCTTTCTTTCTTTCTTTCTTTCTTTCTTTCTTTCTTTCTTTCTTTCTTTCTTTCTTTCTTTCTTTCTTTCTTTCTTTCTTTCTTTCTTCCTTCCTTCCTTCCTTCCTTCCATCCTTCCTTCCTTCCTTTCGTTCATTTCAGCAGAATAGGGTGAAATTTGCAGGCAAGACTGAGATGTCATTTTTTCAAGGATTTTTCTAAGCTATATTCCTTTACAATCTTTTTAAAGTGCTACTTTAAAAAAGTTTTTTGCATGTATAACTTCTTTGTTTAGGGGCATAGTACATTAAATGTTAGTAGAACTTTCTGTGAGGCAAAATCCATGGCATATTTTAGAGAGGTTTACTGAGTTTTGTACAAAGTTAAATTGTACTTTTAAGGAATTATGATGACCTTTTTATCAAAGAAACGAAGCTTATAGTTGAAAGTATAAGGGCTGGCACTTTTAATTGTTTACATATATCCATGCTGAAGATGCTGCAAAAATGATGGATGTTGTCAAGACTTTCTGAATTTGGCGAGCGTCCATGATAGATGGAAGAAAAGCTAGAGAAATAACCAAGCAATTATCACACAAGGACCCATGATGACAGTTACAAAACAATGAAGCAAAATCCCTTGAGCAACCCATTCCTCCATATCTTCATCTTCCATGATTTTGTAACTGAAGCAATTGATAGTACCCTGATCAGAAGGATTAATTTTCTGTTAATTAATTTTGATTTACTGTACTGTGTTACTTCTCTATTGCATTGTTTTATGTACAAACTAAAACATGCATTGTTTAAAAATTGTTTTAAGATAGAATCAAAATGTCTTAGACCTAATTGCTGAATGTGGTCCATTTTTTCCTACTTGATCTCAGAGGCCATTATATAGAATGTGTTAGGTACTTTTACCTTCAGCTTTCACTAATCTCTTTGTACACTCAAAACAGAAAAAATATATTAGTCTATTGATTCGAGTATCAAAATAATTGCCAACTGATTCTCAACCATCAGTTCTTGGCAACTAACCAATATTATGTTATTCTACATAACAATAACAGCAACAAAGCTTTAAAGACACATCATGATAAAGCTCCAACCCACTCATTCCCCTTGTATATTTTCATATACAGCAGTTGCCACTTTGGCATTGATCTGTAATACTTTTGAAGCCAATTTGCCATCCCAACATTAACTAGAGCAATTGGTGATTAAGAATATACTGAGTAAAAATTAGGAAGTAACACAGATCATTAAGAAGTTATTATATTTGAGTTTTACAATGTTTAGACTAATTTCAGTATTTCACAAATGCGGATAATGGAGTCTCATCTGTTGTGCTTGCTCATTTACATTATTATTATGTTCTTTCCAGTATCAGAATGAAACACATCAAGTATGAGCTGGAGGGTATGATTTCATAGTCTAAATATCTGTATGCCTGCTTTGAAATTAGAACTTAAAATTCACATTTAAAAACAATGCTGCCCTTTCTATGACAACTCAAACGTATCTGCCTTTCATACTGCTTCTCCAAATACAGAGGAATTCTTCCAATATAAATAATGATAAAATATATAGCTGTATCTGATCATATTGTTATATTTGTAAAGAGCTTTTTGTCTATCAATAATGAAAATAATGGAAGACATCATTAATTACAATATCCCTATTTATTAACATCCTAATCAATTTTTTTGAAAAGTAACTCTGCATTTAACCTATTTTACTGATGGATTAGGAATCTCCAAATACATCATACAATTTTAGTGAAGGTGTTTTCATGTATCTTTTTCATGTAACCCATGTATAGTTTTACACACACACACACACACACACACATCACACACACAAACATCACTTATCCATTCTTTTCTGTTTTATATTTAAACACATTCTTTAACTTGAATTGATGATAATTTAGATTCTTGGTATGCTTCCTTTATTGTGAAAAGTTGTCATATAGCAAGTTATAAATTTGTAAAATAAATAAATGAAAGTATTATTCTTTTAGTCTTAGAATTCTTATCTATGAGAAAGAATGATTGGCTATAGGTCTTGGCACTGGAATCATTTTGTGGACAAGAAAAAGCAGACAAAGAAAGATAGTTAACACAGATAATTATAATTATTATAACAATGACAAGGAGATTAAATCAAGAGAACAATTGACTGCAGAGCAATTTTTATATAGAGAAAGTATAGAGAACGAACATTTGGATTGAACAGCCCAAAAACAGAAGTTGAAATTGAATTATCTACAAATGATGAACAAGTGATTGCTAAAATGCATAAACTTTTGTTGACATTTAAAATAAAAGAAGACCAGGGAAAAATGTATGACAAAATGGACTAAAAACTTTGGATATAATATATTGACAGAACAGTACAAAGATATGTGGCTACAAGGATGAAAATTTAGATTTACATTATATTACAATCACATTCATATTAGTGTAAAAGAGACTTTTATAAAATGATATATGATTGATATATGACTACCTAAGATGTAAAACTACTCAAGATGTAAAAGGGTACTTTTTTGTAAATTATTGTTGCAAATGTGGAAAACTTTGAAATGTCATTGTATGATGTCTAGTGAATTTGAAAAAAAAAGTCAGATACTTTGGGGGACAAATACACACAGTGCTATAAATAATTTTAAAGATTAATATTCAATTGAAATTAGAACTATTCTTGGGGGGGCTTAACAGATAGACAATTAGAAAAAAAATTGTGGAAGATTCTTTTTATACATGATAACTCCTACAAGTTTATTATGTGCAAAAATATGGAAAGATTGTGAAATATCCATAACAGGGAAATGGCTGAAAATGACAGAACTAGCAAGGGGAAATGAGAAATAACTACATTTATTAGTGAACTTTTTGATAAAAAAAAATGAACTTGTGATTTATGAGCTTGATGATTAGAAAGTTGAAGATATAGTATGGTAGACCACCGAAAGAATGAAATTATTTTTTAACTTTAGGAAGATGGTAAAATAAAAATGTCCTTGTAACCTTTTTTTAGAAGATTGAAAGCTTCTCGTTGTGCATTTTTCTCATATTACTTGTTTACTGTTTCCTTTTAGAAGTATACCTGGATAAATCAGAACATATAATCAGGGGTGGGATTCAAATTTTTTAACAACTGGTTTTGTGGCTTAGGTGGTGGGTGTGGATTGTAGTCATGGGACTGGGTGGACATGGCTTGGTAGTCATGTTATTTGGCTGGGTGTGGCCAACTCAATATCACTCACATCGAGGCACGCATCTCCTTGCCTGGCCTCTCATGACTGTGGGGATGCTGCAACAGTCGTAAGTGTGAAAAATGGTCATAAGTCACTTTTTTCAGTGCCATTGTAACTTTGAATGGTCACTCCACACAAGCAAAGTACCAGCAAAGGAGGGGGAAAAAACTCCAGAGACGTTCCAGAGACAGGAAGTCTAGTCCTGCCAAGAATGTAATAAGGATTAACGGAGAGGCAGTTTCTGTAAGCAACACCAGAATGTTTCCTTCCTGCCTTCCTTACAGGATTAGGCCAGTAATTTCTTCTAAAACCGGTTCTCTGAACTGCTTAGAATGTTAACAACCGGTTCTAGCGAATAGGTGCGAATCCCACCCTTGCATATAATAGATGGAAAGTTCTAAGTATCTGTTCTAGGCAAGAGAAGAAATGATGGATGAAAACTAATCAAGAAGAGAAGCAATTTGGAATTAAGGAGAACAGTGAGAACAATTAACCAGTGGAACAGCTTGCCTTCAGAAGTTGTGGGTGTTTCATTATTGAAGGTTTTTAAGAAAAGTCTGGATGTCCACTCATCTCAAAGTATGTAGGATCTATGCTTGAGCAGGGGGTTGGACTATAAGGCCTCCAAGGTCCCTTCCAGCTCTATTCTGACTTGGGAGACATAAAATATATACCTGTCATGTTATACAGACTACCCAGAAGAGTGTAATAGCTAACATGTTATTTTCCTGTATATCCCAGGTGCAATTAAGCTTTTTATATTTGATTTCAATCAGTCTCTGTATCAGTCTCCTGTGGGGTAACCCGGTCAATTTTTTTAAAAAAAGTTTCACTAGGCTCACCATATTCCCTGTGTAGCTCCTCCTAAATATATGGGCTTTTTCCTAAAGACAGAGACCAGAACCAGGATGAATATCCTCAACTTAAGGCTTAAGGAGATTTTCTTTGCACAGGGCTTACCTCCTTTAATTCTTGCTGACAGTTTATATCCACTTGGAAACATAAGATCAAGGAGTTTGCATCAATATGGATTTTTCTCAGAGTTGCTGAGGGAATTGGGCTGTGATCAGTCAAAAGCTGTACTAAAGGCAAAGACTGGTAGATGTTAACAATAAGAGAGAGTTGAGCATCTGTCCCACAAATATTTGAGAAGGGAACCATGCATCGTGTCTATGCTAGCAAAGTCTTTTGAACTTATACTCCTTCAATTTATTCCCTTGCCCCCTTAGCAGTATTGGGAGATAGATTTGGAACATTCCCTGTAGTGATAGAAGCTTCCCTTGTAGCTCCCATGGCCATTAAACTCCAGCATATGGTCTGTTTTATTGTACCTTTTATAAGATGAAATATAATATCATAGTATTGTTTGAGTTTAGGACTATTGTTGAACATCTGAAAATATCTTTATGATGACCAGGATTCAAAGACTCAAATTGGCAAATTTTGCTACTGTGCTTATAAAACTACATTTCAAATTATGCCTAGCTACTTATTGTTTCTGCTTATAGTATGTTTTACTACATATTATTACATATTATGGATAACAATTACTTTTTGCGCTCAGGATTGTGTATATGAGATTTGCTGAGAAGAACCTGCCAATGATTTCCAGAAATTCAGTTCAACGTGGCTTTACAGTGTTCTTAACTTGAACTTTGTGCAGATTCCCAGACACAAGACATTGCACAGCTATATGAATCTTTACTGCACATTAGGATGAAGCCTTTAAAAAAGTTTGTGTTTCATATATTCATTGTAATTTAATTTTTCTGTCTCCCATGCTTCCCCTAATTAGGATTTTCGTCCTAATATTTTTGGCCTTGAAGCAGATGACTCTTGGTTGTAAAAGTACTTGCCATCTCTTTCCTGAAAAACTCTGGTTGTGAAAGATCCATTCCACTAAGAAATCCACAACATATAGACAAATTTTGAGCCATACCTTTTCAGGGGTATAGATTCATTGCTGGATGGTAAATGATAGCTATAAGCATGGAATCCAACATCTTTGGACACCTAATTTTATATTCATATTGTTGTAGTTTGCAAATAACATCATATAACTACTAGGTTGATATTTTCTTGCTTTTCAATAGCAATTTTAATGAATTTATCCTTTGTGACATTTGCATTTGTCTTTAAATGCCACCATATAACAGGGTTTTAATCATTCCAAATAGCTTTTTAATTATAGACCTAATTACTTTTTCGGAAGGTTAAGCTGCACAAACAAGAATAAAACTGTTTGCTTGTGATGTGTGTTGAGAATTATGTAGTGTTTTCACATTACATATTCAGTAAACTTTCTCGGTCAGTTTGAACTGACATTTAAAAAAATCTCCTTGTACATCTGAAGAGAAGAATTAGATTTAAGGACAGTTTAACATTCAACTATATGTACTGCCCATTAATCTTTTAATTAATTATGAAATCAAAGTCAGACATTTATTTCAACTGAAGTCATTGTGCAAGTGTGCAGGCATTCACAATGTCCCTACAGTATATATATATATGGAGAAGTAATTTTAAAAAGGGAGGTTGTACTATATTTGGAATCTTTTCATTTATACTAAACTTTCTTTATGTTTTCCTAGGACAATGATATGATTGATGAAATTATTTGTAAAACCATTAATATGAAGGATTATTGGGATGGAGATCTTTTATGAACCACAAAATTAATCTATGTTCTATTCTTTTGTTTAATAATATACTCTGAGAGTTCTTTGTAAATAGAGGACAATATTTGAAGCTCAGGGTTGAAATGAGTGGTCCTTGGGACTCTCTGAGCTTGCTTGTTTTCTTGGAGATGTTTCATTACCGAACTAGGTAACATCATCAGTATTAGTAAGGAGTGTATTCTGTGACTAGTTGTGTCTTATTTTCATTGCAGCAACACTGTCTATTGCAGAAGTGATTAAGGGTTTTAAATTTTCGAGAACATTATTTGTCAATCTCAGCAACTTTAAGATGTGTGGATTTCAACTTTTAAAGTTGTTAAGGTTGCCAAACATTGTCCTAAAAGATGTTTCACATAGAATTGTGAAATCTTCCTGGAAATGTAGATATTAGGGGCAGAATAAAAGCAGGCCTAATATCCATGTAGAATTTACTGTGTAATAATACATGTGAAATGGTGTATCTTAAAGCTGTGCAAATCCAAATATTTTTATCAACTCTATAAAATTAGATGCAATTTTGACTCTGTATGGTACATTATGGGCAGTTAGATGAGATACCAGCTTTAGAAAAGGATTTTAAGGAAGAACTTGATAAAATCCACAAAATTTTTGGAGAAGCTACAAATTCTCTTTAAGGGCTGAATCCAAAACATGATCTGTGCACCATAAACTTTGCCTCTCCAAATGAGCAGAAGTCAGCAATGAGTTATAACATTTATGATAATTATAGTAGTGGATGACATCTGTGTACACAGCAGCCCTTATTTATATAATCATAAATGAAATAATTACATAATTAAATTTTAAACATTATACAGTTGAAAGTGCCTGAGTAGTCCACTTAATGTAATTCTTTACTTAATGCACAAATTCAGATTAAAAAAAAACATCAACAGATGGCTGTCCAACTTCTGTTTGAATTCTTATACCGTCAGATAGATAGATAGATAGATAGATAGATAGATAGATAGATAGATAGATAGATAGATAGATAAAATTACATATCAAATATAATAAATTATTCCCCTGTCAAATTGTTAAAATGAAGCATTTCTTTTCCTCAAATGCTTCATCACACTGGTCTTCCTTTAGCTCAAAACCATTACTTTATGTTCAGTATGCCAAAAAGGTGGAAAATTAGTCTTTATTTTCTTCTTTGTGATATCCTTCCAGGTACACGAAGAGCACTAGCATATCACCCTTTAGTGTTCTATACTGAAGGTGAAATGGATCCTGTTTTTTTAAATCTTTACTTCTATAGGTTAATTTTTAGTAACACAATCATTCTCATTGCACTTTGGTCAAACTGTACTAATTTGTCTGAATATTTTTAAAATATGATCCTTTGAACTATATGCAATATTCATAAAAACAGAGTAATTTAGAAATATTATTTCCTGTAATTTGAAAATTATGTTTCCATTGATTTAATCAGAATCAGCTATGCTGGGTTCTGTTTTGTTTGTTTGTTGTGCCTTTTGTCAGTCATGTTACATTGCTATATTATATTCAGTTTGCTTTTGATTACTATTTTAAGATCTCTTCCTGAAGCAACATTAAAAAATCAAGGATTACCCATATTACATTTGTGCAGGAAGAATTTTTTATTTTCCCATCCTGTAGTTTCCAAGTTTTCTCAAATGCAGATTTGATCAGTTATCCAAAACTCTTCAATATTCTAATATAAATGTTGTCTGGTTATATAAATGTAAGATAAATAATACTGTACTTCCTGACCATATTTCCCTGCCCTAATCTTATCAGTTTCTGTTGTTTATTGACTTTATTCAAGGTATGTGTCAACTACATTACAGCTGCAACTGTTAAGTGGTTCTTGGCTGTCTGCCCCAAGCTATTAACTGAAAGGAGTGAGAAGAATAAAAAAAACCCTCTCCTGCACTTTATTTTCAGCTGTTTCTCTGAACTGCGTAAGCAATTAACTAATGTTTCCGGTGAATCAGTGAAAACCAGTTGAATACCACCGCTGCTGATCAGGAACTAAAAGTGACAATCACCTTATGCAAATCTTATATTTGCTGATTATCTATTTAGCTAATAATGTGCTCAGAATAAAGAAATTATATATGTTTTCGGAGATTTTCGCGGGTATTTGTATGTGGATCTTTGGTTCTTCGGGTTTTCTCCCGCGTAGAGTTGGAAATATTTAGGCGACGTTTCGATGAAGTCTCATTCATCATCTTCAGGCTTCCGTCTTCGGCCTTGTGCTTCTTAGAGTGAGAAGCACAAGGCCGAAGACAGAAGCCTGAAGATGATGAATGAGACTTCATCGAAACGTCGCCTAAATATTTCCAACTCTACGCGGGAGAAAACCCGAAGAACCAAAGATCCATATATATATATATATATATATATATATATATATATATATATATATGATTTATTAAAATTATATTATATGTTAAGACTACATATAAGCTCTTGTGTACCATGATAATCAGAAGTCCTATACATTGGGACTATTCTTACAGCCTCAGGTTAGATAATATGCATATTTTGCAAGTTATATTAAAGTCTGTATGAAATTCCATTTTTTTCATTATTTCCAATGGTTTGAGGAAAACAATCAACAATAAGGAGCCTCGGTGGCACAGTGGTTAGAGTGCAGTATTGCAAGCTATTCCTACTGCAATTGGACAGATCAAATGCCACCAGGTTCAAGGTTGACTCAGCCTTCCATCCTTCTGAGGTGGGTAAAATGACGACCCAGATTGTTGGGGGCAAAATGCTAACTCTGTAAACCGCATTGAGAGGTCTGGAAAGCACTATAAAGCGGTATATAAGTCTAAGTGCTATTGCTAATATTAAATGTGCGTGAGCAATTAGAATTTCTAAAAGACTGTAAAAATAAACTTAAAGCAAGCTGTTCTCTCTTGTTCAGCATTCATGGCATTACTTTTCTTAGCAACTGAGAAACAATATCCCCAGTAAATAGACTTTGATCACAGGAAGGTGGTACAGCACTGAAATACCTATTTAGTCATAGCTCATTGCATGGCCTTAGGGAAATTATCTTGTGCCCAATTTGCCACATGCAAAATGGCATAAGAAGCCTGTGTTAAGAGTGAAAAATGGACAATAAAGCCTTTGCATGTGAAAAATGACCTATAAATGCTTAACTGTACTGTAATCATAAGTAACAAAATACACACAATGGAAAATGTCTAGAAATGACAAATGGTCAGCCTCGTAATATTGCTGGTATTTCAAATCTCTCCTCAGGTGATCTTTGCTCATATTCTCTGCATTTAACATTGAGAAGCTAAAAAGTCGGAAGGAAAGAAATATTAAGTTGATATTCAAACTCAGTGAATTCAGTGTTTCCCTTACTTTAGTTTTTTTGGTTTTGCCTCTTACATGTTTATATTGCAGAATGCAGACACTGAGAGAAGAAGCTCAGAAGTAGGCAGATTTATGAAAAATGGAGAAAGAGTTTTAAAGAAGTTGCTGCAGCTACTGAATATTTTCCACGATCATATCCCTCACTATATCAATTTCTGCCTTTCATTCTCAAATAAGACTAGCTCTTGGAGCTTTATGTATCCTAAAGTTATAGTAAATGATAGAGAACTACAGAATTGACCCTGGATAAGGAATGCAATAGATGGTAAAATATTCCTTAAATCCAGGAAAAGAAGATAACTTTAGAAAGAAAATGATTCTGCCTTAACTCTCTTTGGTAATAGAATGAAAAAAGGAGAAACATAGGCTTTCAAGATTCTGTTACTATATCTTATTTCAATATTCCTTGTGGAGCCTGTTTCCTTGCCTGCCCTATTTCAAAATCCTCCAACATTCTTAATATCTAATTGAACTTTCTACTACAAACATATAGTTTTAGGCACAAAGAAGCCTCTATAACATTGGTTATCCAAATTGAAGGCTCCTAACTTCATGTAATACCCACAAATATACTCCTATAAACATAGATGCGTTTTTCTTTTGCTTAGTCATTTTTTTCAGTGCTGTTGTAACTTTGAACGGTCATTAAATGAACTGTTGTAAGTTGAGGACAACCTGTAATGTAGGATGCAGTAAGAAGAAAGTGAACATTTGACTGCCAGAACTTCCAAAGTTATAGAAAGGACAGACCAGCTATCTATCATGTGCCCTTTCTTAACATTTTGAACTTAGAAATTCCAAATGAACTATCAAGGGAACAGGACAACAATTGATGAAATGTTCTGAATGTTTTGCAAAGAGGCATTACTCACTTCATTCTGGAGATGATAGATGCCTACATACATTTCCTAAAAGCTTAGCAGTTCAGACTCTGTTTCTTTAGATTACTTACTAATATACTGCTGTTAAAACCAAAGAGTTGTATCATTTTATCTAGGAAATTGTCTAAATTGTTACTCGATTGCTTACCAGATTGAAAAAGTAAAAGGATAATAACTCCAGGGACATAATGCTTTTCATTTTGAAACTAATGTTATTTCATCTTTTGGCTGCTTGTTGCCTTGGAAAAAGGAGATTTTTTTTTTTTTTTTTTTTAAAACACCCCCAGAAGGTGCAGCTAAAGAAGGAAGAAAACATCATGAAAGTTTGGATCCTATATAAGGCTTTTCTTTAAGTAGATTTTTATTTATTCCACAAACATATACAAAAAATTATGGTATATTCATATTTGCCTTCTGAGAAAACTAAAATGTGAGAGAGCATAACTAATCCAATAGCATCAGATTTACTTCATGGCAGTTTACAGAATTCAATCTTAATTTCCCTACTTGTAGCCATTGGCCATTCTCTCTCTCTCTCTCTCCCCTCCCTCCCTCCCTCTTCCCTCTCTCTCTTTCTCTCATTCTCCCCCCTCCTCCCCCAGTTACTGGACACAAAGGAACAATGCAACATTACTTGATATATGAGCAAGTAACACAGAGATAAATAGGAAAAGCAATACAGAGGCCTTTCATTTAAGCATACCAGTGAGGTACATATCTCCCCATCTACAGTTAATGGATGTTCACAAATGGCATATAATTGCTTTACTATCACATATCAGGAAGTGGCACACAATATATATATATGTATGGAAATGTTTCATTTTTCTCTCACATTCAGACAACAATAGACTCTGTAAATCACTTCCTTTATTATGGAATAACAAGCTATACCACAGAGAAATCATTTGCTGTATCTACTGCCAGTATAAAATTATTCATTTTATTTTTCTTTCAATAGTGAATAATGCCTGAAGTTTTCAATAACAACTAATAAATCTTGTATTTATATCAGCATGAAAGGTCACATTGGTAAATTTGTTTTCTATAACTACTCTTGAATAAATAAAATAATACACAGTGACACTGCATGGAGTTTTATAATACAATTTGTACATGCTTTCAATTCTCTTGCTCTTCCTTGTTGTACAGATGAAATTACTAGGATAAGCTGGCCATCCTCTAGCTATTAATAAAATCCCTGTAGACATTCCATTTTATAAACCTTGAAAACTATCTGTAAGCAGCTCTAAAATACTAATCTGATGCTTGGCAACAAAAAGTTATAGAGTTGTTCAGAGTTATAGGTTTGTTCAAAGTCTCAATTATTAGTTTTATGGACCAAGTTGCCAACATAGTATCACTTCAATTATTCAAAAGATCCAGGAAATGACTCTCAGATTAGAATGTGGCAATTGAAAAAGCAAATCCCCTGAAGGGCAGGGGACTAATAGTACAATACAGTCTAAGTTGGCTTATGGGGCTCTGAAAACAACTTTATTTCTCTTAGTGGTAGGCAAATGTGACTGAAGAAATCTTTGTAGGATGTACTAGTCATGCTTGTCTGCTAAACCCAAATCCCCAGATTTTAGGAATTTCTCTTCCTCTGGGAAAAAAAGTTTCAGCATGTATATGACTCAATGTTATATAACAAATATGTAAACTTGTAGGATCTAATCTGAGTCACTTTTATTCTTCCAAGCTTTCAGGGTCATGCTGGATCCCATTATCCAGAACTTTTCTCTGTCTCCAGAATATGTGCACTGGTCTGTTCTACAATTATACAGTGCCTGGTTGTGTGTAGCTTTTAGTTGAAACAGAATATATTTCATTCACAACACACTTTGTTGTGAACAAATCCTTTTTTTTTTTTTGAGAAAATGCTTTCAATCACCTTCCTTTTATTATTATTTTCATCTTTCTGCCTCAAAGAATAGGAAAGTAGGAAACCTATACTTTTGGTTTCATTAAATCACTTTAATGGTTTCATACATCCAATCATTCATTCATTTGTTGATGAACAAAGCCTTATATTCATGCTTTAAGAATATAATATTAATTTAAAAATGGGCAGTATAGTGATGGATTTGATATGGACCAGAAGCAGATGGATCTATCTCTCCCCTTTTTCTTGATAGTTGCTGGTGAATAATTACTTCTCTAAATTTTCCTGCCTGGATCTACTTGATGTCCAAGAACTATGACTAGATATTAAACATTCCCCCAATGAACAAAATTATATTCAAATTCCAGTTGGTAAGATACAAAACTTACTGTCACTAATTTGATATACCAAGGAGAAAGGTTTGGAAGCAATTTTCATCACCACCACCATCATCTCCATTATCAAAGAACTAGTATAGTTTAGTAGTTCAAATACTGGACTGTGCTTAGAGAAATCCAGCTATGGAAACTTGTTGGGTGACTTCAGACAGGCATTTTTTTCTCAGCCCAATCTATATCACCAGCTTATTGCTGTGGGAGAAAAAAAAATTGGAGGAAATTGTTATATATTCCACTTGGAGCTCCTCGAGCAATACCAGGACGCAAATTTAATAAATATAAATACATTGAAACAACTATCTCAGTCTGTTCACTTGTATAGCAGCTCTGAGTCAATTATTCACTTAAAAAAAAATCTACAGAATTTTCTAGTCATAAACTAGAAATTATATTCCCCGCCATAAATTATATGGGAAGAAAATTATATCTGAAAATTCCATATTTTAAGTAAAAACCAATCTTCTATCAAAAGGGCAGAAATATAACTGTTCATTAATTTCTGAATTAATGTTTTACGTGTTTGTATGTAATAGAAAAGGGGGCAGAAAATAGGTTGTGGTCCTATTTTCCAATTTATCTGTGGTCCCACAGATAAGATTGAGGACAGTGTGAAATATGATTTACTCTTCCCATTTAGTAGTTGCCTTGCAATCTTCAGAAAAGGCAGCCTTTTAATTGCAGCATTTTCTCTTGATGTTAGAAAGGTTTAATTGGTCTAGGATTGATTCTGTAGGAGTGTTGAGGAGGATCCTTTGGGATGATCACTTACCACTTCTCTTCCTTCACCATGTGGGATTGCACAGAAGTCAATTTCTGGTCCTGACCTGTGTTTGATGTCAGCTTCAGTCACAGACAAAGGCTTCTTCTCTACAGATTTCATTTGTAAAAGCTGTCTACCAAAAACTAGAGGAAAGGAGTACAGAAGGGAAAAAGAGAGAGAAGGAAAGAAATACTTTGATTTCGAGCTTCATAGTATGTGATTACTGTCAAACCTCACTGAACTGTATCATTTTCAGTGAGCTGACTAAGAGGTTTTCTGACCAGAGTTTGTCCTTGCAGATGCTGACTATTTTTAGTTTTCTAATGTTCTGTTTGAACACTTACACACATGTGACACATAAGCAATGTGGCATAACATTGTTTTTGGCATACTGAACCTGCACAATACTTGTTTTTCTTTTTTGTCTCCCTCAGTCCACCTGGATCCTTTGCAATAGACAGGTTTATGCTTCCAGGTTGTCTGAAGAATACAGGCCTGCATAGAATCATAAAAGGCCATGGCATATTTTGTCTATCTTAAAAGGATGGCTTTAGAAGAAAACCTGCATGTTGGGTATCATTTATCAAGCCTATTTTAGCCTAAGATCATGAAGAATATATATATAGAGAGAAACTGTTAATCTTTTTCAGTTTTAAGCAAGTGGCGTGCTGGTAAATATTTAAGAACTGGCTTGACCGGCTCCATTGTTGTGGCTGAGCTCTACAGCTATCTGAGGAACAGCTAATCAACAGATTAGGCGAGTAGTTCCAGAAAATGTAGCAATCAATTCACATTAGCTGGGATGAACCAGTTCCAGCACATCACTGGATTTGGCACAGAGCCAGTTGAAATGCAGACTTCTTTTTTGACATCAGCTTTCCCCAATAAGGATTTTAGACTTTGGTTTAATCTGGAAAGTGAACTGTACATTGGGGCATGAGATTAAGATGCATGGTAAAAGAAAAAAGGAGATGAATATCTTTGTTTTTTCATGTATCAGTTCAAATGAATTGATTTTGGACTAGAGTACCAGTATATTTAGCAGAATCCCAGGATTGGGATCTGATGGAAGAGATTTTTGGGTTGTCCCCATCCTTGATATTATCAGCTAACTTGGTTAGGTTGGTATAGAGTTTACCACTGCAAATCCCTAACAATTTATTGAAAAGTTGTGGCTCTGGTTTACTGCTAATACCTCTTGTATATCTCCAGTTTCATGCTTTGCATATTCTCTCAATATATGTTCAGAACTGGAATAAATATAAATATGTAACACTTGAAATTCACTTTCATTTTCTTCTTTCAGTCTGGATTTGTATGGCAGTAGCATTTTATTCAAAAGAAAAGAAAGAACCTTGCTTTAAACTTAGCTATACTGTATACAGCATGTGGTGTATGTATAATAAAGTCCATGTGCCAATACAGATTTTAAAGTAAAAATAGGTGGGGAGGGGATGGAACCTTTAAAACAAGATGTGGGCTGTTCATCAAACCATATAGTGATATATATAATACATGTTTGTCTCTCACTCCATTTAGGAAGTGCTTCCATATTGTGATAATTGTACATGGTTGATTAGTCTGCCCACATACTTTTTAATGCTATTATGCTATGGCCCAGAAATAATTGAATTTGTAATATACTCTTAACAATACAATTTCAAGAGATTTCTTGGCCTATATTAAAAATAATCCTATAATATAAAGCCAAAGAGAAGGTAAAATAATCTATGTTCAAAATTTACTATGATTCTATTCACAGAACTCCGTCCATCTGCTATATACTTGTTTCTGTCTCTGCCTCTCTCTTACACACCCATATGTGTAATAAATGTGCCATATGTGGGGAAAATAAGTGAATCTGGAACAGTTTTCACCAACCTGATGCAGTCTGAAATGTGTTGCATGTCAACCATAACAGGAAAAATCTGAAGCACCACCCTTATGAAGATACTAGATTGAGGATGAAGCATTGTTTATAAGATGAACAACACTATGTAAAAAGAACCTTGTGTATGTGTTTACTCAATGTATATCTTCTCTATGAATTGTATGTAAAGGCATTTCTTTTTCTAAAACATTTGCTTGAAATTAAAACAATTATATTCTGAAGCATTTCATGTGCCAGAATTATGATTCAGAAGATTTTATACTTTTTTACTTCAGGATTTATTCATATATAATCTCCAAGGAGTTTCCAGAGTTATTAGCAAGAAGAAACATCAAACCATGCTCTTCAGAGGCAGCTCCATGTACAGTGTATTTGAATTGTCCAGTTAAGAGAACATGTAAGTTCACAGTGTTTTTAACAAGATTCATGTAAGAGAAAGAAATAGGGTTCAAGAACTCAGCCTCATTTCTTATTCCAATTAATATCCTAAGGCGTTATGGCAGTGACTTTCTTAATATCTCTCTAATGTCTTTATTGTGAAATAGAAAGAAGGAGGTTCTTTTTACTGCTAATGGCTGCATTTGAAGATAGTTTCTAAAATCCTTTTCTAAATTCTTACTAGCATGGGAATAAATCTTTATAACATTATATCTACCTTCTATCTATCTATCTATCTATCTATCTATCTATCTATCTATCTATCTATCTATCTATCTATCTATCTATCTTACATCTTACTGACAAATGTCCCTACTTGACTGCTTCATGTAATGGTAACAAAAAAAGGACCAAACGCTTACCTTGAACTGGCCATCAAGCTAACCTTTCCATCACCACCAACTGGAATCACTAAGTAAGGTAGGTCTGTAAAATGTTGCCTCTAATCTCAAACCTTGGTTGTTGGATGATAGTATATAAGTCTGCTAAGGTTTGTGAAAACCAGGAAGGATTAATTGCCCTGTTGAGGTTGCAACACAGATAATTCAGCAGAGCTTTATATCAAAAAAATTACCTTCCTATAGAACATTTTGCCACTTACTACCCTAAGCATCCCCACCTCCCAGAAAACCCGTATAATAAAGGGAGCTTTAGAGACTGGACACTAGTAATCAAGGTTTTTGTGTGTGTGTAAATATGTGTAAGTATATAAATTTACATAGGTCATCTCAAAGTTATTTGAAGACCTGCATTGAAATTTCTGTTATCACATTCCTGAAAAACCTTAGATATATTGTTGTTCCATAGTTTTAGCTTTCTAAATATAAAAGAGAAATCAAAAAGGCTAGAAAGTCAATGTGTGAAGATTGTGCTTTAAAAATATGTTCTTTTCTGATTAGATATCAGAAACTCTAGTATAAAAAAATATATACACAAAGAAATAATGAGCTCAGCTGTTTCAATGCCTCTAAGTAAAATATTTCAGAACACTATGATGACTTAATTTGTATTTTAGAAGGCAAGTATGTATTGCATTTAATTCACTGAGTGCCCATTTCTATTGCTTTTTTTTTTTTATAGGGAAAATAGTGATTCAGGGCTTCAGAGCAATAAGAATCCAGCAGAAGTCATGGAAGGAAGAAAAAAATGTAGTTTTAAAAAATCTATTTGCTCCCTCATTCAGTCACACATGATTTTTCTTTCTGTAAACAATGTATTAATATTCAGTTTTGACTAGTTTAAACCTATAAATCCTCTAAGTTTTACCATTTATTAGCAAGAAAACCAATTAAGGAATGTGATTTGGTGAAAAAAAATTGGAAAGGATTGGAAATTGTATATGAGAAGAAATTCAGAATTTTATATAATAATTATTTACATGGTTTAATATTAACAGTAACTATTTTTTCTTCAGATTTCTTGTTCACTGAAGAGCATCCAATGTAATGTCTCTTGCTATCTTCAAGGTGCCAAAGGCTAGAAGATTAGAGATAGGATCCTTTCCTTTGCAGATTGTTTATGCTTAAAGTGGACTGGTCCAGTTTCTGACTTCAGATATTTTTTGATTAAATAATGTAAGCCTATTATAGCAAGGATGTCATATCATACAGAATGGAGAACAAATTTCGTTACAAAACATTTTAGTTCCCTTGTGGCATTAACAGGTGTGAAGCCCAAATAGTATGAATAGGATACAAATTATAGCATGTAGTATCTTTTCAATCGTTCTGACACTGAATTTAAAACAGGAAACAATCTTTCCAAAATTTCATTCTATTTGACACCCTTTGTGTGAATCTTTGTGTTCAGATATCAGGTATCTTGGAACGTGCACTTCTGACTTTAACAAAGATAATAACTTTGATGTACAATGAACCATTCGATATGGAGCTGACATTTCACGAAGCAAACAACAATTCTGTTGATGTGCAAATCCCATTTTCCCTGATTTTTTTCTAAATTAAAGAAGCTTGATTTTTACACTTCAGTCTGAAACAAGCCAACGTTTCAGATTAACTTGAGTTGGATCAAAATTTGTGCTGAGATTTTGCACTACAAGCAGAAACAAATATTTCTAGTAACAACTAGGATGTCTTCCTAGTGATGGAGAAATTTAAAAAGGGATTTTTTTTTCCTTATCTATAAGGAAGCTGGAAGCTGGTGATGAAGAGAAAAGCCCACTTTTTTCTTTGTAAAGTAAATGCAGTGCTGTTCTTAGATATTTGACAGAAATTAGAAAATAATTAGCAAGATACATCACCCCTGCACATACCATCTCCTAAAGGAATAAAACGTATCTACTACTAAAATCTTGCATTTGTCTGTTTGACACATTCATCTGGATGAAACAGTGCATTATAAGGCAACAATGATTGAGCTTAGGTACTCAAAGAGGCTAATTTATAGAATGCTGGACCTATTATTCCTATGGCAATACAATTTGGGAAAGTTGTGGACATATCAGCTGTGATCACACAATTGTCATTTCCAACAAATGGCAATGGGAAACCTGGCAGGAAAGGTTACAAATTGCTAAGGCATCTCCCCCCTACTCGTAAATCCTCCCCAGCTCTTCTGTATTCATGCTGCAGCTATTTGAGCACATATCCTTCCAGACCCACACTTCAGATTCATATATCATTCATGGCCTATGTAGTACATCTTGTACACCTATCTCAACTTGCACTGCATCTCACATGACCTCCCCCATGCCCATGGCACCTCTTGCATGAGTCTAGCACCCTTCCCAATCCACATGACACTCCTGCACACCTTTCCAAACTCATGGAACACCTCTCTCTCATAAGTCCTTGCCTACCTGCATTTGACTTGCAACTTCCTGCTGGCTTCCCTGTTGATTTTCTCCCTGAAATCTTCCTGCAAGCAAAATAAAAGGAGAAGGAAGGGAGGGAGGGAGGGAGGGAGGGAAGGAAGGAAGGAAGGAAGGAAGGAAGGAAGGAAGGAAGGAAGGAAGGAAGGAAGGAAGGAAGGAAGGAAGGAAGGAAGGAAGGAAGGAAGGAAGGAGTTCAGTGGGGAAGCTGGCAGGAACACAGAAGTTGCTCCTGCTCCCACTGTTTTTTTGCCTGTACATGATCATTCCGTTTCTATGTTTAAGTAAGGAAATATATCTGAAACAATGACCCCAAAAGGCATGGATTGTCTAGTTTAAAATAAAAGAATCTCTGATCCTATAAGGAACAGTTAAATGGAAAATATATCACAATGGAAAAAATATATAAAACAGGACTTCATGTGCTAAAATGATTTTTTAGTGTATAAGTCCTCCTATATTCATCCTATACTCCCAGCAACAATTTCCCAAATAAAGACAAAACAGAATGACATTTGTTTTTATGCACATCAACCAAATCTCAACACAGAAATTTAAAAGATCTTGAGCGCAACAAAGCCTTAATTATTTGCATGTGTGCAATATTTAAACTAGGGGAAAAAGCAACTTTGAGATGAGCTACACTATAATTTTGAGCCTCCTGGGGCCAGCTGATAGATGGCCAATGATGTCATAATTATTATAGAGTAAGCTACAATAAACCAATACTTTTTCTTGCCTCTTTAGTACAGGTAAGCTAGCCTAATTATAAGTGCAGGTACACATATGTGTTTTCAGTTTATGGAACATTAAGGCCACAATAAAAGCATGAAACCCAACTTCATAGACATCTGATGCACCCTTGACCCATGTGATGGCTACCTTAAAGGCCATAAAGGGAATGCTAGTTTCCCCCAATCCTGTGGCACAATAAAGGCAGGCAGAGAATATTAAAATGATACTACTTTACCACAATTCCTTATGGTGGAAAAGTATGGTGGATTCTGAACATGGATCCTCTAATGCTTCAGAGAATGCTGCCTCACTTGCTATAATGGAAGCACCCCTCTGAATTATTCACTTGTCCTTATTATCTCTACCTTCCCCTGAAGCTCCAAAATATTTCCAGCTAGAACTGGTACAAACCTTACAATCCCATTTAAATGCATTGATTCTATGCTGCTGTTTTTATATAGCAATTTGGTCATAAATATTACTGAATTAAATGATGCTTCTGTCCCAGCATGGCTGCAAACAAGTGAAATGAACTCAAAAGAGCTTATTTTTCATCCAGAAATGTGCTGTATAAAACACATAAAAATGTTATAAATATTATTAATATTGTTTCAAATCCCAAAACTCAGCATTTTGTGTTTGACAAGATTTCCCTCAAGCACTGCAATTTCTGTTTATATTGAAAACCTGAAAAATAACAAAGTTCACAATTTAAATTAGATAATTTTTATTACAAAACTGAATTCTACTAGTAGAAATAATATCTATGTCTTCCTTAATAATGATATATTGGAAACAATAGTGCTGTGTGTAGCCAGGGCATCATCAACACTGCCTAGTTTAGCACTAGTTTAGATTTTCATTCAGACATCAGCTATGTTTACATAATATTTTTACACTTGATAAATTTATTTGAATGAAGAATTTCTTTTATCATTTTAATTTATTAAATGCATTCCTTTATTTTAAAATAATATTAAAATCTGAGACCAAAATAGTAGAAGTCTGTTGTGTTATTTTAAAGGATAGCTCAGCTTGTACTGCCTGGATTCTTAACAGAAAAGATAGAAGATGGAAAATAGAGAGATAAAAATAATGTTAGAAAGGAGAGGAGGGGAATAATCCTTGGGATCAGATCAATACAACATTTATATGTTGTAAAAAGTTAGACCAAAGGAACATTGGGGATGTTCTTTTTTAACTTTTTAATTTCACAGGAAGAGGAAGCTCAAGGCCAAGGCCCAAAAGAGGGTATAAATAACCTTCACTCTCCACTCCATGTGGTCAGCTACACCAAGACCATGTGCTTGATCTTTCCAATCCACCTCCATTTCCAGTGTCTTTCTGCCCACTTGGAACTGAACCAGATGGATATTTCTTTATACGACAAAAGTGCTTCAAACACAGTTACCATCCCACCAAAGTGGAACCTATTTATTTACTCACATCTGCATGCTTTTGAACTGCTAGATGGGCAGGAGCTGGGCAGGAATGGGAGCTTACCCCAATGACTGGCACTCAGGTCCTGAATCCAGGCTATTAGCTTTCCAACTGACAAGCTCAACATCTTTAACACACCACATGGATCTCGAATCTAAGCTTTCCAGCTGACAAGTTCAGCATCTTTAAACCATCACTTTGAGGAGTTAGATTTAACTACAAATGTACATTATTTTTAACCAAGTTACAGTGTTCTAAAATTTTTTTAAGCACTGACTTTTTAGGTAAGCAAATAGATATTCTTTCAGCACTAACAATTGTTCAATTTTGGATAAGTAGTCACTTGCATGAAATCATTTTGTTTTGCTTTGAATTGC
This sequence comes from Bungarus multicinctus, assembly GCA_023653725.1. Taxonomy (NCBI): domain Eukaryota; kingdom Metazoa; phylum Chordata; class Lepidosauria; order Squamata; family Elapidae; genus Bungarus; species Bungarus multicinctus. The sequence continues at coordinate 52,071,652 of CM042846.1, read as the reverse complement.
TATACCTACAGCTGGTATATTGGTTCCACACTTAACAACACATTTAAATGTTCACAGCTGTCAGTTTGACACTTTATATGAAAATTGAATTCATTGCAAAGAATAGCAGTGTTAAAAAGCACTGCAGCCTCAATGAAGCTGGATGCTTGGAATGGATGACTGTGTATATGATGTATAGCATGATTTCTCTTTTTCCCACTTCAAAAAGAGTATTGTTTTGAAACCCTGCCAAGAAAATAATAATTATTAAATGTTCACTTTTTTGAACTGAACGGGCTTAGTTAGGTGTGATCCTCAGATTATTTTTTTAGCTCAATAATTTAACAGAACTGATGTTTTTAAATGAATAACCCCCCATTGGCTGTCAGCTTATGTTTATTATGTCAAGGCACCTATTAAACTTTCAAGCCTTTTAGGTGACATAGTAAATACCAGCTGTCGCCAGAAAAACCAATAAGAAGAAGTTATTCCCACAGACATTACAATGTATCAACATAATTAGTCATTTTCAGGCTGTTTTACTTGCTTCTTAACAACTACAAGAACAATGCTCCTGGAACAACAGCACTGTGCATTTCTATTTTAAAATGTAGACTTATGATCAATAATCGTGACTTTTCCCCCTGTGTAAAATAGAACAGCACTGAAAAACAGGAAATGTAGACTCGGGTTACTTATGATTTTATATAATGACAATCATCACCTGCCATGTTTCATTTTCGAAGCCCAATTTACCTGCAGGTATAAACATCTGCATGAATGCTAATCACCATATGTTTGAAATTTCCAAAAGTAATCCTGAAATTGTGGATGCAAGGTTAGTCTTTCATTCTTTTTCCCTCTTCCCCACCCCTTTCTGAATGTTTTATATAGAGATGAGCAAAATTTTACTCAGTTCCCTTTTTAATCAGACTTACCCAATTTTCACTTCTGAAAACTATGTGCAAAGTAGAATATAGTTATACACCGATATCCATGTTTTTCTGAAGTTTGAAGTTCCATTTACGTATACATTACTAAAATTCTTCTATCTATTTGCAATCTTCAATTGGATAAAATTGGAAGGTATAAGGTAACCATTATTGAACCAAAGTAACTTGAATAGGTTAGTTTACAGAAGGCGGTGAATTATGTTTCCCATTGGAATGAAATTTGGCAAAAAGAGTCTCCTTCTGCACTGCTACTGTTCAGTGTTACCACCATGCTGCCAGCCAATCATGATCATGTGATCATTATTTTCAGTGTTCCTTCACAGCTTCCAACAATTTGATGGACAAACTGAAAGGAACTGATATGATTGCCAATGCTCCATGCCACCTGCCCAATAGCGAAGTCTGTACTTGTGGGAAGCTTGTAGGGGAGAGGAATCAATGGAGAGCCTGTAATGAGTTTTCTCCTCCAACCAGTCACCCTTCAACAGGATGGAAGGGAGGGAAGGAAAGAGAAGAAGGAAGGGAGGGAGGAAGGTTTTCAATGCTCCCTGACATATCTCACAAGCAAAGTCAGTGGGAAGCTGATAGGAAGTCTTGCTCCTAAAGGTTATCTGCCCACCCGTGGTTATTTCATTTTTCTGTTTAGGTAAATAAATATTTCTGAAATGATGACTCCCTTGGTCAAGGGTTATCTGGCAATTAAAAAATATTTTTATTTATTTATCAAATTTATTTGTTGACCATCTTGCTATTCAAGACAGCTCTGTACACATGCAAAATATACACATCAGGAAAATATTCCCATAAAACAAAATTAAGAAACTTATATAGCTGTCTAGCCCATTATCTCTAATCAAAGCAGTAAATTTTTACTATCTCTGCTAATTCCATCAATTGAAAAATCTATTCTTCAACAATTAGCATCTCTTTTTTCCCCCCAGTGTTTGGCAAGTATGATCTTCGGAGCAGTCACCATGTGAAGGAATAGCATCAATTGTTTTTCAATTGACTTGTCCATCATACCTAAAAGAAAAGCTTCAGGTTTCATTAATATTTGTATCTTATATGTTTTTGCATTGTCATTGTTATGTTTATCCAGTATGTTTTCACATATTTACAAGTCACCACATATGATAAAATGAACCTGGATTTTGCCTACATTTCCAGCACTTATTAGATATCCCTTTATACATTTTCTCTAGTCAAGTACCAATGATATATCATTTTAAAAAGTTTTCCTTCTAGGCAGCTATATAAGAGACTGGAAACCATTTGTGGGCTTTCTACATGCTAAATATAACAACAGATGGTTAACAGAAGGATTTGAAGTGTAATGTTTAGCTCAACCTGTTGGCAGTTTTTTATACAAACAAATAAACAAACAAAACATGTGTGTATGGATGTATGGGGGTGTGTTATGTATGTATTTGTAAAAGGGGAGGAGAATTTATTGTTTTTCTTTTCTTTCAGCACCCAGCCAGGGTGGATCCTATATATTAAATATATTAAATTGCTATCTGACCACTTTTTCTTCCTTTTTTGTACACTATTTTTCTTTTGTTGTTGTTGTTGTTGTTAGGGTTGAATGTATGTTTTTCTTTGCTTCATTTTTTTTGTTTTACTATTTTGTATTTAATTTTCTATGATAAAACAATAAATTTAAGGAAGATTGTGTTGTGTATGAACTGAGTCTTCACTCAGGTCCGTGCTTCAAGCGGGAAGCACGGACCTCTCCCATTGGCTGAGCCGTTTGACAGCCGGCTATAAAAGGCGGCTGTCAAACGGCATCAGCTGTTGCCGCTCCAGCTGGCTGCCGTGTTAGCGCGGCAGTAGCGGTAACCCTCTTTACTTGTAATAAAGAGTTAAGCTTTTAGCCTTGACCTGGTCTCTGCCTGAGTTATTCCGTCGCTCCACAACACTGGCGACGAGGACGGGATACAAATAAAGGCAAGCCAGGCAAGGGAGAGAATTAAAGGAGCGAAATCACTACCTAGAGCTGAAATCGCTACAGAGTTGCAGACTCTAACCGCGAAGTGCCGTCTCTAACTTGCCTGAGGAGAAACTTCACAGCTGACAGAAGATGACTGCGAATCCGGCATTCCTGCCCTTCAGACCGGCTGCTGAGACGTGGGAGTCATACAAGAACCGGTTTGACTGTTTTCTTGATGCTTTAGACCTGTCAGAAATTTCTGAACATAGGAAGAAGTCTTACTTCCTAAGTTTTTGCGGAGCCACGGTTTTTGACACCGCATCAGCTTTACTGGCCCCTAGATCTATAAAGACTATTCCCTGGGAGGAACTGCAGGAAATTCTTTCAAATCACTACTCCCCAAAGCCTTCCAGGATTGCTAGGCGCCATGCTTTCAGAAGGCGCATCCAAACAGAGGGGGAAACAATTAATGATTATATGGCAGCACTGAGAACAACTGCCCTGCATTGTGGGTTCAGAGATTACCTGGACGATATGCTGCTCGATCAGCTAATTTGTGGCGTTAGAGACCCCAAGTTACAAAGACGCTTATTAGCCAAAGGGGATCTAACTCTTAAGCAAGCCTTAGAGGAATCCCAGGCTGCTGAGCTGTCAGCACTCTCAGCAGCTGAAATTCAGGGAAAACCCAGCAGGCTAGAAAATCCTACAGTATATTTTGAGGAAGCCTCCTCAGAAACTGGCCCAAAAGAGGCTACTGAGGTAAACCGCCTCAGACAGCCCAATGCAAATCAAAAAGAGTTCAGGCAAGGTATAAGTCAAACCCCACAGTTACAAACAGTATGCTTAAGCTGTGGGGGAAATCACCTCAGAGCATCCTGCAGATTCAGGAATGCCATATGTTTAAGGTGTCAAAAGAAAGGCCATCTGGCAAAAATTTGTCAGTCAGGAAAAACCTTCAGCCAGCCACAAAGACCACAGAAGCTCATTCAATATCCCAGGCAAATTGAGGACTCTTTCACTTGCTATAAGTTTAAAATTCAAAAAATTAATAAATCTAACAAAATTAGTGTCACTGTTTCTATAGAAGGTAGACCCTGCAAGATGGAGGTTGACACCGGCTCTGCATTGTCCATCATCTCATGGGACACCTTAAAGAAGCTACTCCCCAGAATGTCAAGACAGAAAATTCCAGCCTGCAACCTAACACTTCGGGACTACCAAGGCAGAACCATCCCTGTCATCGGAAAAGGCAAGTTCCTAGTCCATTTTCAAGGGTTTAAGGGTCACTTGCCTCTAGTGATAGTGGATGGTGTCCTCCCAAGCCTATTGGGACTAGATTGGTTCCCAGCCCTGGGTCTCCACATAGGGGGAATCCACGCCATTAACAATTCAGAAGTTGACTCCCTGTTCAGGGACTATGCAGACGTATTCAGTGAGGGCCTAGGCTGCTACGTGGGAACCCCAATATCTTTCAGGGTAGACTCCCAGGCAGTTCCAATTCGTTTGAAGCCCCGCAGAGTTCCTTTTGCAATTCGTCCTCAACTAGACAAGGAACTTGACAAATTAATCAAACAGGGCATACTGCAACCAACTGACTTTTCAAAGTGGGAGACCCCCATAGTAACTCCTTTAAAAAAGGATGGACACTTGAGGATCTGCTCCGACTACAAGTCATCAATAAACAGATATTTACAAGTTAGTGCGTACCCAGTCCCTGTGGTACAACATTTACTCCATTCCCTTGAGCCTGGGTCCATTTTTGCAAAGTTGGACATGTCCCAGGCGTATCAGCAGTTTCCTGTTGACGATGAAACTGCTGAACTGCAAACAATAGTAACCCACAGAGGGGCTTTCAAATGCACACGTCTACAATTCGGAGTTAGTGTGGCCCCTGGAATTTTCCAATCCCTTATGGAACGAATACTGCAAGGGTTACCAGGCGTTGTGCCTTACTTTGATGATATTCTGGTATCTGCCACCAACCAACAGCAATTACTACAAAGGGTCAGAAGTGTACTTGACCGTTTCAGACAATCTGGTCTCAAGCTAAAAAGGGAAAAATGCACCATAGCCACTCCACAAGTGGAATTCTTAGGGTACAAAATTGATGCAAAGGGTATTCACCCAACTGAATCAAAAGTTAAGGCCATTCACGATGCGCCTACTCCTACAAACAAAACTGAGCTTCAAGCTTTCCTGGGCCTCTTGAATTTCTATGCATCGTTCCTGCCCCATAAAGCTTCGGTTGCTGAGCCACTTCATAGACTTTTAGACAAGCATTCGCCATGGCACTGGGGACCAAGGGAAACTATTGCTTTCAAACAAGTCAAGTCATTGTTAACTTCAAAGGCCGTCTTAATCCAATTCAATAAAGACTTACCACTCATTCTAGCAGCCGATGCTTCTCCATTCGGAATCGGGGCTGTCCTGAGCCACAGACTGCCCAATGGTGCAGAAGCACCTATAGCTTTCTTTTCAAGGACACTATCTTCCACTGAACGCAACTACAGCCAGATTGACAAGGAGGCCTTGGCTGCAGTGGCTTCAGTGAAGAAGTTCCATGAATTCCTCTATGGGCACCATTTCGAACTGATAACTGATCACAAGCCACTCCTAGGCATTTTATCCGGCTCTAAACAGACTCCCCAGATTTTGTCCCCAAGGATGACCAGATGGACGGTTTTCCTGGCTGCGTATTCCTACACTCTAATCCATCGATCCGGGAAAAGCCTTTCCCATGCTGATGCACTCAGCCGCTGTCCCCTGCCAATGCCAGTCGTGGACCCAGCACCTGCAACCACAGTCTTTCTTATCGACGATCTCAAGCTTCCAGTCACTGCTGCTGACATCGCTGCCCATTCGGCCAAGGACCAGGTAATATCCCAAGTCCTGGACTGGGTAGGGAGGGGGTGGCCTACGGCCCCTTATCCTTCAGACTTCCTACCCTACAAATTACTCCAGCAGGAACTTTCCTCCTTGCAAGGCTGTTTGCTATGGGGAACCAGAGTAGTCATTCCCCACAAATTACAAACCTCAATACTGAAGGTTTTGCATGAGGGCCACCCAGGGATTGTGAGAATGAAGGCCCTCGCCCGCAGCTACGTATGGTGGCCAGGCATGGATGCCCAAATCTCTAATTGGGTAAATTCTTGCCAGGCATGCCAGGCCTCCAGGGCATTACCACCAGTAACCACCCCTAGGACCTGGGAGGAAGCAAGTAACCCCTGGTCCAGGATACACATAGACTTAGCAGGCCCTTTCCATGGGCGCACTTTCCTGGTGGTAGTAGATTCGTATTCAAAATGGGTGGAATTAACTTTAATGCACTCCACCACTACAGAGGCAGTCAGCAAAGCACTGACTAGGTTATTCGCCACACATGGCCTTCCTGATTCTATCGTGTCTGACAATGGCCCCCAATTCACCTCCTGTGAGTTTGAAATGTTTTTAGCAAGTTTGGGCATCAGGCACATACTAGTAGCCCCTTTCCATCCTGCCAGCAACGGGCTGGCTGAGAGGGCAGTTAGATCTGCTAAGGAGGTGTTACAAAAATTGGGTCCCTCTAACTGGCATGACAGGCTGGCCCAATACTTATTGAGCCAACACACTACACCCTGTGCCTCTACTAACAAGTCACCAGCCGAAATATTAATGGGACACCGGCTGAGGACCACCTTGGATAGGCTGCACCCAAATTATGCCCCTTTGCTTCCCCTTGGGTCAAACAGCCAAGACAGGGGGTTCCTGGTTAATGACAAGGTATTTGTCAGAAATTTCACTGGGCAACACTCTGGTTACCAGGGCTTGTGATAGCAGTAACTGGTCCCAAGTCTTACAGAGTCCAGTTAGCTGATGGGCGGACCTGGCGGCGTCACGTGGACCACCTGAGGAAGCGTTGGAGCTCTGCACCCAGAGGTCATCTAGACGGACCCCATGCAGAAGCAACCACACCATTCGACGAAACCAGTTGCCAACCCACCGGGGACGACTACCTACCAGATGTGGAAGCTGACCAAGGTGCAGACCTGACTCCAGACAGTCCAGCAGCCCCTCCATCGCCTGGAAACACGCAGAGAGCTCCAGACAACAACCCAGCGCCATCTTTGACGGAGCCTAGAAGATCCGGACGAATTCGCAGGCGTCCGACGTATCTGAAGGACTATGCATGCTCCTCACTGGGAGGGAGGAGTGTTGTGTATGGACTGAGTCTTCACTCAGGTCCGTGCTTCAAGCGGGAAGCACGGACCTCTCCCATTGGCTGAGCCGTTTGACAGCCGGCTATAAAAGGCGGCTGTCAAACGGCATCAGCTGTTGCCGCTCCAGCTGGCTGCCGTGTTAGCGCGGCAGTAGCGGTAACCCTCTTTACTTGTAATAAAGAGTTAAGCTTTTAGCCTTGACCTGGTCTCTGCCTGAGTTATTCCGTCGCTCCACAACAGATTGTATGTACACAAAAATGTATATGAGTAGAATTCTACCCAAACAAATGTGTACTCATGCTGAGTTTTTGTTTTTAAATTTCAACCAAGATACACTGGGAAAATGACTGGAGAATATATATCTCTCCCTCCCTCTCCCTCCCCCACTCATGTGTGGTGTGTTTGTGTGTGTGTGTAAGAGAAAAAGGAATGGAGAGGAAAGGAAAGAGAGATAAGATAATTCTGTGTATACATTTCCATAATGTATATACAATTATGAATCATATTGATGTAGAATTCATAGAATAATATAAAAAGTGGAAAATAACTTTCATATTTCTGCTTCCAGCTATGTAAAACTATGCAGTGTTGTAAAACCGACAGTGCAGCATGCTGATTATGAAACTTCTATTATTAGAGCTTATTTTTCATGGAAATAGTAGGAGAACATTTTCTTATAAATTCTATCTATAACCCAGCAACAACAATAACAAAAACTACACTTTGTTCACCTATATGAATATAGAAATAGGATCAGTACTAACCTATCTCATGAATATCAATTGTCTCATGAATATTCTTTTTCAGATTAAACATACTGCTATCTTTCTCAGTAATAATTGCAAATATAAAAATCATTGGTCACTTTGACAGTGAGCTCTACAAAAATTTCAGCTATCAAAGTATTATCATACCCACTTTCAGCTAAATTTGATCTATACAATAGTCTCAGTATTAATATATTATTAATATAGGCACTGGAGGAAGGCGTCTAAAAAAATACACTGGCTGAGCATTTTCATGATCCACCAACAGACGAGCTACCTATTTCTTTACTGTTGCTGTGCTTCAGTAGGAGAAAACAAGATGTAACCTGGGCAAATTCTCAGTTCCTACAGTAAATTTTGTGTGTGTGTGTGTGTCTGTTTCAGAGAACCAGAGAGAAAATATGAACTGGAAACATTTTATACTTTTAACAGTTCAACCAGTATTACAAGAGCAACTAACTACCAAAGGGAAATTCCACAGAATATAGTAAGGATTATGACAAGGAATATACTGCATGAATGAAGCCCATAAGGATATTTTTCATTATCACAGCAGAATGGCTATGTATGGCAGCCTTCATCAGTTGGGTGTGAAACTTCCTCCTTACTTGGAAAAAAATCAAGGATGTATTTTTTACAGGGAAAAAAAATCACAGGTTGAAGAATCTGGAAAATAAGGTATTGTGTACTCACATCAAACTTGGCACCAGAATCTGAACCTGAAGATGTTTACACAAAAACAATCTGATCTTTGTCTGTATTCAAGACTCCAGGATGACAGATGGATATTTATTCTGACTTATATAAATGATTGGACTATGTAAAAATAAGTTTGCAGTTTGAATGAGGAGAAAGTAAATATAACGAGGCTTCAGCTACTATTTATAGTTAAAAAAAAGAGAGAGAGAAGTTATAAAAGCAGTCTTTTCAGTTAGAAGCCAATGATAAAACGTGTTCTGGAATATCTAGAATTAATCAAAGGCAAGAAAGTTAGTCCATCAAAATATCCTAAGTAGGTGAAAGTAATGAATCTTTACCTGATAACAGTGAAAAGCAATTGGATGCAGTAATGATGACAATGGACTTAACCTCACTGCCTCTTTGCCCTAAACTGCATCTAAAATATCACTCTTGAGACAAACATTTATCATATATAGGTATTATTATATTTCCATGTTCCAGATAGAAATAATTTACATTACTATGCATCAATGCCTTGTCATCAAAAGGTGATAATGGAAAATACAGAATAACAGAATTGGAAGAGACCTTGAAAATCTTCTAGTGCAATCCCCTGCTCAGGCAGGAAACAATACCATACCATACCATACCCACCACACCCACTCAAGCCCATGGCACACCACCACACCCATGCCACGCCATGCCACGCCATATCGCCCCACCTCATACTATACCATACCACACCATATCATATTATGGAATTCATTTTCAATACTGATTTTGTATCTGCTCAAAAATTGATGCTGAGTCTGTAATTAATGTGATAATATATCTCATCTAATATCTCATACCTCATAATACCATATTCCTGCAAATTCTCAAAACAGTTATGGATCATCTATTTATATATCAATCCATGAAAATCTCCAGCAATGTCCCCAAATTTCTATCTGTTACTATCATTGGAAGCCACTTAATTAATTTCTCAATGATTTAAATTTTGTAGCTTTGTTTACAAAGCTGTGCAATTTTACCTTCATTTTTGTCTATTGAACCCTTTATATGGCATTGTGTTTTACCCTGTACATCCACAGTGCCCCACTGCCAGATATTGAATCTGGCAGAAATATATATATATATATATATATATATATATATATATATATATTAATAAAAATTTATTAAGTTTAAGCAAAAAATAAAATATAAGAAAACTAGAGAAATAGAAAAGAGGAAGTCAGGAAAAAAACAAGGTTAGGAGTGTAAAAAAGGAAAAAGGATAAAATAAAAGGAGTAACTTCAAACTTTCTTTGTACACATACAAATATAAAATGTAGTAACCTTTTATTCTAAGATTAACAATAGTAGACAGTATTTCTATAAGAGTCTGACAGTTATATCTGCTTTTGTTGTATTTGCTGTTGCTAGGTATGATGTTCATGAAGTTTAAAAGTTTATATGTAATTTTTCTGATTTTTGACCATGTGTCAAATAAATAAGCGTAGGATTTACATGAGAAATTTCAACTTATTATTTTTTACTTCATAAAAACAGCATATTTTACAGAAAAACATAAAAATGACCCCTTCTATCCATAATCCCATATGCTAATCTAAAATATAGACACAGAAAAAAAAGATATTACTATTACTGTTAATTTGTGTCATCACAGGAAATATTTGAAATTTGTTTAGAAAATCAATCTGTTTTCTCATATAAGGATATATCTAGATTTATCCAGGCAACAGCATGCAAAATGGGTTTTTTGGTGTGGCAGTTTCAGTCTCGGTCTTTTAATTTCAGGTTTAATATTTCATGTATATTTATGTTTGTAATAGAATAATCATTTAAAAATGATTCCCTTGAAAAATAAATTATTTTGTTGCTTACTTTGTCAGCTTTTGTCAGCTGTTTTTTCTTTCGATTTTATGTTCTATTTACTTTTTGATTCAAAGCTCTGGGCTTCTAAACTCATTCACTTCTTAGTTTCTGATCTACTTTCCATGCTCTTAAAAATCTTGTTTGTGGATTTTTTAAAATGTATTTCTGAGCCAATATTTTCAAATGCCCGAAAGAACTAAAACAAAAGAAGTTATCTGTAGCTTTTTAATAAGGACTCAAATGGTAGATGCCTTTAAGGATTAGCCCAGTTCCATTTTTTCTCCTTTATCTCTAAAAATAATTCCCAGTTATGAACAGTTATGAACAAAAGCCAGCCCTTCTTATGATTTTTATTCCCTGCAGTGACTTATCATGTTATAAACCAACTTGCACTATCAAGTCAGATAACATAATCTCGTCACTTATTAATAAGAGCAAGAAGCAGAACCTCCTTGACTTATACTGGAAGTAATATGAACAGTTATGGGTAGAATCAGGTATTGTTCATTCTAGGTCATTCCAATAGAGATTTTAATTATTCGTGTCACCACAGGATAATGATTTCATTATTCTGCACAATCTATTCTTTGGACAATAACAGACTATAAGATAGGTAATGCAACTTTATAAACAGAGTAATAATTCAAAGAGGTCTGGCACACTCCCAAAATGAAGATGATGAGACTGAGAAAAGTAGAAATATTTATAGAATTAATCTTTTGAAGCAGAAAAGATCAAAGTTGAGAAGTTCCCTCTCTTTCTATCTATATGTTTTTAGTATATGTCTGATTTGGTACAGTAACGAAATGGGACAGGTACAGACTTCAAAGGATAGTTAGGATTGCAAAAAAACAACAACAATTGCAATCAGACTGCCTTCAATTTAAGTCTATATACTGCACAAGCCAGAAAGTGAGCTGAGAAAATATCTACAGACCCTTCACATCCGCTTAGGATACTGCAACAAGGTATTGCATACCAAAACCACTAGACACAGAGACAGTTTTCCTTTCTCATACCATCACTCTGCTGAACATCTAATTTTAACACTACTGTCTTATTGAAATGTCTTTGAATATTAGTAGCTTGGGTTGGTGGTTATGTTGTTGGTCTGAGATCTATGCTTGGCAATTTAGTTGCAAACATTTCAATCCCATTCGAGGAGACATCTTCAGTGCACTTTGAATTGTGCTTGTCTGGGGCTGCACTGGCCTTTAAATACCTTTCTGAGTCCTGGTTTGATTTTAGATTGTGGGATTGGCTGGCTGTAATGCTGAGTCATAGTCCTTGGTTTTAATCAACCCAAAATCAGACCATAACATCATCAAAAGACATCTGAATAGCACTAATTTATATCATACAAATGGTACTTAAAAGGACTATGACTCAGCAACTACAGCCAGACAAGCACATTGATGATGGGAACGAATGGGAAGGAAATGTTTGCAACCAGATTGCCAAACTTGGAGCTCAAACCAACAATGTAAGTCCTGTCTTATGTCTATGAATATTTAGCCATGTAGTTTGGCTGTAGCATTATTGTTATCCTTCTCATCTTCTCTACTATCCATTGTTTCATTATGATTATGATTATGTTGTTTTGCATGTTTTGCACTGAGTTTCTTCTCCGGAGACAAATTCCTTTGTGTCTAATCACAAGACCAAATAAAGTTTTAGTCTAAATAAAAATGAGAGACAGGATGGGAAGGACAAAAAAAAAATTACATTACAAAAAAGTGAAAAAAACTGAGAAATTTAGCCAATTAATCAATAACATATGAAAACCTTAAAATACAATTTTCATTTAACTGAGCAACAATATGTTGGTGAACATATGTAGTGAACAGAATTTCTAAAATGATGCCTTTTGAGATTCACACAGCATTAAAAGTTATATTGCATTGAAATCTAATCAATTATTCAAATAGTTACAACTGATATAATTAATCATCTATGCATATAATGGAATTATAGCCCTAATGAAAAAGGAAACATTAATGAGGCATGAGTACCATCTTTGCACAAATTTAATTTGGGATCTGATTACTAAACCATATTGAAAACAAGTCCTAAGGATTAATTGAGTATTGATCTCTTAATACAAAAGACCATGTTTCAGTGTTGGTAGACAGGGAAGTAGATGCATTCTTGAAGTTAAGCATGATCCATGAGATAAGTAGCCAAGTCTGATCCTGTTGTTTAGCTCAATGTAACATTTAATAATGCTTTAAAAATAATATCCAGTTAGCCAGCCAACAGCAAATTCTCAACTATTTTCCTCCTTGTCACTTTTTAAAAACCAGCAGCAACCTTTTTTAAAAACAGATCAGGATGATATGATGCGCACAGGTTACGTGCAATTCAATAGCTCCTGCAGTATGCATGTCCTTTAAGAAGCATTATTATAGAAGTACAGTGTTTTTCTTTCAAAGCAATCAAGGGTACTTTCTGAAAATTAACTCATAACTTGCCATTCAAAAACATGCTTAACCCTTCATACTTCCAAAGTTAAATTTCCACCCTACCTCTGTAACTGATAGGAAAATAAAATGTTTCCCTATAGCTCTATCTAAATAATCCTTTAGATATGAGGTTAAGGAAAAAAGTTGTAGTTTTCAGAACAATGTAAAATACCAACATCACATTCTTCACAGAAAAGAAATATTACCCTCACAATGCTGAAAGTATGATGATATCATCTTTTTATATCATTTTTTTTGTAACGAAGAAATCAATTAAAAAAAAAGATTATATGCTAGCAGAAATTATTTCTTACAGGCCTAGTATTCAACAGTACCCATGGCTGAGATGTGCAGATGTGAATATAGGCTAGTTTCTTCCTATTTACTGATATTTCTTGGAGTATACTTTATAATTCTTCACTGTTAATTTAAATACATTTGAAAGCTAGAATATACCTGATATTTGATTCTTTCAAAACATGCTACGTCATTTAACTAGAGTGACAAAGTGAAGAAAAGCACAGAAAAATCTGATTTGTAAAACATTCCTTCCTGAAAGACAATCTAATGGGTTACAAATTCAATAGCCAAAATCCCTTTCAAAGTGTTTTCAAGAATAACACATTGATATCATGATCAAATTTTCTCATTTTGTACAGGAAACAGGAATTCTTTCCCCAAATTAGGAACGAAATTCTTGGACAGTTCTGGAATTGGAGTTGTCTTGGAAGTACAAAATAGCCAGATATTGAAAAGGCAAACAAACAAACAAATAGTTTGTTACAGGACACTGACTTGTTTCTTTTCTGTGATGATTATTCAATTATTTTATTGAAATACATTATGGTAAGCCTCCAACAAAGTTTTACTACATTATCATACCTCTTTTTACTGGAGAACTGCAAGGTGGAGAATATGAACTGCACAGCGTCATCTTGAACCATGAGATGGGTGACAAATAAATTTGATAAAATAAATAAGTAAATTGAAATTTTTCTTCTTCAGAGATCCCCTTATTAATTTCTTTGCTAATATTGTCAGCCTATATAATGAAGATCCCATTTTGAATCTATTGTTTCAATAAACACGAGCTTCAATAAATGTCATATTTAATCCTATTTTTCAGTACTATTTTTTTTAATAGAGAATTGATGTGTGAGTTCTTTCTGAGTAATAGGCAGAATATAATAATGGATAGACAGATTAATATCCTAAAATAAAGTCCTATACATTTTGGAATATTCATTTTGTAGAACTTAGTAGACTGCTTACTAAAATTAGAGTTTTCTTGCAGTTTGTCTACAAATATTTTCTACAATTTTCATAATCAGTATAACAGGATTTACTGCACAATACAGGATACACCAAAATATTTTAAGAATGAAAATACTGTTTTTAAGTCACAATTGTCATTTTTCTCATTGCAACACACTACCCGCGATTTTCACACTTAATTCTTTTCTTCATAACAACATCCTTCACTGAAATCAGCAGACAATAAAGAAGTGGGAAAGCATTTTTTAAAACTTATATTACTCTCTAAATATTTCCTTTGTAAACATAGATTAAGAAATACGAGCATTTTTAAAAAGTGAGAAAACAAAACAGAAAATTATTGGTATTCAATTTTTCCCATCTTCAATGTTTTGTTTTTAAAAGGTGGAGTCAGAAAACCCAATGGTTACTCAAAAATCTTTGCTGTGAACTAATTTTTTCCAGAATAAAATATAAAATATAAAAATCATATTATTGAGTTACATTCTTCTCTAATATTGGCCATTATTTGGAATACTCTGCCACTCTGGAATACTCTGCCACCGGAGCTCCCTACCGGCATGGACCTGAGGGCCTTCAGGCACGCGTTGAAGACCTGGCTCTTTGAGCAGACCGGCCTGGGCTAAGATAATGGTTTTAATTTGGTCTCCATAGCATTTAATTTTAAATTGGGGTTTTAAGGGGGGGGGGGTCTTTTTAGTCTCATTTATCAGCCGATTAATTTAATACTTTTTTAATTTTTGTATATTTGTGGGTTTTAGATGGGCTGTACACCGCCCTGAGTCCCCTGGGAGAAGGGCGGTATATAAATTTAAATAATAAATAAATAAATAAATTATTTGTGTTATTGGAAAAACCATAGAAAAGTCTAATATATTCTCAAACACTTTCTATTCTCAGTAAAAGAACAGACAAGGACACCTCAGAAATCCCTGAATAGCTATTTTCTTTTCATCTATTCAGACTCATTTTCATACTTTACTTCCAATGATTCATAGTAGAATGGAGGATATTATACCTGTCCTATATGATTAAATGAGATTAAATCAGCCTGAACAAGTCCTTATTATGGTCCTTAAAGCTAGAAAATGGACTCATTTGTCTTAGAAATAATAATGTTAAGTTCAAGTAGTGGTACCAAAGAATGATTTGGCACAGCTTATGTTGATGCCTAAATGTGTTAACTGTGCCTGTTACTATGTAAAGATTTGACCATAGTTATATATCTTAGTTACAATACAGCCCAACTTTTTAATGCTATTTAAAAAAACCACTGACATATTTTAAATTTATATTAGGTTTTTTAATAGGTTCTTTTTTTAGCCCAATTACATTGACCAAGACTTGCACAGGACCCTAGACATATGTTTTCTTTATATCTACCTATAAGTAGATATAAACATCATGGAAATGTTTAATTAGTAAGAATAAACATGTAAAAGTGATTGAGTGCTTCCTATAGTCTATATTTCTATGTATAACATAGTGTAACAGCACTAATCAATGGTAAGGGTGCTTTTGTCAATTGCCACGAATATCGCTTCAGAGGGATCCCCTTATTGACCATCTTGGATCATCTCGGAACAACAGTCCATTCTTCTTCCGTTTCATCCTTGTCTTCTTCCTTGTCACTAGCCTCAGCATCGATGGCTTGCGAAGACGGAATCTCTGGTTGAGAAGAACTAGTTGATGGCACATCCGCCTGAGATTCTTGATCATCAGACTGCATGGCATGAGTAACATCATTTTGAGGAAAATAAACATCAGAATCATTGGAGTGAATCCTGGACCAGTCAGCATCTTCCTCAAAATTAAATGATTGAGAAACCACTATTACATGTCTGGAGTCAAAGAACTTGCTGCATTTGGAATTGTCATCAATTCCAAATTCAATCATGAATCTCAGTCTTTTTGCTTGCTGGACCTCCTTTCTTCCTTTGAGCTAAAGGAATATTCACCATAGTGTATGAACCAAAAATATGGATATTTTTCAGATCAGGTTTATATCCATACAACATGAAGAAAGGCATCTGATTTATTACACTGCTCCAGATACGGTTAATGATGTAGTTTGCATATTTAATTGCTTCACCGCAGTATGGGAGACTAAGATTAGCGTCTTCTAGGAGACAACGCATCATGGTTTGCATTTTTGTGTTCCGCCACTCCATTTTCCACAGGAACATAAAGAGCTGAGATCTGGTGCAGAATTCCATTCTTATGCATCCAGTCCTGAAAACGCTGGGACATGAATTCAGCAACATGATCACTTTGAATTCTAGCGATATGAACACCATATTGAACGTTGACATAGGTTGCAAAGTCTTTAAAGATCTGAAAGGTCTCTGATTTTTCCTTCATAGGAAATACAAATCCATATCTAGAATAATTATCAACAATTGTTAAGAAATATTTTCTACCACCAAATGTGTAGTAGGCAAATGGACCTACTTATGTCAGTATGTACCAAATCAAAAATGTGTGTTGACAGGCATGTAGCGCGTTTTGGAATGGCTGCTGCCTTAGATTTAGCTTTCTTGCAGACAGCACAATCCAAGAACACCTTACACCCCTTCAAATCCAAACCTTTTACAAATTCTGGCATCTTGCTAAGAACATGATAACTGGCATGCCCCAATCTTCTATGCCACTTATGGATACACCTGGAATGCAAAAGTTTACCTCTTAGTGAATTCTCAACATTCTTATTAGGAACCTTAGGCTTTCTTTGAGCAACCTGTTTCTGACTCCCTCTCTCTCTCAAAGGTTTTAGGAACTTTTGGGGTAGCAACAGGATCTCTCTCTGGAACATCTCTCTCTGGACCTGTGCTCCCTCTTATTGGAAAAGATATACTTGCCTGTGCTTGCGAGGTAGACTTCGGCTTTAGGTAATAAACACCACCAATTAATATGGTTTTAGCAACAACATTACCTTCTTTCACCACATAACTTGTTTTTTCAAAATGGTGAACCTGGTACTTGGATACTCTCGACAAATTACTCTGACTAAGCAAATTACTGGTTGCTGTTGGTATATAATAAACATCAGGAATAAATGCATCTAGCTCTTCAATGTAAACAGTTCCTTTTCCTTTGACCTGAACAGTATTATTGGAAAAAGTGTACAATTCACACATATCAGGTTCAGGCTTGTGCATCTCTGTGAAAAGATCTTTTCTGTAGGTAACATGCACTGCTGCTCCACTGTCCAAAGTCCAGAAATGTCTTCTGTCATAATCCGGATGAGATTGTGGATCATTGGTTAATGCCAATGTGATGTGTGGAGCTTGTAGATCACACCTGGAACCACAATGACCTTGTCTTTCGCTTCTGCCCTTGTTTCTGGAATCTGTTCCTCTGGGCTGGTACGTGACAGGTGCTGGAGATCGTTGGGGACAATCATGGATATGTCCCAGACGACCACAGATGTAACATCTTGGCATCCTTGGAACGAAGGCCCTTCCTCAGAAGTTACACCTTATTGGAGCTCTGGATGCAGGTGGTCCTCTCAAATGTGGCATGGCTTGCATGATTGCTTCTTCTTTGGTTAAAATTCTGCATACATGATTAACTATGCGCTGAACAATAGGCACTTGATTAATCTTTGAAATGGGCATCTTTATATTCATGATTCAATGAGTTAATAATAACACTGATCACTTGAAAATATTCCACAGCATAACCATGTTCAGCAAGTTCTTTTCTCTTTCCTTTTAGTTTAGACAAATGTTCTCCAAAGATTTCAATTTCAAACCATGAAAGTGTTCATGTATTGTATGCAAGTCACTAGCAGATGATGCTACAACATTAGAAATCGCAGAAGCTCTTGCTGTTTCAGCTGACTCAGCATCACGAGACATATCATGAGACAGCTGTGATGTAGGCATAGCTCTCTGCTCTGATTAGTCTGACACCACGCTCATGTGACCAATTTGTGGGTGGTCCCTTGGCTTCAATGAAGAAGGCAAGATGGAGGACTCAGGAACTCCAACCACACCCTTATCTGGCTGAAAGGACAGGGCATAAGCCTTAGCTTGCTATAAGCTGTGTTCAAACACTGCAATCTGTTGCATGTAATCCTGCACAGCTTTCTGACACATCGTTTGCTCAGGACTCAAAGGAGAATAATAAATTTCACCTGTCTCTTTGGGTGAAAAAAGCTCAGCTGTCTGTATAACTTTAGGCTTAGTACTAAACTTTTCATTTTCTTGGCTGCTGTTTTCTCAGGCTGAGTTTGGAAGCATGCATCATAATCATCACAAAACGGTACAGACCTGATTTCTTGTCCTCCCAAGGGAGCTTCCTCCAGATGAGTAGCAGAAGCAAGCGGTGACTGCCAATGTTTTATCTCCTCCTTAGGTACTTCAAATGACAATAAATCTTCCCGAGACCAGGCTCTCCATTTTGTTTTATCTTTCTTGCCCGTCATTGTAGAGTTAATTAAAGTTATTCACAAGACTTCCTCAGAAGTTGTGAACTAACAAAAACAAACTTAACCGCTTACTATCAAAGCAACCGGCAAAGAAAAAACATCATAAATTCTGCAAACCATCCTCTGCTACCACATGTCAAAACAAAAAAAAATTAGCTTCATAAATTAGAGGAAATGAATCGTGTTTTTTTGTTGCCAGTATACTTTATTTACACATAGCTAGGAAGAACAAAGGAAAAGCAGTACATTCTAAGAAGCAAAAGAAAGTAAAGTAAGTGAAGTAAAACTCCTCCCCTGCACACATGCGCAGTAAATCAAACATCACAAGACACTCATATCTTGTTACTATAGTAACGTGATAACCATTCTGGTAGCTCAGCAGACAAACCAAATAATGCAGTGACAGTAATGTTGTGAGTCACAAGGAAGCTGACACTGACAAATTCTAGCTTGTGTGTTGTTGGTACCAAACAAACAATGAATACCCAGACAACATTTTTGCATCAAAATGCACTGATTTGATGAGTTTGAAAGAAATTAAGTACCAAGGTACCACTGTACTATATTACAATTACCTATGTACAATGCTCTATACCAGGGCTGTCAAACTCCCAGCCCATGGGCTGGATGAGTCACATGCTGGTCATGCCCATGCCCAGTTTAGTGAAGGGGAAAAAATCCTGATAAGTCATGTGAAACCACCATGATGACATGAATTTGACACCCCTGCTGTATACTATTACCAATATGCATCAGTGTTTCTTAAGCCTGTTCTATCTTAACTTCCCTTTGAGATTTTTTCTTCTTTTTCTATTAGTGGGCAGCAAATAGAGATCTTACATCTTTTTTAAAAAAAAACAACTCTGTGCTTTCTCTTCCTGATCTGCTATATTTCTTTTCCTCCTTTGGACCATCCACTCCTCCTGAAGGAAAAGCACCTTCTTTCATTTAGCTGCTGTTCTCAGTTTGGTGATAGTGGCAAAGTTCCAAAACATGCATCTCCTCCCCATACCTCTGTCAAGATTGCAGCTTTATTGGCAACTCTGCCATGCTGATACTGGGGAGAAGACTCAAATGGGAAGGAAAGAAGGCAGCACAGGTGCCTGCAATTTTGTTCCAGCAGCCTGAACATATACACTAATTACAAAGTGGCACTTGCTAAAATCTTAATCAGTAATGTGCATTGTGACATCTAAAATGATGTTGGTTTGTTATAAAGTGACATTTAAGGTGCTATTCATTACCCTTATAACATTATTTTTCCTTTCTATTATGAACTGATAGTCCCATTTTTTTCTAGAAAGCATATTAAGAAAAAGAAAGAAAGAAAATGCAGAGTGTAATACCCCACTCCCATTGTAGCTAGATCAGGATAGAAGATTAAGGATAATCATCACATGATTTGAATGGTCATAATTTGCTAATAATGGAGGAATCATCCATTGAAAATGATAAAAGGACAATCACAATAACCATCCGTTGCAATGAAAACATATCTGAACAGTAGCTGGGTGCATACCACACTTATTTGTACTTCTGCCAAGATCTATGGAAAATATGGTTTTCTAGTGCAGATTTATGCAAAGTTAACTTTTCCATGCAGGATGCAAATCTGACCACATCAGAGTCTTGAATCTTTTTTTATCCTCCTAGCTTTCTACAAAATATATGCAATATGTTCACTTGACATTGAGATGCCTCTTCCTAAAGTATATCTTCAAAATCTTCATGTCATTCTGTTTCATTTTTGTTCTGTAAAAGAGACTAAATTCTCACCCTTGCCTAGAACCATGGTAAACATTTCTTTTGTTGAAAAGTTTCTGTGCTTTTTCGTTGCCTCACTTCTTTCCTTTTTCCAGAAATATAGTTTCATATCTTCAAAGTTGTTATAGAGTCAGTTTACCCTCTAAGATTATAATTTGAGGGAGTTGCCACTAAATATTGAGAATCCTTATACTTCTTCATAAGTATAAGGAGCCATGGTGGCATAGTGTTTAGAATGTAGTATTATAGGCTGACATTGCCCACTGCCAGAAGTTTGATCCTGATTGGCTCAAGGTTGATTCAGCCTTCCATCCTTCTGAGGTAAAAGAAGGACCCAGATTCTTGGGGGTAATATGCTGACTCTGTAAACCGCTTAGAGAGTAAAGCATTATGAAACTGTATGTACTGTTAAGTCTAAGTGCTATTGCTATAATGTGATTGGAAAAAAGGATACTTCGCATTGAGTTTCAATTATAATAGTGTGCTCCTTTATCAAAATTCAGATCTGATTAATGTTTGGTACTGTTATGTGTTACTGTAATTGAAATCATTCTTTTCAGACTAGTCAGAAGTCAGGAATGTAATGTGTATGGTTTCCTCTTCTAGCCTTAAAGATTCAATGCATCTAGAGAGTGTTGGCCATGCCCGATGAAGCCGTCGAAGTGATGACCTGGTGCCTGGAGACCGTGTGGTGTTGGATGGGGTGGAACAGGCTTCAGCTCAACCCATCTAAGACTGAGTGGCTGTGCTTCCCGGCACCCCGATACAGCCAGCTGGTTCCATCGCTGGCTGTGGGGGGGGGGGAGAAATTCTTGCCCCCACAGAGAGGGCTCGCAATCTGGGTGTCCTCCTGGATGTACGGCTGTCATTGGAAGACCATGTGGCAGCCGTTGCCACGGGGGGTTTTGGTCAGGTCCATAGGATCTACCAGTTGCAGCCCTTTCTGGATCAGAATGCGCTTCGCACGGTCACTTCCGCCCTCGTGATCTCCCGCCTAGACTATGCCAACGCTCTCTACATGGGGCTTCCCTTGAAGTGCACCCAGAGCTCCAGCTGGTGCAGAATGTGGCCGTGCAGGTGGTGTTGGGTGCTCCTCGGGGCTCCCATGTTGCACCGCTCTTGCGTGAGCTGCATAGGCTCCTGGTGGTCCTTCGGGTGCGCTTCAAGGTCTTGGTTACCATCTTTAAAGCGCTCCATGGCTTGGGACCAGGATATTTGTGGGACCGCCTCCTGCCATTATTCGCCTCCCGTCGGACAGTACGCTCCCATAGAGTCATCCTCCTCGGGGTGCCGCTGGATGGATGGCTGCACCGAGGGTGCGGGCCTTCTCGTTGGGGGCACCCTCCCTCTGGAACGAATTACCCCCGGAGATGAGGATCATCCCTAATCTCCTGACCTTCCAGTGCACATTGAAAACTTATCTATTTCATCAAGACAGTCTGGCCTAGGGGTTTTTAGGGGTTTTTAGGATGTTAATTTGGTTTTTATCTAGTTTGGCTTTTAAACTTTTTATAAATTTCAGCCTTTCATATTTGGTCTTTTAACTGTTCTTAATTTTGTATTGTTCTCTGTATTTTAATGTGGCTGTGCACCGTCCTGAGTCCTGTCAGGGAAATAGGGTGGTATATAAGTACAATAAATAAATAAATAAATAAACAGCCTTCAAATATTTTAAACCCAATTGCCTCATTGCCTTCTCATTGCTACTTGAGACTGACTTGAAGATGGTAGTTAGTTAGAGTTAGCTTAGATAAAACAGTTCAAGATTTCACAATGGATTCAGTGATATATGAAAAAAAATGAAGTAAATTTTATCTCTATCACTTCAGCCTGTGGATATCTCTTAGGTATATACATATTTTACGAATAAGAAAGCTTATATTTCAATTTAGTTTTGATTCACTACTAAGTGCTGCCTTAGCTGCTTTGGCAATGCTCCAATGACATTTATAGCTTATAATACTGAAATAGATTGAAAAAAACAAACTAGTGAGATGCTGAAATGTAAGAGTTTATACTGAAATGTTTTAGATAAATAACACCGAGTCTGAAAAAAAAAACCTAAGACCCATGAAAAAAATATTTCTTCAGTTCATACATCTTTTTATAGATATGGATTGGGGGTGGTAGGAATGGCTGCTGATTTGCATTTAAAGACATATCTGCCTTGAAATATTAATTAGTTATGAATTATGTTTATGAGATAGACAAATACTGATTTTACTATCTTTTTGCTATATCATTATTCATTTGATGTTTATTTAGTACAATAATAGTATTTTATCATATACATAATTGTTCAGTTTGATGCTATTACTAATACTCCACTCAACAGCTGCATGTGATTTCAGAATAATCAAGTCTATATCTCTGATTAGAATTCCACACGTTATGCTCATCCTCCAACTGAATTCAAGCAGAGTACTATTCAACCAAGTTCCCAGTGCAGCTGGATATGCAGAATACAATGCCAATTGTACCAATGCTGACCAAAATTTGTACACCTGTCCAATAAATGTATGCTGGGATTATGCTTGAGATTTTCAAGCTGAAGCTCCTGACAAGAATGTTAACAAGATGTTCAATAAGGAGATTGTACAGAAAAGGCAGCACTGAATATGTTAGACTGATTAAAAGATAAACATCTATGGTTCTTGCTTCCTTCTAAAAATGAGCCTATGACTTTAAAAGTCAGTATGTATATTTTTGTCTTCCTATAGTTTAAAAATAACATGCAGAGAGAGAGAGAGAGAGAAAGAGACAGAGAACAGAGACAGACAGACAGACAGACAGACAGACAGACAGACAGAGACAAAGACAGAGAAGGAGAGAGAGAGACAGAGAGAAAGAGATCTCACTTAACACAGAGATGCATAAGTAAAGTAGGTTAGTCAATAGACAGAGTGTCAGGTCTCAGATTTGTGGAATCAGAGTGTTCGCATATAGTTTGATTTAAATTTTGATGCTTATGTAATTTTGTTTAAGACAATCCTGGCTCTCAAGAGTTAGATAATGGGTTATTTTGGATCTTATTTCAGAACCAAGTGGGATTGTTGTGAAACCACAAAGTAATTGTTAGAAGCTGAGGTGTTCTGTATCAGCATGTGAAAGTTCCTGGCAGCAGAAATATGATTCCAACAATGATTAATGAAAGAAATTGAATATTTCTATAACAAAAAGGAGGTTGTCTTATAGACAAAAAGTAAACAGAGTGAGAAGACAGGTCATCTCTTTATCTCTGCACCCAAATGTGCTCCTACAGATCATGAGATACTGAAGAGTAAGTGACTGGATTTGCATCTCCAACAGTAAGAAAATATGTGTTGTAGACTTGATATGAAGTGCAACTAAAATTTAGCTATTCATTATCTTAATTTGTATAGTTTAGAATTAACATAAAGTGGATTATCATTTAGCTATGTTCTTGGGAAGTAAAAGAAGCAGAGATTAACATATATTTCTCTCTTTCCACCATACTTTATTTGCCGAACAAGTTTAGCATTTATTCCTGCATTGTTATTATGAATAAATGATTGAAAAATTGTACGTTGGCGTTAGATATTAAAAAGTCCCTCAAGCAGCAAGCATACCAAACAGGAATATTTCAGTCTGAATAAAGAAAGCAATCCTCTCAGACACCATAACACACACACACACACACACACACACACACACAGAGAGAGACAGACACAAACACAGACACACACACACACACACACACACTCCTAAACAATTATATTACACAGAACTCCTTAAGAATCTGACTGAATCAGATTTAACTTTTAACTTGAGTATGTATAATTTAATTGATCAACTAGTTGCAATGTAATCACAGAGCAATAGAACTAATTTACATACATTGGCAAAAGGTAGAAACCAAGAGACTGAGAATACTAGTCCTGCCTTAGGCATAAAAGCCATCTGGGTGACTTTGGACCAGTCACTCTCTTCCAGCCAAACCCATTTCACAGGGTTGTTGTTGTGGGAGATTGGAGAATTAGATGTTTACTTCATTGAATTATTTATAAAAATAATAAAGGCAGAATAAATATAAATGAATAAACAAAAGTTACAGTAAATAAAAAGCACTATGCAAACAGGAAAAACAGGAATAGCATACCTTCTATAGAAAAAAACTCCCAAACAAATTTATCTATCTACTTTCAGTTTAAGTGGGAGATAGAGCATTTTCCCACCATGCCACGTGAACAGAATGGTGTTTTATTTTGTTTTGTTGGTTGGCCAAAAGGTATTAATTTCTCCCTAAAATGTATTTCATCTGAAGAGCTGTATATAGAACAGCTTACTTAATGCCTTACTTTTTAAATTGTTTCACCACCATAATAAAAATTGTAAAATACATAAAAATTGACTTTTAGGAAGAAAGAAAGAATGAGAATTGAGTTTTTTTTAAGCCTTGAAGGTCTTCTTTTTCTTTCCAACTGTTTTTCTGATTGTGCTGAATATTGTGTTGTAATATTGACTCTTAAGATGCTTTGCAAACTCACATACCCAAAGCCATAATATGCAAACAAATGAAACTTGAGTGTGGTCTGATCAAATCTGAAAAAGAGAACCTATTGAATTAAGATAATAGTTCTGAAATGAAATAGCTTGTAATCCTTGCTTGTTTACAGGTCTGCACTCTAAATTCTCCCAGATGGTTCTTTTGAAAGAGGATGAATGGTCACGATGAAACAAGGGCAATTGGATTTGCAGCTGTGAAACTTGGAACCATGCTTTCACTATTTTTATCCTTTTCAAGTATGATGTTTAGTTGGCAAAGAATTCTGCTGTCTGAAAGCCTCATTGCATCTCTCAAAAGTATTGAAAAACAGCAAAATGCACTACAAGGAATTATACTGTGTAACACTATCAACTCCTCTTTATTGTAGGTACTAACTACTAACTCAGCAGTTAGTGAGGCTTCTGAACAACTTAAAGGAGCTATGAGAGTAGGACAGGGTCTTCTAGGGGATTCACAAAAATCAAAACAATACTCACTATCTTGTGATCCATACATTTTTCATATGCATTGCACACACAATGAATGTAAAAAAAGATCAGATATTAACTTCTTGGCACATACACACACACGTCTACCTATAAATGTTTCTGGCTGCTATTATTTTTATATAGATGACTAATTACATATACAATTATCCAAGTTTAACTGAGTGGTTATTTAACACAAATGAAAACATTAGAAGATATCCTGATATATATTCTTCAAGATTTTCTTTTCACAAACAATACAATTATTAACCGTATAAATGATAAAAAGATAGAAAGCTCAGGACCCAGCATGATGTTCTTAGTCCCACAAGGTGAGCTAACTCCACAGGATGAGTACAATTATCCTTTACCGAGACACTGTAGGTGATAGAAAGAAGCTTGTAAGTTTGACGTCACTTTACCTTCCCTTCTTATACCCCAATGAATTGGGGGAAGACAATTCTGAATTTTTCCTTAACAAAGTCTCCCTCCTCAGGCCTTAAGGAATGCTTCCTTCCCTTTTGTTGACATTCCCCGTCCCCTAAATATTTGCTTCTCCCTGGCTCTTTATAGATGGAGTGGTTAAAATGTGGGCTAGGACTGAGTGTATGTTGGCACATTACCATATTCTTTTTCTACCAACTTGTATCAGTTGCTGTTGCTTTTTCCCAGCCTTCCTTTTCCTTGCTGGGAGGCAAAGCAAAGGTGGGAATAATATATATGTTACCTTTAGCTCTCAGTTGAAAGAGAGGATATACACCTAATAAATAAATACAAGGCCGAAATATTCAGCTTTTTTTGTTTCTTAGCAATAAATAACTCCCTTGGGAATTGAAAGGGATTCAAAGGTTTTAACATGAAAATACTACTACATAATATTTCTTATTAAATTTGTAAAGGATGCTTTGTCTTCTTTAAATCTGTATCAATGCTGTTTGACTTCAATTTTGTGCCCTACATTTATAAGATATTATTTTAAGCAGCTACTCTTTACCTATAGAACAGGGAATATTAATGAATTATCCATCAGTTTTATCATGAAGATTAATGAGATATAAATTATAAAGCATATTAAGTGCTATGGAAACTTTAAATAATAGATCAGGGTCAAGTATTAGTCCAAACATCCCTCTGCTTCTCGCCAATTATTTCTTCTTGCTTTTTGAAAACCTGCTATGATATTTTTTGTTAAAAAAAATTAATGAATACATACAGCAGAACTCTGGCCATTTATTAGACTTAATTAAGTGCATTATTATACAAAAAGGATGTACAATAAATGCAATTCTTATCAACATGACAAATAAAATTGCACATTACACCAATTTTGAAAATTAGTCTCCCAGTCTTTTTCTATATCAATGGGGGCCATGTTTTCAGCAGAAATGAGGAAGACAGATTTAATTGAAAAATCCAGACTGCAGTTAATTATTCTTTTGTTCTTGAAATTGTCAAAGAAATGCTGACAAATCAAGCAGATTTTTTAAAAAACATAATCTCTCTTTTTTTAATGAGGGGAAAAGAAGCCACCTACATTTTACCCTGACATTTGTTATCATAATCAACATTAGAATTAACATGCATACACCATCAGCACTTACCACCAAAATTCTCTTGTGTATAAAATAAACACACAGATACATCATCACCCAACAAAAATGTCCCAAAATCAACCACATCCAGTTACAGAGAGAACAAAAGATGAATATGGGAACCATCTTTTGTGCTTATACTTTGACAGAAGACTACATTTCAGTATTTGTCAATACATATGTATGAAAAGTGCATTTTTAAAAAAGGTACATCAAGTTTTAAAAGGCTTATAGATCGACATTTTTCTTTTGTACATTCTTCCCATGAATTTTAAAAATCAGTACGTATGTGGTATTTTTTTTGACAAAGTTTATACAGTTTGCTAACTTACAATTGTAATTTATTAAAATGTTATTTCTTTTTTGGGTTGGGTAAAAAATCCAATGAAAGAAACAAAAGACAGCAACACAAACAATAATTCTTACTTTAAGATTCAGAGGTTTATTTCACAAACAGTTTGGAACATGAACAGTCATCATAGTAACACAATACCATAACTTTACTTACAGTGCATTAATAACCCATTGCAATGACATAGTAGGTCCAGCAAGGACAACTATAGACCAAATGGCCCTGAGTGATTTAAAATTCTATCTTTTATATCCTTTTTCTAATGGACCCATACAGATGGAAATTTACTTGTTACATTTTATAATCCATTTCCTTATAATTTTCTGCTGACCATTAATTTCTACATACACACGTGTATATCTGAAACGTCCATCCATCTGTTACTTTCAGTTCCTTATTTCCCATAGTGTCATTGTTCCATGTCCAAATATACTCCTGAAACTATCTACTTTGTAAAATCATAGTACACAAATTGCAACAGCCAAGCAGATTACAAATATTTTGCTGTCATTATGAAACCATCCTAGCTGAAACTTTGGTTCATATCTCTTTATTCTGGGGCCTGCTATCATCTATAGGCCTAATTGAATCTAATAGATCAATATGCTATATTTTCATCCCCCACAGGGGGTATTAATCATGTAATATGTATTAGTAATTATTATGACAATATGTAAATATGCATGGAGAACATAAAAATATATAAGGGTCCCACTTCAACATTAGTATGCCATTACATGTATATTGTGAATATTTTTAAGGATCTTAAAAGAAACTTGACTGCTATCATCTGAAAATATTCTCCCTAGCTCCTTCATCGAGGGCATTTATAAATATGTTGAAAAGCACAAGAGCCAGGAGATGCTCTATGACACTACTCAAAACTACTTTCCAATCTGATTCAGGGCTTTTTATCTACTCTTGTGTAGGGTCAACCACCCAATTATGAATCTCATCTAATTGTCCTGTGGTATGTTCTGTTCAATATCTTACTATTCCATTAATGGAAATATCACAACAGATTTGGCCAAAAGCTTTGATGAGGTCAAGGTTCTCTAAGTTCACCGCATCTCCTTAATTGAAGATGGTTGGTTGGCAAACAATCATCTGCAGTTTCAAATCTCGGGATCTGAAGCTGTTTCAGAAAAGGTTGGACAACATTTGAAAATAATTTGGAAATTGTTTCAAAAGAACATAAAAAGCTTTCTGAATAATGAATAATTCTCCCTAGCCTAAAACAGAAAAAAGAATATATTCCAAACCCTTGTAAAGCAAGGATTTTGGTACATTATAAGTATGCAATTAGACAAAGGCTTCTGGCTGTTTACATGCAGTGTGAAGGCAACACTGGTGAACAGCTTTACAGTTTTATGCTTTTTAAAATAGTTTGTGGGTATTATTGTTGTTGTGAGCTGCCCAGAGTTGTGTTTTAAAATAGAGTCATGCAAATATTTTAAATGCATACTGTCTCCAGAGATGTGCTAGCTACTTGCCTTGCATATACCCCAGCATACACTCAATTCTTTTACTGTGTAAGTACTTACTGTACTTACTGTGTGTCTCTGTGTCTCTTTGTGCATGTATCTTTGAGTCATGTTGACTCCTTGCAACTGCCTGGACTAATCACTGCAAATTTCTTAGCAATATTTTGGAACTAGCTTGCCACTGCTTGCTTCCTAGAACTGAGAGAGAGTGAATGGTCCAAGGTTACTCAGTTGGTTTTATGTCTAATGTAGAAATACAACTCCTGGTCTCCCAAATTCTAGCTCAAGTCTTCAACCAGTACACCAAACTGGCTAATTCCTTAAGGAAGCCTACAACAGTGCAAAAAATATGAATATAAAATATGAGAAGAAAAGCAATAAAATAAAAAGTTACAATATTATAGCAATACAGTTTTTAAATTTACAGAGAAAGTCTGATATATTTTTTACTGTATTGGAGAATTAATAAGACAGACTCCTTGCCTATCATTTCAAAAACTGAAAAAAAGCTATATTCAGTACTATGAATTGTTCAGTTGTTCATTACATCACAAATGTGCCACAAAATGGAAATAAACTAAGAGCAAAGAAGAAATTGTTACAACGGCTTGATGAGAATGGTGGAGCAGTTTATCTGAATGATTGCTTCCTGCAATTCACTTAGCCATCTTTGTGCCGGATGATATCAAGGATGATTAAATTAAATGATTGTAAAGCCTAGAAGGAGAATTAATAATTAATATATTATTATCCTTTAAAAAAAAGGGTAGTTAGCTATTGAATCACAGAATCTTAAATAGCATGAGAAAAAGCAGTACCATTTTTAACAATCAAAAGGAGGGGAAGAAAAACCATCCAAAACTTAGAATGGTATCAGTTTGCAGAAGCCAAATCTAGCATAGCAGCGTTACATTCATCTATGCAATCACCAGTGTGCATTTTTAATTACATTTTATATAATTTTATGAAAGAAACATTTGTTCTCCAATTTCTTTTCAAAGAAAAACAAAATTTTAGCAAAATTATCATTGATATAGTGAGGCCTTTTTGTGATTCCTTAGTTATAAGGTCATAAAGCATCGTGGGTAAAATGATCTTTTTTTTCATTATGCACATTAGCAACAGTCCTTTTCTGGCTTCCTTTCCTTCAACTCAGTTCTAAAGAAAGAGAAGTTTGCTTGAACTTGGCTTTTTGCTTCTTCACATTCAATGAAGGTAAGTCATTCCTCAGCAATAAATGAAGGCCATTTTTTTAATGCCATGCATGGGGCAACCCACTTAACTTGTAAATTAGAAAAGAAAAAAAACAGTATCCTGCCCTCTTGTTATCCAGTGTAAAAAATAAAATAAAGCTCAAACTCTTTAAAATCAGAGATATACATGGAAGAATGTTATCACATTATAGTGGCCAAATTTTATAGATGGCACTTAATTGCTTCAATATCTACCTTATAAAGTTTCCAGCTTCTTTTTCACCAGAACATAACAAAATTTGCAAGATTTTAGGAATTAAATGAGCTAAATTTAATATAGGTGTCATAGTTTTAAATGCTTCTTTAAATTACATAAAGAAGGGGGGTGTTCCATGACTTTTCCCATAGCTTAAGACAGTATGCAATAAATATTGCAGCAAAAATGAAACTAGTAGTGAGGTATATCTGTGCAAATTGGATAACGATTAATTCAGAAGTTTTTTTGTGTAAACAAAAAAGTTGTGGCATGAAATATTGATGCCTTTTCCACAAACAGTAGACCTGAACTCTGAGAAATTGAGAGTTGGCAAATAGGAAATAACTCTAATATTTATCT
Source organism: Bungarus multicinctus (assembly GCA_023653725.1). Lineage (NCBI taxonomy): Eukaryota > Metazoa > Chordata > Lepidosauria > Squamata > Elapidae > Bungarus > Bungarus multicinctus. The sequence continues at coordinate 52,041,100 of CM042846.1, read as the reverse complement.
ACACAATATTGAATTTTGAATAGTGAACATCTTCCAGTACTCTTCTGCCTGGTATATATTAAAATAAATATTTATATGATTTTGACTTCTATTGCCCCCTAAGCCAAGTTGTCCTAAAACAGAAGACAGATTCACTGTATTTTTTTAAAAAAATAGCTTTCAATATGTATAAATACAAGATATATGTATAAATATTAGTATTCACTGAAAATGTGGTTTTTATTCTAATGTGCAGATTAGTAATGCTGCTTTTTGGAAAGATTATCCTATTTGCATTAAATTGTTGATTAATTTGTTTACCCCATTGATAGAACAAACTATAAGTCTTTGATGTTGTTATTGAATTTGTTTGAAAGAAAGCAGCTTCTTTATTTACCTTTCATCATGTTAAATAAAAGACTTAATAGGGCTATGTTTGTTAGCATCAAGATTGGTTTGCCTCACAGATTGTCATAGATGTTTTTCTATAAGCCAGTGTCTCTAAAGCAGTAAACTCTCTCTTTGTTTTTCTCTTTTTTTCTCCTTCTTTCCCAAGGCAAGATTCTTCATTAAACAGCCCTTTATATAAGCCATTGTATAACATGAGTGAAGAAGCATTTTGGATCAAATTATGAAATAATGTAGAATTGTTTCTTTTTGTCAAGGATTTCCCAAAGAAATAAAAAAATAATTAACTGATCAAAGATCTCCATCATTACGCAAAGTCAACATTAGTTTTTAAGCCGAGTTGCCAAGGGCCATTTTTTCAACAGATCACAGAATCAGTCTCTTCATGTTTAGAAATCCAGATGAATTGGGGAGCTTTCCAAACTATTTAACAAAAGCAGTTCCCTTATTTTGACAATTAGCTGGTAGTACCTAAACACCTTTGAAATGGCAGAATCTAATTTTGTTTATGTTGAAAATAAGAAATTACTTTTAACTTTGCAGAAGTCTAAGTCTCCTCCCCAGAACCTAATCAGATGTAACAGTAGATTGGTTTAGAACCTGATAACCTTCCTGACTTCTCCTCAGTTACAATTACTTTATCTACAGACTGATAAAGACAAATTACCTCCCTCCCTTCTGCTTAAAAGTATTTAAACATCTCTGTTAACACTGGGGTACCATAGCCCTCCCCAGAATAATTCCACACTGGCTGAATTAGTCACAAACAACAACTGAATGATCAGAGTTGCATTTCCTAATAGGATGCTGGTTTTTGTTCTTTCCTTCTTGTACAGGCTGAGAAATCCTGCTGTGAGTATTATTTTTGCATCTAAGTCACAAAGCTGATATAATTTCCCAGACTACCTTCCACAAGAAAATTGCTTTCTATCTATAGATACAGTGTTTGAGAAGAAAAACAAAGTTTGAAACACATATGCACATGCATGATTGCAACCACACGCAGCTGAGGCTCATTCTGTTAAAATGATTTGTTCCTTGCAAGAATATGAAAATTGTAGTACAATGTATAATCTAGCCAGAATTGTTCTGTATTGTGAAGAGTAATAAGATAATTCTGCACTATCATTCCCATACCAATATTATCTGGTACAAGACAGATGGAGAAACTTCTGTATTCACAGTGTGCAAGTGCCTGCCTTTACTCAAACCAAAAATGTCTTCTGTTCTGCTGTGATGATTTATTGGTGTTGGTATTATGTAACATCAAGTTCCAGTGGAATTGGAAAGAAGCAATAGATCATGGCTCTTATCATACTTTCATTCATGTGTATAGAGTCTGCTGATAAATAGTTGGGTTGTAGTTCCTAGTTTTCTCTCCCAGTTTCTGTTAGTGTAGTGACTACAGTACTGGAAATTTAGGTGTTCGGTGAAGGGGTCACTAAGTGTAATCGTGACTGGATTTATGATCTTGCATCAGCTTTCCATTGCTTTACTAATATGCAGAACGTGTAAATGTGAGGATTGGTTATAAAGTTATTTTTAACTGCAAATTGTCACTAAACGAGGCAGTCCTTTTTTCTTTCTTTTTGCTACCTTCTACTCTTTCTTTTTGTTCTATCATTTTCAATTGTATTAGTTTTACTGTTATAATTGTAATTTTAATGAAATTGCTAAATAAAAAAAATCTAGTGCCATTTTATATTTCTAAGGCATTTGTAGCTTGGCTTCATCCATCATTTCTATGTAAGTTCAAAGCGGGCTTATCATACAAATGCTGTATTTCTCTGGTCAGAAACATAACATCATTTTTCAAATTCTGCATTCTGAAAGATGAACAACAATCTTGAAAGCTTTTGAAATATGTTACTTCATTGTCTTCTTGTATATTAAAATTCAGTGTTCTTTTGTTTTTGTTTTAGAAGTGCTTCAAAACAAAATGACAAGGGAAACATGCATGCAACAGGTAATAGGTAATACATACACAAAAATGCTTGTTGATGTTTAGGCCTAGACCTGTGTTAAGTTTTTGGTACCACTGGAAAGACATAAATAAACACCGGTTGGATTTCTTCTTGTAACTCATTGTTATGTTAAATGCTCCCTTACTACTCTAAGAAACTAAAAATCCTAGGAGTCACATTTTAGATTTCCCACCTCTTTGGCTAGGAGGCTATCCAATAAGTATGTTGGCTTGCATCACAGCACATTTGCTTAGTTTTATAAATATCCATAAACCGAATGCAGGAAATCAGCAAAAGTACAGTACGAAGAAAAGAAGAAATAAAGATAAACAGCACTTCTTTTTCTTCAAAGCCATGGGCAGAACATATCAGAAGCTATATTGTTTGCTTCTAATGTTTCCACACTGTGTGAGAGGGGATTTCAAGTTCAAAGGCATGTCTATCAAGGCATTTTCCAGTGACAGACAATCAGAAAAATTCATCTTCTCACCCAAGAGCAATACTTAGCATGGGCTTCAGATGCTGAGATCTCCAAGGCATGTTTCCTCACTTTCATCATAAAGAAAATATGGAAGAGGTTAACCGTAAAATGTCAGAATAACATCAATTGCTAGGATCATTGGGAAAACCATATTAATGGAGGTCTGACATGTGTGTATGTGTGTGCATATGTAAAATTATGAAACTATTAAAGGTGTATTCTAAAAATCTTAGAAAAAATGTGACTGTGTAGTCTCATGTCAGCTTCTGATCCTAAAAATAGTTGTTAGTACATTGGAACTAAACAGAAGGCTTTTTGTCTTATGTTTAAGAATACATTACACACACACATATACACACACACTCATACACATATATGCATACTGTACATACAAAGCCACACACATCTTAAATCTATTAAACATCATTTCCATATATATTATTTTCCTTAAAAATTATATGTGTGTGTGTGTATTAGGTTTTTGAGCTGATAAATAATTAAACAAGGGAGACTAGTATAGATCTATTTCGAGCTACTTAGCTCTCGTCAGCTAGCCATACCCTTACTGGGATTCTAACCTGGGAAGTATTACATGTGAGGCAGTTGTAATTGCCATTAGGCCACAGGTTCTCATTGAGATCAGCGATACAGGGGAATGAGTATATATACTTGTATTACAACACCCTGGTAAGCCCCAATTAAGGGAGGAAGCATACTGCTGTCCTTTTTCTGTCTTTCGGCTCATCAACAGAGATCATCCAGACAGAAAGCTATTTGTTTCATTGTCTTTTGTTTATATGTGTGTTAGGTTTTTGAGCTGATAAATAATTAAACAAGGGAGACTAGTATAGATCTATTTTGAGCTACTTAGCTCTCGTCAGCTAGCCATACCCTTACTGGGATTCGAACCTGGGAAGTATTACATGTGAGGCAGTTGTAATTGCCATTAGGCCACAGGTTCTCATCCAGATCAGCGATACAGGGGAATGAGTATATATACTTGTGTATATATATATATGATTTTTCTTTGTAAAATTCTGCAAGAAAAATTGTCTACAGAGATTAGATTATTTCCTCAATTTTGTTACTTATCCATGCATTTTCACTCACACTGAAAATCCTTTTAAAGACATGTGACATACAGTATCATCTGAAGTAGGAATTGTGTTGGAACACTGAATTCCCATCTACATATAAACCTGCGAGATGCAGATCAAGTGACCTTATACTGAAATGTCTGAATTTCTCTTAAAGATCTCACTCCATGAATGTTGCTTATTTTTCAGAGATGGTGTGAAGAAAAGACATTTAATGGAATACTTATATTTTGAATGACATTTTCAATAAGCAAGATGTACAACTAAAAGCATGTATTTAATTCTAACCCTCCCAGCTGTTGATGAATAGTAGCCTACACAGGTAATCTTTGATAAGAGACATTCTGAAATACCTTACTATAACTCAAGCTTCTTTCCTTTTATTAAATAATACTACAATTTTTAAATGAATTTTTGTTGGTACAATATAAATAGCCTTCATTTAGAACACAGTGGCGATCCTTAAGCAAAGCGGTCACCAGGAGAAATTATGACTGTGTTTGTGATCTGACTGTAAATGTGAGGCTTGGTTGTCAGGTAACTCTTTTATCAATGTTGTAACTGAATAGCCTCTAAATGAGATATTCGCTAAACAAGGACTACCTGTATGCAACAATATTTGTACATATCAATCATGTCCAAAATTAAACAGTTTGGAAAACTGTGACTGCTGAACTCTGTGTTTATAGGAACACTCAGAGAACACCTTGTGTTTGAGGTTGCTGAAAATTTGTCTCATCATTTTCAATTACTTTTAAAAGAGGAAACATATTGAAATTATAAAAATTAGTTTTATATTATTATATTATATACCCAAACTCTTCTTTAAAAAATACATTAAAAAGTACATATACACCACTGTATATGATCATTTTGTTTCTTCACCTGTTCACAACAAAGTTAGCCATTCTCCCCAATGAGAAGTATGGTCTCCAGCCAGCCACATGCTGTCTATTCTTTTAGAGCTAAGACATGTAAAAGAAATTACCATGCTGCTTTCTTCATAGAACAAAGTTTACCATTTTGACACTTGCACCACTTTCACTGGGAATATAAAAAATAACTAGACAACCTAGGATAACATCCAGAAATATTGTGATGTGCTGTGAATGAAATGAGAGAGCACAGTTTGAAACTATATACAGGGAATGCAGCAAAGGCAAATATAATTGAGGTATGCAAAATACTTGTTCAGTGGAAATGTCATTTCTTAGCATATGTTCACATCATCCATGGGAGTATTCTGAACAAAACAGAAGGTGGGAAGAAGTCCAAAAAAATGACACTTAACATTTTAATGTGCATTAGACTTTTAGAAAGGTATCCAGGCAGGATTGCTTTTATGCTGATATCTTAATGAGCTATGTCTGGTTTCTGCTCTCCCAACATTGGTCAAGTAAGAATAATTTGAAAAAACAAGATGGACTAGAGAGTATCCAGTGCTATGTGCAATTCATCTAACATATACCAGAGCATATACCAGGTCTAGAATTTTAATAATTATTTTTCGCTTCCATTTTTTTAAAAAAATGTGCCTTCAAGTTTGTTTTTGATTCCTGGTATCTGCCTGGACAGGTTCTTGCAGTTTTCTTGGCAATATTTCAGAAATATCATTGCCTCCTTCCTAGGGCTGAGATAGAGTGACTGGCTCATTCATCTAGTTGGCTTTGTGCCCAAGGTGGGATTAAAACTCATGGTCTCCTGATTCTAGTTTCAACCACTATACCCCATTGATATCTCCATATCCATCTATTCTTGATTAATTAGTATTCAAATTATAATACAATAATTGGATCTTTATCTTGGGATCATTTTTCCCCAAGTCCAGGAAAACAGATTGCATAGGGAATTTTTCCTTCTGTTTTGTGGGAGAATTACTTTCCCTGAGTGTGATGCTTAAGTCCAAATAGTAATTGTTTTCTTAGTATCATATTAAAGCATGCAGAACCCTTCCTTTACTACCAAGCCAGGTCTTCCCATATCCCATGCTTGTGCTGTTTTGTTCATCAATTCCTGTGTTTTACATATATTTGTTTAGTAAAAAACATCCTGCAAATATGCTCTATTCCACACAGACATTTAGAGATTCAGGACACTTGACAACTAATGCACCTTGCATAGTAAAGTTATTACTTGGTATATTGAGGGTTGCTCATCACTACTTGCAGTGCTGCACTTTTCTCCATTGAATGTCTTCTTATATGTTCTGTCCCTGTATTCATGCCTGCATAGATATTTTTGAATCCACTTTCTCTCCTATTTAGTTGGTCACCTCTCCTAGTTTTGGATTGTCTGAAGATTTTATAGACATTCTCTCAGCTCCTTCATCAAGGGCATTTATATATACGTTGAAAAGCACAAGAGCCAGGAGAGTGCTCTATGACACTACTCAAAACTACTTTCCAATCTGATTCAGGGCTTTTTATCTACTCTTGTGTAGGGTCAACCACCCAATTATGAATCTCATCTAATTGTCCTATCGTATATTCTGTTCAATATCTTACTATTCTAATACTGGCAATATCACAACAGATTTAGCCAAAAGCTTTGATGAGGTCAAGATTCTCTATGTCCACCAAATCCCCTTAATTGAAGATGGTTGGTTGGAAAACAATCACTTACGGGACCGCCTAGTGCCAACATTGGCCTCCTGCTGGCCAGTGTGCTCCCACAGGGTGGACCTCCTCGGGGTGCCGCCGGCTGGGCGATGCCGGCTGGCGGCTCCGATGGTATGGGCCTTCTCTGTGGGGGCACCCTCCCTCTGGAATGAGCTTCCTACGGAGATAGGGGCCATCACTGATCTATGGGCTTTCCGGCGCACACTGAACCCCACCTTTTTCAGCAGGCCGGTCTGGCCTAGTCCCATTAGTAGGGTTTTAATTTTTAAATTTTCATTTTTAATGGGGTTTTATTGATTTTACTTTTTAATTTCAGCCGTGCATTTAATTCTCTTTTCATTCATTTTAAAATTTATATTGATTGTATTTTATTATGGCTGTTCACTGCCCTGAGTCCCTATTTGGGAGAGGGGGTGGTATAAAAGTTTTAATCATCATCATCATCATCATCATCTGGTTGTGCAGTGCCAGGTCCGTTGTTAATAAGCCCCCCCTGATTTACAACCTTATCCAGGAAGAGGGCGTGGACCTGGCTGGTGTCACCGAAACCTGGTTGGGCCCAGAGGGTGGTGTTCCTGTGGTGGAGATGTGCCCACCAGGTTTCCAAGCATTTCATTGACCAAGGTCTCAGAAAAGGGGTGGTGGGTGGCGGCGATTATTAGAGAAGTTCTTTGTCCTAGGGAGGCCACTGTTCCTCAGATGGCTGGTTGTGAGTCTCTTTTTGTGAAGTGGGAGCAGGGGGTTCAGATGGGCCTTTTGATAACGTACCTGGCTCCCTGCCACATATCATTGGCCCTGCCCGGGCTCCTCGAGGTAATAGCCGGGCTGGCGGTTGAGACCCCTAGGCTTTTAGTCATGGGTGATTTCAACCTGCCTTCGCTCGGGGAAACTTCTGGGGTGACTCGGGAGTTCCTGGCTTCCATGATGGCCATGGACCTGATCCAATTAGTTTCTGGCCCCACTCACATGGGGGGCCACACACTGGACCTGATTTTTGCCTCTGATCAGTGGTTGAATGATCGTTCTGGGGATCTAGTCATTCTCTTCTTAGACTTGACTTCTGTGCCACCACCCCCCATCACAGGGAGGCAGAACCGAGGAGATGGTTCCGCCTCAGGCACCTGATGGATCCTGAATGGTTCCAGATGGAGCTTGGGCCATTTCCTGAAACTCTGGCTCATAACTCGGCTGAAGACTTGGTGGCTACCTGGGATAGGTTGGCCGCTGAGGCTCTGGACCAAGTTGTGCCTTTGTGACCTCTGACTCGGCACAGATCCCATTTAGCTCCGTGGTTCACGGAGGAGCTGAGGGAGATGAAGTGCCGAAAAAGACGTCTGGAGGGCATCTGGAAGACCAGTCGTGCCGAGTCTGACCGGACACAGGTGAGGTCCTATATTAGGACCTACCTAGTGGCAATAGAGGCGGCGAAACATTCGCATTTCTCCGCCCTTATTGCATCGGCAGAAAATCGGCCTGCCACTCTGTTTAGAGTAACTTGCTCTCTCCTTGAGCCGAGAGCACGGGAGGACCTCTTGCAGGGTAGGGCAGAAGAGTTTTCCCGATTCCTACACGATAAAATTGCTCAGATTCGGGATGGGCTGGACTCCAGTTGGGTGGTCCCGGGGGAGGTGTCCGGGGCAGGTCTTGAGATGGTTATCTGGGAGGAGTTTGATCCTGTGACCGCCGAGGGTGTGGACAGATTGCTGGGGAGGCTGAATGCCACCACATGTTTACTGGACCTGTGCCCATCCTGGTTGGTTTCTACCTCCAGGGAGGTGACACGAGGCTGGATCCAGGGGATTGTCAACGCTTCGTTGACGGAGGGGGCTCTTCCTATCGCCCTGAAAACGGTGGTGGTGCGACCCCTCCTCAAGAAGCCTTCCCTGGATCCAGCTTTTTTAAATAACTATCGTCCTGTCTCCAACCTCTCCTTTCAGGTTGTTGAGAGTGTGGTGGCGCATCAGCTTCCTCAGTACCTGGAGGAAGCAATCTAGCTAGATCCATTCCAATCGGGCTTCAGGCCTGGGTACAGTGCCGAAACAGCATTGGTCGCATTGGTTGATGATCTCTGGAGGGCCCGTGACAGAGGTTATTTCTCTGTCCTGGTCCTATTAGATCTATCAGCGGCTTTTGATACTATCGATCATAGTATCCTATTGCGGCGGTTGGAGGGATTGGGAATTGGAGGCACCGTTTGCAGTGGTTCTCCTCCTTCCTCTCGGACCGCTCACAATTTGTGTTGACGGGGGGAAGAGGTCCACCCCTAGGCCCATCATTTGTGGGGTATCTCAGGGGTCGGTCCTCTCCCCTCTTCTGTTCAACATTTATGTGAAGCCGCTGGGAGAGATCATCCGTGGTTTTGGAGTGAAATGTCATCTCTATGCTGATGACAGTCAGCTTTACATCTCCACCCCAAACCACCCCAATGATGCTGTGGAGGTCATGTCCCGTTGCCTGGAGGCTATGTGGAACTGGATGGGCGGGAACAGGCTTCGACTCAACCCTTCCAAGTCTGAGTGGCTGTGGTTTCCGGTGGCCCGATATAGTCAGCTGACTCTGTCGCTGGCTATTGGGGATGAGATCTTGACCCCCACAGAAAGGGCTCGCAATCTTGGTTCCTCCTGGATGTATGGCTGTCTTTGGAAGATCACATCACAGCTGTCTCCAGGGGGGCTTTTTATCAGGTTTGCCTGATATGCCAGATGCGGCCCTTTCTTGCGGCCTTACGCACAGTCACCCACGTCTTGGTCACCTCCCGCCTGGATTACTGTAATGCCCTCTACATGGGGCTCCCTGCGGGGAGCACCCGGAGGCTCCAACTGGTGCAAAATGTAGCCACGTGGGTGGTTATGAGGGCATTGAGATATTCCCATGTGACACCTCTCCTGCGCGAGCTGCATTGGTTACCGGTAGCCTTCCAGGTTCACTTTAAAGTATTGGTTTTGGCCTTTAAAGCGCTTCATGGCATCAGACCAGGATATTTACAAGATCGCATTCTGCCAGTAGTCTCCCACCGACCGGTGCGCTCCCACAGGTCTCCTTCAGGTCCTGACAGCATCTATGTGCCGCCTGGTGATCCCGAGGAATAGGGCCTTCTCTTTGGGGGCACCTACCCTTTGGAATGGGCTGCCCCCGGGGCTATGGACAACCACTGACCTGAGGGCGTTCAGACATAATCTGAAAACCTGGCTCTTTGAGCAGGCCGGCCTGAGCTGACTTCAAATGGGATTTTAAATAAGGGGTGTTAGAACTGATTGGTTGGGGTATGAAAATTTTAGGTTATTTTTAATCGGGGGTTTTAAATTTTTAAATGGCAGCCTATAATTTAATTCTCTTTTAATTGTATTTGTATCTGTAATTTATATATATTTTAGTTGGCTGTTCACAGCTCTGAGTCCTTCGGGAGAAGGGCGGTATATAAAATTATTTAATAAATAAATAATAATAATAACCTGCAGTTTCAAATCTTGGGTTCTGAAACTGTTTCAGAAAAGGTTGGACAACATTTGAAAGTAATTTGGAAATTGTTTCAAAAGAACATAAAAAGCTTTCTGAATAATGAGATAAGTAATTGGATGAGAAATTAATAAACAATCCCCCTTTTTTTCCCCTCTGGCTATTGTTTGGCAACATCTATGCCATTTATGCCTATGGAGATTCTCAATCATCCAGGTCATTATTGTCCTAAAGGTGCTTTTACAAAAGGCAATTGGACTTTCTTGGTTTTATTGAAAATGTTTTGCTTCTCATCCAACAAACTTCTAAAGCCTAAAGAACTGAATTGAAGAACTGAACAGAATTGAAGGAGCTTCTTGGATGAGAAGCAAAATGTTTTCAGGGAAAAAACCCATGATATGGATGATTGCAAATCTCCATAGCCATAAATGGTTTAGATAAGAGGTGATATTCAGCAGGTTCTAGAGAACCGGTAGCAGAAATTTTAATAGTAGTAGTTCGGAGAACCAGCAAATACCATCAGTGACTAGAGATTTTATAATATACTTCCCTGCCATGCCCACCACACCATGCCCACAGAACTGATAGTAAAAAAAATTTGAATCCCACCACTTGTGTAGATGTTACCAAACATTTACCCCATTTATACTACTTGCTAATTCAAAATACTTCTGCACTTTTTTCTTTTATTCTTTTATGAAATGGTCTCCTAATAAGTAAATGAACACCAAATTATTTGAAAAGTTTGAAAATTTGAAACTAAGTATCTATGACAATCAAATATTTTTTAATTTGTTGTATTTGTGTAACAAACACTTAAAGTAGTATTTGAACCATCTTTCTTCCTGACATGTAATGTTAGTTTTTTCTGTGATGTAGCACAATATAGATCTGATTTAAATCTTTGTGAAATTAATGACATTGGTCAACCCATATTATTGAAATAAGTTCCTACCTAAAAATATGACTGTGAATTGGGTGGATTGACTGCAGTGCTAGTATACATTCAAATTTGGTTCAAAAGGGGTATAAGTTAATCTTAGCTATACAGTGCAAGCTTTTCTCCTAGATAGGACTGAAGGATGGAATGAGACAATGTTCTGGACATGTTGGTAGGTTAATTTAATTGCACACCAATATATGAAAAATATATACAGAAAAAGGCAGTAAGCAATGACAAATTGTTGCCAAAAACTTAGTTGAACAATGTTTCCTCCATCATTTCCTGTTATTACTTAGTATGATCACAATCATCATCATAATCCTCCTCTAAGTCTTCAGTTCCAATGATATACTCCTTCATTCGTTGAATACCAGTATTTCAAATTATGCAGGACTTCAAAAGATCTTGTGGCCAGTCCACCAAATAAAATGGAAAAGCTTGAAAGTGATGGAACACAACAGTTCCAGTCCTCTACAGAGTCAGTAATTTGTTCTGAAATAAATATATTTGAGCATGTTTGTAATTTAAAATGTAGGATTTGGCCTGGGGTATTTGTATGGGTTGGGCCAAAATATCACATGAGTTTTCTCTAGTAGAAGTATTTTCCTCTTCTTAAGTCTGACAACAAAGATGACCAAAGTTCCAAATAATAAGGATATTATAGTATAAAGATAGATGATATTGATCACCAATATCTTCCTAGTCAATACATAGGCTGATCTTTGGTAATTACCTGCCCAAATTACCTGTCTAAAAACTTACATACAAAGAGGAAAAATATACAATTAACATGATAATTAGAAACAAGGTGGGTTAACAGTATTGGAAGTCACCCAGACACTGTCTCAAATTTTCAATGAATAATCAATATGCATAGTTATCACTGCTGAAGATACAAAGCCAGTTTAATTAGTATTGGTGAGCATGCTTTTCTATAGTTAAAAGAGCTCACAGATCAAGAGACAAAGAATGAAGGCATTATTCTGTCTGCTAAAAATGATATTGATCATAATAATGGCACATAAAAAAATAAATATTAGCTGTCTATAAGATGTTTGTGAACTGCTTCTTCATTATTCTAGTTATTTTATTCTGCACAAAGCAAACTAGCAAATTAATAAATGCAGATAAATATTGTGTACATATAATGCTTGAAACACATGAATCTGATTTTTTCACAGTAGCACCTGTCAGAAATATGATTGCTAGTATACATTAGACTATAGAACAGTATAGTTGCTACGGGTAGTAATTCAGTGTAAATATAAAGTGAATTTTTATTTTAACAGACTAACTAGAAAGGAAGATGTTATTCATGAAAGTCTGTTAAATATGACAGTCTGTCATAGCAGCAATTTGTGTCACTTATGTAATAATATATTATGCAAATGGATTTAATCTATGCGAAAATTGGTCCATTAGATGTAAGGTCTGTTGCATTGAGATCTGAAAAAAATGTGGTTTAACTTTAGTTTTCAATAAAAATTGTTCAGGAGAAAGTATCATTCTGGTCCAAATCTTCTACAATCTAACGATCCATCAGCCTACCAACTATACTATGAAATAGGTCCCATTTATAAAGTGAAGAAGAGCTATAGGTACTTTATTAAGAAAATACAATTTCAGGAAATATAATTTAAGTAGGCTATAACAGCAAAAACTAATGGCAGAATTACAATCATTTATATAACAGTTAAATATAGTATTTAATGTTTTTACTTTTGTATATTTTTATTTGATATATTTTTTGTGGAATGAGGATTTCTACTTATTATTTATCAAGTGTATAGATGACAACTTTAACAACTCTGGATAGGCCTGGAACAACAAACATCTCTCATAAGAGAGACAACCAGAGCTAAAATAATGGAGAAGAAGAATATCTTGTAAAATATCCAGTAAGCATAGTGCCTCATAATGGATTATGAGGAAAGCCAAGTCTTCAAAGCTAATTTAAAGCAACAATGTCAGGACAATATGGATGTCTGGGTACATTTTATACCGAGGACAGGTGCTTCAATAGAGAGTCCATGCTTCCCGGAACCAATGAGAACACATTGTTTCAAGGAGGAGATTGGGAGCATTTCAATTCTGCAAAATATTACAGATGTACAGAATTATGGGAGAAGGGTGGCCCTTGGGTAACCAGATTTCACAACAGGAAGGGCTTTGTATGTGAATTGCACTCAGAAGATCATAAATAGTCAGTGCAACTCACACACAAACTGATATACTGAGACATGAGCATAACTCCCACTACAATTGCACCCTGGATCACTTGCAGTTTCTAGACAATTGTCAAGGGTATTTATTTATTTATTTATTTATTTGTTTAAACTTCTATACCGCCCCCTCTCCCAAAAAAGGGACTCGGGGCGGTGTACAGCCTACTAAAACATACGAGATATACAATAAATATAGTTAAAAATAAATTAAATAGTTTAATCCGGCTGTCTAATTCAGATTCAATTTAAAAGTTAAAAACTAAAACCCCAATTAAAATTTAATTAAAAACCTAAAACACAGTTACTGGGCCAGGCCGGCCTGATTAAAAAATAAAGTTTTCACCGCGCGCCGGAAGGTCAGGATATCCGTCATAGACCGTATCTCCGGGGGAAGATCATTCCATAGGGAGGGAGCCCCCACAGAGAAAGCCCGAACTCTCGGGGCCGTCAGCCGACAACGGTCAGGCGGCGGTACCCCGAGCAGGGCAACCCTGTGGGAGCGTACTGGGCGGCGGGAGGTTGACGATGGCAGCAGGCGGTCCCGTAAGTACCCAGGTCCCGAGCCATGGAGCGCTTTAAATACCGTCAGTACCACCTTGAATCGAATCCGGTAGGCCACAGGAAGCCAGTGCAGCCTGCGAAGCAGCGGAGTAACGTGGGAGCTCCGAGGGGCACCCACAAGCACTCGCGCGGCTGCATTCTGGACCAGCTGTAACCTCCGGAGACTCTTCAAGGGGAGCCCCATGTAGAGAGCATTGCAATAATCCAGGCGGGAAATGACGAGGGCGGACGTGACTGTGCGAAGTGCGCCCAGATCCAGAAAGGGCCGCAACTGGTAAATCAGACGTATCTGATAAAAAGCCCCCCTGGCGACGGCTGCAATATGCTCTTCTAAAGACAGCCGCACATCCAGGAGGACACCCAGATTGCGCGCCCTTTCCACGGGGGTCAAAACCTCTCCCCCCACGGCCAGCGAAGGAACCAGCTGGCTGTATCTGGGCGCAGGAAACCACAGCCACTCGGTTTTAGTCGGGTTGAGCCGGAGCCTGTTACGACCCATCCAACTCCGCACGGCCTCCAGGCACCGGGACATCACTTCGACAGCTTCGTTGGGGTGGCCCGGGGTGGAGATGTACAGCTGAGTATCATCAGCGTACTGATGGAACTCCACCCCGAAGCCACGGATGATCTCACCCAGCGGCTTCACATAAATGTTGAACAGCAGGGGCAAGAGCACCGACCCCTGAGGAACCCCACATAGTAGGGGCCTCGGGGCCGACCTCTGCCCCCCTGTCAACACACATTGAGAACGGTCGGAGAGGAAGGAGGTGAACCACCGTAACACGGTGCCCCCCACTCCTAACCCCTCCAACCGCCGCAATAGGATACTGTGGTCGACAGTATCAAAAGCCGCTGAGAGATCTAATAGGACCAGGACAGAGGAACAACCCCTGTCCCGAGCCCTCCAGAGATCATCAACCAACGCGACCAAAGCCATCTCTGTGCTGTGCCCGGGCCTGAAACCCGATTGGAGGGGGTCAAGATAACTCGCTTCATCCAGGCACTGCGGGAGCTGACGTGCCACCACACTCTCAACAACCTTCGCAACAAAACGAAGGTTGGAGACGGGACGATAATTTGATAACAGTGCTGGGTCCAGGGACGGTTTCTTGAGGAGGGGCCGCACCACCGCCTCTTTCAAGGCAGCAGGTAGCAGCCCCTCTCTCAAGGAAGCGTTTATAATACCCTGGAACCAGCCTCGTGTCACCTCCCGAGTGGCCAAAACCAGCCAGGAGGGACACGGGTCCAACAAACAGGTGGTGGCATTAAGCCCCCCCAGTATCCTGTCCACATCCTCTAGAGTAACAGGGTCGAACTCAACCCAACCAACTCCACCGATATCCACCCCCGCCCCCCCACCCGGAGATGGCCAGTCGGAGTCCAGTTCGCTCCGGATCTGAGCGATTTTGTCCTGCAGAAACCTAGAAAACTCCTCAGCCCGTCCCTGTAAGGGGTCCTCCCGCGCTCCCACCTCCAGGAGGGAGCGGGTCACCCTAAACAGGGCGGCTGGGCGGTTTTCCGCGGACGCGATAAGGGTGGAGAGGTAAGACCTCCTCGCCATCCTTATTGCCACTAGATACGTCTTAATATAAGAACGCAGTAGTGTTCGGTCAGACCCAGAGCGGCTGGACCTCCAACTGCTCTCTAGGCGTCTTTTCCGGCGCTTCATTTCCCTTAGCTCCTCAGAAAACCAAGGAGCCAGATGGGATCGGCACCGGGTCAGAGGCCGCAAGGGCACGACTCGGTCAAGGGCCCCAGCCGCCACCCTATCCCAGGTGGCGACCAAGCCCTCAACCGAGTCGTGTGAATGAGCTTCGGGAAATGGCCCAAGCTCCGTCAGGAACCTATCAGGGTCCATCAGGCGCCTGGGGCGGTACCATTTTAATGGCCCCGCCTCCCTGCGGTCAGGGGGCGCGGAACGGAAGTCGAGCTTCAGGAGCGAGTGATCCGTCCATGACAGGGGTTCCACAACTATATCCCCTATACCCAGATCACTCTGCCACTGATCAGAGACAAAAACCAGATCCAAGGTGTGACCTCCCACGTGAGTAGGGTCCCGAATTAACTGGGTCAGGCCCATGGCCGTCATGGAAGCCATGAACTCCTGGGCAATCCCCGAGGTACCGCCGGCAGATGGCAGGTTGAAATCCCCCATGACCATAAGCCTGGGGGTCCCAACCGCCACGCCAGCTATAACCTCAAGGAGCTCAAGCAGGGCCGCTGCCGCATAGCAGGGAGCCAGGTATGCGACCAGCAAGCCCACCTGAACCGTGGAACCGAACTTCACGAAAAGGAGCTCACACCCGGTCGTCTGAGATACAGTGGCCTCCCTCGGACACAGATCCTCCTTAATAACTACCGCGACCCCCCCTCCCCTCCCCTGGGCCCTCGGCCGATGAAAGACCCGAAACCCGGCCGGGCACATCTCCACCAGAGGGACTCCCCCCTCTTGGCCCAGCCAGGTCTCGGTAACTCCCACCAGGTCCGCGCCCCCCTCACAGATCAAATCATGGATGAGGGGGGCTTTATTAACGACGGACCTGGCGTTACACAGCATCAGCCGAAGGCCCAGGGCCCGATTACTCAAACCCCCTGGGGAACGGGAGATGACAAGGGGGTCGGAGCGCGCCACAGCAAGTAAACAGCGGGGGCGCGCTCCCAACACAAAATGTGGCCCCCTACAACCGCCAAATCTGCCCCTCCCGCTCACCGTATCAATTGATTTAATTCCACCCTCCCCAATGACCCCCCCCATCCTTAATACAGTCCTGTCCGGATTATGACTCTCCCGGCCACGCTCCACCCCCGGCCTGGTCCCAGCCTCCGGCGAGTTGTCCCCCAACACCCGCCCGGACCTACCTAACCCCCTTAAAAACCTAGCTAAAAATTTAATCAAACACCCCCCCCTCCCACGTTTCTTAAAAGCCCACCATCTCTCCGGATTCCATAATCCGTCCTTGAGATGGGCCCTCGAGAGAGTAGAGGGCCATTCCCGAGACAGGGGGACATGTCTCAGGGCCCATAGATCACTCATAGAATAAGATGTACACTCTATAAGGGTAGCCCCCCTTATAGAGTACACTCTATAAGGGTAGCCCCTTATAGAGTGTACTGCAGTCATTCAAACATGATTCATGTCCAACAATTGTTATGCCTTAATTAGATCTGATTAACTGCAACTATAAGATACAAGTCTGGTCCAGGTAAGGGCACTATTGGCATAATAGTGGAACATGGGGAAAAGCCTCCTGGCCATAACTTCTATCTTCTCTTTCAACAGGTGCTAAGAAGTCAAATTATGCACCAGTTCTAACTGGAGAATTTCAACCATGTTCAGAATTAAAGATGGAAGATCCCTAGTACTGGAAGAGCTAAAAACCTATAGCCATTCCATCTTGTTATATATGAGTTGAAGCCTGTTCCTCTCTACCCACTTCTTCATAGTGTCTAGGCACTGGGAACTGACCTAGACATCACTCTATGTTAGCCCCTAAAGAATTTCAGCACACATTTTTTGGTATCTGTCAATGATCAATTATATTTTTATCAAACCTTTGTCATAGGACCAAATGCTCTGTCATAAGCTGTTTACAGTTGTTTGTCATATTTTCTTTTTTAAAAAAGAAAACATCTTGCCATTTTCTCTTCAGGAATTAAGGTCCTACAGTTAAGTCAAAACAAGAGATGATTACGCCCAGAGTCTACGGCTAGAGTCTGTTTGTTTTGTGATGAATAAGCGGATGCATGCCATGAAGCAGTTACACGTATTTTACTGACATGCCAGGTAGCTTCAGCCCTGAGGAGTATTTATTTATATTCTCTACAGGAGTTATGATCTGTGGATTAAAGATATCTGTATTAGTTAGGAACAAAATAAATCCATCCTTTTGGAGGTATGTTGTTGAGGGCATATTTCAACATGATGACTCTGATGATGATATTCTCAAGATAGGGGACAGATTTCAGGGATGAATAACTATCCTTTTTAAAAAAAAAGTTTTATATGCCTCGTATTGTAGATGTACCTGAAAGGGAATTCTCCAGCTCTCCAGACATTTTCAAGTCTGCAGGAGTCTGCATGTGTGCTTTTGCCAATCTGATTGGCTTTTAAATATCTCCTGAGGCTTTACTATTGTGAGCCAGGATATGGCTTTTAATTCATAATTGGGAATTTATATTTGTCATCCAATAGCCTTGAATATTTGTTGTGAACATTTGGAATTATAAGTAACTGATTTACTTTGGCAACTGAATTTATTTTTCAAGTAATTATGTATCGGAAATCCCAATGGGAGTATGCAGCAAGAGCCTATTGTTGTAGTTGTTCTATAATCCCTTGACTTAAAATGTTAGAGTGTGCATGATTCTAAAACATAGTTCGTAGAAGTATCCATTTCTGAAAGGAACCAAGACAAGCCAATATTTATTACCAAATATTTAGTATGAGAGGAAGCAGAGTTATCCTTAATCATAAGAAAATATGTCTTTAATAAATAGACTAAAGAGTGAAATTTAGATGAGAATGTTAGATAGAGATAAAACCCAGTAATTCACTATACATAGATTTTCATTTAATGTACATATATGGGTGAGAGGTTATGGGTATGTATAACCAGTGGTGGGATTCAATATTTTATACTACCGGTTCTGTGGGCATGGCTTGGTAGGTGTGGCAGGAGAAGGATACTGTAAAATCTCCAGTCAGAGATGGTATTTGCTGGTTTTCTGAACCACTCAAAATTTCTGCTACTGGTTCTTCAGAACTGATCAGAACCTGCTGAATACCACCTCTGTGCATAACTTATGTTATACATATGCTTAGATGTTTAAACATCTTGCTTGTCCATATAGAGTCTGTAATGGGTTGTAAAAGGATAGGAAATCCTACTGGAGCAGACTTGGAAGTATATAACCTTGAATGAGTATTGGCATGGGCAACCTACAGTTGATAAATTTATGAATCTTTCTTGAATTGGTTTCTTTATTGCATATAAATATTTGATGTATTTATCATACAAATCAAAATCATGCTTTTGTACAATGCCTTGGAAATCTTCAGATGAAAAATACTTAGGGAAAATTCTTAAAGATAGTATCTAATATCAACTTTCTATTGAAAACATTATTTTCATCATGGGAACCTGTAACAAACCCTCTATGTTTTCAAAAAATTGCTCTAGAGAATAACAGCTTTTTTTGAGGAGCAGAAGAAAATCTGATGTTGGATTTCATGCCAAATAAGTATATGCAGTATACTTATTACTGTAGGGTCCAGTAATCTGATGACTCCCTTAATGACTGCATTGCTTAGCAACCAAAATTCTGGCCCAAATTGTGACCATAAGTCAAGGGCTACCTGTAATTAAAATGTATCTACCCAGAGTCGTTTGGAAGAGTTACAACAACTTATTAAACAGCTACAATTGCTTTTTTCATTCTAATAAATATCCTGATTATAGCAGACCAAACACTTGTGAATGAATATACGGATGAGCAAATGAATATCTAGCAAGGCTCAACAATAGGATTTGGACGGAACAGTCCATGAAGTACCTGCCCAAACATTTATCTCAAAGCCTCAGCATGACTACTTGGTGACTGCTTCATTTCAAAGGGAGTTTTGGCAGAAGTATCATCTTCACATTTGCATGCATGATCAGGATGTTGTAGACATTACACATTAACCTTCAAAACAAAAAATAAAAATCCAGGAGTTCAGTATTCCTAGCACAGGGCTCAAAGAAAGTTTTTCTCACTTAATGTTTTTCTTACTTCTTTAATAATTAATATGTTTTCTAGTGCATAAATGAGCATCTTCATTCACATTAAACAGAATAAGAAAAACAACAATAAATAATTTATTTTGTTATTTTATAATAATATTGTTGTTGTCTAGATAGTAAATGTAACAGTATCTGGAGACAGCAGAGTAGGTGAGAAAGAACTGAAGATATACACAAAATACAAAGACATGCAAACATAGTAGACCAACCGTTGCAAAAAAAGTAACCATAAAATCAATAATAAGAGTTATCTTAGATGCAACCCCAAAACAACTGGACCACTATATGAGCACCATTGGTATTGACAAATTCACTATCAGTCTATTGCAAAATCAAAAGGCAACTTGGAATAATTTATATCTTATGATGATACCTTTAATACCATGAAACAACAACGTCTGCCTACCTCAGGTCCTCAAACTCGGATCCTCAGGACTCAATAAGTGAATAAAAAGCCAAATACAATCTGAACATCTGGATGATTCTGTGACTCACCATAATTATAAAACTAGGAAGGACTCCCTTCCCTGTAGTTTATGTAGCCTGTGGGCTTTGTTTGCTTCTATTCAGTTCTATGAATTAAATGTTCAGGGTTTTTTTTAGAATAGAATTCTTTATTGGCCAAGTGTGATTGGACACACAAGGAATTTGTCTTGGTGCAAATGCTCTCAGTGTACATAAAGGAAAAGATACATTCATCAAGAGTTGAGAATCATAAGGTACAACACAATAATAGTCATAGGGTACAATAAGCAATCCAATCATACTAGGAAATAGTCAATATAAATCATAAGTATACAAGCAAAAAAGTTACAGTCACAAGTGGGAGGGGATGGATGATAAGGAGAGATGGCCATGAGGGGAGAAATTTTGACTCCCACGAAGAGGGTGCACAATCTGGGTGTCCTCCTGGACATACGGCTGTCGTTAGAAGATCATATAGCGGCCGTCGCCAGGGGGGCTTTTTGTCAGGTCCGTAGGATCTACCAGTTGCAGCCCTTTCTGGATTGGGATGCACTCCGCACAGTCACATCTGCCCTCGTCATCTCCCGCCTAGACTATTACAATGCTCTCTACATGGGGCTCCCCTTGAAGAGTATCCGGAGGCTTCAGCTAGTGCAGAATGCAGCCGTGCGGGTGGTTTTCGGGGCTTCTCGAAGTTCCCATGTTACACCGCTCCTGCGCGAGCTGCATTGGCTTCCAGTGGCCTTCCGGGTGCGATTTAAGGTGTTAGTGGTCACCTTTAAAGTGCTCCTGGGACTTGGGTACTTACAGGACCGCCTGCTGCCACCATCAGCCTCCCATCGACCAGTGTACTCTCATAGGGCGGGCCTCCTCAGGGTGCTGTCACCTGGGCGATGCCGGCTGGTGGCCCCAAGGGTGCGGGCCTTCGCTGTGGGAGCATCCTCCCTCTAGAATAAATTACCCCCGGAGATGAGAACTATCCCTGACCTGCGAACCTTCCGGCGCGCGCTGAAGACCCACCTTTTCCAACAAGCCGGTCTGGACTAGAGTTACTGGTTAGGGTTTTAAATTGGTTTTAATGGTTGCAGTTTTTAAAATTTTCCCTTGTTCAGTTTTAATTTTCATTGTATTTCAGCCACCAGTTTAATCCATTTTTAATTCTATTTTAAAATTGTATTTATAATGTGTGTCGTTTTTACTTGGCTACACCGCCCCGAGTTCCGTTGGGAGAGGGGGCGGTATACAAAATCTAATAATAAATAAATAAATAAATGAATAAAATGAGAAGAGTAATAGTAATAGTAGTGCAGACTTTGTAAATAGTTGGACAGTGTTGAGGGAATTATTTGTTTAGCAGAATGATGGCATTCGGGAAAAAACTGTTATTATGTCTAGTTGCTTTGTGTGCAGTGCTCTTTAGCAGAATTTTGAGGGAAAGAGTTGAAACAGTTTATGTCCAGGATGTGAGGGGTCTGTAAATATTTTCATAGCCCTCTTTTTGACTCATGCAGTATTCAGGTCCTCAGTTGAAGGCAGGTTGGTAGTAATTGTTTTTTCTGCAGTCCTAATTACTCTCTGAAGTTTGTGTCTGTCTTGTTGTGGTGCAGAACCAAACCAGACAGTTATAGAGGTGCAAATGACAGATTCAATGATTCCTCTGTAGAGCTATATCAGCAGCTCCATGGGCAGTTTGAGCTTTCTGAGTTGGCGCAGAAAGAACATTCTTTGTTGTGGGTTTTTTGATGATGTTTTTGATGTTAGGTGTCCATTTTAGGTGCTGTGATATGATAGAACCTAGAAATTTGAAGGACTCTACTGTTGATACTGTGTTGTCTAGTATTGTAAGAGGTGATAATATGGGAGAATTTCTTCTAAAGTCTACAACCATTTCTATAGTTTTATGTCAGAACAGTTTCCACATCTTATGAAAGCTCAGAAACAGACAGTATCAAACTTCAGAAGCAAAGATCAGATGGCATTATTCTATACTGACTATAGCTTTTACAAAAGCACAGAATAGTTATATCTGGTGCATTTTTCTCTTTTAAAAGCAAACCTCTGTTTAAAAAGGCCTTACCTTCCTAAGTACTAATGAAAACGATATGCCAATTATCAACTGATTATATGAATATATCTCATTGTTGAATTGTTTTAATCAAAATTCCCAGTGAATTTTAATCTGATATCCCAATTTATAGCCCATTGTATATAAAGCTATTTCATTAAAATCAAGGGGTGCATATAAGATATGAATCACAGGGGAATATAGAGCATTTCAATGGAAAGTAGAGTATACAATAATTCTTGATTTGTGCATAGCATTCAAACACAGCAACCTAGAGATAATAAATTCAGTACCATTAGTCTACATAATTGAGAAGACATGCTTAACTTCAAGTAATTCAAAAAGGTTCAATGTTATTTCCAAAACATTGTGAATAATCCTGACAGACTCCCCTCCCCGTTCTTTCTCAGTGGTGAGAGCCCACGTCTTCAATATAATTTTCCTCTCATTGCATATTTTTTAAAAATATTTTGAATATTGAAATGAAGTTTTCTGCTCAAGCAAAATATGCACTATTAGAAATAATTGTGTGCAATCTCTTGGAAAAAAATCATTTTTAAAACAAGCATGTTTGGGGGGGAAACATGAATAAATACATTCAAATTTTCACACATATTAAAAACACATAGAAAGTCTCCTGCAAAGATAGTATGTGCTTTTAAAAATGGTACTATGCAACTGGATGAAATAAGTTTCTATTGTGAGAAAAAAACTAGTATAGAAAGCATAGCAGATATATTTAACTTTCCCATGGCCTATGGTGTTCAAATCTGTGTGTTTGTTTCCTATTGGTGATGTATTGCAAGTAAGACACACACTTACAAGAGATATGTAGTATTGGAAAGTGAGTTTTCTTGTATTATGCCTGTTCATTCTTTTTTGTCAACCAACCAGTCAGCCAACCAGTGGAATTGCCACTGATTGTAGAATAGAAAGGATTTGGATACGGTTGCAGAAAACAATTTTCATGTGGAGGAAAATAAATTGTTGCAATTATCAGTTCTCTTTGCAGTGTATCTTTGCAGTATTTTATTGTTAATATGAAACACATTCTCCTAAACTTCCTGTCATGGAATGAAATCTAGGAGACATATGGAAAGAACTAATACATCTGTTGATTCTGATAATTTATAGAAATAAGAAAGGCTCACCCAATTGTGATCTCTGTATCACAACACATGGTCTAACATTTATGTTTTTTTTAATAATCTAAAAGGCAATTATTGGAAGCATAATACTTGGGGTGGGAAAGGAGATGATGAATTCATTTACAAAGCAAAAAATGAAACAAAACAACGAACTAGCAAAAACGAACAACTTGCTGCCAGATTTTAAACATCACTGTATTTGTGTAGAGAATAAAAATGGAGTTGAAACCACATATAAGCTATAAACATCTAATCTATATAAGTTCTGCTGTTTTCCTATCAGGATACACCTATGTCACTTGATTTTTTGGTAACTGTAGATGAAGCCTAATGCATGAAAGACCCTTTCAACTTCATTCCATTATGCCATTAACATAACCAACTCAAAAATCAGCCTCATGAAAAATTGCAATGATTTTGAATTAAGAAAAGCTACATCTACTACTTTTTGGAAAGTCACAACCACAATGCAGAAAATATTTCTAAAATGAACTCTTTGTCAGTAATCTCTGCTTTGAAATTTAATCAGTTGAATTATTCATTGATTAGTGTCAAAGGGCAAATATATATATGCAATCATTGAGAAAGGCTTTACAAATTTTTTTTTTTTTAAAGGTGATTTGTTAAAGATCTGCTTAACTTCATAACATGGAATAAATGCAAGCTGACTATCATAAAATTGCCTTTTGATGACTCCAGAGAGCTTTAATAATTATAATAATTATACCTAGTTACACTTGCAAGGAAGAAATGACATTTAGTATAAGGTAGACTTATCCTATACTTTGAAAATTCATTATCTCCTACATTGCAATTTATTATATGCATATCCTTCTCTCTAGTTTCCTTGCTCATAGGCTTTTGATATTTAAGAGACTTAGAAATTTAATCCTAGAATTTAATGAAGGAAATGGTAAAACATAAGTTGATACTAGTCGTATATCCAGTTTGAATTCATAAATTTCTAGCATAATTGCTCTTACATTCATATTTGTAAAAAACAAGCAACAGAATAAAAAGAAGGAAAATTAGAAAATATGGGCACAAAGACTTTGAGGAACACATTTGTTAAAAGAGAGAGAAAATGTTTATTCTGAAGTCTAAATCATGATGGTTCTTCTGATACATGTAATTGAAGGCTGAAACTAAGGCTCTTACCTTGTTTTCAAATTCTCAGAAACATTATTGTTGATATTGGTTATACTTGTGGGATACAATATAGTCAGAGTAT
The DNA here is from genome assembly GCA_023653725.1 of Bungarus multicinctus. Lineage (NCBI taxonomy): Eukaryota > Metazoa > Chordata > Lepidosauria > Squamata > Elapidae > Bungarus > Bungarus multicinctus. The sequence goes on along the minus strand of CM042846.1, from coordinate 52,016,676 downwards.
AAGCAATGTAAATAAACAAACAATGTAAACAAGTTTGAGCAATGTAAATGGAGTAGTTCCAAGGCAAATATTAAAAATAGGATTGAAAACAGATTGGATAGTTCATCATGGATTCCAAATGCTGCAATTTTGACATTGTAAAGGAATTATGTTAGATTTTCATAAATATGGCATTCTGCCAGTTTAGTATTATTAAATCAGGACAGCAAATCCAGTTGACATTATCTTTGATTATTTCTATTCCTCATTACTGGGAAGAGCATGCTTAATTTTCATTAAAATATGCTATTTTATTTCCCTTCATAAATATTTTGGTGTTCCATCATTTCAGTTAAAAAAATTGTTAAACCATTAGGCTTGTTTCCATTTTTTAAAAGGAAAATAATTTTACAGAAAAATAAACATCCTCCTATAATAAAAGATAACTGACTGCATAGGGGAAAAAAGGTTCAAAGAGTATTTGGCTCAATTTCTGCAACGACAAAATATTGTTTGGAAAGAAAGACATTTCCCAAAAAAGTAGTTTCTAATATGTCTAAAATGATAAAATAAATATTTGTACTTCTTATAAATAAAACTAATGACTTCATTCAGATTAAAACTGGCCAAGATATAAAAAGCTACTTTTAAAAATTAATGTTTAAACAATATCTTAATAAGATAAAGATAATGCCTCTTGTTTTTATGTGTAGAGTAAGCATTCAATTGGATAAAATGACAGATAATGCTGTGAAATTTCAGTAATTTCAATATACTTACAGAGACTTGTAGCTACAATAGCAGAAATGATGTTTATTATTCATATATAATAAAGGAAATTTTTAAAAGAAAATACTTTGAAAAACCTACAGAAGGAAGAAATAAACAAGTTTATACAGATTTATTAGATTTTTTAAAAAAATGTGGATTACAAGGTAGAGACAGCAGTTAAAGTGGAAATATAAGCATCAAGCCAAGATAATGACCTGGATAATAACTTCTTGATATATTTGCAAAAGAATGTTGCTAAAACTTGAAGCAACTTCAGACATGGAGAAAGGAAGGAAGGAAGATCAAAACCTATGACAGCCTCTGAATGGATCAAAGACTAAGATTGTTAAAAGCAAAAGCAATGAATTTCAACCTGATTTGTTTAAAACAAGATATAATTTGGTAAAGTACTGGAACTACTTTATGGGGGTGTTTTTGGAGGGGTTGTTGTTGTTTTATAAGTGGACTGGATGTTAATGATTTATGGATGTACAAATGGATAAGGGAAGACGAGACATAGGCATGTCTTAGGGAAGAAATATTACCTATACTCAGGGGTGGGATTAAAAATTTTTAACAACTGGTTCTGTGGGTATGGCTTAGTTGTGGGCATGGCTTGGTGGTCATGTGACTGGCTGGGCGTGGCCAACTCAATATCACTCACATCTAGGCACACATCTCCTCCCCTGGCCTCTCATGACTGTTGGAATGCTGCAACAGTCATAAGTATGAAAAATGGTCTTAAGTCACTTTTTTCAGTGCCATTGTAACTTTGAATGGTCACTCCACACAAGCAAAGCACCAGCAAAGAAGGGGAAAAGAACTCCAGAGAAGTTCCTGAGACAGGAAGTCTAGTCCTGCCAAGAATGTAATAAGGATTAACAGAGAGCAGTTTCTATAAGCAACACCAGAATGTTTTCTTCCTGCCTTCCTTACAGGATTAGGCCAGTAATTTCTTCTAACAACCAGTTCTCCAAACTGCTTAGAATGTTAACAACCAATTCTAGTGAATAGGTGTGAACTGGTAGAATCCCACCCCTGCCTATACTTGTGGTGAAGATTGGAAGTAATTGAACTATTTCTCTCTCTTTTTTAAAATCTCTCTAGCTTTCTCTCTTTTTCTTTCCTTGCAATTTCTATTTTTTTTCTTTTTGTTTGTTCTTTCTCTGTTCTAACTTTAGCTTGTTACACCTTTTATTTTTAAAACTTCCAAGAAAATATTTGTTAAAAAGAAAACAAGCAGAAACCCTTTCAAGAGGAAACTAGTTTAGTTTTTGTATATTTATTCAAAAGCAAATCTTACTTTGAACATGCCCATTCTCATTTTGGAGCTCGTTCTCTTTCCTAGGCCAGTTGCACAAGGTAACAATCATTGCTCATTTTCTTTTCTTCCCTTTTCACTTCTGTTATAACATTACTCTCCTGACAGAGTGAAGAATTAGATCAGATGGTGTTACACAATTTCTAGCTAGTTCTATAATTTGTCCCAAATATTTTGTAAGAACTTACCTTTCTCTCTCTTCTTTTAGCACATGATTAAACTTTTCCCACTGGGTTTAGTCAACCATCTACAAGTGACACAAGGAACAATGGTTCTTTAAGCAATAAATATTGCACAGTGATGGATAAGTAGGCAAAGAATTTATTAGGAGATAACATGCACACAACATTTCATGAGATTGCCTTCTCTATTTTCCTTTAGGCTGAAAAACAGGTGAAATCTTTGAAAGAGTTATGACCTCTCCTAATTCTATGGGTTATACTGCTTTATTGAAAACAATAAAAACATTATTTGCCCTTTCACTCTCACAATTATTCCTCCATCACCTCCCTAATTTATTTATTTATCAATCAGAACTGGCTAAGCAATTATTTCAAGAGTATGAGGAACAACTATCTGGACAGAAAAGGACTGCTGCAATATTTTCTTTCAAATCTTTTATAATTTGACAGTTGCTAGCTAAATTGCTTTGCACAATACTAATTGGTAAGCTCATACTTCTCCAACCATCATCCTCATTCTTTTGTTCACTTAGATGGTGAGAAACTCCCCAATTGTCTGCTATATCTAGCTAGAGCAGTTATCATTTTTAAAATAGTGAAAGACATGTTCCTGACTCACCTCCCAAACCTACTTAGTACATTTGATAAGGTAGGTTTAAGGTGTCTGTGTGAGGAATTAAACTTTTAACATGTAATAAAACAAGTTTATCTGAAATAGGACCAAAGGAAGGAGGTTTAATACACCTTAAAAAAAGCCAAGAACAAATGATATCCTAAAATAGTATGTGCATTCAGGATGGCTCTTCGATTTATTTATTTGGAAAAAAAATTACTTTTCTGTATTTTGCACTGAACCCTACAAGTTGGTTAACAATTGAAGAAAACAACAGTGAAATGCAGAACACAATTCAGTAGCAAAATGAAGACTAATCTTCAAAGAAGAGAAACATTCATTGTAACACTCATGGAGAAAGGTCTTTATTTTTAGTGGGTCTCAATTGCTTTGTTATTATAGAAAGGCCATCAGTAAAGTGGTCTGAGAAAGAAATCTGAAAATTATAGAAATGCAGTTAACCTATTCCAGTTACTGAAATAATTCAGAGCCAACGATTAAGTCATCCCATAATACAACTCTACTTCTGTCTAATAGTCAGAAACTATCTTCAGAGAGCTAAAATTTTTTATTATGCTATATTTACTTATGAGGAGGAAATAAGAACATCAGTATCAAACATTTCTATTGGTATCATGACCTGTGCATTCAAGGTAATCATCTGTACAATTCTTACTGCTGAAAAATAAAAGGGATTGCACTTGACTAGACATTTCTTAGGATTTCAGATAATATGGAATTATTTTAAACACAACAAAGCAGGCAATGATCCCCCCCTTCAGATATACTCACTGCATGTTTGGATACAGGAGCATTTGGAGAGTACAACTTCAGGGTGGCATGGGCAGTGTAGTGATACTCATACACTGATAGAACACTGACCTATCTCACCTAAGTATTTATATTAATATTAATTAATATAAATATAATAATAATATTAATATTAAGTAATTCCACAAATAATATTCCCTTACTCATCAAAGACTCATGGAACGTGAACAGAAACATCCAAATGTCATCTTATTTGATCTCGAAGACACCAATGAATCAGACAACATCACCAAAGTTCGTGATATAATAAGCAACTCAAATACAACAAACATCTCTCCTGAAGATATCATTGAAATAACCAGAGATGGCCCTGGGTACAAATAAAATGACGGCTTTGTGGCCCCAAGATTTTGTAGAGTTATATGCAAAAATGAGTCCAGCAAACGCATATTCATTCATACAATAAATGCCATTGCAGAAACCAATCCCAACCACAAAAAACTTCACTCAAGACCAAACTTATCCATACTGCAAAGAATCCATTCCTGTGAACTCCGCACAGAACTCAAAAACCATATAGACAATAGAGAAAAAGACCTATACATTGACTATCAAGCTGATTACATCAAAAGAAAGTCACACAACCACAACTCTGCATCCAACCCCATCCCATCCAATCCAACATTACTCAAAACTAGGCACACATGCCCCTAACTACCTCTATTCCAACCACAACTGGCCTTAAATGCAAGCTACTCAATGCAAGAAGCCTTGTAAATACAATACCTGAATTTTTCCTCTTACTAAATACGGCTAAATTCGACATTATATTTGTCTGTGAAACATGGCTCAATGCATCTCTCCCTGACTCTATTACCACAGTAATAGACTATCATGTTTACCGATCAGATCATGAAATCCATAGAGGAAGTGGTGTTGCTATCTTCTATAAAAGGTCCCTATATCAAAAAAACATCCAAGTTACCCAGGAGCTTGCTATTCCTGAGACCATCATCTGTGAACTGTCCCTAAATATCACATTTCAGTTCTTACTATGTTACAGAGCCCCTGATAATGACATCGAACATGCAAACAAGCTAAATACACTACTAACATGGGCAGCATCCTGTCCACACGCTTTTATCTTTCTTGGTGTCTTCAATCTACCTCATATTAACTGGACCCTAAACGAATGTACAACTGAACCCACACATGCAACCTTCTACAATGCAATAACACATCTGGGACTTAGAACAACTAGTAACCAACAACATTAGACTTAACAACTGCCTTGATCTCATCTTCTGCAATAGTTTGAATTCAATTTACGGAATACAAATTAAAGAACCCTTTTCCAACAGTGACCACAACATGATTGACTTTTGTCTCAACATATGTCCACACAAAAATCATCACAACAATGGAATCCTCAGTTATAACTTCAAAAAAGGCAACTATGATCTTATACACAACAGTCTCTCATCCCTTGATTGGCAATTTCTATTCACTGGATGCTGTAGAAGATCATTACAACATATTTTTACTTGAAGTCAAAAGAGTCATTAAACTATATGTACCAATAACAACTCCCAAAACTAGAAAAAACAAATTACCCATAACAATAAGGAAGCTTCAATCCAAAAAGAAATCACTTTGGCGGAAAAACAAATCTGGTCACGTTACCAACTTCAAAAGCCGATACAAAAACTTATGCCACCAGATAAAGACTGAATGCACCAATTATCACATTAAGCAAGAAGAAAACCTTCTATGCACCAATTCGACCCGTGCTTTCTACAATTTTATAAACAACAAACTAAAAGACCCATCCTACCCCTGAAAGGACCTAATGGTAAAGACTGCAACAATGACACTATTAAAGCCAACCTCTTTAACACATTCTTTGGCTCAATATTTGTAAACAGCAATGGATCATGCCCAGTATTTCCTAGTTGAACTATAGAAGACAATATTGAAAAAGGACTATGCAATCTAAAACCATCTCTATCTATTGGACAGGACAGAATACGTGCCTACTTCTTAAAAAAACTATCCACTGCCATAGCTGAACCTCTAAGCATAATCTTTGAAAAATCTTTCAGGACCAGCTCCTTGCCAAAACTATGGTCACAAGCCATGGTCATCCCCTCTTCAAAAAGGGAGACCCCAGCCTAGTTGAATATTACACACCAATCTCTTTATGCTGCATCACCTGTAAAGTCATGGAATCAATTATTAACCAAACCATCATCCTCCGCTTAGAAACAAACAACCTACTCTCTAATAAACAATTTGGTTTCAGGAAAAAACTATCATGTAATCTGCAACTCTTACACTGCAAAAACATATGGACTACACAACTCGATCAGGGCAAAGCAATAGATGCAATCTACATAGACTTCTGTAAAGGTTTTGATTCAGTGGTACACAACAAACTACTCCTAAAACTAAAATCTTACAGTATCTCTGGGCACCTGCATAACTAGATAGAAGCATTCCTGTCAAACAGACAACAAATAATCAAAATTGGGAGTGTCCTATCAAATTCTGTACCTGTCAACAGTGGTGTCCCCCAAGGCAGTGTTCTAGGACGAACTCTTTTCATACTCTACATAAATGACCTCTGTGATCATATTAAGAGCAACTGTTCTCTTCGCTGATGGTTTCAACACCACAGACAATACTGCTACCCTTCAAAAGGACCTTGACTATGTATCAGAATGGTCAAACAAATGGCAACTTCAAATCTCAAGAAATAAATGCTCTGTCCTACATATTGGCAAAAAAATCAGAAAATAAAATACAGGCTGAATAGTCAAGACCTTATTGAGGATCCAAACTCTGTCAAGGATCTTGGAGTACGCATCTCTAATTATCTAAGTGCTAGAGCCTACTGTAACTATATAGCCAAAAAGGCATTAAGAGTTGTTAACCTAATCTTTCGTAGCTTTTTCTCTGGTAATATTACACTAATAACTAGAGCAAAACATTTTCTAGAACAATACTCGAATACAGCTCATCAGTCTGGAACCCACATTATATATCTGATATTAACACAGTTGAGAAAGTCCAGAAATATTTTACAAGAAGAGTTCTCCACTCCTCTACTCATTGCAAAATACCTAATGCCACCAGATTCAAAATTCTAGACCTAGAAAACCTAGAACTACGCCGCCTTCAATCCGATCTAAATATAGTATATAAAATCATACATTGCAGTGTCCTACCTGTCAATGAATATTTCAGCTTCAACCATAACAACACAAGAGCAAACAATAGATACAAACTCAAAATTAATCGCACAAAACTTGATTGCAGGAAATACGACTTCAGCAACAGAGTGGTCAATGTCTGGAATACTCTACCTGACTCTGTGGTTTCTTCCCCAAACCCCAAAAACTTTAACCTTAGACTGTCTACTATTGACCTCACCCCTTTCTTAAGAGGTCTGTAGTGCATAAGCGCACCAACGTGCCTACTGTCCCTGTCCTATTGTTTCTTTTTTATTTTTCTTCATGTATTCATAACCATGTTTTTACTTATACCTATTATCTTGTAAGCAATTGACAAAATAAAATAAATAAAAATAAATAAGTAGATTAAATCAATCTGGGGTCAGTAAACAGGCATATTTAATGTGACCAAACTGTTTAAGAAATATAATATCTCCTCTCCTCATGATTGTGAAGCCTTTTCCTCCTCCTCCTCCTCCTCCTCCTCCTCCTCCTCCCCCCCCTCCCCCTCCTCTTCTTACCCCCATCCCAAAAGGCTTTTCCCTCCAGGAAGAGAGTTCATTTGTTGACCATCAGCGGCCCTTCTGTCTCTCCCCAAGCAAGCCAATCTTACCATCAGGAAACCAGGTCACTCCCTCAGTCTTCTCTCATTGGCCAGTGTTGCTACGAGATTTCAAATTTTAGTTTTGATTCCAAAACAACAATGTCCACTTGCTCGCTGGACCTTAGCTTTTCTCATTTTGGTACAGGAACCAGAGGAAAACAGGAAAAGGGTAAATATAAACCATTTCCATCTTCCTTCAATTTTCCCAAATTATAACCCAATATGAGTCACGGATATTGGATTTTGGATGCATTCTGTAAGTTAGCCTATTTGACGTACATTGGTTAAAATTGTTGTACTGTTATATCCAACTGAAGTTTACAAAGTACCAGACATCAGAATTTCAGTAGTATATAGCTCTAGTATGAGAACCAATGTGTTCTAATTGTTAAGACATAGATCTTGGAAATCTAGCTTCAAGTTTATCCCTAGCCACAAGAACTCACAGGAAGACTTTGGGCCAGTTATTCAACTTCCTCATAGAACTGTTGGGGAAGGAGGAAAATGTTATATAAGCTACCTTGAACTCCTACAACAGAAGCAGAATACAAATATTTGCTTTTTTTAGTTCTGAACTTATTACTGGTCCTAAGATAACAATGACATCTTTCTAACTGAATAAACTTGAACAAAGGATTCATAAATGTGTATCAATATTTGGTATGAAGAAAGTCATAGGGTATCTTCCTACTGTTACACTTAAAGCAGTTCTGCATGATATTTTGTTATGATGCCATGGTCTTATGTATTCTCTTTTTAATTGTGAACATTCCATGTGAACAGCAAGCAACATTCAGAATACAAGAATTAGGCAGGAGTTGTATATTCTACCCATATTTCATGAATAGGTCATCATATTCTGGTGTATTAGTACTGAACAAGCTGAAGGGAACAAACAGGTGACAAATTATAGATGAACTCAGAATATGCTCTTTGGACCTTTTTTGTCTAAATACATGAACATAGTACTTATAGTAAAATAAATATTTGTCGTTGCGTTAAAGCTTTCAGAACAGTTTGTGGCTGCTTTTATAGCACAATCATTTCAATTTTGGGGGGAGGCACAGGTTGATAAGTGGATTGAGGGAAGAATCTTTGTAAGCTTAGAAGGATTAGGAAGGGTCTCTTAATGTTAAAACTAGCAACATAATTAATTCTAACAATACTGGATGGAGACAGTATCCTTTAATCCCTTATTCTTGCATCATGTGGTATGTGTTTCATGCTAACTTATAGCAGTATTGCCAATTTTAAAAAATCTCAGTAGTATATTTCTGGTGAAAGAGGCTAATAAGGACAGGGAAGGGAGAAAGGCAAGTTAGAATTTTGTGGTCTTCAGCATAAGAAAAATATTATGACTATAAAATATATTGTTGGAAGAACAGTGATGGAAAGTTTTAAGAGAAAGTGCAAAGGATTAATTAACTTTATTTAAATGTTATTTAAATTATTTATAGAGCTACCTATCCACAGCTCTACTTGGTTGTATACAAAGATTAAAACCCAACAATTCAAACAATAACCATGGGCAAATGTCCTGGGTAAATAACATCTTCCAATCATAAAAACACATCAACAATAATTTTGTAATGCTTTGAGGAAAAAGATAAACAAAAGTCTACAATGGAACCTTTTGCATATTTCAAGAATTTGAAAAAAAAACAACAATTTTTCTGTTTTGTCTCAAGCTCAGGGCAAAACTGGGGGATATGAGGTTAGCCATAAGCATATATAGAGGTTTGCAGAACAGGACAAAGGCAATTAGCACTAGGGAAATCTGGAGAAAATAGAATGACAAATAATATTTATAATGAGCCTACTCTTTTAATACTTCAGAGAATAGTTTGGAAAATAAATGTTTTCTATAAAAAGTTGAATATTGAGCTTCTTTTTAAAGGATGTTTTCTGGGTATTGATGTGGATGAATAGGATATCTTTCTTAGTTTTGATGAACTATTTACAGATTATTTCTTTAAAGCTATTTCTTGAGTGTTTCCTCTACCCATTTCTTCTTACAAAGAGTTTCAATATATTGGACTTGAGAATTTGTGGGTTTTTTTGTTACGCAGACAACCATTATATGAGAACACAATTTACAGATGATGATTCTTCCAGATGGAAACCTTCCCTCCAGCAGTTTGGCAGGATTCCAGAAGCCCTGGTTAATAAAAGATTTGCTTCATTAGAATACCAGGCATTAGCTAATTAGTCAAGTCTTTGAAAGAAGGCTCTGAGTTTGAATTTTAGATGAGAAACATAAAACTTGGTTTACTAATCTGAAGCAACATAGAAGGCATTTAGACATTAGATGAGCATTTATAATCTAATCCTTTGTTAGGAGAGAAGCAGTTGGAGGCCATAGCCACAGAAATCAGTAAAAAAGGAGTGTGGGAGGAAAGGATGCAGGTCAGAGGGAGGGAGGGAGAGAGAAGGGGGGACTTATTTTCCTAAGTGCTTGTGGTTGCCAAGCAATAAGCACTGGATCTGGTGAGGTTTAACTTTTCAATATTTGGATTAGATTATAGAATGAGGAGATACTATCGTAACTGAGAAAAAAAGCAAGAGAAAAAGCAAGAAGTTTTATTATTGTTGCATTTATAGTCAACACAAAAGCAAAATGCCCCAGAAGGTTTTATGTTTGTTTTTTGTTGTTGTAATAAAAATAAACAAAAAATATTAAAAAAAAGCCAGATGCCCCTATTCATATCATGGCCTGTCTTTCTGATTCATAGGTCTGCTTAGAAATTACTAATGATGGAATTGGAGAAAAAGAAAACAACTGCAAGAGACTATTTTGAGAACTTATATAACCAAGAAGAAATAGATGCAAACAAATTAGAGGAATATTTGAAAGAAAGCACATTACAGCCATTAATGGAAGATAAAAGGGAGATATTAAATAAGGAAATAACTTAAATGAGTTAAAAGAAGCGATTAAAAGACAAAAAAGTAATAAAACTCCAGGCCCAGATGGGTTGCCAAGTGAATTATACAAAGTGATTGGAGAAATTAGGAAAAATTGTTCCTAAAGATTTGCAATGAGATATTATTAGAGGCAAGAATCCTGGAATCATGGAAGGAGGCCCATATTATATTGATTCCCTAAAGAGGGTTCAGATGCCACCCAGGTAAAACATTACAGACCAATATCTCTTTTAAACACAGATTACAAAATTTTTATGAGTGTGATGGCGGATAGACTGAAGCTAGCTCTTAATGAAAGAATCCATCCTGACCAGAATGGATTCCTTCCCATGAGATAGATTAGAAATAATACAAGAATGATAATTGATACATTAGAATACTATGAAACACAGCCAGGAAGCCAAGTTGCTCTTGTCTTCCTGGATGCACAAAAGGCATTCAACAATCTAAACTGAGAATTTATGAAACACCAGATAAATTTGATGAAATTCAGGGATAACTTTGCAAAGATGTTAGATTCGATCTATTTAACCCACAAAGCAAGGATAATGATAAATGGAGAATTTACCATTCCTTTTGAAATAAAAAAGGGTGTCAGCCAGGGATGCCCATTGTCACCTCTGCTTTTCATTACAATATTAAAACATTACTGGACAGAATTAGAATGAATGAGGAAATTAAAGGTACTAAAATTAAAAAACAAGAATATAAATTACAGGCATTTGCTGATGATGTGGTCGTTATTATAAAGGATCCAATAGAGTCAGGTCCAACCTTATTAAAAGAAATCAATAAATTTGGTAAACTAGCAGGGTTGAAAATCAATAAAGAAAAAACCAAAATGTTAGTTAAAAATATAATAAATAATAAACAAAAAGAATTAGAAGAAATAATGGGACTATAAATTGTCAATAAGATTAAATATTTAGGTATATGGTTAAGACCCAAAACAATAACTTTGAAAGAAGACAATTACGTTAAACTATTACAACAAATAGGAAGAGATTTGAAGATATGGAGCAAAATGCAGATTTCATTATTAGGCAGAATTGCTACAATTAAAATGAATGTTCTACCTAAATTGCTTTATTTATTCCAAACAATCCTTATATTATTGGATAAATTGTTTTTTTCAAATAATTGGATAAAATTACTATGAAATTCATTGGGCAGGTAAGAAGTCAAGAATTAAGAAAATTTATTTACAAGACAATAAAAGCAGAGGCGGCTTTGGTCTTCCTGCCTGGGAGACCTGTTATAAAGCAGCAATGTTAATGTGGATAAAGGATTGGATCAAACTGGTAAACAAAAGAATTCTAACATTAGAAGGATGCGATTTACAAATAGGGTGGCATGCCTTCTTGTGGAACTCGAGTAGTAAAAGTCACTCATACTTTCAGGTACTCATACTTTATGCAAATCTTTGATAAAAACCTGGTCTGATATTAGAAAAAACATTATATCAAAGTTCGATTATGGTTGTCAACAATGGAGGCAATGTTCCACCTAATACAATGGACATGAGTAAAAAGCTTAAATATCACCAAATTTTAGATAAAGGAAACCTCAAATTGATGCAAGAGTTAGAAAACCAAAAAATAATGATTGATTGTTGGTCCTATTTCCAAATAGCAATAAGATATGAGAAGGATTTATAAGAATTCGGAATAGAAACAAAGAGCACTAAATTTAATAAGACAAAAATATGATATCTAAATTATATAACTATCTACTGGAATATGAGTTAGCTGAGGAAATTGTGAAAGGACCAATGATAGCGTGGTCAAGAAATTTTGGCCATAATGTAGATTTAGAAGATTGGGAAGAAATCTGGCAGAGAAATCTTACAATAACTAAATCTGTGTCTTATAAAGAGAACCTATATAAAACAATATATAGATGGCATCTAGCACCCTCCAGTTTAGCAAAAATATATCCAACATCCAATCCAACTTGTTGGAAATGCAACGGGATTCATGGTACTTACTTCCATCTCTGGTGGACATACCAAGTGGTCAAAATTTTTTGGATTAGAATCAAAACTTGGTTAGAAGAAATCATCCAGGGTGGATTGGAGTGGAAACCTAAATTGTATCTTCTGGGTATCATTAAAGAAGGTTATCTCTCTAAAGTAAAATATTTGATTATCCATATTCTAACAGCGGCATATATTTCACTGACTCAATTCTGGAAATCACCTAATATACCACCAATACAATTTATTATTCAAAAAATCTGTGAATGTGCAGAAATGGAAAAACTTACATTAAAATTAAAAGGAAAAGAGGAGGCAGAATTTTACTCAATCTGGAATAAGTGGTATGAATGGCTAGAACGTAAAAAAATGAAAAGGGGAATCAAGGGGGGAAAACAAATTTATGATACAGATTATGACACATACAATAACAAACAGGAATTGTTAATGTTAGTCTTAGACTCCCTTGTTCTTTAAACAATCAATAGAAGGAATTCATCGGTAAAAATAAATAAGTATAATCCAACAACAAATATTAATAGCAGAATATTATTTTGATAGAATATAAATAACAGAGAACCTATAGGTAACAAGAAATAATTGCCACATGATACAATTTAGGAAATATTTAACTCACTGTCAAATGTAAAAAAGTTTAATTAGTTTTAGTACAGAGATTATTGTGATATTTGTTGGTATGAATCTTTGTCTTTTGAGTTTGTATATTTGTATATTTTATTTTTTTGCATTCAATAAAGTTTATTAAAAAAAAGCAATTACTAATGCCACCACCTAACTTCACAAGGAAAGTTTTTAACTGGATTGTTCTCTTTCTCACTGGTCTACAAGTAAAAGTCTTCAAATGTGCTATCGTTTGGCAGCAAAATCCATCAAGATAGCATAAATAATCTGCTTATTTATTGTACAATAAATTTGTTTTCTCTATGAAGAAATTCATGTGAATGATTATATACATTGTCATCCTTCAGTATGACCTCAAAATCAGAATTGCCAACATTTTATAGTCAATGTCTTTAGAATTCAAAGTGTCATATGAGAAAAACTTGCAGTGAGCCCAGCTGGACCTTTCTTTTGTTTTTATTTGATAAATCAAAACTAAATTGAGTTATTTTATTTTTAAAAGCCAAGTTAACTCTATTTTAAGTTACACATACAATGAAATGTATTTCCTGTCTAAAAACAGTAGAAAAACACAGATGTAAACACAGATATATAGTAGTAGTTAGATGAAATGTTAATATTGTTGAAAATTCAGATCCAATTGTATTATATTATGTATTGTCATCCCTAAAGCCTAAAGAATACATAGCTTGTTTACCGAATGACACAATTAATTAAAATGTGTACTATATTGCATTGTGATATTAATTAATATGGAATAGTATACAATAAGTAACTATATTTCTTAAAATAATAGTTCTATAATCCTAAATCAAGACTGAAAAGTAACTACCATTGTCACAAGACAAATTTTTTTAATGCTTTTAGACAGAAAACATTACAACATGATTTCTGACAACATTTAAAAGAAATTCATGATGAAAGCATTAACCAGCAGGTTCCTTTTCAGGAGCCATAAATATTGCTTCTTTGCTCAGGTTTTTAAAAAGTATTTTTCCCGTACTTTGAACATAAAAAAATATCTTTGAATAAACATTGAAGAAATGAAACATCAAAACTGTATTTTTTTCTCTACACCATGGATCTACAAGCAGTGGATGATAGCTGCATAACAATTCTAAGCAGCCTTTAGCACTATGATAATTGTAGGGTTGTTAGAGATATAGATGAGAAGTCTCTCATCTATTGTCCTGTTTTACAAGAAGTGATAAATTGTGGGCTCATGGGAGAATATTGCTTCTTATGTTCCTCTGGGTTTCTTTTTCTTTTTGAATAAGGCTCATTTATTTTAGGCCCAGGTAAATAACTATGAGGGAACAGATCTTGAGTACAGAGTGGTGTCAAGGTTCAAAGCTGAACCAGGTTCAAGACCCAAGTGCCACATGATGGAGTGAACTCCTGTTACTTGCTCAGCTCTTGCCCACCTAGCAGTTTGAAAGCACATAAATGCAAGTAGATAAATAGGTACCACTTCAATGAAAGGTAACAGCATTCCATATGTCTTGGTGTATAGTCATGCTGGCCACATGACCCTCAAAATATCTTTGGAATCTCTTGGCCAAGAAATGGAGGTGAGAGTTGTATATTGGACAAGGGGAAACTTTACCTTTAATAATAGTCACTACCTTGATGTGGTTGTGGAATTTGTGTGCTCTAAGGAAAATAAGAGCTATGTCAGAGGTTTAACTATACTAGGCAGTCTCATCAGTGGAGCCAAACAAAGAGCGTCTCCCCCATAAACAATATAGTAAGATTTAATTTACAGAAATATATACTGGATCATTCATTTCCTGACACAAGAAGAAATTGGAATTCTTTAACATCTGGTGGCAAATAGGCTTGAGAATGCAGGATTGTTGGCTGAACAAATAGGGCCAGCCACTACTACTGGAAGAAAAGTTGTTTGTCCATTGCAAATATACAAAGATTGAAAACAAAGAAATAATGATCTGTTACTACAAATCAAGTCCAACCCAAGGCAACACAAGGTTGGCAAGACTTTAGATTCTTCAATGTTTCTGCTGCCAGAGCTGCCATATGCTACTGATAAGATTATTCTGTTGCCTTTTGAGTTGCAAAAACATACTACTTAATTTTACATATAATAATTGATTCTTACTAAGAATTAACCCAGAACTGTATGCAATTATTGAAATTAAAAAAGGATCAGATAACATCAACTTTATCATTAACAAAGATTAAATGATGTTGCAGAGATAATGGCCAATCAAGAAAGGTCATTTTCTAAGTTGAAGGTTGTTATTGTAAGCTTATCTACATAAATCAACCTGACAAACTTTAAAAGAAAAATGCTATAAATAGGTTTTAATAAAATCATAAGACAAACAGGTTTTTTTTAAAGTTCTGCTTAATCAGAAGTAAAGATCTTGCCTACTTGAATTTTCTATGAATTTCAGTTGAAGCAATTACATTGATATACAATATATTTAAGAATGATGCAATTGTTACAATTTTTTTTTATCACAAACTATACTAAGTAGTGTATGCAATATTTTGTCTGTTCTTATCTGTTTATACAAAAAATATTTCCGATATAATCAAACAATTTCAGTTACTATAGCTTGAATCTAGACTGAAAAGTCAATAAAACTTAAGCTATTAGTTATGATTTTACAGGTAGCCCTTAACTTACAACAGTTCATTTAATGATCATTCAAATTTACAATGCATTGAAAAAAGTGATTTATGACAGTTTTTCACACTTATGATCATTGCAGCATCCCGATGGTCATAGGATCAAAATTCAGATGCTTGGCAACTGACTCATATTTATGATGATAGCAGTGTTCAGATTTCATGTGATCACCTTTTGCAAACTTTTGAGAAGAAAAGTTAATGGGAAATGAAAGTCACTTAACAACCATGTTACTAACTTAATAACTGCAGTGATTCTCTTAACAACTGTGGCAACAAGGATTGTAAAATGGGGCAAAACTGCGAATGTCTTGTTCAGCAACAGAAATTATGCTTGTAAGTTTTGGACTACTTGTAATGGATCCATTGCTCCCAAATCTGGATTCAATCTATTAGATCAGGGTACTGTGGGTGACCATCAATGCTATTTTCATCATTTGTGACTTCTAGAACTCTTATGTACTGTATATTTGAGATCTTCAAGGTTATGGAACAAAATTGCATCACTCAAATATTATAAAGTTTGCAAAATTGGGCCCGTTTTTCTTAGGTTATAGCACTTATTTCTATATAAGAATGGGCTGAAAATTTTGGTCCTATCCACTGAGGTGATGTGATGTCACTGGCTATAATTCCTCTGTCTCTGCACAACACATTCACAACAATAGTCATTGGCTTCAAATCAGTGAACACAAATAGGTAATTGAAGCCCAGCCACTTTTTAATATGTGTTGCATGGATGTAAAAACAAGCAGGGCTTTGATTGCCTTGCCACACCTATCATTATGAAGCTTATGATTGTTGCATGGCACAGAGACGATGTTCAGTTTTGCCATATTTTGCACATACAACAGCCTTGGCATCACAGGTCAACTGCTTTCATACAGTGAAGGCAGTAAGATATACAACATCAACGATCAAGTTTAAAAATATAGGAACTCTTTAATTCTTTTATGTTACTTCATAGCAACACATACAAATGCATACACCAAAACCAATTTATTTAATGTTGAGTGACTCAAGAAGTACCGTAATGAATTAACTTTAAAAATTGCCTAATTGCTATTGTTGTTTTGAAAACTTTTTAGGCAGAAAATATTTCACAGAATGGAAAATCCTAGTGTGCTCCTTCAGCCCATTTCTTCTCATTAGGATCCTAAGTTTTTTCTCTTATTCAAAAGAATTTAGACTATTCCCTGAAGTCTTTTTCATCTGATAATTAGGCTACTTTAAGAGGAAAAGATCATCCGAATGATGTTTAACTGCTATTGCTAGCATAATGAAATAATGTTTTGTACCTTTTAATTATTTTTTAAATAAATGAGTTTACCTGTCTTTTTCCCCCAATGGGCTCAGTCTTCTCAGTAATTTTAACACCTTGTTGTGGATATAGAACATTAGATATCAATTGCTATTCATGTTAATTCATGTCAGGACGATATTTTGCAAATCATAATAATTGAAGGCACTTTATTTTTGTGAGTAAAAAGTATAAGGAATTATGAAACCATTTGTATATTTGCTATTAGTGAGGTGAGGAGGTTTAGGATGACCAAATTTAATTAGTTAAATACAGTTAGAACTTTTTTTCTTAAATGAAATATTATTAGACATGAATGTTGAAAAATAATAATACATTTGAATTATTAACGTGTTAGATAACAATGGTGTTAATTTATATTTATCAATAGAAGAATTGACTAATAATGATGGACTTAAAATATTTTATAGGAATAACATAAAAACAAGCAAATTAGCTTACTAAAAATATTAGACATAATAATATAGAGATAATTCTGTGCTCTCAACAAGAAACTTAGTTGGAGTCCCATTATAGAGCTTATTGTATTTTACAAATTAATTGCCAGCTATGAAATTCATTATGAAACTGTTCAGATAGATGGTATTTTATATTTATATAAGTGCAAAACAATCCTTTGCATGTCTTTTAAGTCTTGCCATTCAATGAGATAGATTCTAAGTAGAAAAAATAACTCATTAGGAATCAGCTGTATTTCTGCATACAATTACTTAATTTGGACTTTCTTCAGAGTAAGAATATATTAGAATATATAGCCAATTAAAACAGAACAACAGCATGAAAGCTGGTATAATGCAACTAGAGCTTTTTACATGTTGCATGAACAAAGCTCAGCCATGAAGTTCAATGAGAATGAGGAATGAATAATCTTTAACCAGTCATTTTCAATCAGTTTAAATTATCTCAAAGGATTTTAGTTTCTTTTATTGCAATGTATAATAAATATAAATAAATAAATATTTAATGGGTGTGAAGTACAATTTATTGTCATTTCTAGAATTGTACAAGCTACAAGAAGTAATGATTAAACAATAACTTAGTTTGCATCTTATACATCTACTTCCTTTATACATCTACTTCCTTTATACATCTGTATGTCTGATTTTAATATGCTGCATATAAACAGTTTGATTAAAATTTAGTAATCAGCCTAACTTTTTTCAGTGAGCATGTCTGAGTATATTCCAAGGTAATGGATAACTAATGACTTATGTAAAATAAAATGTTATAACAGTTAATGTTATTCTGAATTAATTTTGTCTTATAGTTTTATTTATAATTGGCTTGAATAATGAGATAATGTTGGAATAAATGAAGTGAACTCTATAAATTGAGACAACTGATATGATTTTCATATTTGTTAGCTACTGCTTGACCAAAATCACATATTTTGGTTAAAACTTCATGGATTACTCAGTTTCTCTAAAATATGCCTTAAATTTCTTTTTTTTTTTAAATATTAACAGCTACTATATATATTTATTAAACATGTTAACATTAAAAACTAATGTGAAGTAAGAAAAAAAAGAAAGAAAAAAGAGAAAGCTAAAAGTGAAGAAAAGGAAAAAAAGAAAAGAAAAAAGAAAGATCTAGGCCAGTTGGATAGCTTTGGAATTGGTTATTCTACCACAAGCCTAAGGTGGGGGGGACAAGAAAACTTGGATTTCTCTAGATAACCATCAATGACTTGCAGGCGAAGCGATTAGAATTGCTGCTGCTTCTCCTTCTCCTTCTTTTTTTTCATCATCACTATCTATCTATCTATCTATCTATCTATCTATCTATCTATCTATCTATCTATCTATCTATCTATCTATTTTTTAAATATCTATATTACTGTATGTTCTTGCATAACTATGGAATGCCTAAAACAATTTTGACCAAACTTGGTACAGATGACTTACCCTCTGGAAACAAATACTGTGAGAGTAAGACATCCCTAATTGTCATACTCCTGTTGGAGCCAGAATCTGAGGAGGAAGACGAACAGCTGACAGGGAGTGGCAGTGTGGCTCCATTGGCTATGGAGGAAACTGGGGAAGGGCAAAGTCCAGCTGGGCAGCCGTGTCTTCATGTCTGGAATTCTTGCTCCTGCCTGCAGAACTAATTATCTCATTTTGCCTTGATTGGACTTAAAATTACAGTTTTTGTTGACCATGTTTTAGACTTGATTCTCTGCACCCAAAGGCTATTCCTGAGAGAGTTTTTGTCCAGCCAGAAAGCAACCAAGACATTGGGGGCAAAGTTGGAGATAATAAAGGGACTCCTACTGATTATCTAAATGTGTTGTCTTTGTGCCATGCCCTGGGTCATCACACCTAATATCCCTTGAAGTGTGTGTGTGTGTGCCTTAAAATGGCTTCCAAACAACTAGCACATAAATGCGAGGGAAACCTTTACTACTCTACAGCACAGTGGAGTTGCTATGGTAACAACTTCACAGTACTCTACAAGAGGCTCCCTCTGGCAAGGGGAATTGGTTCTTACAAAAAACAAGGGAGCTTCCTCTGGTAAAGGGCCTTCAGCTTCAACCAAATAGGGCAAGTTGTCGGGGGAGGTGCCTGCTAATGCAGATAATCACCTCAAAGGCTGTTCCCTGTAGAATTTTTCCAAGGCTGTTAGCCAGAGCAATTAGGTCTCTAATTCTCACTACAGTGGTTGAGGTGCCTGGCCCAAGATGCCTCCAAGGCAATGTCAGGTGATTGGCCAAGTGCAATCAAAGGCTACAAAAGCATAGACAAGAAACTCCCAAGGAGAGGAATAGAAGACTTGTGACGCTGCGCGAGAGAGCTACTACACACTGTTCAGAGACAGTACAACAGCATGAGGCCCAACTAAAGGATAAGAGAGATAGAGCTACTACATCTAGAGCTTCAGAGATAGTAAAACAGTGTGAGTTCCAATGACAGGATAAGACAGATAGAGCTGCTACATCTAGACATTCAGAGACAGTGCAACACCATGAAGCCTGACTACACTATAGGAGAGATAGAGCTGTTACATCTATAATTTCTTTTATAATTTGTATACTTTATACTTTTAAAACCCTGTAAATAAAGTTACTTTTATTTGACACTATAGATGTAATTCATTATTTTTCTTGTCTAATACAGGATTGGGATAAATAAATACCCAGGAAACGCCAGGTTATCAACTAATTAGTAATAAAAATTACACATATTTTTTTCCCTTCTATTTGGAACCATGACAAAATGTTTGGAGTTCTCTGGGAGCTACAATCAAGACTTTGTTAATTTGTATAAAGCTCAAGTTTTACATCTGTAGTCCACATCCATGTAGACCCCATGTTATTAAATCTCCAAGTTCCCCACATTCCATTCTATAATTGTATCCTCTAAATACAAATTTGTATTTTATATATCTACATGTTTATCCTGTTCTGTACTCATTTAAAATGTATTTGCTGTACTGCATCAACATTCTATTTCTGTTTGAAAAGTTCATTCTCATAAAGAGCAGCTATATTATAAAGAAATAAAATACATAGATAAATAAAAAGCTTTTATCACATCATGATTTTGTAAATGACTACTGATCAATTTTGCTATAAATATCTCTGATTGACTAGTCCGTTATTGTTAAGGCTCACATTATGCCAATTGGTAATACAGATCTATGTCCTCACTATTATTCTGTTCCTAATGATAATATGCCTTTCCAAATGATACCCTTGAGTAGATCTGTGCTATTATTTTTATTCATCTTTTACAAAGCTTTTCTACAGAAAAATGTCTAGATATTGATACAGATAATTTAAAATCTCCACACATGTCCATCCATGCCAGAGAATTTTTTCTCCAAATATTTGACCTCTTCAGTTTAAATGGCTACCATCCACATAAAATGGCTCTTAAAATAATTCAGTATAAATCACCAACTTTATGTCATGAAATAGAACATATGTCTATACAGAAGGGGCTTTTCATTCACAAATCTAATTCCCTTTTCCTATACCTGTAAACCAGAAACTTGAAATCTTACAGAAACTTGAAATCTTCTGTAAACCAGAAACTTGAAATCTTATTCCCCAAGTATCACTTATTAGGATCCATTAAATTTCATCTGGAATATATTAGATAATTCATGGAATTTGAGAATTTGTGTAATAATATTGGAACATATACAATGAGATAATTGCACATTTTATCACACTGTCAAGAGCATCTGTCATATATAGTTTCATCCAATAATCTAACTTTGATGAGCAGAAGGCATAAACATGGTATAATAGACCCAAATTGAAAAAAAGGCAATAATATTCATGCTAGGTGCTACTTGGGTTCTTTATTAAAATAAATTGTAATCTTTTTGAAAAAAGAGACCCCCCAAAAATGTATGTCTTGAGAAATGTGCATAATTGGAATGGAGCAGTCTCTGTGTCAGGTTGAAGAACAATAAAATACTTTGAAGATTTTTATCTCCCTCTGTTTTAAATAAATAGGATTCCCAAGTTCTTTCTTGTTTACTGAAGTTCAATGAAGCATCTTAAAATCAACCCAAGAACAGACTGATTTTGTGCAAGAGAGGCTCTCAGGGCCAAATGTCAATCAGCAGAGTGTCTCAAGGTTATTCAGAATGTTTCAAGAAACAGGTAGATAAACCAAGGTAGCTATTTAGGATAAAAAGATAAAACCTCCCTCACCCAGAACACATTTTTAAAATTGCCCATGGCTTTAATCGCTACAATGTCTGCTCAATTGCTCAATATATGTCAATTATCAGCAGTGAAACAAGTATAATTTTCTACCATTATTTTAGATGCTGTTTATTCTTTGAAGAGTCAAGGCTGGTGTGCAATATGTTGCACATATCTTATCTTCACAATGACTCTGTCAGTAGGTTACGTTTTTTAAAAAAATACCAGCAAAATTCAAGATAAAGCAGTAATTCTACCACTTTGTTTTTATTTATTTATTTATTTATTTATTAAACTTCTATACCACTCCCTCTCCCAAAAAGGGACTCGGGGCGGTGTACAGCCTACTAAAAACATACAATAAATACCCAATAAATATAATTAAAATAAATTAAACCAAATTGATCCGGCTGTCTATCCCAAAAATTCAGTTAAAAATTAAAAGCTAATAAAACCCCGATTAAAATTAAGTTAAAATTAAAATACAGTTACTGGGCCAGGCCAGCCTGTTTAAAAAATAGGGTTTTCACTGCGCGCCGGAAGGTCAGAATATCCGTCATAGCCCGTATCTCCGGGGGGAGATCATTCCAAAGGGAGGGGGCTCCCACAGAGAAAGCCCGAACCCTCGGGGCCGTCAACCGACAACGGCCGGGCGGCGGTACCCCGAGGAGGGCAACCCTGTGGGAGCGTACTGGGCGGCGGGAGGTTGATGATGGCAGCAGGCGGTCCCGTAAGTACCCAGGTCCTGAGCCATGGAGCACTTTAAATACTGTCAGTACCACCTTGAATCGAATCCGGAAGGCCACAGGAAGCCAGTGCAGCCTGCGGAGAAGCGGTGTAACGTGGGAGCTCCGAGGAGCACCCACGATCACCCGCGCGGCTGCATTCTGGACCAGCTGCAGCCTCCGGAGACTCTTCAAGCGGAGCCCCATGTAGAGAGCATTGCAATAATCCAGGCGGGAGATGACGAGGGCGGAAGTGACTGTGCGAAGTGCGCCCAGATCCAGAAAGGGCCGCAACTGGTAAATCAGACGAATCTGATAGAAAGCCCCCCTGGCGACGGCTGCAATATGTTCTTCTAAAGACAGCCGTACGTCCAGGAGGACACCCAAGTTGCGCGCCCTTTCCACGGGGGTCAAGACCTCTCCCCCCACGGCCAGCGAAGGAACCAGCTGGCTGTATCTGGGCGCAGGAAACCACAGCCACTCGGTTTTGGTCGGGTTGAGACGAAGCCTGTTACGACCCATCCAACTCCGCACGGCCTCCAGGCATCGGGACATCACTTCGACAGCTTCGTTGGGGTGGCCCGGGGTGGAGATGTACAGCTGAGTATCGTCAGCGTACTGATGGAACTCCACCCCGAAGCCACGGATGACCTCACCCAGCGGCTTTACATAAATGTTGAACAGCAGGGGCGAGAGCACCGACCCCTGAGGCACCCCACATCGTAGGGGCCTCGGGGCCGATCTCTGCCCCCCCGTCAACACAAATTGCGAGCGGTCGGAGAGGAAGGAGGTGAACCACCGCAATACGGTGCCTCCCACCCCCAACCCCTCCAACCGCTGCAATAGGATACTGTGGTCGACAGTATCAAAAGCCGCTGAGAGATCTAACAGGACCAGGACAGAGGAACAACCCCTGTCCCGGGCCCTCCAGAGGTCATCCACCAACGCGACCAATGCCGTCTCCGTGCTGTGCCCGGGCCTGAAGCCCGATTGGAGGGGGTCAAGATAACTCGCTTCATCCAGGTACTGCGGGAACTGACGTGCCACCACACTCTCAACAACCTTCGCAACAAAGCGAAGGTTGGAGACAGGACGATAGTTAGATAACAATGCTGGGTCCAGGGACGGTTTCTTGAGGAGGGGCCGCACCACCGCCTCTTTCAAGGCGGCAGGTAACAGCCCCTCTCTCAAGGAAGCGTTTATAATACCCTGGAACCAGCCTCGTGTCACCTCCCGAGTGGCCAAGACCAGCCAGGAGGGGCACGGGTCCAGCAAACAGGTGGTGGCATTCAGTCCCCCCAGTATCCTGTCCACGTCCTCCACAGTAACAGGATCGAACTCAACCCAATTGACCGCACCGATATCCACCCCCGCCCCCCCACCCGGAGATGCCCAGTCGGAGTCCAGCTCGTCCCGGATCTGAGCGATTTTGTCCTGCAGAAACCTAGAAAACTCCTCAGCCCGTCCCTGCAAGGGGTCCTCCCGCGCTCCTACCTCCAGTAGAGAGCGGGTCACCCTAAACAGGGCGGTTGGGCGGTTTTCCGCGGACGCAATAAGGGTGGAGAGGTAAGATCTCCTCGCCATCCTTATCGCCACTAAATACGTCTTAATATAAGATCGTAATAGTGTTCGGTCGGACCCAGAACGGCTGGCCCTCCAACTGCTCTCTTTTCCGACGCTTCATCTCCCTTAGCTCCTCAGAAAACCAAGGAGCCACTTGGGATCGGCACCGGGTCAGAGGCCGCAAGGGCACGACTCGGTCGAGGGCCCAAGCAGCCACCCTATCCCAGGTGGCGACCAAGCCCTCAACCGAGTCGTGTGTGTGAGCTTTGGGAAATGGCCCAAGCTCCGTCAGGAACCTATCAGGATCCATCAGGCACCTGGGGCGGTACCATTTTAATGGCCCCGCCTCCCTGCGGTCAGGGGGTGTGGAACGGAAGTCGAGCTTCAGGAGCGAGTGATCCGACCATGACAGGGGTTCTACGACTATATCCCCCATACCCAGATCACTCTGCCACTGATCAGAGACAAAAACCAGATCCAAGGTATGACCTCCCACGTGAGTAGAGTCCCGAATTAACTGGGTCAGGCCCATGGCCGTCATGGAAGCCATGAACTCTTGAGCAATCCCCGAGGTACCGCCAGCAGATGGCAGGTTGAAATCCCCCATGACCATAAGCCTGGGGGTCCCAACCGCCACGCCAGCTATGACCTCAAGGAGCTCAAGCAGGGCTGCTGCCGCATAGCAGGGAGCCAGGTATGCGACCAGCAAGCCCACCTGAACCTTGGGACCGAACTTCACGAAAAGGAGCTCACACCCGGTCGTCTGAGATACAGTGGCCTCCCTCGGACACAGATCCTCCTTAATAACTACCGCAACCCCCCCTCCCCTCCCCTGGGCCCTCTGCCGATGAAAGACCCGAAACCCGGCTGGGCACATCTCCACCAGAGGGACTCCCCCCTCCTGGCCCAGCCAGGTTTCGGTAACTCCCACCAGGTCCGCGCCCCCTCACAAATCAAATCATGGATGAGAGGGGCTTTATTAACAACGGACCTGGCGTTACACAACATCAGCCTAAGGCCCAGGGCCCGATTGCTCAGATCCCCTGGGGAACGGGAGATGACAAGGGGGTCGGAGTGCGCCACAGCAAGCAAACAGCGAGGGCGCGCTCCCAACACAGAATATGGCCCCCTATAACCGCCAAATCTGCCCCTCCCGCTCACCGTAACAATAGATTTAATTCCACCCTCCCCTGTTCTACTGATTGAACAACTATTCAATCAGTAACTGTTTCTTAATTTCTTAATTAATTAATTGTTGTCTACTATTGACCTCACCCCCTTCCTAAGAGGCCTATAGGGAACGTGCATAAGCGCACCAATCGTGCCTACCGTCCCTGTCCTATTGTTTCTTTTTATTTTTCTTATAAGTATCTATCTCATGCATTCAAAACTATATTTATTCTTATACCTGTATCTTGTAAGCGATTGACAAATCAAATAAATACAATAAAATTACAAAATATTAAGGTTAATAATTCACTCAGAATCCAGTATTGTATTTTTGTACTCTGTCAGAACTTTTGTGTTTCCTTTTATCCTCTTAATCACTACCAATACAACTATGGGGTGATGGTCAGAAGGGAACCCTGACATTTGCTTAAATCAAGGATCGGCAACCTTAAACACTCAAAGAGCCATTTGAACCTGTTTCCACAGAAAAGAAAACATCGGAGCCACAAAATCCTTCCCCTGCCTATTTTCTGAGCGGCCACAAAACTAGCATATATAGTTGAATTAAAGATTCTGTTTTCTTCTGAAACTTTTATTTTCTTGGATTTATCCATGGTTAGCCTACCAGGGGTCGAAAAGCACAATAAATCACATGCCGGCGGGTGTTGTTGCATATTGGCAGTTGTGATGCATATTTTGAGAGACAGAGCCACAGCAGATGGATGAAAGAGCCACATGCGGCTCCAGAACCCTGGGTTGCTTATCTCTGGCTTAGATTGTTCAAATATGTATGCATGCATGCATGTATGAATGTACATAAGAGCTACTTCAAATTATCTGGCACTGTTCTTTTCATGTCTCTATTGTGTGCCTTAGCTCCTTGGTATCAGTTTCTGATGGATTATTAGGGACTTACAAATAGATTGTCCTATTTCATGGCATAGGTTTAACATAAGAGCCTATTAGCTCTTTTCAATTATATTGCAATTAGTAC
Organism: Bungarus multicinctus; assembly: GCA_023653725.1. Classification (NCBI taxonomy): domain Eukaryota; kingdom Metazoa; phylum Chordata; class Lepidosauria; order Squamata; family Elapidae; genus Bungarus; species Bungarus multicinctus. The sequence goes on along the minus strand of CM042846.1, from coordinate 51,990,575 downwards.
TATCTATAAAAATGAATGGATATCAAGGATATTGTTTTTATGTAAAAGTGATGCAATCATCCCAAAGTCCCATGATATGCAGATAGAACATTTAGGATTAACTCAGGTGTCAAGGGAAAAATATCATACTCTAGAACTGAGGTGAATGTTTCCTACAGTTCAGTACTTGCATGAATTCTGGAGATGAGGAGTTAAGGCATGTGTTACAAAGTACTATTAGATGCATATCTAGTATTAAAATGCAATAAAATTATGATTGATATCATAATCGATCTGACTTTTGCTTTTGCGTTTCAATTTTGATAAAAAATTTTCAAAGCTTCATTTTCCTTACAGCTATTTCCAACCATTTTGTAGCATGTAAATTCAGTTGAAGTCTGTTGATTTTGTATTGGGCCACATTCTTATGTAGTATAATTTGCTATCCTTTTATCATAATTGTATTGCATTATGATACTAGATATGCATCTAATAGTACTTCATAACACATGCCTCTACTCCTCATCTCCACAATTCATGCAAGTACTGAACACTAGGACACACTCACTGTTGTTGTTATTGGTGTGTGTGTGTGTGTGTGTGTATGTGTGTGCATGTATTTGTGCTGTGCGGAACTGGATGTGCGGGAACAGGCTTCGACTCAACCGTTCCAAGACTAAGTGGCTGTGGTTTCTGGCGGCCTGATATAGTCAGCTGACTCCATCGCTGGCTATTGGAGATGAGATCCTCACCCGCACAGAAAGGCTCGCAATCTTGGTGTCCTCCTGGATGTACGGCTGTCTTTGGAAGATCACATCACGGCCGTCTCCAGGGGGGCTTTTTATCAGGTTCACCTGATACGCCAGATGCAGCCCTTTCTTGATCGGGACGCCTTACGCACGGTCACCCATGCCCTGGTCACCTCCCGCCTGGACTACTGTAATGTCCTCTATATGGGACTCCCTGCGGGGAGCACCCGGAGGTTCCAACTGGTACAAAATGCAGACACGCGGATGGTTATGGGGGCGTCGAGATATTCCCATGTGATGCCTCTCATGCAAGAGCTGCATTGGTTGCCGGTAGCTTTCTGGGTTCGCTTTAAAATATTGGTTTTGGTCTTTAAAGCGCTCCATGGCATCGGACCAGGATATTTACAAGACCGCATTCTGCCAGTAGTCTCCCACCGACCAGTGCGCTCCCACAGAGAGGGTCTCCTTCGGATCCCAATGGCATCTATGTGTTGCCTGGTGATCCCAAGGAATAGGGCCTTCTCTGTGGGGGCACTCACCCTTTGGAATGGGCTGCCCCCGGGGCTACGAACAACCACTGACCTGAGGGCATTCAAACGTGATCTGAAAACCTGGCTCTTTGAGCAGGCCAGCCTGAGCTGACTTCAAATGGGATTTTAAATAAGGGGTTTTAGAATTGATTGGTTGGGTATGAAAATTTTAGGTTATTTTTAATCGGGGGTTTTAAATTTTTAAATGGCAGCCTATAATTTAATTCTTTTTTAATTGTATTTATATTTGTAATTTATATATATTTTAGTTGGCTGTTCACTGCTCTGAGTCCTTCAGGAGAAGGGCGGTATATAAAATTATTTAATAAATAAATAAATAAATAAATAAATAAATAAATAAATAAATAAATAAATAAATAAATATTTCCCCACATCTTTACATACCTTTTCAAAAGATTCCTAGATTTTTAAGGGAAAACATGCAAAGTATACTTATGTATGAAATAACACAATTTTGGATCATAATGACAGAAGACAGACTGGCTTCCAGCCTACAAGCAAACTTAATTAATTATCTTTGTCCATGATAATAACTCTCTGTATAGATTCATCTCATCTAACCATTTGTTTCCATATTTATGCATTCATGACTCTTCTTGTGTCAGATCTTTTTTTTGTGGGAACAGGAGCTTCTTATTCTTCACTCAGATCAACAAAAAATTAGACATTCCTAAAAAATTGGATGAAAATAGATATTGTTGGAAAAAAATGATAAAGCAGCATATAGATTTGAAACCAGAAATATTTTTACTGGGCATCCTGCCAGAAAAGTATGATAAAAGGAATATATATTTGATTTTACATGTATTAACTGCAGCCAGAATTGTATTTGCACAACAATGGAAAAGCAAAGAAATCCCAACAAATGAGAGTATAATAAAAATAAATTACAATGTGCAGAAATGGACAGATTAACACTTACAATTAAAGAAAAAGAAGAAACTGAATATTTCTTGATATGGGACTTATTTTACTAATGGTTAGATAATAAAAACAGAAATTAGAAAGAGGGGATATAAAAAGGACTAATGTTATAAAGTAGATTTGTTAAAGCAGATAAGCAAAATATTATCATTATTATAGAATTAATATTATTATGATGAATACTATTGTAAACATTTTGATTATGATTTCCTAAAAATAATTGTACCCAGACAACACACTGTTTGACTGAAATTGATTTTTTACATGTTTTATAAATAAAATGAATAAAAAATCCAAAGAAAATTTTACACCTTCTTATTACATTTTGCCAAACAAGATTAAAATAAATTTAGAAAAGGAAGAGCGTTTTAGTCAGAATAAAACTGTCTAAGTTGATGGGATGATAAGATACTTCTAGGGAGGATTTGGTAGACTCGTGCTTTTTTTTTTATAACATGGGAAATGATAAGAAACTAAGCTGTAGTTCAAAACATAAAAACTTCTCTTCTGTAACATGGAATTCTTAGTTCCTCCTCCTCCTGACACCTACTAAGCCACCATAACATTATAGATCAACAAACAAGATGTCTTTACAATTAGTGAGCTGAATTTCTATTGTTTATTTTTGGCAAAATGAAGCATTGGGTGATGATGAGAGCCACTTAAAGGATGATTCTGACACTCCCTTATTGGCGAGCTGGAAGGAATACTTATAGCTTATCCCATGTTCTAATAATGGCTGCCATAGTGCTAATCATGGCCCATTGTGAGACTGGCTTTGAAGGTTTGGGGAATGACAATGGTAAGTGATTGGAAGTACCCTTTCGACAATTCCAGGAGGGATCTCTTTTAGCTTTGTGATGTTTTATTGCTAAATCAGGTATTTTGCCAGATAAAGTCCACATTTTAGAAGGAATGGCTTTCTAAAATATTAAACATTTTTGGCTCCTACAGGCCATTGCATACCAAAACAATTAGACACAAAGGTAGTTCCACCCCCTCCCCCCAAATGCCATCACTCAGCTAAACATCTAATTATCACATTACTGTCCTATGCCTAAAGATATTTACCAATGTAGGGCTGTATTGTTAGTATTCTTCTCATCTTCTCATCTTTTTCATCTCATCTTTCCTACTACTTTCTTCTATTGGTATCTTATGATTTATTACTTGTTTATTGTATGTTATGGTTTATGGTATGTGACTTATAATTTTGTTATTTGTACATATACTGAAAATTTATGCAACTGACACAAATTCCTTGTGTGTCCAATCATACTTGGTCAATAAAGAATATTATTATTCCAATTCACTAAGATTTGTAATTCTTTAATGTAAAATGGAAATCTAACTCTAATAAGGGATCTTTTTTTTTACAAACATATGTATCTTCCATAGCTTGGCATTTAAACTAAGCAAGTAAAGGATGCATGGTTTCTTCTATTATTAAGAGATAAAGGAAAGGAATTGTGCCTATTTCTAAACACACTGCATATTGTAATTATGATCCAACACTTTCAAGTAAGTTTCTCCCTGACTACCAGAGACTTTTCTAATAATAAACTGATTCTATGAATCTTGTCAAACATAAAATCAATTTATATTCTGGAATGATTGAAAAAATGAGAGAATACTATTTATCAAATTCTCAGTTTTTCAATGCCATGTATTCTCTGAGGACAGGGTAGCTTTAAGCACTTTTTCTCTGGGTTTTCATAGGCTGTGTTTTGAAGATTGGGTGGGCATCAAAATGTTTCTTTTTTTTCTTTTGTATGTACCATGAGATTTTGCTTCTTTACTTTGATGATTGCATTGGCTGCTATTTCAGTGTTGCTTGCATTCTCTTCTCTCTCTCTTCCCCCACCTTTTCTAATAAGTCTTCCAGTTTTTCTTCTCACTCAGTGTTTTATCTATGCAGTTCCTTGGAGTTTCACACTGAAGTGGTATAATTTGACTGCAAGCTTTCAAGAATCACAAATGAAATGAGCTTCAGTTTTCCATAGTGTGTTTCTTGATGGCAACTGTGAAAAACTTTCCCAAAAAGTCAGCCTCAGTAATCATGGGCTAAGCCTTTGAGGAAAAATCAATAAAGGGATAATAAAATTAAAGGGACAAAAGCAGCTAAAGGAAGGACTATTTTAATAAAGAGCAAAGAGTAGCAATTCAGACAATATACTAAAACATATCAATAGTATTCAATTATAGAAAAATATCCAATTATAGATATTTGAAGAGATTGCATCTAGTTAAAAATATCCCATTAGAATCTCGTTTGTTGCAGATCTCCAGCTGGACAAGAAAAACTATTCAACCAGCTAAAAGTCCTGTTACTTTAACTGAATAATTTTACCATCCTATTCAGATTATCAGTCTGGAAAATATATTCAGAAATAATGTGAAGAGACTAACAAGTAAAACATAAGTAACTGGGATGCTGAAAAAATACATGAATTGATAGCAAATTTCTATGTGACAACTCATTTCCACAGCAGTGATCAACAACTTCTCCCAGCATGGCATTTGCAAGTTGAGTTACACTGCAGCTCCCAAAATATTTAACCAGAACAGTCAATATTTACTCAGAATGGTCAATATTTAAGCAGAATGGTCAATAAAAAGCAGCAAGTTAAGAAAGGCCATTGAAGAGGGTTACTTGCTATATATATGAAGAGTATTGAACCACAGTTTTATTTTGGATAATGTTCTGCAGCTTTAGAAAATATCTTGACATGGCTGTGAAGCTTGCCTTTTCTGAGAAAGATGTGAGCTGTGCCAGAAATTCAGACATACAGGAAGTCTCATCAGAGGAATCCAATGAAGAGTCTCTCCCATAAACAATATGGTGAGATGTAATTTACAGAAACACATACCTGTGTCATCATCTGGTTAACTTGGATCCACTAGATGTTGGATTTCTTGAACATCTGATGAAAAATGTGCTACAGAACTCAGGGCTGTTGGTGAACAACCAGGGCCAACAGCTGCACGATTACTGAAAGTCAAGTTGTTTACTCATTTCAAACATAGAAAGATTGAAAACAAAGAAATAATGATTAGCAATTACAAATCAAGTCCTAAAAGAAAAGGATATTTGAAATAATGAACCAGTTCTGGAAAGAACAATATCTAGAATCAGAAATAACAGAACAGAGTTGTTCTGCAAACAAGCAGTAAATTAGTTTTATGTACTTAACCATGCAATTCCATTAACTGAATCCTTAAAATTATTCTTTTTCTTTTGTTGAAAAGCATAATTGCTCCATCTCCATCTTGCTCTCCCTCTTGGATTTGCTAGCTAAAATTCAAGATTATGTGTGTTATGTGTTATGTGTGTTATGTAATAAATCTAACATTTTTTGAATTGTGTCTTGCCTGCATTGTAATATTTTAGTTGAAATGTACTGTAAATGTTTCTTTATGGCATTTCTCATCTATAGCCTTTACAGTTCTCCTCATTTCTTACAAAAGTTTGAAGAACATGCACAACCGATGTATGGATGGAATTATGTTGTTTGTTAACAATGTCTTCTCTAAGCTGAAATAACTTTGTTTGATAAGTAAGCATTATGAATCCCAGTACAAATTCCCCATGTATCCAAGCCTAATTGATCATTCTTTATTGCTGTTTAAAAACTAGCATGATTTTTAGGATTTTTCAAAAAAAGAGATGCAAAACAAAACAAAACAAAAAACCAAGGTGGAAGAAACTAATCTTACTTTTTTTGCTATTTTCCTCTTTTACTTTTCTTGCTATTGTCCTCTGGCTATTGTACTAAAATCCAAAACTAATTTCATGTAACCCTTTTCTCAAAGATAGTATATTTATTGGTGATTTCATGTAACCAAGGGTTCTGGGAACCATATTTATTTTCAGTTCTTATATAAAGGAAATAGTTATTGATATAATGAAGTGTTGCCACCCATTATTTCAATCAATACACCTTCTATTTTTTGTTATTACAAGATAAATTGCCCAAAACCTTCTCTTACCTCACCCAATAAATTATGTTTTTATAACTCCATTCCTTGATTCAATTTTGGATGGGAACTTAATGATATCAACAACTTAGAAGTGACATTACATGCCTGACCTGCAAGAAACAATTATTCTCAGTGTGAAATTTATGAAGAATGTAATTCAGAAGGCCATCAACAGCTGTGTCCTCTCAGTCGTTCATAACTTGAAAGAGTCAAATCTATCAAAATAGTTTTAACTCCCCAGATTAATTACATGTTTAGAATTCTTTAAGATTAATTATCTCTGCAAGATTTCAACATTTGAAAAGACATTTTTGGAAGAACCGAGAAAGTAATAAGGCAAGGACTTTGCAAATAGCAATTGCTTTGCTTGAGTAGCAATTGGAAAGAAATCCAAATGAATAAACATGGCACATTTAATCATATTAGCTTTATCTTTGCCAGGCTGTGTTCTTAACAAATGGCAATGTTTGTGCTAACAAGCCCACTGATAAAAACTTGCTTGAATGCTGGCCATTTATTTTATTATGCTATCATATCCCCAATTTTTATTTGCATGTTCCAATTGCTAATCCACACAGGATAGACAATTACCTTTTTAGTTTAAATTCCAGCATTTCTGAATACGATCAAATAAAATGCGGTTATCTATTTAATAATTACTTTTTTTCTTCCATGCATAAATTGTAAATTTAATTGATAATTTGACAGGCTTACATTAAGTTTAAGATTCTTGATAAATTCCATGACATGACAAAGTAAAAGCTTGTTTTTTAAAAACACCAGGAAATTAAATTATGATCCAATAAATACAGTAATCTAAACCATGCCCACAGAAAAAAACTTATACACTCAGTGAGGTAACTGCCACATTTTTTTGTGAAAGTTATATGAAACACAACCCTATATGGAATAAGTAATAAACTGCCATCTAAGTGATTTGGAACACTTTCCTGGAGTGCATGTTACTGCCTTTCAAGTGCACAGTGACCAAAACAAAATTATATTTTGGATTAAAAATGTCCTTTTAATTGAAAGAGATCTATTAAAGAAAGTGATAGAAAAGGAAATACAGAAAATGGGAAAGCAGAAGATGGCTAATTTTCTTAATAAAAACACATGCATGTTTTCTGTAATAGAAAACAATTCTGCACATAATCCCTGGTTGGCCACTTGCAGTTTCAACTCTTCTGTTTGTGGATAATCCTCTGGTCCAGAGAACTTTCAGAGAATACATATAAGCAGTCCTTATAATGGGACTGTAAACAATAAATAGTGAAGCATATTTATAACTATAACAGAAAGAAATACATGGTAGAGATAGATGAAGCTAGGAGATAATCAATTGTTTTTTACAAGAGACAGAGTCAGGAATTAAGAATTCTTCCCTGGGCATGCCTGGGAATAAAAGCGGAAAAAATGACCTTAAGATTACAATTGCACGGGCAAAAAGCAAACACATAGAGAGAAACAAGAGAAGCAGGATAAATGCTTAATTACCTGAATTCTATTGCCCTTTGGGTCAATTGGTTGTGAGGTACTGAAGAATCAATCAATGCTGTTGAAGTCACACACCTTACTAGTTTATGCACCAGTCAACAGTTTTCATATACTGTGAAAGATGCAGAGAACATTGCAGCAGAACTAATGTACTAATTATATCATACTGCAGTACTAAAGTTAGAAGTAAAATCCCATTTTGATTAGCAGAAAAAATTGGTTTTGATATACAAAATAAAGCAGTGAGTCAAGCTTATAGATTGTGTTGATTGTTACAGCACATATCTTATTCCAACAAGGATATCACTGGGTAGACCACACAACAACAAGATTGATTACTATTCTGTGAACTAAGATTGGATGGATTAGATTTGACAAATAGAATTTATAAAGAACCCTGGACTGAACTTAGTAATATTCTTAAAAGTAAAGCAAGCAAACAAACAAACATATTTTGAAATAAAGAAAATGAAATAGTCTCTTGATATATTGAAAATTGGAGAAATATTAGAAACAAAAGACAACTCAGACAGGATGGAAATGCCAACTACATCCACTGAAAATTAGGAAGAGATAAAGAGTTATATTTGAATAAGCAATAAAAGAAATTGTAAGCAGGAAGAACAACAAAATATGTAAGAAAATGACAGAACTAGGAAAAACTTTTTATGCAGATATTGGCACACACACAAAAAAAAAACCAACTCAGACAAAGATTGAGTAATAAAAAGAAATAAATGATGGTATAAATAAATAAATAAATAAAGAAGAGTATGCAAGAAACACTCCAAAATCAGTGATATGTATGAACATTTGATCACTGGAGGCAAACATTCTGGAAAATGAATTCTAAATGATATTGCTAACAAGAAACCTTGCTGAATTATTTAAAATTTTACAAAGTAATGCAGCTGAAGTGCTACTTGAGTTTTATAAACAGTTCTGCAAAGTACAACAGGGGTCCTGGTGCTAGAAAAAAGGCAAGTTATATGATCAAACCAAAAAAGGGCAGTGCTAAAGAATGATCAGATTATGGAACACAATTATCTCACAGATTGGTAAAATAACTTTCAGGATTTTATAAATCATAGCTCAACAATACATGAAACTACAAGTGCCAGATATACAAACTGAATTCAGAAGAGACAAGGAAAACCAAATTCATGTGGCTAACATGTGATGGGTTATATAAAAGACAAGAGTGTTATTTTTTTAAGGTTTAGTTTTTCTTTATTAATAATACAAAATGTTCTTGTATAGGTAGACCATAATAAATTACGGATCATCCTTAATATATGCCTGATCACATTTCACCTTTTTTTTTGCTTATTAATGATTCCAGGAAGAAACTCCTAGAACAGAAATGGAACAACTAATTAATTCAAATTTGAGAAAGGAGTAACAAAATGTTGTTATTTTGTGTGTGTGTGTCTGTTGTGTGCGTGCGCAGTATGTATATTATATAATGAGCAATGCTTGACTAGAAGAATTAAAAATTGGAATTAAAATTCCTGGAAAAAATATATGATGGAGATCCTATTTTGATGGCTGTAAGCAAAGGAGACTTAAAAAAATCTCTTGTTGAAGATGAAATAAAAGGGTGCAAAAGCTTAATATGCAGTCTATTTGGAGAAAGATTATGACAGATCTAGCAAAATACTACACATGAAGAAACACCACAAAAGAAGGTACTGTAAAATCTATAGTTTTCCCAGGGGTAACATGTAGCTGTAAAATCTGGATCATCAAAAAAGCTGGATGAAGAAAAATTGATGTTTTTGAATTGTAGTGCTAGAGAAAATTGTTAAGAATATTTTGTACTGCACAAAGAACGTATTCTTCCATACTAGGAAAACAGAAAAAAGAAAACAGACTGCTTACTGGAAATACTAATAATGAAGTAAAACAGTTGGTTTGGACATAAAGTAAGAACTATTGGAGAAGATCCTACTCCAGGTAGTATTTTTAGGTGATAAGAAGGCTTAAAGTGGCCCTGCCTCTTTTCTAGATATAGTATTATTATTATGAAATGCATTATGGTCACAATTTTATTATGCTAAAAGGAGCATGATGCTCCAAACGTGATTTTGTCAGGAAAAGCCTGTGGATTCTACTTTCTTAATGCTTGGAAACCCTGAAATCATTTCTTTGCTGGATACAGGTAGATAGAAGACTAGATAACTAGACAGCATCACTGATATAAAGCATAAATTTAACAGAGTTGAAAGGTCATCTAGTCCAAGTTTATAAGAAGATAAGCAACAATTCTTGATAGATTACTCTAGCAAAATTATGATGGTGGTGATGATGATGATGGGGTCATGGAAAATCAAAGTAGTAATAATGATAATTCATTCTTCTTTTGAGATGGGAAATAAATAAAATAGGCATCAGAATTAGAAAGTAAAGATCAGCTCAATGCTCCTCAAAATTTATTTCCTTTTATTAGGAAAATACTGGCCCTTTTTAAGTGTTACTGATGAATCTGTAAAAACAACTCTAACTTAATTTATCTAGTGTATTGATTTAGGCAAATCTGGTTGAGATAATGGCTGTTCTTATCCTAAATCATAGCATAAAGACAGGGAGACAATGGAAGGCAATTCTGATGGCTGCAGTAAACTAAGGGCAAATTTCAAGGTACCAGAGTCCATTAGAAAGGCAAGCAAAAAGAAAGGAACATGTATACTAATTACCTAGACTGAAGGCATTTATGAAGGAACACTCAGAACCTTACCTAAAAATATATTGCAATTAATTAGACAACTATTTGCAGAGTTCCTACATATAAAGGGAATTTTATTCATCTGCAGGACTTTTTTCTGTTTTTGCTTTCTGAGACATCTCTTGCCTAATGTAACAATGCCATACATTAATAATAATCATCATGTAGAAAATCTATTTATAGTACATGGTTGCTTGGAGTTGAAAATGACTTGATAGCATATAGTCAATCAATTATACAAATAAGAATATTTGCCAAATGAGATTTCAGAGCAATGAGAGGCTGCACTTATTTTCTCACCTTTACAAGATTCTACTACTTTACAGAATTCTGTTATATTTCCTTGATGTGGTCAAAAAGCATACCTGTATTTATGAAACTCACATAATTATACTGTTATTTTTTTCTTGAAAATGCATCATAGGAAATAAATTTAAATCATTGTTGAATATAAACTATGAAGATTGTCTATGGCATAAAGATTTTGAATAATTAATTACATCTGATCAGCTTATTTTAAGCTCTCTCTGCCATGTGTTCTGTCAAAATTTTACTGTTCTTTTTTTTTTGTTTCTAAAACATATTGCTAAAAAAAAACTACATTAGAATAAAGTTTTTTTCAGATTTATGAGATAGTCTAAGAGCCATTTTAATTTTTTTTTCAATCTGGAAAGCTTTTTTTGATGTTAGAACAATTCTACTCCTAGTAGGTAGCGAGGAGACCAACAGGTGAAGAAACTATTTTTCAGCAACAGTTATTGGAGTTGTTTCAAAATATGTAGTGGGATAACCAGCTTTTTAGCTACAGTGCTAAATTTACACATTATAAGAAGAAAATTGTTATAATATTGGCATATGTCATTTCAATGAAAACATATGAACATCAAAAAAGTCCTCTAGCAAAGGGAGAGAGAGGCGTATGGTGGGGGTCATAAAGGCTTCTTAATAGGTATTGTAGATATTCATAGCAGTGTAATATACATATGATTCCAGCCATCCATCAATATTTTTAAGTTTAATTTCACATTCTCTTTTTCCCCAAATGTCCATTAGAATGGACTAAGCAAACCTACCGTGTCTACCGTCCCTGTCCTGTTGTCCCCAATTATTAGTTCCTATTTCATGTATTTAAATTTATATTTATTCTTATTTCTACTATATTGTAAGTGTTTGACAAAATAATTAAAAATAAATAAATAAAATAAATAAACCACAGGGAAGAGAAAAATCACCAAAAAGAGCCTTAAGAATTCTGTGAGGCCCATGAAAACACCTACCTTGCCAGTTCTTAGTGCAAAGATCTAATTTTTGAGCAGAAAACAGAGGGGTAAAAGAGACTGTAAGAAATGTCAAGACATTGGAGTACAGCATGTTTTGCACAGTATCATCAAGTTCATTGCCAGGCAACAATGGCCTTTTACTTTAGTCAAAGCAACAGCAGAGGGCAGAATAATAGTGGAAACAAAGTGGGAATTCTGCATCTGAGAAGCAGAAGATGTTAGAAACCTGTGGTCTCATTAAAATTGGTCATAGTCATGTACAGTGCTAAAACAATAATGGTGTTAGCATAAATATCAACAGAGGCTACAAGACAAGCTCAAATCACATTGTATAACTTGGCAATTTGAAGAGAAACAACAGGAGGCAAATATATCCTGCACATTCAAAAGGGGGCACATATTGCATTTCTAGAAACATGTTTCCCATCAGGAGTATTGTTAGAAGGCTCCACATATGTGAAATGCTCAACTACTAGGAAGTCAAGTGAATGGCAAGGCAAGAGGCAGAAGGGCCCTGTAGGGGGAATAGATAGAGTGAGAACATAGCCCATAAACTCAGTGAATTTGTCAATTTAATTCAATTTTAATTTAAAATCAAAGTTAAAATAAACAGGAGCTTCAACAACGCAAAGACAGCACAGAAATGTGACTGCAGCTGGATCAACCTTGCAATTGTAGCTTGTCATTGGATAAAGATGATCATCATCAACAAGAACAGCAGAAGCTACATCATTGTGTTTGTGACAAAAGAAGGTAAAGGGTAAAGAACAATCAAGGAGGCCAATAAGAAGAGTGGAAACCAGCACCTTCTTCAGCTGACAAAAATAGAGCGGACTGCAGTAGAAGTATATGAAGCATCTGCTTGAAAAAGAAACTGTAAGAATTGAGTCCAAAAAGAAAAACTGAGAATTCAGGAACAATAAAATTCAGCCATGCTTAGAAAATAATTCTTTTTTAAAAAAGTTTCTAGTAGATAGTAAACACAAAAAATTATACTCACTCAGAAATAACTGACATCCATTTTTGTGGAATCAAATGACCAAATGCAGAACTTGATATTAATAAAGTTGCTATTTTTACAGATTAGTTCTATGTCCATTATCTGCTAAATGGAGGAAAAGGAAACTAGAAACTTCAATAGAAACATCTTTACCACTAGTCAATATAGTACTCCTTGACTTACAACAGTTCTTTTAGTGACTGTTCAGAGTTACAAAAGCACTAAATATGACTTATGACTGTTTTTTACACTTATGACCATTACAACATTCCCATGGGTACATGATCAAAATTCAGATGCTTGGCAATTGACTCATATTTATGATGGTTGTAGCGTTCTTGGATCATCTGATCACATTTTGTGACATTCTGACAAGCAAAGTCAATGGAGAAGCTAGATTAATTTAACAATTGTGTTACTATCTTAACAACTGCAGTGATTCACTTAACCATTGTGGCAAGAAAGGTTGTAAAATGGGCTAAATCACACTTAACAACTATCTCACTTTGCAATATATATTTTGGGGTCAATTATAGTCATAAGTCAAGGACTATCCTTATAATGTGAAATTATAATTTGACATGAAAGCAGCATGGAGTGCAGACATGTGTAGTATAGGACTCTCTTTGTAGCCCCTTTGAAGGATTCTGGTCTAAGTGAACACTCAATATTAAAAGTTACAATCAACAGATATTTTAAATTGAGGTGAAAAATACTGAAAAGAAAAAAGAACACAGATCTATGATTGTAAAACTTGAAGCCATAGGAGTAGCACCATACAAAGTAATAACTGGATTGGGAAACGCAGGACCTGAAACTGAATAATAACATTAATGTATTCTAAACCTTGAATCTCAAATGCTATTAGACTGAAACTCCCTCTTTTTGGTGTGGCTTTTTTTTTTTTAACCAGGATTGAGCATCAAAAATATCTTGTTATTTTAATTCACTGATAATGGGTTGATGGCTTTAAATAACAACTTTATTCAGGGGATATTGAGGAATGGTCTATATGATGATAGACAGACAAAAGCAGTATATGGTACTCAGTGAACAAAACAGGAAGAAGGGAGGAAAGGGAAAGCCTAATATTTTGCAAAAGTTGGCCTGGAAATCTAATACCACCTGACTCCATTTTTGCTGGAAGAAGTAATTGTTAAGTCCAACCCATTAGCTCATTAGAATTTCTCTCATTTGCTCTCATAACTTATCTCTGAATCTTACATTTATTTTCTTACATGACTCTCTTTTCTGAACCAGAAATGAAACAGGATAAGAGGGGGGAAATGAAATTGTTCAATGGCACCTGTTTATTTTTTAGCAGTTTATTAATCACTTACTCCCAATTTTATTGCTAATACCAAGTTGTGGTGGAACAATTATTACATGTCCAGTGGATAAAAAAATAAAGGAAAAACATTATTGGATATATCTCAAAGATCATTGGATATGTCTCTCAGGAACAGATTCAGAATTGCTACAGTACTAATAAATATACATAGCACAATGTTTTGCATTCTGATTGATTTAATGTATGCTTTTGCTTTTAAGGATCAACATCGGCAATAAAGGAGCCAGCAGTCAAGAAATACATTGCAACTAGCTCTTGTGACAGAATGCAATGATAAAAAGGATATTCAGATGCTGTGTTGTATCTATGCCTACAAAGATCAAAATTGTGTTGTAGTTCTAAGGAAACAAAAATCTAGATTTTGAGGAAGCAGAATAAATAGAATAATAACACTTTGACCTTTGGTGTTACAGACACCTTCTGAGAATATCATTGATAAAAACATCTACTGTCATCAAACAAACAAATCAATCAATCCAGATTCAAATTATCATATTTTAACAATATGTGAAGAAATTCAAAATTCCCTAAAAGCTTCCCCATAGTCTAAGGTGTGAAGATTTAATTTTATTCTCACTGTAAAATATGGACAACAAACAATTGATTGTTATATTTAAAAAGGCTTTAGAATAAATTAATATATATGAAGAAGAGAATTGCAGTCTGCAAAAGCTTATGTGACAATAAATTTATTAGTCTTTTAATTGTTAAATATTTCTTTCCAAGAAAATAAATTAACATAAAGATATAACTGTTTCTCAAAGCATTATTAAATTTGCATATATTATTTACTTAAAATATCTAGCCTTTAACTAAAATAGTAATTTGCAAATTTCATTTCTCCTCTGTTTAACAGATGGAAACAATACCTATTGTTGCTATATGAAATTGTAGGTTTAACTACAGAAGCTGTATTTCCTAAACAAAATCTAAATAGGAGATACACATTCCATTTAAACTAAGCCAGAGGAACTTAGAGAGAAAAGCACAGATCATAAGAAAATTACAAAGTATATGTACATAAATATACACATGAGACAGAAATAGGTAAATATGCGCAAGTCAGATTGTTCATTACCTGAGAGGTAAAATATTAAGTGATAATTATCTAAAGAATCCTACATTTACAAGTAAAAATTTATTTCTAGAATTTTTAAAAAGGTAAAAATGGCTGCAAACGAAGCCATCTGGTGAAACATTTGTTGCATTAGAATTTAAGCTCTCATTTGCGATCATTTCCTATCAGCTTTAGAAAACAACATTGCATCTGAAAGTATAGATAAACAAAATTATTTATGTATATGATGAATAACATTTCATATGATATAAACAATTTTCCACTCCTTCATAAATGTGTAAATTAATGTCTGCAAGGGATTATGATTTTATTTAATAAATTCCATCGTCTCTATTGATCCAAGTTAGAATTTTCTGGATGAGCTCTCCCAGTTTTTCTCTTTTCTTACTGTAAAGGATTGCTATGAAAGAACTATCCACATCCCAACTTCCTAAAACTCCTAGATTTGCTCATGTGGATCTTTGAATTTACCCTGAATTTGTTAGCCATTAATTCTTTCCAAACTGACTAGACACCAAATTGTTGCTTAACTCCAAATATGTTAAATGGCATGTGATATAGAGGCCTAATGGTCAGTTACAGAGGGGAATCCGATATGTCAATGCGGGTAGATTTGCCCAATTTATATTACTGAATAAGTAGCATTTGAATGTCTAAAATTAGATTGGTAGGGAGAACTTACACATAATTTTAAATCAGAGATGGGTACAAATGGCTTTTAAAAATTATCTATTCTGGTTTAGGGTGCAAAAATCTTTTACAGCCTTTTCAGCACACTGATTGGTCTTTCTCCCTCCCCCATATCTGCTTTATTCAGTCATAATTTAATTTATACCAAGCCAACCACAATTGCCAAGCATGGTCTGTTTCATGAAAAATGGGAAGTCTATAGCAAATAAAGAATATTGAAATAGGTGTTGGTTCTTTCCAGAACTAGCTTTATAAAATATGATCACTAGGAAAATGTGTATCCTATAAAGTAGAAAGGTCTGCACAATTATTGTTGCTTTTAGTTTATGTACAAATTTTAAAAAATATATGCCAGAGATAGAAAAGTGAGAATATAATGCAAGAGATGATAACTGGTGACTTCCTCATTAGTCTCATCACCCTTAGCCAACCTTGGGAACAGTGGAAGGTGCTAGAAGTTATAATGAATGAAATATTAACATTTCATTAGCAAAAAAAATCCAAGAAGTTTGCTGTATTACATTCATAACTTTCAAATAAAAAGAAATAGCTCCTTTTAAAGAAAAATGAGGATATATATATAGGTATGGTGCTGCATGTTAAAATGAAGCTTTACATATTCATCAGGAGATTCTAGTTGTCAAGCTATTTTCTCCTCTTTCTTCTAAAACAAAGACATTATCTTAATCTAATTCTATTCCTCCTGATCAATTCTTAATTTAGTTTTAATATTTCACACAAATACTGCCACATTACTCCTTAGTTAGTTTAGTTATCTAACCTGCATATACTCTGGTTTCTTTTCAGATCACATAAATCTTTTGCCTGTTATCTAAGATGTAAAAAAGAATCAATTCTTATAGCCTTTCAAGTAGGAAGTAGTACATAGAGGAGAAGATAAAGATTTTATTAATAACTGTTTAGGTCCTTCGGATATTTTCTTTATTCTATACTTTTCTATAAAGCTCATGTGGGAAGAATGTAATGAAACCTATTGTCCGCATAGTCTTTCTAAGAAGTTCTTTACACTCACATGGCAGTATTGAATGAAATTGATAAATGAATGATTAAAAGCTATGTATTATCCTTTTAAAATGCCACTCCATTTCCTCTGAGCCTCAGGATATTTGTTTATAAAACATAGTACTTTGAGTCCATTTATAGCAAATAATAAAGAATAATCAACAGTATTTAACTACAAAACTCCAAAGTAAAGAGAAAAAACTGTAACAAAGTCCAAATTACTCCCAATGATCTGAATGAATTATAAAATCTGTAACTGCAGTTGAAAAGGTCTTGAGGCTGTGGTACCAGAGAAAAGTCTCTAGGAGGTGTATTGAAAATTTGGATACTACTGCCAAGTGATCTCCATGTAGCTACTTCTTGGCAGTTTAATACCAAAGTGAGAGGTTTTTAAAAAAGTCTAGTTAAGGACTGGGCGGGGTGAGAGGAAATCAATCATAGAGACCTGAGAATTACTTTTAAGTATTTTGTTGTGCAAATTATATGGACATTCTAGACAGTGTCCAGATAAATGTTTTATGCCTAGTACTAGTGTAACATACTTAGTCTCCAAGAACATAAAAAAGTTCTAGACTTAGGATTGTGCAATATTTTGGATTTAAATGGAAAAAAATATGTTTTGAGGCAGGGAGGGATATTAATGTAGCATTTGTCTGATTTTTGTTGCCTTTTGGTTTTATTTCTGTATTTTGTACTGATATCTTTTGCATATAGTATCATTTTTTGTGAGATGGTTTCTCCTCCATAGGTTCCATATAATCTCAGGAAAATGCTTTTTTTGTGTAAAGTCTCACAGTTAGGGACCCTTCCACACCCTGAACTATTATTTTCAGCCTTGAATCAGTGGACAATACCAATAGATGAATGATTTGAAGTAGAAAAATTCTAACTCTGAATTGCAGTGAAAACCATCATTGACAGAAGCAATTTCATGTCTCAGTCCTAGTAGTGGTTTGCCTCAACAGGAGCGTGAGGAGAACATGTCAGAGGAAATGGAACCAGTGCTTTCACTCTTTTGAGGACTTGAAAATGGAATGCTGTAATAGGAAAAGTCAGATACTACTGACAACACATAGAAAAAGCTCACTACTGCTTGCCTGACTTATGTACTGTAGAATAAATACATAACATCTCCTTCAAGAGCTGAAAGTCTGACTCATTTCATAGGCATTTCATTTCATTTAGAAAAAAATGGGGGGGGAAGGCATATTATTATTTCACTTATCTTTTTTTGTAGTATCAATTGTCAAAAAAAGGCTTCAACACCGTTTTAGCTGCTCAACTTTTATTGACTTTAATGATAGTAGAAGGGCTAAAATCCTATGGACTAACATAAAAATTTACCTCAAATGCCAGCATAATTATATCTGCTTATTTTACTGACAAAAATAAGTTGCTATTACTGTCACTTCATCAGAGCCAGAATAGCAGATAAAAAGCAAGCTGAACTTGACTTTACTTTGGGTGTCATGGCAAAATTGGTTTCTAATCCAGAGTTGTTATTGAAGGCAGTGATTAGTGATGGACAAATCTAAATAGCGAGGCGCTTTGGTCCAATTGCTAGTTATTTGGAAGTTCAGCTGTTAAATTTTAACCTCACTCAAATATAACTGGACTCATGGTGCCTGCAAAATTAAGGGGGTGATATTGTAAAATTGGACTTGTTAGCAGACTATTAGCCCATCCTTAGGTTAAAGTAAAAAACAATTGGAAAGATAACTTTTTTCCCTTTCCAGGCAGGAAAAAAATGTAATTATACACATAGTTACAGTTCAGTAAATCAAAAGTAGTTAAACACATCACCAATGCTCTTGCCTGCATTGTTTTCACAGGTAGACAGCGGGCCAAACTTTAGGGAAAAAGAGGAAATAAAACTAACATTTTTATTCTGGTTGCTTTCAAAGCTGTCTCAGGGTCAAGCAAGAGTTAACAAGATGTTCAGAGTACTGTCCTCACTCCATATCAACTTTGCCTTTCATAGCAACCTCTTCCATCCATCATGTGGAGGGAAAGATTTGATTTTCTTGCATTTGGAGAAATTGTCCATTAAGCCCCCCCTTTACTAGCTAATTCTCAGAGTGGCTTGAGTACTGCCTTTCTTTTTCTCTGGGTGACAGTAACAAAAGCATAATAGTCCAATAGCTACCATCTCACCCATACAATGAAGAGCAATGAAGATGGATAGGTAGGGATTTTGTTCCTGTTTCAGTAAGAAGTGTTGAAACTTCCCCCTTTCAGACTAATAGTTGTTCAAAATCTGCATTCTTCCAAATTATACATAACCAGAATATTCTTAGTTTAAATAAATAAATGATGGGGAATTGATTTGCAAAAATAGGTAAAGGTGAAACTGCAACTTATTTAGTGAATTAAAAAACATACACATCTTAATACAAACTTTAAAAATGTTCAGGTGTAACAACCAAACTTAGACAACCCTCCATCCAAATAGGAAGTGGACGTATTCATCTATCATAAATCAGAAATCTGACTTGGAAGGTCTAGAGTTGGGTTTGATTTCTGTTTTTTAATTTTATTTTATTAATGTAGTGCTTTTACTTAAGAAGCACCTTCTTTTTACTGAAATAAGTAAAATAGGAAAAATAAAATGAGATTTGTGACATGACCTCATTGTTATTGATGTGATATGTATTTGCCTCTGCTCCTATCACAGTCTGCTTTCTTGATGGTCACTTGCTGGCCATGAACATTTATCCAGAGACCCCTGATAACTATGGTAGCCAACTGGATTTGTACTTTGTGCTAAGCTGTAACATTAGATACATCTCATAAAATGTGTATGGCTAATCATATCATGATCTGGGGAATTATTTGCTTCTTTCTGCATTGAAGAAATTTGGAGGAGACACAGGAAAAAAAGCTATCTCTGTAAATATCATGTGAGGGTCAATTTAGAATTAACAGAGGATTGAACATTATGAATAGGAAGCAATAACATAACTAAACTTATCAAAATCTATTTCTTGAACTACTGCTTCAATTTAATGAGCATACTAACATTTCAGCAACCATTATATACTGAAAAAAATTCCAATAATTAAGGATAATTGGCAATAGAAATAAAATGAACAGATGATAATGACTGTGCTGTCAAATTTAGCAGCCTGCTCTTTCAGCCTTTACTGGATATAACAGCAGAGGGAAAAGATTTTAAGTGGCAATGCAAAGTGGTCAACTGTATCTTGATTGCTATTCACCTAAATTTTTATATTCCATGCCTCTGCTCACCTTTTCTTATGCTGTGCTAGTTTTCCTTAGACAACCCAAAGCATAATATTCCAACATGTTAATTACCAGCTGAATTAACTCTATATTTAACATTTACACTGTCATATTCAAGTTCCTATTAGTTTTTCCTCTTATGTCATCAAACATAAACCAAAGTAATTTTCAATACCCAATGTAACTTGTTACAATATGCCATTTCATTTAAGTTTTAGATGATCATTATTTTATCTGTACCACTGTTATTAAATGCAGCATTTTTTTTTGGTGTAGTGATATGGGTTTTTTTTTTGCCAAATCTGCTGAAGGTGTTTGAAATGTATTGAAATGTTCAATGTAGCTGTCTATCATAAAACAGAAACCAAAGATTCTTAGCAGTAGTATTATCCATAAAATTCTAATTTTGATCCATAAATAACATTATAGAGTTGGAAAACATTTGGAATTTTGAGAGTATCCACAGGGATACTCATAAACTAATTGATTTTTTATTATATATGTGTTTGTTTACTTTTTGCAATTGCACATTCTCTTTAGTGTTTGACACTTTGTTCATAACAATTTCTATCTTTTTTAAGATATATGCACTTCGGTATATGATTTTGAATTTTGGTGAGTTATAATTCCTTTAATTTGGTGACTGCTATATCAATGTTCAGCCCTGCTTTTATAAATAAAATAAAGTACACAGGAATATAATAATTATTCAGGATTTTTTTTTAGCTATTGTCACAAAGACCATATCAGATATGTTTTCAATAATTGCAGTAGCTTTAAAGAAAATGTGTGCTCATGTATTATACTCTTGTCTCTTAGCCACTGCCAAAAACCTTTAATATCTTTATAGCCAATGCCTAATACTCCTTAAATATGCATACACTATCAAGTTTAATGATATTATAAAAATTAATGTTATCACCAAATCACAATCCATTCAATGCTCCATTTCTCTAGGTGCAAGTCAATTATTAAAAAAGGGATGAAGGAGGTATTTGATCATTCCCACAATACCTGAAAACTATTAACTTTATAACATTGCATAAGCCTTACATGTGACCTTAAAGTGTTTAAGAATGTTATTCTTTACTGTAAGCTATATAAGGGCATTTAACTTTGGAAGAAGTGATTTCCACAGAATCTCTAAATATCCCAATGAAAGCTGCTTTCCAAAATTCTGTTAACTTCAGAATGGAAGCTTTTATTAATGATAATAGAGCAACAAACTGAATGAGAAATAATTCTGAATTAGTGGAATTTAATTTATTATGAATAAAAATAGCCAATATTAACAGGAAAGATAGGATACAGAGTTTCAAAATTGAACTACCTTAACAAGCTTTCAAAAGCTTTCCAATCATGCTAGCCTTTATTTTATGATTGGAGACTATAATAAAGGTCTACTTGTTACCCTGTAATATCTTCAAGAATTCTTCTAATGGTTTACATATTATTAAGGCAGATTACTATAGAATAGAATGAAAAAAAATCTGAATAAAAAAATTTGATCTTAAATATAAATTCTGCAACTCAATATATCCTGCAAAGGATGTTGCTAAGATTTTAGATACAATTATACATTTCTACCCTAAAACTAATAAAGTTATTGATTACATGCCATCAAGGTGGTGTTGGCTCTCAATAAGCATGTAGATAAATTTTCTCCATGATGATCTGCCTCTGATCTGATCTTTCAATAGTGCATCCATCATCAATATAACTGAATCTATCCACCCTGCTGTTGTTTGTCCTCTTCTTTTTTTTTTCCACTCTTCTTTGCATCAGAGCCTGATCCAGAAACCAAAGTCTTCACATAATTTGTCCAAAGTAGATTGCTTGAGACTGGTCCTTGTACCTCAGTTGAGAACTCACAGCTTCTTTGTTTGACCACCATTTGTTTATTTCATTGGTTGTCCATGGTTTCTCAAGAATCCCATCCAACAACGAAGTTCAGAAGCATCAATTGTCCTTCTATCTGGCTTTTCAAAGTGCAGCAGAAAGTCTAGTTTACTTTTGCTTCCATGGGGTATCACAAAGGAATATTGTCAACAGATTTGCGACTTTTGTAGGGATGGATACATCACAACATCTTAATATCTTTTTCAAGACTTTCATGGCTACTCTTTTAAGTACTAATTTGTGATATATATCTTGACTGTTTGTCACTTTACTGTTGATCCTAACAGACAGAAGTTATCTACCAGTTCTATATTTTATTATCAATTTTAAGCCAAGTTGTTGTTCTTGTCTTTTTTTTTTCACCGAAATCCTTGACTTTCAGTGCTACAGCTTGTAAATCCTTTGCATTTTCATCAAAGTTATGTCATCATCATAATGCAGGCTTCATATTTCTTGTTCCATTTCTTTAAAACCAACTTCACTTAATATATATTTGGCATGTAGGTTAAATAAATAAGAATAAAATATGAAGCCTTGTCTCATGCCTTTACAAATCCGGATCCAGTGTGTTTCATAGGTTCTGTACATAATGTGGCTTCCTGATCTGTATATAAATTCTGCATGAGAACAATGAAATGGATTCCAGTTTTTCTAAACACATTCCATAGCTTGACATAATCAATACAACTGATGGGCTTGTTATAATGAAGCACATGCTGACTTCTTTTCAGTGTTCTTTGATTTTATCAATTAAACAGCATTCATTGACAATAATGTTATTTAGCTGTATCTTTTACAACAATAAAACCCGATATAGAAATGATTCTTCCTTCATCACAAGTATAAAAATTTTAGTAACTTATCACCTTCTGCTAAAATACAAGGAATAATCCATTCTTCTCATATTATATCTCTTATCCATAATTAAATCCTTAAAGCCTCTTTGTTTCAGTTGTGATCATCAAAAGTACATTATGGGTTACCAGATAACGACATATCTATTTTAATCTTAATCAGATAAACCAAGCTTATCTCCCTTCCTTTCATAAATCTTTAGCATCTTCAAATAATGTCCTAGAACTTGGTTTCTTTTCGTTTTGTTTTTTTAGTATATTTTCAGAAAATTCTTTAACAAGCCACTTTTGTAAATCCAATATAGAAAAATTATCCAGATCACTTTCTTGATTTTTATATATATATAAATTAATTCCAAAAACAGTCCATTTGTAACTTTCTAAAATCAAAGTTTATTCCTCTTTATTCCAATATGTAATTTCTGTGTCAGGGTTACGGCAGTTAATCCAATTAAATCATGAGTCTCGAGCCAAACTACCAAAATTAAACAGGATTTATTTGGTTAACATGTTGGCACTGCCTGGGTGTAGCCGACTCTGACACACAATTCACTGTCACCCTTGACTCTGGTTTTCCCCCATCCCCGGAGTGTATCATAATTCATATTCTCCAATGAGACACATCCATAGCCAAGAGTCATCAATCATGTTCTCCACTTAGATTTTTGCACGGCAGAAACTTCAGTCACCTAGTTACTATCTCTGAAAACTATGTACGGAATGCACTTTCAATTTCCAAGCTGCCATACTGTTCTTTCAAACCCCTCCCCCCCTCTCTCTTTCTATTGGCAACTCTCAAATGACCATATAAATATTTTATGAATTGACATTCTGTTTATTCCCCCCTCTCATCTATCTGTCTCTGTCTGTCTCTCTCTCTTTCTCTTTCTGTGTGTATGTGTATGTGTGTATTCCTTTGATTTCCTAAACCATATAATCCAACTACATTTTCCTCTTTAATATTTCCAGCTTTGGCATTCCAGTCTCTATTTGCAAGTAACACATCTTCTTTATATGGATTGTCAATTTCAAATTGAGTTTGGCTCTAAAACTCATTTACCTCCTCTTCTTCATCAATTATTGGAGTATTCTTGAAGCTTCAATAATCTTCATATTAAAGAATTTGTTCATGAAATTTTATTGATATTATTTGGTTATTGATTGTATTGTAGCCAAGTATTGTTCTTGCTGTACCCTTCCTAATTATAAAAGCAACACTGTTTCTTCTTTGTTCTAATGTCCAGACTAGTAAATTGTGTGTTCTTTGAATGGAAAATGTCCAACTCCAGTTCATCTCAATCTATTGATGCCTACGATGTCAATCTGTAGGTGTATCATTTCATTTTTCACTGTATTGAGCTCTGTCACATTGATTTCTATTTTTATTTATTTATCAAATTTTACAATGACCTATCTCCCTTATAGAGGGACATCCTGCTTCTTACATTCCATGTTTCCACTGTAATTGGGTTTGCAGCTTTGGATTTTCTTTTTCTATATAGCTACCTCAGCAGCTACATATCCCAAAGGCTTTAATCTAGTCACATCATAAACATCACAACATAGGCCACATCATAAAACACATCAAAAATGAACAAACAAACAAACAAACAAAAATCTTCAGTTCTTCCTCAGCAGTGTGTTGAATGAAATCTGACCTCAGGGCCTTTCATCTAGTACTTTATCATCAATCATTTTATGCTTTCTGGGTATGTTGCTAAAATACAGGAGTGGTCTACTATTGCCTTCTCCGGCACATAACATGCCATCTTCCACCAAGGTAATCATACATATCTAGCATCTTCTTGAATTGATGCTGCCCAATATACTGCTGATATCTGCTTACTTTGCCCCAGTGCTTGATGGGATAATCTGCATGCTTTAGTTGGCCTTGCTGTGAATACCAGTATAAACTTGTGAAATACATTCTTGGTGTTCTTTTTCATCCTTCCCAGGAGCACTGGCCATCCACAATAAGGCATCACAACAGCTCTTGTGGGGAATAAATGATACAAGAGTAAAATAAATCTTCAACACAATAATTCTCACTGTCCAAAGTTATATCTTACCTTGAAAAGGAAAGGAATGCCAGTCATAGTTTATCATTTAGAAAGAATGAGAAAAAATACAGAGAAGAATCCTCGACACTTATATGTGATGCAAATTGGATTCATTTATAGCAAAGCTGTACAGACAACTGGATTTAGTAGAGCATTCAGTTAATTGTTATGGCTAGGATTTTAATTTTCTTCACAGCACAAATTATATAAAAGGCAAGCATCTGCCACCTACCCTATCTGCTTTGATGTTAATTTAAATGGATTAATTTCTTTGTGTATTTTAAGCTTTATTCCTAGATGATGGTCATTTATCAATGGTCTATTTGGTTCTTTCCTTTTTATATTTTTCCTTGCCTGGATAAAACTGATAAAGTCATAAATGTTAATTTAAAAAAGAAATTAGCAGGCAAATGGTTATCAATGGATGTTGGATGTTGCACTGTCATATTTATCTTGTTTTTAAGTAACTTTCAATTAATTTAAGGAAGCTTCTTCACAAGTAACTGAGTCAAGATAGTAGCTGAAACCCACTAGGAAAGACTTGTGGCAAGGGTTGGAAGATATACAGACATTTGGAATAATGATCATCATTAACAAAACAGCAATAACTATGACCAAATAATGCTTATGACAAGGTTCCAAGTAATACGTCCCATTTAATAAGAACTCTGAGGCAGGTATATTCCTTGAAGAACATTTTATTGAAACATATCTAATTGACATTTTCTTCATAAAAAAACGGCTCTAAGTTCCCGCTGGTTTTATATCCAATTAAAAGTAAAACTTTATCATTTCCCCCCAGAGTCACCATGGTCCAATCAGCATGCAGTCCAGTTGATAGGTGACTCAGTCTCCATCTTTTGAACACCTGCACCAATGTACTTGATTCCCAGGGGAAATAATTTTATTTTGGCTACAGCACCCCAGCTATCTCTACACCCCCATTCCCTGGCCCGTTAAAAACCTCCCTAGAGAAAAACTACAAAAGAAAATGGCCATAGTTTGGCCAACTTCAGGATTGACATTTAGTTATTTCCTCCAAACATTTAGTGAAATGCCAATTTTCCATCTTTGATTTCTGGATAATTTTGGACTAGAATTTACATCAACTCCATTTAGCATAACGAATGATCAGGCATTACGGCAGTTATTTTATAATACCTAGGGACTAGAGATGTGCTATGCTTTGAATCTGAAGCAGAGTGAAGGGGTACTTCATTTCCTTAAAGAAAATGCAACTTGTCCAAGACTTGCACAATAACTAAGTAATGCTAGGAATGTACTTTTCAGCGTGAAAGAGACATGGTGTATTGGAATGTACAGCTGAAGAAGGACTTGATAGTGGCAGGAGGTCAGTAGTGGTATCCTAGGAAGGAGGCAGTACATTTCAGAGAGGAGACCAAAACAAGAGCTGTGCAGACCTAAACTGGATGGGGAGTGAAGAAAAGGTTCAGATAGCTGCACTCTAAAATCTCTCAGGGTGTATCTGTTAGAATAAAAGGTTATAGTTTTAGTCTTGTAAGATTTTGTCTATTGGTTGTAAGCAATAAAGAACTAGACTTGATTGGATTTCACTCTGCTGTCTTGGACTTAAAGCCTGACATGTAGGTAAGTGCTCTCCCTCTCCACCCATCTCTCTCAGCATTTCACTAAAACTCCGTTACTCTGTTATCCTTCAAAAGGAAATTATATTTCACCCTAATGAATGAACCAGTGTAAAAACTGAATGAAAATATTTTCTGCATAGGACCATTTTTTTCAATATACTTCATGAGCTTTTTAAGAGCAAATTTCTAAAAATAGTTACCAATAAGTGCAATAGCTTAGATTCTCAGTATGTCAGATGATTATTCAAAGTCTTACAGAAATAACATGAATACATATCCACTATATTGCAAAGCAGAATAGAGTAGGTGCCATCTTTTTCAACTATATGTGATTGATCTGTTGGCCTTTATTCCTAAAGCCCTTTGAAAGTTGCTATTAGCTAAAAGTAAGTTCTTCCATACAGAGCATTTCTAATGCCAACCACAACAAAGGGGAAAAAATAATCTTGCCTATTTCAGACAGCAGTTTTCAAACAATAAATGAACATTGTATATACTAATGGCATAGGTTGAATAAACATGTTCTGCACCTCTAAATTTATTTAAAATAGCAAACCTTTATCTGGGTTGAGTTATCAGCATACTAAATCAGCTTACTGATGCTGAAATAAACAACTGCAATAACTGGTAGTGTGATCATATCCTACAATCCCCATGCTTTCTTGATTTTTTTCTTACATTTACTCTCTTATTCATGCCAAATGTGTGTGTGTGTGTGTGTGTGTGTGTATGTAGGGAGGATGAGAGTTCTATGATGTGATTTATATATTGTTATCATTTCGATTTAAAAGTTAAGAATCTGTCAAATTGTCAGCTTTTGTAAGCTACTCATGGAGACATGCTGAAAGTAATATGATACACTTCAATAAGATTATCTCTTTTTATATATGTATTAAGTATTACTTTCTTGGAAGTCCACTTCAAGATATTATTCATGAATAACATGAACAGCTTGTAAATGGGCAATGGTACTCAAATATATT
Source organism: Bungarus multicinctus (assembly GCA_023653725.1). NCBI lineage: Eukaryota > Metazoa > Chordata > Lepidosauria > Squamata > Elapidae > Bungarus > Bungarus multicinctus. Next base: position 51,963,101 of record CM042846.1, on the reverse strand, counting down.
AAACATCTTCAGAAATTTTAGGCTCTATGTGATGAAATGAGATACATCTTCACGCAATACAGAACTTAACTAAAAACAATTGTCACTAAAATTTTAATGAAAAAAGTATCTTTTTATTATGAACAGTTTTTGTAGTGGACCCATTTATAAAACAACCACAGGTTTTCATAAAACATGTCAAATTTTAATTTGGAGCAGTTAAAAATTTGTATATTAGTAGAATTCATGTACAACTTTCTGAGCAGAATTTGTGTCTGACACAATTTTAAAACATATGATACTACAATAAAATTAGATTTATAAAATCTCTGTTCTGGTGGTGTCCTACTTTTCAGCTGAAATGTTTGGTTTTAGGCAATAATAGGGAAGTATAACTTTTTATAAGAAAGTTTCTTGTTTTCTAATATGCTATGAATTATTATAGAGAGTCCAAATAAAGATTTCTACCACTTGTATGAGTATCAGAAGCTGCATCTCCCAGTGACATCTGTGGGTCAAAGTGATAACAGTAATCTGACTCAAGTCCAACACCTTTTCTACATGCAATGTAGAAAGTATCACTTGGTGCCTCCAAGCAGCAACACTTATGCTATAACAGCCTAACCCTATTTCTAGCTTTCTAATGAAAGCTGAAAGAATATGTGGACATTGTTCTACCTCACCAAGTTTTATGAAGCTTCCTAGCCTTTCCCCTCCTATACTATCCAGAGGTGGTATTCAGCAGGTTTTGACCAGTTCTGGAGACCAGTAGTGGAAATTTTGAGTAGTTCGGAAAAACAGTGAGTACCACCTCTAACTGGAGATTTTACAATATCCTTCTCCTGCCATGCTCACCAAGCCACGCCCACAGAATTGGTAGTAAAAATAAATGGAATCCCATCACTGATACTATCACTACTGATTCAGTGATACCCACCCACAAAAATAATTCCTCCTGGGGACCTGTTTGGCACTTATCCTAGTATAATTTTAGAAGCAGGGAAAGTTTTTTTAATGTATTTATTTTCCCAGACATTTTCATTTTCTGCATATGGCTCTTACGTTGCTTAATGCTCATTTTCATCAGGCTCACAGCTGAAGGGTGGTGTACCAAAAAACAATAGAAAATGGAGATTAGATTGTGAAGGGTAATTACATTGCTCCGATATTTTGTGGAATGAATTTCTTCCACTTATAACACATTTACTGAAATCACATTTGACAAAATAAAAGCACAGCTGCCCCTATGCAGAATGAAAAAAAACTGCTAATTTAATACTGTATGAAAAGCCAGATGGTATGATTTATCATCATACAAACAGCAGCATTTTATTTATTTGGATGCTATGTGAACTTCTGAAAAAAGGACAAATAACTTGACTATAATAAATAATGTGAAGTGGCAAGGTATGTAATATATGATATTAGCTTGTGCATTAGTGCTTAAATAGGAATAGATTTTCTCTTAAGTAAAGTTTAAAGAACATAGTTAACTTAAAAGTACCAATCCTTTGGGAACACCTGAGAAACTTGTTAAGATTTAATTCAATATAATTGAGAAAATTTATTCTTTAGGATATAGCAATAAAGGTGGAAGAGGGCAATTTTCTCACATGATTTTGACCTAACTTTCTTCAGTAGTGTGAGGAAAAATCATTACTACTGTGAGAAATGTTGTCCAATGACTGACATCTATCATTAAAGAATAGCTATTTTTAAAAAGTAGTCACCGTAAAAAAAAACCTGAATCTATACATGGAGCTCACAGAGTTTTTTGTCTTGGGATAAGGTTCATACAGTAGGTCAGAAGGGATATCCAAATAGTCTAAATGTACTTTAAGAATAGAGTAGAAAAGATCTTCTCTCTGCAAGAAAAGAGTTAGTAAGCCTAGTCAAATGTTGTCATTTTCAGAAAAAAATAGACTCAAGGCAGTTAGACTATCACAATAATTTCAGGCTTTAACTTCTGTCACACAATAAATACTGAATTTGCCTAATGCCAATTCATGTGTAGCCAGTACTAAATTGTAGTAATTATCCTGTAATCTGCAACTCTTACACTGCAAAAACATATGGACTACACAACTCGATCAGGGCAAAGCAATAGATACAATGTACAAATAGACTTCTGTAAAGCCTGTGATTCAATGGTACACAACAAACTACTCCTAAAACTAAAATCTTATGGTATTTCTGGACAACTGCACAACTGGATTGAAGCATTCCTGTCAAACAAACAACAAATGGTCAAAATTGGGAATGTCTATCAAATTCTGTACCTGTCAATAGTGATGTTCCCCAAGGCAGTGTTCTAGGACCAACCCTCTTCATACTCTACATAAATGACCTCTGTGAGCACATTAAGAGCAACTGCATTCTCTTTGCTGATGATGTAAAGCTGTTCAATACACAGACAATACTGCTACCCTTCAAAAAGATCTTGACTATGTATCAGAATGGTCAAACAAATGGCAACTTCAAATCTCAACAAATAAATGCTCTGTCTTATATATTGGCAAAAAAAATCAGAAAATAAAATACAAGCTAAATAATCAAGACCTTGTTGATAATCCAAGCTCTGTAAAGGACCTTGGAATACTCATCTCTAATGATCTAAGTGCTAGAGCCCACTGTAACTACATAGCCAAAAAGACATTAAGAGTTGTTAACCTAATCCAATGTAGCTTTTTCTTTGGTACTATCACACTACTAACTAGAGCGTACAAAACATTACAATACTCGAATACAGCTCATCAGTCTGGAACCCACATTACGTATGTGATATTAGCATAGTTAAGAAAGTCCAGAAATATTTCACAAGAAGAATTCTCCACTCCTCTACTCGTTGTAGAATACCTTATGCCACCAGATTCAAAATTCTAGACCTAGAAAAACTTGAATTATGCCGTCTTCTGTCAGATCTAAATATGGTATATAAAATCATACATTGCAATGTCCTACCTGTCAATGAATACTTCAGCTTCAACCATAACAATACAAGAGTACACAATAGATACAAACTCAAAGTTAACCGCACCAAACTTGATTGCAGGAAATATGACTTCAGCAACAGAGTGGTCAATGTCTGGAAAACTCTACCTGACTCTGTGGTTTCTTCCCCAAACCCCAAAAAACTTTAACCTTAGACTTTCTACTATTGACCTCACACCTTTCCTAAAAGGTCTGTAGGGAGTGTGCATAAGCGCACCAACTGCCTACCGTCCCTGTCTTTTGTTTCTTTTATTTTTCTTATATGTATCCATGTATTCATAACTATGTATATACTTATACCTATTATCTCGTAAGCAATTGACAAATAAAATAAATAAATAAAATAAATTAGGCTATAAGTAGCAAACTATTACTAAGCAGATGTTTTCAAACATTTGATATCTCTGAATGCAGTAGGACAAGTGGTTATCATGAAAGCTGATTGGCCAATCATTCTCTCTATCTCTCTCTTTCAGTCCAACCCATTTCACAAGGTTCTTGTGGGGAAAATATGAGGCAAAAGCATTATGTATGCTATCTTGAATTATACCAAATAATGGAGTGATATAAATAAAATAAAACCATCATCATCATCATCATCATCATCATCATCTCATGTATTTAAAGGACATGTGTTGTTTTACATTAATTGTTAAATAAAGGTGCAGGAGACAGTAGTTCCACAAGAGCTCAGTGATAGACCTTCATATGACAGCAACCAACTATTCTATCTCACTCCAAATAATTCTCATTCTCACTGGAAGATGATTCATCCAAAGGGAATGGCTGGTTATCTATGGAGAGTAGCTGTGATAAGATCATGGCAGAAATTCACAGATCTGTGCCAGGATAGTGCTCTAAGTGCCAGTCACATGTTCCATTCAAAGTGTGCACTAGAACAATGTAATGGAAATTATCTGTTCTCATACAGTTTTTTCACCCTCTTGGGAATTTCAATTGAGCAGGAATACTTATCATGTTTGGAAACCTTAGGCTGATATGTTGTTCCTTTCAAACTAATAAAATCATATATGATGTTATGTAGAATAGCATTTTCCTTTGCTTTTCCAGGTAAAACCAAAAAGGCTCTGATTTGATTTTTCTACTCTATTTGTAGTGAAATGTGGGTCTCTCTCTCTCTCCCCTCCCCCCCCCCCCCCATTCAATTCTCAAAGGGTAAAATCTTGGATACATCATCCATAAGCACCAGATAGTTTCTTTCATATCAAAACAGTCTTCTCCTTTTCATGTCTATTTTTTTACTGCTATGGCTATAAAAAGGTTAAAACTGAATTAACTAATAACTGCTGTCTGCAGTTAGGATAGTAAATCTTGACAAGTTTACACTGCCAAACATTCAGTAAATACTTTCTGAATAGGATTTTCTTGTATCCAAATACAATTTAGGCTTCGGCATATAGTGGCAGGATGGCTCAAGATCTGGAGTACTCATCCCTATCATGTAGCCCTTAAATTGCATTCAGACTTTTTATTTTTCTAGAAGGTGAGAAGCAGAAGTGAGAAGGTTTAAATGACATGGTGCCATTAGGAGATTTTTCACCTGCTGTTTGGATAAGTGGAAGCTGAGATTTTTTGGAAAGTGTGAAAGTGTTCCTTGTCAGAGGAAATGATAGATTCCATCTGTGTGATAGAAGACAGAAGTTTTCAAAGGATGAAAGAAGGATTCAAAGACTTCCCAGAAAAGACTTGCAGCTGTTCAGAAACCCAGTGACCAAAGATTCCAAAGGGATAGAAGAAAGGACACAGCAGAAGACAGCAGAAGAACAACTGACACATCTGTATTCCTAAAAAGCTGGCAGAAAAAGTGAGATGTGCAAATATGTTTAACTATCTCAGTTAGAAGAAAGTTCCCATGCAAGGCAAGGATTAATTGAAAACAAAACAAGTACCTTGTTAATAGAGGAGGGAGGGAAAAGAACAAACATAAGAAGGAAAACAAACATTTAAGAAACAGCAGAGCTATTTAGGAAGCTGAGAGGATTTTGTAAAATAAATTCCCTGTAATAATTCATGGAATACTGAACCAGTTTCATTTATAAATAATATGTTTGTAATAAAAGAGATTGCCCTACCAGTTAATCCGTGTACCTTGCCTAGTGTTTTGCCATCTTGAAAATATTCAGTTTCAAACCCCTGACACATACTTACCAACCACAAAATAATATGCTGCTCTGTAGCCTCTTAAATGATTTATGACTGGTATAAATTGTGAAAAACCTTGCCAAGAAAACTGCAGGCACTTGTCCAGGTAGTCTCTGAGAATCGGATATAATGGGAAAAAAATTACATCTGCAGTATACAGAGTTATATGTTGAAATATATAAATAACCTATATTTTATTTTGTAGATACAAAAATATGGTAGGTTTAGAATTGTAAGTTCTTCAACTCATACTAAATGACTAATAGTAGCATTAAGAAGGTTTTTAATTCATTAAAATACAGTCACATGATCTTAAATGAAGTAGATTTTCTTTTCTCTTTTGAGTTAAAATATATTTGTACTGCAATTAATTTGTCAGTAATTCCCCAAATGAAAATACTTAAAACTACACAATGCACAAATAGCTATAATGCTGTTAAAATATTATTAAAATTAACTGATATCCATTCATTAATACATTATGGATATTTTCCTAAATAATGATCTATTCCATTCTATTACTTTCTATTTTATTTTCAGATTCTTGATTTTTTCCCCATTAACACTACATATGTTTACATTATAACTTGCTTGTTTCCCCCCAACTGTATTTATTACATAAGATGTATCATACTATAATTTTTTAATTCATATAGTTTAAACTTTAGATTTCCAGTGTCAGATGAGAAGTATAAACTTAAATGTTTTAAATAATGAATCAGCTTCTTATAGATAGCACACTGAATACTTTAACTAACATGGATGCTTAGTATAGCACTAGTATTTTGCATTTTGCACCATGTAGTGGTGTAGTATTATATCATGTAGTGATATGAGACTCCAAAGGAAAGCATGTAGTCACTTCCCACTCTCAATATTCCCCCACTTAATGAATCTGAAATATAACAACATTCAAATGTTACATTGTGGAAACAGTGTTAATAAGAAGCAACATCTACCTCAATTAACTTGATTCCAACCACTGAGGGGCGGGTGCCCATATTTGAACAAAAATTAGTTAAAAGGCCCACACCATCTCGGCAAGCTAATTTTGGAAAGCCCTATCTAATTCTTAACCTCTATTCCATTTTTAACATCCTATTCCAGAAAATGTTTGGCATCTAAGCAGACATATTTTGAACACACAGTGAGAGGGGGCACTGTGATATGTTAACTATTGTGAAACAAGCATGAACTTCTGGAAAAGTTGATCTGTTCAAAAGATTTGAAGCAAGTTTTTTTCTTCTTTCTCTCTCTCTCTCTCTCTCTCTCTCACACACACACACACACTCACACACACAAACACACAGACACACACAAACACACGGAGGGAGGGAGAAAGAGGAAGGGAGAGAGGGAGAGAGAGACAGAGAGACAGAGAGGCAGAGAGATTATAGGTCACAAATTGTCATGGGAGAGTATTAGTTTTCCTGACACAGCTGTTTAAAAGTATCCTTGGTTCACAGTTTATATAATGACACAATTTTGTAAAACTTGGATATGTATTATGTTTTCTCCATATGTTTAGTGTTAGACGACATGCATCATTAGCTGATCTGATAAATCTCACACATAATAAAAGTAGAAAATGTGTTAAGTGTATGTAATACTTATATCTGCAAAATATTTTTATTAAAAAACCAGAATATGAAGCTATTTACATTGGAATGTATATATGGCACCTGCTCTGACATATTTTCATGCTGGGTAAAAATATTAAATAAGGATGCGAATGTACTTTATTTACACCAACTGAAAAACTGTTGGAAGGGGATGGAAAAAGTAAATACCAGCAGTGGAATTTTATATTTGTCTATGAGACCAAGTATGTTTACTGGGATATATTCCAAACTTAAACTTTAGATTTCACATGCAAAAAGATATTTTTGGTATTCTTGCTCTCAAAAATAAAGAACTAGAAGAAAGCAGATTATTATTTTTCTTCAGGATGAGGATGAATTGGGATTCCTCTTTTCAGAACAAACTGGAATAGAAGAAACTGGGATTGTAGTGGAGTAGGAAATTTGCTAGCATCAGGTAAATCAATGGAGAAATTGGAGGCAATATTATTGGCATCTCTCTCTTTCTCTCTGTGTGTGTGCGTGTGTGTGTGGGTGTACTACAGCTCAAAAAGTTTTTCATCCTGCTGAATTTAATAGCCTAGCTCAAAATTATTTTTATACTTGAATGCAGGGGTGAAATACAACCACCTTGGCCCAACTCAGGAGAGGTGGTAAGGACAATTTGAATTGGTAAAAAAATCATCCCTGGTTGTTATTACTATTATACCAAGTATACCAAGCCATGGCCACAAAGCCGGTAGGGGAAAAAATTGAATTTCACCCTTGCTTGAGTGATGTTGTTTAATCATCTATGTTATGTATCTGAATAGTTATTTAAATTTATTGTGATAGTAAAATTGTTCACTATTCACTTATAAAAGAAAAAGCATTTCGCTCATTAATAGTGTTCAATAGTGAAAATTGTTTAATGATAAGACTCTTTTTTAATATGGCTTTCTATGAAAGGATTATATTGGTGTTTGTCAGCCTTGGAAATTTGAAGATGTGTGGACTTCAACTCTCATAATTTCCCAGCCTGCATGAATCCATAAATCTTCAAGTTATCAAGATTGAGAAACATTGGTTTTGATATTGAAGCCAACTAGGGATAAGTCACTATACCAAATTTCAGTAAAAGAGAAAGAGAAAAGGGACCTTAAAATTAGGACAAAGATGACTTGAGACTTTTTTTTAGTGAATTGCCCATTCTGTTTTCTGGGAGAATCTTTGCTAAGCAGATGAAACTAGTGTCATGGTTGGTAACAGGGTTCTTTCAAGCCATGGTGCTTCAAACTTTCATCCATTTTGGAAGTAATTTTTTTGAAGAGGTTCATAGGTTCATAATAGTCACAGCAACCAGAATTATTCTAACAAGTCACAAATCCAACATAGGAGCAAATTGCATATTCAGTTTGTTAGTTTGTTCCACTCAGGGAGAGGTGGAGAGGCCTATTGGTATGGACAGTTAAGATAGCTTAGTGGCTACAGCTCAAATGTTTAGGGCCAGAGGGCCTACTACTACCAATTGGATTCTAATGGGTCATGGAACAGTTGATTGGTCCAGTCAATAATTTATCTGATGTCCTAATTAATATTGGAATATAGTGCTTGATACTATAGTCAAGCCTGTTCTTAAATGTTTCTCTGATTTGCATCAAAAATGGAGTATATGTATACCTTGATCTTTGCAGCTTAACTGTGGAAACGGAAGCAGCCCTATATATGGCTAGAGTGTAGATGAAGGAAAATTTGACTTAAACCTGATAAATCCTCAAGGGGGTTTAGTGCTATGCTTTATGTTGCGAAGAAAGGGTATGATTTTTCTGACAAGTATTATGTCTGCAATAGTATGATCTGTTAAATATTTCAGATAATGAGAATGTTGCTTTGTCTCCTGTCACCAGCAATTGATTATAGAACCCTCAGAGGTTTGTTGAGAATTATTTATTTATGCAGATAAAATCTCTCATATTTGGCTTAAATTAGATATCATTTGAGTCACTCAATTATAGAGGGGCCTAGTATCTTACATGGCTGTTATAATGAATCATAATAAGTAAATATAGATTAAATTACATCATGCTATATTATAAACATGTACATTGTGTGTTTATGGTCTATAAACATCTATGTTATAATTATTTTCAAGTGTATTTATGCTAGCTTATTACAATTAGGACAATGTTATATTATCTTAAAAAAGAATATTTGTTCTTGAATTAATAGAAGACCTGTTGTTCTGACAGTAGAAACCACAATAAAACATTTTTAGAAGAAAGATTATTTCTTTTCGGACTGGAATTTGTGCTTAGATAATTGCTATAAATAAATTTTAAAAAATCAAGTGCACAACTAAATATACATAGGTAAAGGTTTTCCCTTTCCAGTTATGTCCAACTCTAGAGGGTGGTGCTCATTTCCATTTCTTAGCTGAAGTATCTAAGAAGTCACCATTTCTTAGCTGAAGTCTCTGGAGATATTTCCATGGTCATGTTGCCAGCGTGACTATTTACCAAAGTGCATTGAACTTGTTACCTTACCAACAAAGTGGTATTTATTTATCTACTCATAATTGCACGCTTTCAAACATATACATACAGAGAGAGAGAGAGGAGGGAAGAGGTTTGACTTAATATTCTAAGCAAGCAATAATTAATGCATTGCTCAACCAAGGCATAGACACTACTTACATAAATTTACTACAATCAATATATGAAAAAACAATTGTGACAATTTGCCTTAATGATCTTAAATAACAAGATGTACAATAAAGTGATACAATATCATCTATCCTTTTCTCAGACTGCCTTGAAGAAGTATTTTGCAGACTAGATTGGGCAAAAAAGATAGAATAAAAAACAATGGTGGCTATTTAAATCATTTAAGATTTGCAGATGATGATGTTTTCTTCCCACAAAATAGCTACAAAGAATAGCTACAGAAGACACAAACAAGAACTGCACAAAGCAGAACCATTCGGCTTAAAAATAAACCTGAAAAAGAGCCAGGCTATGTTTAATAAATTCACCAAACAAAGAACATTTCTTTATATCTGGAAAATAACTAGATGTAGTAGACCACTAAGTATCTTGGCCAATGGATCTCAGTGGAAGGTGATATAATAAAGGAAATTGAATGGCATGTTAAATGTCGATGACAAGTATTTGGCAACCTAAGCATAATTTTCAAGAACAACCTCTCCTTATGCCAGAAAAGTTTTCTATCAGTGTGTGCTAAAATATGCCAATAAAATATCAATACCAATCTCACAATTAATACAAAAGCTATGAGTGGCACAAAGAGTCATGGAAAGATACATGCTCAGCATTACAAGACAATACGTTGGTACCGTCCCAGGTGCCTGATGGATCCAGATAGGTTCCTGATGGAGCTTGGGTCATGTCCTGATGTTCGAACATACGACTCGGTTGAGGACCTGGTCGCCACCTGGGATAGGGTGGCGGCTGGGGCCCTGGACCATGTTGTGCCCTTGCGGCCTCTGACCTGGCGCCGCTCTCACTCGGCCCCTTGGTTCTCCGAGAAGCTGAGGGAGATAAAGTGCCGGAAAAGACGCCTGGAGAGTATTTGGAGGACTACTTGCTCCGGACCCGACCGAACACTATTACGGTCTTATATTAAGACCTATTTAGTGGAAATAGGTGTGGGAAAGCGTTCTTACTTTTCCACCCTTATTGCATCTGCAGGAAACCGCCCGGCCACCCTGTTTAGAGTGACCGCTCCCTCCTGGAAGGGGGAGCGCGGGAGGACCACTTGCAGGGATGGGCTGAGGACTTTTTGAATTTCCTGGTGGATAAAATCACTCGGATCCAGGATGGGTTGGACTCTGAATGGGCAATTCTGGGTGGGGGGTCGGGGGCGGAATTTGAGGCAGTCATTTGGGAGGAGTTTGATCCTGTGACCCCCGAAGACATGGACAGGTTGCTGCGGGGGCTGAATGCTACCACATGTTTATTGGACCCGTGTCCCTCCTGGCTGGTGTTGGCCACTCGGGAGGTGACACGAGATTGGTTTCAGGGTATTATTAACGCTTCCTTGAGTGAGGGATATCTGCCCGCCATCTTGAAAGAGGCGGTGGTGAGACCCCTCCTCAAGAAACCATCCCTGGACCCAAGTTTGTTATCTAATTATCGTCCCGTCTCCAACCTTCGTTTTGTGGTGAAGGTTGTTGAGAGTGTGGTGGCACGACAGCTTCCCCAGCACCTGGATGAAGCTGTCTATTTGGCTTCAGGCGCAGACACAGCACGGAGACGGCATTGGTCGCATTGGTGGATGATCTCTGGAGGCCCGTGACAGAGGTTATTCCTCTGTCCTGGTCCTATTAGATCTCTTGGCGGCTTTTGATACTGTCGACCACAGTATCTTATTGCGGCGGCTGGGAGGGTTAGGAGTGGGAGGCACTGTTATGCGGTGGTTCTCTTCCTTTCTCTCTGACCGTTTGCAATGCGTGTTGGCAGGGGGGCAGAGGTCAGCCTGGTTTGTGGGGTGCCTCAGGGTTCGGTGCTCTCACCCCTTCTGTTCAACATTTATATGAAGCCGCTGGGTGAGATCATCCGTGGCTTTGGGGAAGAATTCCATCAGTATGCTGATGATACTCAGCTGTACATCTCCACCCCGATGAAGCCGTCAAAGTGATGACTCGGTGCCTGGAGGCCGTGCGGTGTTGGATGGGGTGGAACAGGCTTCAGCTCAACCCATCTAAGACTGAGTGGCTGTGCTTCCCGGCAGCCCGGTACAGCCAGCTGGTTCCATTGCTGGCTGTGAGGGGGGGGGGGAAATTCTTGCCCCCACAGAGAGGGCCCACAATCTGGGTGTCCTCCTAGATGTGCGGCTGTCATTGGAAGACCATGTGGCGGCCGTCACCAGGGGGGATTTTGGCCAGGTCCGTAGGATCTACCAGTTGCGGCCCTTTCTGGATCGGGATGCACTTCACACGGTCACTTCCGCCCTTGTAACCTCTCGCCTAGACTATACCAATGCTCTCTACATGGGGCTGCCTTTGAACAGCATCCGGAGGCTCCAGCTGGTGTAGAATGCGGCCGTGTGGGTGGTGTTGGGGGCTCCTCGGGGCTCCCATGTTACGCCACTTCTGCGCACGCTGCATTGGCTCCCGGTGGCCCTCTGGGTGCACTTCAAGGTCTTAGTTATCATCTTTAAAGCGCTCCATGGCTCAGGACCAGGCTATTTGCAAGACTGCCTCCTGCCATTATCGGCCTCCCGCCAACCAATACGCTCCCATAGAGTCAGCCTCCTTGGGGTGCCGCCAGCTGGATGGCTGGCGATCCCGAGGATGCGGGCCTTCTCATTGGGGGCACCCTCTCTCTGGAACGAATTACCCCCAGAGATGAGGATCATCCCTGATCTCCTGACCTTTCGCCGTGCATTGAAAACTTATTTATTTCAGCAAGCCGGTCTGGCCTAGGAGTTTTTAAATCTTTTAATCTGACTTTAGCTTTCTTAATTCCCTTATTTTTAATCTTTTGAAAGGGCCAATGTATTTAATTCTTTTAATTTTTAAATATTGTATATGTGTTTTATATGTGTATTTTATCTTGGTTGTTCATCGCCCCGAGTCCCTTTGGGAAAGGGGGGCAGTATATAAATTTAAATAAACAAATAAATAAATATAGAAAGACTTGCACATGAATTAGAGAACAAATGAAAATATACAATATCATCAAAAGAATTGAGATGGAAACAGGCTGGTCATATAGGAAGAAGAACAGATGGTAGGTGGACCAAGGCAGTCATAGAATGGATCCCAATTGATAAAAAGTATCCATGAAAGAGACCTAAAACAAGATTGATCGACAACATCAGCAACTATCATGGACTCAATTTCAAAGGAAAGCTCAGAACTATCTTGGTTGAAAATATAGAGAAATGTTTTACTTAGAATCAGCCCTTTACTCTAACTCAGATCTAATTATTCTAAATTGTAGCGCTTCCGCAGGTTCTCATCTTGTGAAGAACAAAATCTGAAATGTTCTAGATGCAATGCCAGGTTTTTTTTGCCCTTAATATCTTGACACAAAGTTGCATTTCATTGGCCCTCTAGTCACCAAAGGAGTATTTTTTTTTAGTAAAAATTTTATTTAAGTTTTCACAAAACATACAAATACAAATAAAATATCTTTTTTTAGAACAGGATGCCCCCAGGTGATCATTTCTCCATGCAGACATAAACTCAATACATATTTATCTTATACATTCTAATCCATACCTTATAACTATTTTTGCAATTTTTTTAATAGCTTTTCCTTTTCTTTACTTCCTTATTTTAAATTATCTCATTCCTTTCTTGATTCAATTACATCTAATCAATGTTTTTATACTTTCATTTGTCCTGTTTAGAATTTCATATTATCTTTTCTCATAAAACAAATTTCCCCCTGTAATTACTAGACTGGAGTATAATACCTTTGTATCTTTTTTCAAATCTTGTTTAAAAATTTAAGTTATACCTTTACAGTTATAACACACATTTTCTAATCTCTATTTTATAACACATACCTATTTTCAATTGAATTTTGCTTGGTACATTCCCTTAAAAATACACACTAAATTCTGAAAAGAAAAAAGTATATATGTATATATATATATATATATCTGTGTATATATGTACTGTATGACAATAGTAAATGGAATAATTATTCTATTCAAGTACATCTTTGCCATTAATATTAATATCAATCTTTTACATTTCTATTTCTTTTAACAAATATTACCTAGTAATATCAGTTGTCTTTCACTTTAATCATCTATATTTCATATTTTATTTATTACTGTCTTTAAATAAAAAACCAAACAATAATTATTAGCAGTAGTCAATAAAGTTATTATTCTTATTCAAGTTCATCTTGTTAACTGATAAAAATCTTCCATGTTTCTTTTCAGTTTTTTTTAAACTGTCTTTTTAAATCATTGAGAGCCTTATTCTCTTTACAAACAAATATTCTAGTATACATCAATAGAATTTTTTTCTATCACTTTAGTCATCTAACTTATTTTCTAATCCTTTTCTATTTCTAATATACCAATGCTATCCCATGCACCCTTGCAGAATCCTTTCCTTAAATTGAATTTTAACCATTGTCTCTGTGTCTTTTAAATAGGTTTATACCTTTAATTCTTGTACACTTTTCCTGTACTTCTATATCTTGTTCCTGTCCTTTATAGCTTCTTTTCCTTTCGCTCTTCCCTCTCTTCTTCTCCCTCCCCTTTTTATTCCCTTTTCTATCTGATTCTCCCTTCTGTGATCCTTCCTTCTGCTTCTTCCTAATATTATGATTACTTTTCAAATTCTTCTTCTTCTTCTTTTTTGGTTGTTGCTTCAATGCTTAAGTTTTTAACTCCCTTTTCCCCCTTTCCCTTTTTACCCCACTTAAAATTGCTTGGTCATTAAAGATGGCTTCTTCATTGTCCTGCCCTTCTTGTTCTGTCAGCATTTCTTGTTGTTTTTCATAGTTCAAGATCTCCATTTCTAAAAATTGAAATACGAAGCCAAAAGATCCTCTTCCCTCTTGTGCTTCTTCTTTTTGTTTTTTAAGTCTCATTTTTAACTCTTCAAGGAGTGATTCCATTTTAAAAAAATTTAAACAACCCCCAATTGATTTTATTTTATTTAATTAGGATCCACCATCCAATGTTCCAGGAATCATCCAATAATCCAAAACTGTTTCTTGCTTCTTTTCTCACTTTCTCTTCCAGGAACTTTGTTATCTTGTAACAAGGTTTCAGCTACATCTTTTGCAAGCCTTGTTAAAATTCCACTATTGATTTTTTTTTAAAGTTCCAGGTGGTCTCCTCCACTTTCCAGATTCCACCCTCTTTTTTCCTTTTTCCCTCCTCTGCTTTCTTTCCTTTTTTTAAAGAAAGTTTTTAAATTATCCAAGAATCTTTATCCCTTTGATACTTTATTTCCAGCTAGAAATAGCCTATTAATGTCAAAGTGGATTAGTATCAATTTCTTATTCAAATCTCTTCTTAACATTCCAAGTCAATTAAAACTGTCAATGTGAGAGGAAAAAAAGCCAATTCCATTTCCTTTCCCTTTCTCTTTCGCTGCTTAAAATCTTTTTTAGGAATAGTATCAGTCTTTAAAATTCAGGTTTCAGGTACCTTAAATAGATGTTCTCCATTCAACCCGGTCAGTCAAACTTTCTTCTTTAAACTTCCTCCTGCACAATCTTGTCTGGTAGGGTTCTTCTTTGAGGTGGCCATTTCTGACCACCGCTGCAACCACCTTTGGGAAAGGGAGTAATGGCTCTCCTCAACCCCACTGATGGCTCCCCCACCACCTCTATGGGGTGGCTTCAGCCCTGAATCTGGGCAGCTCGGGGCGCTCCAGCGGTGAGCACGGATCAAAACCGCGCATGATTGCGATTTCGGTCCATCGCCGAAGAAGCCCAAACCGGAAGTCCATCAAAGGAATATTTCTCTAGGTGTCTGAACATACTGTAACTATGCAAAGTTACAGTGCAAGGAACATATGTACAAAGAAAGACGTTTCTACAAGCCTTGTCTCTTTATGAAATCAGTCTTTGTTAGTTTTACATGGGCTTCAAAATGGAAACAGCAAAGCTAATACTCCTTTAATGTGATGCTCAGGCTCAGGAGGAGGGATGAGTCAAGAATTTCATGAATTAATAAGCCAAACCATAGCACCTCAATAAATAACAAATAAAAAAACATGTGGTTGGAAAAATGATAAAGCAATATATAGATTAAAAAAAAACATTGAAAAATATTTTGTTGGGCATTTTACCGGATAAGTATAATAAGGGGAATATATATTTGATTTAAAATATATTAACTGCAGCTAGAATTGCATTTGCACAACAATGGAAATGTGAAGAGATCCCTACAGATGAAAATGTGATTTAAAAAATATTAGATAATGCATAAACAGATAGACTAACACTTACAATTAAGGAAAAGGAAGAAACTGAATACTTTTTGACATGGAACTTATTTTATCAATGTCTAATTAATAAAAACAAAAATTAGAAACATGTAGAAAAGGACTAATGATACAAGGGAGGTTTCTTAAAATAGATAAGCTATTATCATTATCATCATCATCATCATCATCATCATCATCATCATACTAATACCAATGTAATGAACATTATTGTAAACATTTTGATTATTATTTCCTAAAATATTTTACCCAGACAACACACTATTTAACTAAAAATTGTATTTTATGTTATAAAATAAAAATATAATAATAAAAACAACAAGAACAATAATAAACAACCTTTTAACACCAGTAATGTTATTGCAGTACAGTCCAAAAATAAATTGTCTCTGCTCTTCAGTATTGGTGGTCTTAGGGAAATAGAAAACATAAAAACACACACACATTGGTACAGAATCCTCTTGTAAAAATACCCACTGATATTTTTTTAGTTTGGTAGCATTTAAATTAACGGGGAAGAAAATGGTGCATAAACAGGGTTTGTGGCATTTATTAAAGAATTTCATTGTTTTCCTCTAGGAATAGAAGCTTGAAATGTGCCTGGGGATTTCTGATGGCAGAGGCATCATGATTCCTAATTGAAAAAAAAGATTCTACACTTTATTCAGTGCATAATATGTTTGCCCACCTATGCAGAAATCTTTACCAGTCATCATGAAACTGGCAAATAAAGCATTTCAGTTGACTCCAAGACAGCATTTGCATAAGGAGACAATATAGGTTAAGTCTTACACTGTATAGAGTAATCTACATAGATATTTAATAATTTCAGAATTGATTTTATTTTAAAGAACAACATTTCTGACATTTTAATTAAAAGTTGATGGCATAGAGATGAAATGTGTGAGCAAGCAACAGCAGATGACATATATCAGCAACTGTATATTGGGTTTTTATTTTTTGTAAACTCCTCAGAGTCACTGAGAGGAGTGAGTGGCCATATAAATTCAATTCAATTCAATCAATCAATCAATAAATAAATAAGGAAATTTCTAGTGAACATTTAGTAAGGTGCAAAGAAAATAAGCCTATGGGAGAAAACCCAGACAGAACAGTCTCTTCTGTTCACAGAAGGGAAATTTGGAAATCAGAGTAGCACAAATAGTGTTCCCAATGCAACACTAGAAGAGAAGAGACTTCATTCATTTGATTCATATTGAACAAGACAGAACAGGCATGTTTCTGAAGAAAGAGGAAAGCACTTTTATTATGTGGAGAAAGGTGCATGATCACCAATTATGGTTCAAGCCTTTACTTCATAAACGAGAGCTTGGGATGTGGGCAGAAGAAAGATTTTATAATTCTGATAAATGTGATCCTGTTAGTGAACTGAACTGCAAAATCTTTGCAGTTGCTCTAAGCAAATTCTATGCATAATGATTCTTAGAAAAAACAGGTTTAGAATTATTATTATGAAGTTTTTATTGCTTTTTCCCTACTTTGTCTGCCTATTTTCTCTCTGTGTGTTTGTCCCTCTCTCCCTCTCCCTCCCTCCTTCCCTCCCTCCCTCCCTCCCTCCCTCTGTGTGTGTGTGTGTGTTTGTGTGTGTGTTTGTGTGCTATATGAGCCTGAATGAAATTAATGACTTTTTGTGCATGAATTATAGCTATGTTTTTGTTAAGGTTCCAAAACAAGGAGAGATTTTGTTGCTCAAAGAATGCATATATACATGCAAATACATTGAATACATATTTTTTTTAAATAGAACTGAACACACTCTAATGACCATATGGACTTAGGAGTCCTTTGGTAATGTGTAAGATTTTTATTTGAAGTCAAACAGAAAATAGGAGTAATTAAAATATTTATTTAAAGCACAAGTGAAGAATGCACGGTTTCAGCTTGAATTTTATCTGGTTATAACACTTGTAATATTTGAGCTGATAAAGGGAAATTCTTAAGCTTTGGCTTCAGGCATGCAACTCAAATTGCAAAATTGCTTTGCTTCAAAACATCATCCATTTCCACTAGTAACACTTATTCAGTGCTAATATTGAAGGTTCCTGATAAAATGAAAGTTGCTCAATTAGTAGTATGCATGACTGGCATTAAAAATGTACATTGGCGTTATTCCTACTGTTTTACCCTCAAACTCAATAGCTAGCCAAACAACTTTTAAATCTTGCCATTAGTTTTTCTTTATATTATCCTCAACTGATGTATTTGCTATGCTGGAATATTCATTTCTTTTTCTTTCAAGGCTAGAAAACAGAAATCTTCCAAAGGATCAGGAATACATGTTTACATATTTCTCAGGCCAAATGGAGGTATTCTGTGAAACTCTCAAGCAAACCTCAATAACTTAATTTTTAACTATTTTTATTTCATTTGCCAAAATATGGTCCATTTCAAAATTTGTCAATTTGTTTCTAAAGGCAGAAACAAAATCCAGTTCTTTCTCTAAGGCATTTCTCACTTATTGCATAGCCTTTATCTAATAGCCTGAATGAATGTATGAGCCACTTGTAACTTAATATTCACAATATCAGCACCGGCTGCTTACCAGTTTTTTTCTCAACCTTGGCAGGATGAACACGTGGGGACTTAAACTCCAGAATTCCTCAGCCAACAGGACTCTTCAACATTTTATTGTGCTTCCAGAACCGTGTGGTATTTGTTGCTTGAAATTAAGCATTGTAATGTTGCACTAGCAGCTTTTTAAATGTAAGTAAAAGTTCAGTGTATTTCTACTTTGCACTGCAACCCTGTGTATGCAGTCAAACAATCAAAAAGCTTCTGACAACATCTACAACTGAATGGAAATGGATAAACTTACCCAAAAGTTAAAAGATAAGGAAGACTCAAAATGTTCTACAGTTTGGGAAAACTGATATAATTGGATAAAGGATAGAAACCAGTAAGTAAACAGTAAGTAAATAGGCAAGAGAAATCATGAAGAGGTCATGATAGGAGTATATACCAGACATAGGAACTAAGTATTGGGAAATTGTTTGATAAAAACACACCGTCTAAGCAATTAGAAATGTTTATATCTTTACGTTTATTGGTTATGTATAACTTTTTGGTTTTGTATTTTATGAAATGTTTTGTATTATGTATATATTTTTAATGTTTAATAAAGTTTATTTTTTTAAAAAAAGCTTCTGACATTCTGAAGGATGTTTTCAGGCGGTATGAAAGAAAATATAAAGAAAACCCTTCTTTACACTTCTATGGCTATTAGATATAATGTATATATACTTCATTTTGTAGTTATTGTGATAGCCCAATGAGATTTACAATTGTCCATTTTTGTCATTACTACGTGGAATCATTGTGATTTGCAAATCTCTAGGGCTATGCTTCTGGCATTGGGTGAATTGCATGATTTAAGTGTGATTATATTAATTGCACTTGTCTCTGAGTTGTTAAGAATGCAAAACATTAGTTATATTTCTAAAGTCATGTTGTATTATTTGGATTTTTTTTGCACCCTTTCATTGTTTGTCACTGAATTTAATATTGTTATAGATCTTGGACCCTCACTTCTATGTTTATATTCATGTCATTTTTTTTTTTTTACTAACAAGCACTTTGTAAGATTTAGGAAAAAAGAAAATGTAATAACTGCAGTTAACAAGAGCCAGCATGTGTTTGTTACAAACAAATCATGGCAAACTAACCTTATGTCCTTTTTGGACAGAGTTACTAGCATAATAGATTGGAGGAATGCCATGGACAAAGCACACATTGACCTCAGAAAGAAACTCAATGAAATCTGTCATGATACCCTCATTAATAATACAGTTAAATATGGCCTAGGAGATACAACTATCAGATGAAGTTATAATTGGCTGAATGACCCTACACAAAGGTTACTTGTATTTGAGTCTCCATCAGCTTGAAAAGTAATATTGAGTGGTATGTCAGGCGGCTCTATTCTGGGCCCTGTGCTCTTCGATATTTTTACTAATGACCCAGGTGAAGAGATTGGGAGGATAATCAGTAGATGATTCCAAAATAGGAACAATAATTAATTGCTTAGAAGATATAAAAAAGATTTTAAAAAAATCCAGAATAGAAATGTTTGAGCAGAGGGCAAAAATAAAATTTAACAAATAGAAATCTCAAGTCCTAAATCTGGGAAGAAAAGAGGAAAAGCATAGACATTGGAAGAGGTACAACTAGCATGGCATAGAATTTGTGAGAGAATCACTTTACTGTTTCAGGGCCCAAAACCAACAAAAACATATGGTGATTCTTCCAAGTAAAGTTCTTTATTGTTTCACAGTTATGACAGAATCTTGCTAGATTGTCTATTGTCTACATGAATCATATAATTTAAAAACTATTAGGGAGGGGCTACTTTCTCCCTCTTTTTCTATGACAAAATATCTGGACTGAACTGTCTCTAATTACTATAGAACCCTAATTAGAATCTATCCTAATACATTCCATCACATCTGATCTGCATCCTTTTCTAGTCATCATAATCTAAAGAGATTACAAAACTGGAGTGAGTTCAAAGAAGGGCTATCAAGATGAACTTGAAACCATGTGCTATGAGAAATCATTATATAAAATAAGTATGTTTAGCCTGCAGAGGACAAGGCTCAGGGGAGGTATATTTAAATGATTATCATGTTAAGAAAGAGTAGACTTGTTCTCTAGCTTCCTCAGGGAACAGGATCAAAAACAATGAGTTGAAGCTATAAGAATAGATTCAGATTAGATATTAGAAGAAATTTTCTGATGGTAACTGATACAAAACAATGAAACAAGTTACTTTGTAAAATGGCAGGTTACCTTTTAGGTGGAGGTCTTTAAACACAGGCCAGATAGCTAGCTGTCCAAACTGCTTTACACACCCTTTACTGGAGAAATGGTAGGACTACATATTTTGTGAGGTCCCATCTAACTTTTTAAACTTTTAATTTCTTATAGGGCAGTCATATGCATTCATTTGAGATAACTTTCTGGGAAATACTTCTAAATAGCCATGTTTAATATTGGTCTGTAAAGTAGTATATTTCAGTATGTACACTTTATTATCTTTGGATTTCACACAGAGAAAAGAAGGATCTGATTTTTGGTCCTCCTACCATATTATAGCTGAAGATGTTAGCTCCTTCCACATATTAGAAAGACAAATATCTGTATGGCTCCTGGAACTATTTAGAGGAGGAATATCCACCTAAATTGCATGTTAACCTTACATCGAGCAAATTCAAACCATAAAGCTTGATGAAAAATTACATCACAAATGGTAATACAAATTAATTGGCATCATATGAAGAGGAAATTCTTGGCTTTTCATTGTTTTACTTTTTATTGAGATTGTTTATATAATATTATCCTTATTATGTTATGTTTTTAGAATTTAATATTTTAAACTATTTTTATAATATGCCCAGAAAACACAAGCTATTCAAAGGATTAAAATTAAACTCCAATAAAAAAATTCAAAACAAAGAAACTACTTTTTTTAAAAAAAATTGAAGGTTAGAAAGACATTTTATTTGGGTTATATGTGGTAACCATTATATGTGGATATGATTTAATTTTTTAAGATTTAAATTAAGGATGCTTCTCTCACAGGAAATCTGTTTTTCATTACACACTGTATTGAAGTATAAATTCTATATTATTTGGATTTTATAGTCAAATAAGAACTTGATTATAGATTCTAGTTGAGTTTCAAGTAATTGCTTTTTTTCTTTGCATTCTCTGTATCTTCCAAACCACCTGAACTATGTATTTAGAAAAATGCGGATCTACTTAATCTACCTCACCGAAAGGATTAAAAAGCAATACATGGGTAGTTCAGTTACCTTTGAAATAACACTACATTTTTATACTTTAGAAGATGAGATGAAAAATACTAAAAAGCTTGTTAACTTGTTCTTTCCTTCCTTCCCTCTCTCCTTCCTCCATCAGGATATGTGTGTTCTATTCATATTGTATGAATATGAATTGTGGACTTTCAATCTCATGTGCAAAATTAAACAATTTCAAGTTTCATACTTCTGGAGTGCTGTAATGTAATTCTCCATCTAAATAATTTGTATCAGCACTTTAGATTTTGGGAAAATGTGCAGCAAAATATATAAACAGTAATGCTCTTTAATACATAAAATTGCTTGCAAAGATGCTTATCTGAGCAAAAAAATATATACAAAAATGTACTGTATGTTTACTGAAAAATACAAGTACATATGAGTATTCATCTGTACTTTAACAAATTCAAACTGCAACAGAAAATGAATAAAGAGAAAGAAAGATAAGAAATATGAAAAATGGATAGTAACCAAAACTGATAGCTGCCCCAGGAATAGGCAAACTTGATTACATGAATTATTTTGATCAGTTTCTATCAGATTCAAATAGAATATTAAAAGAATATTCAGTCTGGCAAGAGATTCCAGAAGCTGTAGCTCAAAAATGTGAAGGCCACTGGGGTGCTCTATTATTTTACTAGTATAATCTTATCCATGGCAAATTCCTCATTTTTATCATTTGAATAAAGTATGTTTTTATGAGGTTGAAGAATACCAACCTATTCTTTCTCTAAAACAGCTATTCCTTTTTTTTTTTATCAAGTTCAGTGACAAAAAATAATGAGCATCTACTAAAGGTTGCAAAACCTTTTGCAATTTCTACTTTTCATTTAAGAACTTCTATTGCAGGTAGCATATATCCTACATCTCAAAAATGAATTAGATAAAGAGCATTTAGTAATATTCCAAAAATGAATCCATGCCTGAAAAATGGGAAAAATATCAATAGAAATAAAAGAGATCTATACAATGAGATAACATGTTATTCATTCAGAATTGAATAATTTTTCCACGCCTGGAGGCTTGAGTCACATTTGTTTTTTCTGGGTAATGAAAATATCTCTAGTTTACATTAAATTCAAATGCTGTTAGTTGAATTCAATAATTTATCCTGTGGAT
Organism: Bungarus multicinctus; assembly: GCA_023653725.1. Lineage (NCBI taxonomy): Eukaryota > Metazoa > Chordata > Lepidosauria > Squamata > Elapidae > Bungarus > Bungarus multicinctus. The sequence goes on along the minus strand of CM042846.1, from coordinate 51,940,509 downwards.
AAAAAATCTAGATAAGTACAAAAAGCTTGTGGAAATAGGAAGCTTCTGTAATTAAATATTAATAAATATCTTAAATATAAGATTAAAAGGAGAGTAATAAAATTAATTTGTTGCAAAGTTAGAACAGACAGTCTTGATTATTGAAAACTTCCCATTCTAAAATTGTACAACAATCTAAAATAAAGTATGGTGTTCTCAAAATGATTGCATACATTCTGCAGGGAGCTTTTTTCTTCTTCTTTTGCTTGGTTTGGTCCTCATGGAAAATGAACTTTCAGTTTCTATAGTCCACTTCCTATGAAGATAAGGTCACTTATCTTTGCCCCACTTTAATAACAGTTCATTAAAAACCTATCCAAACAATAACATAACCTCAGAATAAAAATTATGTTCTGCTCTGAGTAATGTTTTTTTTTTTCCTTTTGGAGAAAAACATGTGAGCAAGCCTGACAACAGAATTTCTGAACTGTAGAGCCACAAGTAGGAAAATCCTGCTATTTGATCCGTTCAGGGAAAGATTCCTGAAGTTTCCTTTCACAATTAAAATATTAGCAGGTTTTCTTCCCTGGCCCTTAATATAGAAGATTAGGTTAGCACTCCTGGAGGCAGCATTGTCCATTTGAAATGCAAAGAATAAAAACTACTCACAGTCCATTTCATTCACATTTTGCAGTTTAGCTTATTATGCCCGGATTTCAGCTCCATCTGAGATGTTTAGACACTTCAGAGCCATTTAGCAAGAAATTTCTCCCTCTGGAATTATTACTATAAACAAAGGAAAGGAAAAGAAATTGTACATAATTACTTTGCTTAACCCATTGTGCACTTAAAGATAATGAGAAAGGGTTTCATTGAAAATACATGAAAATGTCTCATTAAATATAAAGTAAGACATGAATGTAATGAAAGCTTCAAGGCAATCTTTTATGTATTAGTTGTTAAAAAAAATCCTTACCTAATTAAGCTGCTTGAAGTAATATGCCTATAGTATTGGAAGTGTTTAATCATTACAGAAGCCCATTTGTAGATTCTTTCTGAAAATTACAAAGTGCTTCCCAGGAATGAAATTATTTTCACATTTTTGTTTTTATTTGTACATTTTTTTCAAGGAATGATACACTTTTGTTCCCTATAGTATATCAGACTGTTAGAAGTTTAGAAATGGGTATACAGTCCATTTATCAGATGCTCAGATTGCAATCTATCTCTCCATTCTAGAATAAAGAAATCAATCTATTGGAGCATTATCCAATGTTGGTATTTAACTTTATGTATATTTTTATATGGTAAAATCCAAACCCTGTTCTACATTACTCTTCAAAATGTAGGTAATTGATGTGACTGATATAGACATCTGCTCATTTGCATTTCACTTCTTTATGCTTCAAAGCAGCTAACAAAAATACAATAATGAAAGTCAAGAGTAAAATAAAGCAGCAGATTTAAACAGGAATGGCTGCAAGCTGCAATTAAGACATTGACTGTAATCATTCTGGTTGGGAAAGACATAGGGAGGCAAATGCCATAAAACATAAATACCATCGAAATGTCTAAAATAACTGGAAGGATGTTCCTTATTGCTAAAAATACTAAACAAACATCTATGTAAAAAGCTCCATAGATTGTATGACAGCAGTGTGATCACAGTGAGAAGAGTCTGCCTCCAGGAATATTAACCTAATCTTCTACATGGATATATAGGGAAGAAAATATGCTCATATTTTAATTATGAAATACTTTCAGGAATATATATCAATTTGATATAGGTGATGCTTGACTTACGACCACAGTTGAACCCAAAATTTATATTATTAAATGAGACATTTGTTAAGTGAATTTTGCTCCAGCTGTTTAGTGAATCATTGCAGTTGTTAAGTTGGTGACACTTAAGTGAATCTGGCTTCCCCATTGACTTTGCTTATCAGAAGGTCACAAAAGTTGATCACATCACTACAGGACATTGCAACCATCATACATATGAACCAGTTGCCAATAGTCAGTCACATGGATTATGATTGGTGTTTGTAAGATTTTTGTTGCCTGTTCATTTCTAAATTTTTGATTGTTAACAATTTTGATTGTTAAATTCATTGGACACCAAACTTTAAAAAAATTATTAAGTTTCAGAAAGGTTTGTGATATTATTCAATTAGCAGAAGAGGAAAATACCAGCTGAGAATGCGTGAAGTAATTATCAAAATAATAGGCAGCAACATCATAGCTTCCAGGTGGAAAAAAAATGAGTATGCAATTATGTCATTTTGGCTAGTTAATTATTGCTTTCCTTTCCTAATTGTTCCTGCAGTGAGCAACCTTCACCATCTAAATTTACAATGAAAGTATAATACTTTTTAGAGTAGATACATACTAAGCTTCCAAATGATCTTAATTTCCAATGACAAGGGAAATCCAAGATTCAGAAAGAAATGCAGCTCTTTGGAATTAATTTAGAAAAGGTGCCCCAGAGCAGGCAGAAGTGCAGATGCAACACTTGTCTGCAACTGTTCTAAATAGCCATATCTTTTCATTGGATCAATATAGCTGCTACACAGTCCTGGGGAAAGAGACATGGTTGCCTTCAATCGAGGACCTGTATACTGCACAAGTCAAAAAGAGGGCTGTGAAGATATTTACAGACCTCTTACATCCCAGACATAAACTATTTCAACTCCTTCCCTCAAAACGATGCTATAGAACACTGCACACCAGAACGACTAGAGACAAGAACAGTTTTTTCCTGAAAGCCATCACTCTCCTGAACGAATATTTCCCTCAACACTGTTCAACTATTACAAGTCTGCACTACTATTACTGTTAATCTTGTCATCAGTCCTTATCACCCATCCCCTCCCACTTGTGATTGTAGGACTGTCACTTGCATCTTTACGATTTATATTGACTGTTTCCTAGTATGATATGATTGTTGATTGTATCCTATGACTATCATTAAGTGTTGTACGTTATGATTCTTGATTCTTAATGAATGTATCTTTTCTTTTATGTATATTGAGAGTATTTACACCAAGACAAATTCCTTGTTTGCCCAATCACACTTGGCCAATAAAGTATTCAATTCAATTCAATTCGAGTTGCTTTCTTTGTATTTCCATGTACAATAAAGAACCTTTCTTAAAGCACATTCATAATATTGCACAAACCTATAAGTTACTATTGGAATTTATATTCTCACATATGCTAGGCATATGCTACTCATCTGGGTTCATCTGCAGATTGTCCTTTTCTCATTTTCAACAACATTTCTGTATAAACATGTCCAGGGAGAGTTTTATAAACATTTATGAATATATGTTGTAGATTATATTCCTTAAGCATTTTACCACCACCCCTTTGTTTCTATGGAGTTTTTGTCATTATCACAATTTTTTCCCAGCCCATCAGTTTTCATTAGTCTAGACAAATCTATTTGTATCAGGAGAAATACAAAACAGGAAGGACTGTGCTCTGATTGCAAATTAATAAGATATATTAATATAAAAGGAATGAAGTATTTCTTTTGCTTTTACAAGAATAAGTACAGCCATTTTCCACACTTAATGGCAAGGTATGGTCAAGTAACATCTGAGGTTGGTCCAATTTACTTTTCTTGAAAATGATACAAAACCAACTTAAGCCTCTTTGCAAGAGTATTTCAAAGTGACATGCTGGACTACAGCAAGGAGATAATTTCAGTTCCTATCTTGTTCAGTCTGCCCCTTCAAAATACAGTATAAAAATAATATGTAAATTAAAATTGCAATCATTTATGTTGTTTCAAATCTTAGCTCAAGAAACTGGCAAACTATTTCTTAGATGTGCACTTTTTACAAGAAAGGCCTGCTGATACCTTCCCATTTTTTATGATTAGGTTTGAACTGCTACAATTTTTGGATATGATCCTACAATCATTTTTGTAAGAATTTTCTTATTCAGTGGCTCAGGTTTTCCATGAATCTCATTAGGATTCAGATGTGCAAATCTTTTAAACGAGTACAGTATGAATATATAACCAAGGATTTATGCAATAGCTTCCAGTACCTACCCAAATCATTAGCACAGACCTTGGCTTCCTCTGGCACCATCCTTACATATGCCAAAGAGATTATTCCTTTTCCAGAGTGCAGACAGACTAGAAGAAACATCACAGACATGGCTGGATTTTGAAAAATATCCCTTATAATCCTTCATTTAACAATTTCTCTGTGAAGAAGCAGAATGTTGTGTTTTTTCATCTGCCTGATACAGAACAGGGCCATTTCTCCCCATACTTTATCCTATTTCCAAATCAGACCTTTACTATTTTATCCAACTCAACAGTTATGTAAAGTCATTCAGAAGTCTGGCGCTTTCTTGATTGGTCTATCTGCTCATCAGAGAATAAAGAATAAAGTCATATCTGATATGGCAGTGGATGCTATTTTGAAATGAACCCTCAGCTGGGGGCTACAGAGAAAAATAAATCCAGAAAAAAACCCTGCAATGTGTCTCTATGGGATACACCTTGGAGCAGAAAATGAGAATGCGGTTGACCTTCTCCATTCTTAAGCCTCTCCTGGCTCATCCTGTGACTGAGGACAGAGATGTTTTTAAGAGATTAGAAAGTTTAATTCCAGAAGCCATGCTTTGTAAAGTTTCTATGTGCAGCTTTCTCCTGTGCTTTCCAGCACATGCACACACAAATAAAAGTCATGAAGAAGCAATATGTAGCAACAGCAGAAAGAAAACATTCAAAGACCTTCACAATACATGAGGAAACAGACCTATCCTAATTAGATCTTGGTGAGAAAATTTGCACAAGCAGATAAACCCAGGGAGATGCAGCATGTGAACAAAAAAAAAACAGACATACAAATACAAATACAACACAGACAGATATACACACATACAAATGCAATACATTACAGGCAAACACATGTATCCAGGTACAATACATTTCAAAAGACAATACAAATCCTTCCTTTGGCCACTGCTAATAAAGAGATTGGAAATAATTTTGACATATCAGCATATTTTCTTTTTTTTATTTGCACCTTAGTTTATAAAATTATGTGCGCAACGTAACATTTCACTCCTGCTTCTTACATAACTGATGCAGAATCACTTGTTGAAAAGGTGACTATAGAAATCAAATCAATAAATACATCGAATTGAAGTTACGCTTTCTTTCACCTACCAATTATATATTTTTATTGAGGACAATACTGATATCATCAAACTGGATATCTACAATTTCAGTTGCTTGAAATGTGAGTAGAATATGGATATGACTATTCCTACTCTGTTTCTCCTATCAAATATATTTATCATTCCAGAAGTTATTTTCTCTATTAAAAAGGTAAAAGCAATTTGATGATTTAATACAACAAATACTCTAGAATAGAATAGAATATAGAATAATAGAGTTGGAAGGGACCTTGGAGGTCTTCTAGTCCAACCCCTGCTTAGATAGGAAACCCTACCTCACTTCAGACAAATGGTTATCCAACATCTTTTTAAAAACTTCCAGTGTTGGAGCATTCACAACTTCTGGAAACAAGTTGTTCCACTGATTAATTGTTCTAACTGTCAGGAAATTTCTCACTAATTCTAAGTTGCTTCTCTCCTTGATTAGTTTCCACCCATTGTTTCTTGTCCTCCCCACAGGTGCTTAGGAGAATAGCTTGACTCCCTCTTCTTTGTGGCAGCTCTGAGATATTGGAACACTGCTATCATGTCTGCCCTAGTCCTTTTCATTAAACTAGACATATCCAGTTCCTGCAACCATTCTTCATATGTTTTAGCCTCCAGTCCCCTTTGTTGCTCTTCTCTGCACTCTTTCTAGAGTGTCAACATCTATTTTACATCATGGCAACCAAAACTGAATGCAGTATTCCAAGTGTGGCCTTACCAAGACATTATAAAGTGGTAGTAACACTTCACGTGATATTGATTCTACCCCTCTGTTTATGCAGCCTAGAAATGTGTTGGCTTTTTTTATCAGCTGCTGCACACTGCTGGCTCATATTTAAATGGTTGCCCACTTGGACTCCGAGATCCCTCTTACAGTTACTACTATTGAGCAAGGTACAACTTATACTGTATCTGTGCATTTGATTTTTCCTGTCTAAATGTAGAACCTTACTTTTTAACCATTTAATGTCATTTTATTAGGTAGTGCCCAATGTTAAAGTCTGTCAAGATCCTTCTGTATCTTAAGCCTAACTGCTGGAGTGTTGGCTATTCCTGCTAGCTTAGTATCATCTGCAAATTTGATGAGTTCCCCATCTATCTCCTTGTCCAAGTCATTAATGAAGATGTTGAAGAGCACTGGGCCTAAAACAGAGCCTTGGGGTACTCCACTGCATACTTCCCTCCATGTAGATGCAGTTCCACTGAGGACTACACATGGAGTGCAGTTAGTCAGCCAGTTACGAATCCATCTGGTAGTGATGCTGACTAACTGATATTTTTCTACTTTATCTAGTAGTAGATTATGGTATACTTTATCAAATGCCTTACTGAGGTCCAAGTAAATTATATCGACAGCATTCCTCTGGTCAACTAAATTTTGTCACTTTGTTAAATAATGCAATAAGATTAGTCTGGCATGATCTGTCAATAACAAACCCATGTTGGATTTTAGTTATTACTTTGTTTGCTTCTAGGTGTTCACTGATTCATTGCTTGATTATCTTTTCCAGAATCTTCCCTGGTTTTAGGTTTCTTTAAGAATCCAAAATTATTGGTTTACAATATATGGTTGTAACTCATGATGACTCATCATTTTACTGAAGCCAGGATACTGATTGGCTGCAAGAAGCAGGCTTACTATAAAGCAGGAAGCTAGAAAGTATATCGCTCTTCATCTGTCTCCATATCTCTTTCCATCTCTCTCCATTGCTGTGTTTGAGCTACAGTATTGCTGTTTTGCCTGCTGACTATGATGGTTAGTTTTCTACTGTATTGACTGATGAACTGTGTATGAATATTGGACTGAATCTTGGACTGTGCCTATATCTTGTATATAAAACCTTTACTTTAATACCCTTCAACTTCTGTGGTTGTTTGACTTTGTGCTCATTGCTACAACTTTGCACACTGCCTTCATTTGCTGCATACTCCTTGTAACCAAGGAAACTGCTAATACTTATTATTGGTTATGGGCCCAGTGTCCAGGCCCGGGCTCAGGCCCAGGCCCAGTGTCAAAGATGGTTAGAGTGAATTGAGTGAGTCACTATACAGAAGGTTCATTATGGTATATGGTTGATGGCACAAGAACATATGTCCAGCTTAGCTATGATTACCCGGTTGGATGTCACCAACTATGTTACCTGGTCCATCAAGTGCAGTTTGCTCTTGAAGAGAGAAGGACTATGGAATGCTGTTGTCGATCCACTTGATGTAGATGCTTTGGATACCTCGAACAATGCTGACAGAAAGAAGCTAGATGATTTTGCCAGAGACAATGAGAGAGCTTTGTGCGTTATCGGACTTACTCTTGGTGATTCACAGCTTGTGCATGTTCTGCTGCCGAGTGCTGGAAGACCCTCAAGAAGCTCTATGTTAGAGACAGTGCTGGTTCTCATATTAATCTAACACGAAAGCTATTTATTGTGCGTATGCGTAAAGGCGGTGATATGCTTGCTCATGGAGTACATGAAGAGAGCTCTGCAACAACTTCATGAACAAGAGCTGATTTTCTCCGAACTTCATCAAGTCTATATTATCCTTTCATCTTTAGATGACTCTTATAATGACTGTGTATCTTCACTTAAGTGTTAGACAAGGAAGAAATGACTTTGACTAAGATAACATGGAGGCTAATAGAAGAATCAAGACGGCGAAAGGACAGACAACTACTGAGACAAGATGACCAGTCTGTGGCTGAGGAATGAGCTACAGTTTATGTTATTAAAAATGTTATGCATGTGGGGTTAAGGGTCATTTGGCTAGAAATTGCAAGAAGATAAATATACAGTGTAGAAAGTTGAAAAAGAGAAGTAATAATTTAGCTATATGTAATACTGGTTTAGCAGATAACCATGATAAATGGGTTGTAGATAGTGGAGCATCACAATGTATTACTAATAGAAAGCAACAGTTTGTTCATGTGGAACACAGTGTTCAAAATATTTCACTGGCTAATGGCTGGAAGCTCAAAGCTTCAGGACAAGGTCATGCATTCTGTTCTTGTCTAAATGAGGAGTTGCCCATGCTATATGTGCCTAGCGTGACATATCAGTTGTTATCAGTGAGTGTACTGATAAAAGCGGGGTATACGGTAACATTTAAAGGGTTAGAATGTGTGCTAGAGAAACAAGGGAAGCATGTTATGGCTAGATTTGATAATGACATATTTACATTACAAGATACTCCAGTTCTAAACACTAAGGTGAGGTTTGAGAACAGAAAGCCAGATGACGAATGTATTCATCTATTACATAGATGTATGGGGCATATTAATTTTAAAGCATTAAGAATAACTGTGGAATTATCAAAAGGTATCAGGATAAAGCCCTATAATCACTATGTAGATTGCAATGTTTGCAACAGGGAGAAGAGTAAAATAACTCCTGCTAATAGAAAAAATGGTTTTAAAGCCAGTGAGCCTCTACAAGTGGTAGTAGCAGACTTAATTGGTCCAAAGAAACCCAGCTTTGGGGGAGCGAGGTATATATTAAGTATTGTAGATCTATATTCTCGATATGGGTTTTGTTATTTAATGAAAAGCAAGGCTGAAACATATCAGAATTTTACAAATTGGTTGAGGTTTGTGGAAAGAAAGACAAAACGTAAAGTCATGACATTAGTGACTGATAATGGGTCAGAGTTCACTAACAATAAGTTCGTAGCTATGTTGAAGAAGGCAAGGATAGACCATAAGCGGTCTGCGCCTTATAGACCTCAACATAATGCCTATTGCGATCAGAGATGTCATACATTACAAACTATGGTTAGAGCTATGCTCAGTGATTCAGGTTTGGACAAGAAACTGTGGGGAGAAGCTACAAAATGTGCTAATCATATCCTAAATAATGTAGTCCACATAGCAACAAACAAATTGCTGTTTGTTTGCTGGCATGGTAGACAACCAGATCTCAGTTATCTCCATGTATTTGGGACCCCTGCATGGGTACATATCCCAGCTCAGTTAAAAAGCAAGGAGCAACCTAGGGCTAAAAAAAATGCTTTTTGTGGGATACAAATCCAACCACAGGTCATTCAGATTTTGGGAACCAGGCACAACTAAGGTTTATTGTAGTGCTAATGCAAAGTTCCTAGAGCACATAGGATGGGAGAAAATAGATCAGGATTATGTCATTGTAGAATCAAAGGTACCAATTAAGAATAACGATAATAATGAATCTGTAGAAGAAACACTAAGTGATGATTCAAATATAGAGGAGTCCTCTGTCTCTGTGAAAGAGGAAGAAGTAGATGAAAGCTCAATAGGGGAGGTAAAAGAGGAGTTAACTCAGGTGTCTAGTCCAGTATTGCCCAGAAGGACTACTAGAGTGTCACGACTTCCTGATAGATACCAGGCTAATGTTGCTCAGCAAATAGGTCTTGAACCTTTTAACTATGAAGACATTAAGTCTTACTTTGAGAAAGAGCGAATAGCTTGGAATGAAGCTATGAAAAAGGAATTAAAGTCATTGACCGAATTGAAGGTATTTGATGAAGTCAAACTTCCAAAAGGTGAAAAGGCAATTGGGTGCAGATGGGTTTATAAACTTAAAAACGATATGGAAGGAAATGTGACCCATAAGGCATGCCTAGTCACTCAGGGTTTTATTCAAACAAAATTAGACTACAACAAAGTTTTTGCTCCAAGCCTAAAGGCTAGCCCTTTGAGAGCAGCGCTAGTATGGGCAGCAAAAAATAAATACGTAGTGAACCATGTAGATGTTGAATCAACGTACCTGCATGCACCATTACAACATACTATATACATGAAAAAGCCCTTGGGGATAGATGATAATAGGAAGGAAACGGTTTGGTTATTAAAGAAGAGCTTATATGGACTTAAACAATCAGGCCATGAGTGGAACAAATGCATAGTAAAGGAACTAAACAAAATAGGTTTTGAGAGTGGTTTAGCAGACCCCTAGGGTGTTGGAATTTTTATTACTGTTTACTGATGATATTGCCATAATCACTAAGACTATGCAGGAAACTGAGGATATAATAGACAGTTTGCAAGCAAATTTCAAGATAAGAACACTAGGGGAAATTAAACACTATCTTGGACTTGATATATGTAAGACACAAAAAGGGTTCAAGATATCACAAGTGGATAAAATAATCGCTTTATTAAAAAAGTATAACATGGACCAATGCAAAATTTCCAAAACTCCTATGGGGAAGAAGTTTAACAATGATAACACTGATAGTCCTATATTTGATAAGGAGATTTATCAGTCCTTAATAGGTAGTTTATCATATTTGGGAAATTGGTCAAGGCCGGATATAGCTTATAGTATAAATCAGTTGGCAAAGTACACTATAGAGCCAAATGTTAAATATTGGCAAGCTGCAAAGCGAATACTTAGATATTTGAAGAACATTTTGCATTATGCATTGTATTTAGAACCCGATAAGGAATTAAGTCTCACTGCATATGCTGATGCAAGTTTTGCAAATGATGTCAAAACAAGAAAATCAACATCTGGTCTGGTAATAATGCTAGGGAAAGCATTGATAGAATGGCAGTCAATTAGGCAGCAACATATCAGTCTTTCAATGGTGGAAGCTGAATTTTCTTGCTTATCTTTGTTATGTACAAAGCTGATTTATTTTAAACAACTCTGTTTAGATATTGAGTTGGATGTAACTAAACCATTTACTGTGTATGAAGATAACCAAGCTGCTATAAAATTGGCAACCAGTATTGCTGTTAAAACAAGATCGAAGCATACTGATTTAAGATATCTGAATGTACAGCAATGTGTAGAAAACAAACTGATTGTTCTAAAGTATTGTGAGAGTAAATAGAATATAGCTGATAACTTCATGAAGGCACAAGGTTTTCAAAAACACAATGATTGTTGTAAGAAATATGGTTTAACACTGTAATACTGTAAATATGCACTGTAACTTTGTGGATGTGTATATGTTGGATGTATATATATAGTAAATCAAAGGGGAGAATGTTAGGTTTGTTTAAGAATCCAAAACTATTGGTTTACAATATATGGTTGTAACTTATGACTCATCATTTTACTGAAGCCAGGATACTGATTGGCTGCAAGAAGCAAGCTTACTATAAAGCAGGAAGCCAGAGAGTATATATTTCTTCATCTCTCTCCATATCTCTCTCCATCTTTCTCCATTGCTGTGTTTGAGCTACAATATTGCTCTTCTGCCTGCTGACTATGATGGTTAGTTTTCTACTGTATTGACTGATGAACTGTGTATGAATATTGGACTGAATCTTGGACTGTGCCTATATCCTGTATATAAAATCTTTACTTTAATACCCTTCAACTTCTGTGGTTATCTGACTTTGTGCTCATTGCTACAACTTTGCACACTGCCTTCATTTGCTGCATACTCCTTGTAACCAAGGAAACTCTGCTAATACTTATCATCTGGTATTGAGGTCAGGCTGATAGATCTGTAGTTTCTTGGATCTATTTTTTTTTCCTTTTTTGAAGATGGGAACTACATCAGCTCTTTTCCAGTTCTCTGGAAGTTTCCCATTGCGCCAGGATCTTTGAAAGATATATTTCAGTGGTTCTGAGATCTCATCTGTCAGTTCGTTCAGAACCTTGGGGTGTAATACATCCAGTCCTGGTGATTTGAAGTCATCTAGGATAGACAGGTGTTCACTTACTATTTTCTTCCCTATTTTGTGTTCCTAATCTGTTTTTTGTGGTCCTGTTTTTGATACGTTGGACTGTTTTTTCCCTTTGTGTAAAGACAGATGCAAAAAAAAAGAGTTAAGTAGATTAAGCAGAAGCCTTTCTCCCTGTTGCTTGTCACCTTCTTGTCACTTTCTCCCAGCAATGGACCAACTGTTTCCTTGACTTTTTTCTTGTTTTAACATGTTGGGAGAAGCTTTTTTTGTTATTTTTTACTTTTAATGCAAGTCTTTGTTCATTGTGAGCCTTAGCTTTCCTCACTTCATCTTTACAGGCTTGGACTATTTGCTGATATTTTGCCTTAGTTATTTGCCCCTCTTTCCACTTTTTATACTTGTCCTTTCTATTTATCAGAGACGTCTTTATGCAGCCATGCTGGTTTCTTTTAAGAGCTGTTATTTTTCTTCTTGGTAAATTGGTAAATTTCAGATTGAAACTATTCAGTTTCCCCTGATGGCCAGAATTTACATCTCGTAGTAGAAATAGTTTTTTTCAAGATTCATGGCTGGGAAGTGGTAAAGAGTTTTTGTGCTCACATTGTGACTGGCAACTATGAGAACAGAATGCTGGACTGCAGGGTTTCTGCATCCAATCCACCAGGGCATTTTTAACAGTCTTTTGATTCCAAAAGAATAATTTAACCATGGCATAAGTGGCATATGTTGCTTTCGATATTCTTGTAAGTTAGCTGTGTTTCACTGATGTGCATCCAATTAGAGATGCTTTAAAACCCATTAAGTCCAACTAGTAAGAGTGCTTCCAATGAAAACAGGTAGAAATTGGCATTAATTAAAATGAAATGAAATCCTTGATAAATCTGGGAATTGTACCCTCTCTCTTTCATGATACACTTACAAGGTTCAACGATAATAGGAGAATGAAAGAACACAGAAAAAAAAGTCCTGCACTTTACGGAGAACATTTCATTATAGAAAATACAATTTCTTTACAGGGTAAACCAGGCTTACTTTTCTGTTACATTTATTTTTAGTAAATTGATTTGTATTGTTAAAATAAATGCAGCAATTAAAATGACACACATTTAAAAATAAGAAAATAAGTCTAGCTATAACCTTTTGAGTAGGATTTTTGTGCCATAAGAAATCTATCAACCTGAATGAAGTCAGGTCAAAGTCTTTAAAATCAAGAGCTATGAAGTTTTTTTTTTTGAAACAGAACTAATTGAGCTTTAAATACCTGTTCAAGAGTGATTTATATTTACAAATGAGAATTTAGTTGATTTGTTTAACTTATAATTTTTTTTCATAAAAGCATTTAAAGCAGCTGAAGTCTTAAAAACAATGCCAAAAGATTTGTTGTGGTCTTTCAGTGTTTATTTCTTAATATTGCAAGGAAGATCACCTAGAACTCAACTACCAGAAAATCAAAATGATGGCATTCCTGAAAGATGGACACAAGTTTGATCTGGTCTCATATTTCAAATATCTGGAAAGAGTGCTTCATTCTGTAAACATTAGGAAATGTCCTGCGGACTAGGTACTAAAATATATATTGCAACAGCCTATACCAACAACCCTGTGAGATGGGTTGAACTGAGAGACAGTGACTAGCCCAAAGTTACCCAGCTGGCTTAGTCTGTCAGATACTTTATGCTCCCTTACATCCATCTAAAGCTTCTATCTGTTCTTTTAGATTCCCTTGAGACATTTTTTACACTTTTGTTTTATATTTGTTTAGATTTTATAATAACCATTTTACAGTGATTTATTTTTATCCTTTTTAATTGTATCCTTTCCCTTTGATCATAATAAATATTTGATTTGATACTTAATCGTTTGATGGAAGAATAAGCTATGAACGTCATAGAGCACTCCATCATCAATCTCCACTACGGAGACTTCAAACAAACAGAGATACGACAATAGATGAGGATGAAGTCATGATCTCATTTGCTGTTACAGCCCTGTTCACATCCATAGATCTGGAATTAGCCAAATAATCTATGACCAGATTGCTCCATGGCATACCGGACTTAACCAAATGCACAAAGATTGAAACACCCAGGATTATAGATCTCATAAACCCCTGCCTAACCACATACTGTGTTTTTGGGTCTATAAGACACTCTGGACTATATGACGCACATTAGCTTTAGAGGAGGAAAAGAAGAAAAAAATAAATCTGCTTCTGCCTCCCAGCATCCATCCGGTATTCATCTGGCTAGTGTCCTTGCAACAAACAGCAAGCAGCCTGGTCAGCTTTAGCACGTTATCGCAGCCCCAGCATGTGGCTCATCAGGGCTCTGCTCCATTGTGCCCACCACCAGTCAGCTGAGCAACAGCTGGATAGCCCCACCGATCAGTAGACTGGCTGACCAGAAATGCTATGTTTACTGCCTCTGCTGGGAATACTGGAGCCTTCAATTAGGCAATTAGATCAGCCTCCCAGAATACTGCAGATCAGCTGCTGCCTATTGTCACTACCACCTATCGCCACTGATAAGGTACACAAGTTTTTTTATCATTCCAAACTATGATTATTGAACAAAGAAATTACAATTTCAAAATGATATTTATAAACTGGATAAATTTTCTCTTTTGTTCACTCATATTTCTTTTGTCTGACCTGTATTTTATGAAATCTGCATTGCAGTATATGTATTTTCAAGCTCAGTTTTCCAAGTACATATTTGTAACAGGTTTTCTCTCAAAATACACTTTTAAAAATGGGCTTTTAGTTTCTTGAGTCAATAGTAGAACCAAAAAATTCTGAATGTCCAAAAGCTGAGAAATAATTAAATCTTGGTCAGTAGAATGTTTGGAGATGTAAATCATGTCAATTTAAACCTAAAATCTATTAACCCTCAGAGTTAAGAAGGAAACTAGGTCCCAAGAGAGACAGTGTTGTCATCACCAAGAAGATGTACAAGAACTATGACAAAATGTTCTAAGGGAGTGAATGGAAACAATTCTAATAGACAATCCCTCATGATGTGGGCAGATGGTAATTAATTAACTCCTCATTTCCCACTCAGAATTTATACTGTAAGCATATATTTCAGAAAGATACAGTATATTCAAATATTTTTTTTGCAGAACCAGTATATAACATACGTATGTGTGAGTGACCAAGAAAGGGAGAGGAAGGCATATAGAGAGACAGAGACAGAATGTGCAAAAGTTTTTTAATTACAAAAAATGATTATTATCTTCCCCATGTACTCACACGTATACACAAACACACACACACACACACACAATTTTAAAACCTAATTCTATTTGATAGAATCCAATAATATATGAATATCAGCATGCCTGTTATTTATTCTACTCCAACCCTGAGAGCTATTCAATATGCAATTTTTTCAGAATTTTTTTTACAGGAGCAGGCACTCCTTCTCTGAAGAGTGATATAAACATGGAAATAGGGATTGCCATCGCTTGTCTGCTGTTGGGGCAAAATTATGCTGCAGTGTCACATGTGTTTAACTCGAAGCTGATCAGCGACCTCAACCATCTTTTTGCATATTCTTACTTTACTATAGCTATGTTTCTATGTTTGTCTTGAGGTCCTGAAATATAAAAAATATTTTAAAAATGTGATAATTTATACATGCCGCTGCCATGTGTATAAGATACACTGACAAAAGCAGGTGTCAAATTATCTGTGAAAAAGTACAATTTCTTTTTGCAGCTCTGTGTTTATCCTTAACAACTTCAAAGAAAATAAAAAGGTTATTTCATGCCAATCAATCTCTAATCATGATAAATATTGGAAACGTATATTCCTAGTTATCTCTTAAAATCCACAAAACTGGGGAAAGGGGAAGAGATTGAAATAAGAAAACAAGACAAAATAAAAATTGACCTTATCGTAATGTGTTGTTTGTCATTGATGACTATCTTCTGCGCAGGCTGTGAATAATACAAGTTGGATGTGGTTTAATGCAGTTCATATTAATCACCAGAGCATAACTCGAGTTTTACATATTCAGCATGCAGCTTTTGGCTGTGTATTCTGTTTAGCATAGTTCTCATAGCTCTTTAACTTGAACATTTTGATAACAAGTAGGAAAGAATAGGACAAAGTGAACGACTGAGATATGAGTGTGCCTTGAAAAATGAATGCTGAAACTGTCATGTGAAATATTAAAACTGAAATGAAATTGGAAACTGCATTTCCTTTGAATTTCCTCTGAAATTTCCAAATTTCTATGGTAGCAAGCATTAAAATTGCAATATGTCTTGTAGATACCTTTGACCTGGATGATTGATTGTGTCTTCGCTGTCATATAGCAATATATTTTGAAGAACCACTGACGTCGGTGTGGCAAGAGTTGGTACATTCCAAGAACTCTCTGATTCTCTGCCTAACTACTTTTTTATTTTGACTGATGAAGTTGCTTGGACGAACAACCAAATGTCTCAAATTAACACATTTTCATCCAATTGCTGTGATTTAACCTTTTAGATACTTTGGCCTGGATGACTGAGTCTTCATTGAAACATCCTGAGTACTGTGTCCAGTTCTAAATACCACACTTAGGAAGGATCTCAAGTTGAAGTAAATCCAGAAGAGGATAACAGAAGAAACTAACAGCTAGATCCTTTGAAGACAGATTGAAGGAGACAGGTATATTTAAACTTGAGAACAGTTACATTACTGAAAGGATATAGCACAGAAGCAGCATTTGTTCTTACTATTTGTTCCAAAGTACATGACATGGAATAATGGATTTAAGTTACTGGATGGGAGAATTGCACTGAACATTAGCAAAAAAAATCTTAATGACATCAGCAATTCAACAGTACCAACAATTCAAGCTGCTCCACAGGTTTGGTGAGTTCTTTTCATTGGACACTTTGAAGCAGAGAATAGAGTCACGGTAGCTTTAATATAGATTCCTTTTCTGAGCAATGTTTTGAACGTTCAGGCTTTGTCTTCTAACTCTGTGATTCTCCATTATAATTCTAGATGCAGGGAGGGTGATTCTTATGGTGAATAAGTTATTAAGTGGAAAAGCTTACCTTTTCTAATAACTCTGGTATCATTGAAACAGATGTACCTTATATATGTACCTTAATAGGCCATTTAAAAAGATATTTTCTCCTATTACCAGAAGACAGATAGCCATGAACTTGAGTGAATGTCTATCCATGTACAATGTAACACCTCCTCAACTTACAATTCACTGCTCTTGGTACGTTGCTCCACTATTTGAGATGCATTTTTCTGGCAAAGAATTGTTGACTGACACTGCAGAGAGCAGTGAAGGAAGACTCAGCAATATCATGCCTCACTTGCTCTGCTGTAACAGATCCAGTTAGAAAATGCAGTTATTTGCAGCTAAACATTGGTTGTATCTTTAATTTACAGATTCCTGTTAAATGTGTAATAAACTATATCAGAGATATAAATGCATTTGTATCTCCTATATCTGAGCTAAAAAAAGACTAAAATATTACTTCCAGCTTAGCAAGACGTTTCCGATTTTCATCTTATAAAATTCATTTTTATGGATTTTTAAAAATCATATAATCATATGATTTTTAAAAATTCAGAAGCTGATTAAATAAGGCTGGGTTAAAATGTTACTAAGTTGTTTTACACCTTTAAAGTATACTTTATTCATATAGGATGCATCACTGAGTAATATTATCATTGTCTGAGTTGTCTAGCCACCAGTGAATTTGATTTCAATTGACTTTCTGCCTAATGTAATTTAAATCTTCAGCTTTTCTATTATAGCTGTAGACATGGATAACTTTATACTCTTCACACAATGGTATACACACATACATTAAAGTATGGAGGGATTTAACAGTGACTCATTTTAGAGATATCATTGGCATTAAAATTGAACAAAGTGCATTGGATATATTTCCAATGATAATTAAACTCAGAACATTTTTTTCAATATGTCTTTGTCATTGATAGTCTGTTTAATACACAGGAACAAAATAAGCTGTATTATTTAGAGTAAAAAAACACTAAATTTCTCCAGCCAATTGCTTTAAATTGTAACAGCTTTCACAGAAGAAATTCTTGGCCCTATTAAGACAGAACCTAGAATCTCTTGCATATAAAACATGCACCATGTGAAATTGTTCACAGATTAAATTCATTTTTCTTTCGTAACTTAGTGAAATGAGCTAAGCAGAAATGATATAGTTAGTAAAAGTAACTTGGTGGAATTATATAAATAATAATAAAACTACCATGTTTGGGCTGCACATGTCCAGACCACCATTAGATGGTAGCAAATCATTAGAGTTTTCTGTGTCTTTTGCTGCTATGCAGCTTATTGGAGATTCCCACTTCATTTATTGTAACCCAAACAAACAAACAAACAAACAAATAAATAAATGTTCTAGATATTTAACTAATCATTACATTGTGGGGTCCTTGGTGCTCTCTGAGCTTGCTTGTTTTCTTGCAGATGTTTCATTTACCCTAACTAGGTAACATCATCAGTGCTAATCAGGAGTGCTGTATGCTGTCAATTTATATTCTGATTATTTGCCTATTTGTGTGGGTGGGGATGATCTTAGAGATTATTTGTTTGGGTTGGTTACTGGTGACTCTTTGGCAGTTTCTTGATTGGGGTATTGTTAGTCTGACATTAAACTTGGAGTTTAAGGTTGATTGTTAGTCTGATGTTAAACTTGGAGTTAATCTGTGCTGATCAGTTTGCTGTTTATTGGTGAGGAGGTGCTGGAATCTTTTTCTTTTGGGGGGCTGGTTGATTGTGTCTTTTGCATAGTCTATAGATGATGTTAATGTCTATGTATCTATTGATGTGTCATTACAATATCAATAGAATAGAATAGAATAGAATAGAATAGAATAGAATAGAACAGAACATTGGCCAAGTGTGATTGGACACACAAGGAATTTGTCTTGGTGTAAATACTCTCAGTATACATAAAGAAAAGGTACATTCGTTAAAAATCAAGAATCATAATGATAGTCATAGGGTACAATCAACAATCAAATCATACTAGGAAACAGTCATTATAAATCATAAGGATACAAGCAACAAAGTTACAGTCCTACAATCACAAGTGGGAGGGAATGGGTGATAAGGAGTTATGAGAAGATTAATAGTAATAGTAGTGTACACTTTGTAAATAGTTGAACAGTGTTGAGGGAATTATTTGTTTAGCAGAGTAATGGCTTTCGGGAAAAAACTGTTCTTGTGTCTAATTCTGGTGCGCAGTGCTCTATAGCGTCATCTTGAGGGAAGGAGTTTATGTCCGGGATGTGAGGGGTCACAGCCCTCTTTTTGACTCATGCAGTATACAGGTCCTCAATTGAAGGCAGGTTGGTAGTAATTGTTTTTTCTGCAGTCCTAATTATCCTCTGAAGTCTGTGTCTGTCCTGTTGGGTTGCAGAACCAACCTGCAATACAACCTGTAATACAATTGAAAATCGAATACATTCTAATCTACACCTTCATCTAATTAGCTTCATTCATAAATTATTCATGTAAAGAAGATGCAAGAAATCTAAGGGAAAATATTTCTTGTTAGCTCCTCTTCTAACATCATACAAGTTTCTTGCCCCAATTCTTAGTCATTGATATCTGCAACAGGAAAGATGAGGTATGTGTGTATGTGCACATGTATAAACATACACATGCACACACATACACACACACAAATTTATACTTACTATATAGATTTCAAGGCAAGGTGTGACAAAAGTTATTGATGTGAACTTACTACTCCTTTAATTTTATTAAAAATTAAATTCTATTAATTATTAAATATAAGTATAGTAACAAGTATAAGTTATTAAGAGAATCACAGAAAACAGTAGAAAAATGAGTCTCAATGAATTCTTAATTAAAAAATAAAATAGAAATTGATCGAGCAAAGTCTACCAATGATGTTTGGCCAAAAAACACATACAATTACTAGCTGTCATTGAACAAACAAGGAAATCGTAATTTGTCCTGGTCTGGTATTTAGCAGCTAATTTTCAATTTAAAGGGCCCAGTTGCATAGGGATCTTTTGTTCAAAACATGTGTTTCCAATACAACCCTACATAAAAGATAAAACAAATTTAATTACTTACTAAGATATTTGTTTGTTGAGCACCAAAGCAACCCAAGCTGACTTTCCAATCATTTTGTTCATGCATTTTTCATTTTGAATCTATTAAGAAACATTATTTTGCAATTACATTAAAGACAGCCTTAAAAATAACTTGCCTGCACTACTTCCCACCCTTATGTGAAGGAGATTAATTAAATCCATCATAGGTTTGGCTATTGCACAATTCACTATAGAAATAAATAGTATCACCAAAGAGTTCTGATAGATAAGTATATTTAATTCCTTGTGCTCAGGTTATATATCCCACAACATTTTCACTTTTGAATTCCAACCCACTTCTTCATGGAATATCTACTATAAACTCTCTAAACAGAATCATGGCACTTATCTAGTCCATAGAATTCTTGCTAAATTACAATTACTAAGTCAACATTTATTGATAAAACAATCAAAAATGGGTTAGGAGTGAGTTAGTAAGGAAAGGTAAGGTGCAAGCAAGCTAGGGCAAAAGAGTATTGAGAAAGTTTTTGAAAGAGAAAAGGAATTTCCTGATATATACAGTTACATATTACTGACCCAGAATGAGGTTTCCTCTTCGATCTGTCTGTAGCATCCATGGATTAATATCCTCTGTCAGCAATAAAGAAGCATGTAAACAAGTGGCTGTGATCAAAGGCCTCTGCATTCTTGAAAACAACTAATTTGGATAGTGTCCCAATTAACATGAAAATCTATAATAAGCAGTTTCCAATGTACAAATCAGTTTAATTGATGATGGTACATCATCTGACTTAGTTTCCTATTTTTCCATCGAAAATCTTACATGAGTAGATGTAGATCTTTTTCAATTGATTACATGCTAATTGTGTGTAGCACTAAAATTTACATACCAAAAATATAGATCTATAAGTATATACTTCCATTATTATTTTAAACAATTAACTTTAAAGGAGATGAAGGATTTTTTTTCTCCTTTAAATTGCTTCTAATAATTTATAAATACTGACTGTTTCACTGGAGCTGTTATGGTTTATCATGAATTTAAGACCTTCTAAAGTATGAATTATTGAAAGGCTCCAAGGAGCAATGAGGGCTCATCATCTAAATATTTATTCAGTGTGTTTCAGAAAAGATATTACTGACCATAAATGCTCCAAGTGGTCTATTGTGAGAAGAGTTACAGACTTTCCTTGAAAACAGAACTATGACCTAGTTTTTGAGCAAAATGCTATATGAAAAGGATACTATATAAACTTTATATACACATACATACATACATACACATATTAATATATATATATGTATTACTATATATAATATTATATATTCACACATACACACACATATGGCATCTTTTCACAATTTCTAAGTTGATATATATCTATACCTATACTTATCTATTTCTACATCTACATCTATATCTGTATGTATGTATCTGTGTGTGTATGTATGTATGCAATGCATTACAGAGTCATTTAAAAATAGATAGATAGATAGATAGATAGATAGATAGATAGATAGATAGATAGATAGATAGATAGATAGAATAGATAGAATAGATAGAATTTTATTTCAAGCAGATATTCTATGCTTCGCACACAAATCAAACAGCAATGGAAAAACATCACCTTGTAATTGAAACCTTTCACTCTTCCAGATAGTTGCATCACAATATGTACCATTTCCAAAAAGGGCCTTCTAAGTAAGACAACCAAAATACAACATGTTTGAAAGTGCCAAATACAGATTAATGTGAACAATCATGATGCAAATCACAGGGATAGGCTAATTTCTCATATGTCCCATCAGTCTGAGCTAAAAAGGACTTCTATTGCTGTGGTGGACAACTAATTGAAAATATAAATTTCATGTATAAGTTACATAAGTATTTGTATATATAGCTGTACCTTTAGAATGGTAATTGGTTACTCAAAGTTTTGATATTTGAATATTTTATATATAAATTGTGGTGCAGCTATACTTGCAATAAATCTACACTTCAGGCTACCAGAAGGTGGAAAAAAGGACAACTTATAATGATCATGTGACTAAACCATTTCTCCTAAGGAGTGGTATTTTAGCCAAGAAAAGATATGTGTAAAGAGCAACATGATACAGATTCATAACTGTATTCATGGCATAGAAAAACAAATATGGAAATCTGACTTTCTCCCTCAAAATGTTAAATCCTAGGATCAATACAAATGAATGATAGAAAGTTCACAACAGAGAAAAGCTTGTTTACACAGATGGTTACCAACATGGAGAGCTTTAACTGGAATTAGGCAAATTCACAAAGGATAAATCTATTAGTGGCTAAGACTATCAGGACAAATATGCTTTTCTCCATGAAATCTCATCACAAAATTGCTTTCTTTTTTCTAGGGCTGTGTAGAAATCTAGGGCCAAAGATAAAAATATGATTTAGTGTGCAGAGTGTCACACTGTACATAGTCTTAACTCATTTCTTTCTTGTTTTTACATAATTGTCTAGTGATATTCCAAGCAGAATATTAATAATTACCCCAAATCAGTGATGCCTTTATATAAATGATAAGGCTATAAATAACTGTGCTGCAAAAAAAGTGCACAACCATTTACTAGTAGCAAAGAATCAAACAAACATGAATACAATTAAAGCTGATGAGTTGTTGATTTTATAATTACATTTTGCATACATTTTTGTTAAAGGACATGATTTTCTATGAGAAATATCAATTCTTCTTAACTCAAAATATGATTCTCAAATACAGTTTGGTTCCCTAGCAATTAAAACTTTCATTGGCCTTATAAGAAAAAATGGCTATTCTCAGTGCATATATGAAAATTACTAATTATGTGTTAGTCTTTAATTTGCACATTCAAGGCTGTGGTGAAACTTTCCTACTATAACCTATATTTTGTTCTCTGGGTGGTGGATATATGGATATTGTAGTGTAGACCATAAAGAAACTTAAAATATAGTTTAACAATAATATATGTAAAATTAGTAAAAAAAATCTTTGCACCATTTGTTGTGATGCACTAAAATGTCTCATAGATAGAATGTCTCTTTTGTTCATTTAAGAAATATTTTAAAAAGAAAATATGATTTTCATAACATGAATTTGTATTTTAAGAAATAAGAATAAATTGAAAATAATGGATGAATGAAAAACACCAGTAATGTTTGGAATCTGAAAATTACCATCCAAAAATAATCTATTCTGATTTGTATCCTTTTTTTCAGTATCTATTCTCATTCACACCAGATGAGTATATTCTGCACTAGCCTCTTGCCACTGGATACAGTAGCATTGTATTAAAATTTGTGGGATTTCTCACCACTATGCTACAAGCAACCTATTGGCCATGCCGACTCAGAATTCTGAGAAGTCTACTTCCAAAATATTTGGAGGTTGCAGGTGGTTGTTCTATGCCCACAGGATTCTCTCTATAACTCACATTCCCTTTAATAACTAGCATGCAACCATATTGCTTACTAATTTCCTGCTTTAAATTTCTAGATACAACGGTCAGGAATCCATTTGGAATTAAAGTTTGGAATATATTTACATACAAAATAAATATTTTGTAATAAATAAAAACTTTCAATACTAAACTACCACAAAATTATCCTTCAATTATTGTATTTCAGTGCATAATGTGAGGCAGTTTTGTTATACAAGCACATAATGTAGGTTGTAAGAAAATTTACATTCAGAAAGGAACTTTAGAGAAATAACTAAATATGAAAAAATATTTCCCAAAAATACAAATGTGGGGGGAAAAAACAGTTTTTTCCCTTTGCCAGTGTAAAAACTTGTAAGCTCAGAGATAAAATTTGTATGTCTGAGAAATCCAGCCATAAGTTGAAGGTCAACAGACAAAAGTTTGCCAGTTATAGATCTGCTAGAAGTACAAAAATTATTATAGCTTTCCACTCTCTTTTGCTTCTATTAGCTACAACATCTTGTTTTGTCATAATGCTGAGTGTGTATATTCTGTAAAGAAGAAAAATGACAACACATATTTTTATTTTTAATAACAGATAATGAATAGCATATTCAGCAAGGTGAACTTAGATTCTTATTTTGTATTGATTTTCCTTCCTTTTCCCATATCCAATAAGAAAGCAAATAAAGTTATGAAGAGACAAACTAGATTTGCTCATTGTTTGCATTCAGAACCCAAGTTAAGACATTATTTATTTGGGTGTAAGTGTATGCAAGGGCCATCAATACTGCTATTTTATCCAGTCCTACACTGTTAATCTGTTGTCTTTGAACAACTTGGAGCACTTGATGTCCCAACTACAAAATAGAGGATTTATTATTATTATTATTATTATTATTATTATTATTATTATTATTATTATTATTATTATTATTATTATTGTTGTTGTTGTTGTTGGTATTAGTATTATTAGTAATATTAATAGTATTATTATTTATTATTACTACTACTATTACTACTACAATAACTGACTTAAATAACTGTCTAGGTGGTTTGCTGAAGCTGTCATTTTATTTTTTATTAATAGAATAAATCTTAAATTGATTATTAATTGTTCATAATTTTGTATGGTACATAATGATGAGACCCATTAGCTAAAGATTAGACTCAATATATACTGCAGGGGTCCCCAATCTCCAGGCCATGGCCCATCCTTAAGCTTCTCAGAACTGCACAAGCATGCATCCTCATTTACCCAAATGGAGCTGTGTGTACATGCTTGCCCACTGCTTGCAGGGAACCATCTCCTCCTTCCTCCTCCCACCACCAGTTCAGAAAGCCAGAAAAGGTGAGGAACTGGGTTTCAATAATGAAACAAATAGATTTTGCTTAAAACATAGTTAGTGATCTAGTGGGGTGTGATGCTAGTTGCCTTCTTGTGGTGCAGTCAGTTGGCAGTCAGACATCTTTGTGGAACTCCTGACTCTCTAAAGATACAGCAATGGATATACTACCAATCACCACCTGTTCTTGAATGACTGGGTGGATTGAACATTAACATTTGAACCACTGTAAGTCCATATATTTGTCATATGCTAAATAAGTAAAATAGTTGTCTAGCCTCATGAAAGCTTTTTCAATCTACAAACTACTGATTTAAAATATGATTTCCATTAGCCATTATGATTCCCATTAGCCGTTATAATTCCATTAGCCAACAAAATCAAATTTAAGGACTTTTTAGCACCCAAATTAACAAAAACTAAATTAAACAACTAAACAGTAAGCAGAAGTAAAACCATATTAACTTTAGAGAAGTTTAGATGTGCATTTTTGTGAAACTAAGAAATGGAATGGTCAATTCCAGTATATTGGAATTCACAATATTGTCCTGTCATTTCTAAGCTATCACTTTATGAATGCAATTGTTGAACTTGATAAGAACTGTTTCAATTAATACTGTGAAAAGGAAACTAATTTTTGACTACATAAATGAAGTTTTGTTATTGTATTTTAGATTTTTATGTAGATAAAAGTGAAAGTTTTCCTTAGGGTGACATTTTTGTTTCAGACAATATCTGCTTTGACAACTGACACACCATGTTAAACAGTGTTAGAAGGACATATCTAAATTTCTGTGGCAGGGAAAAAGTATGAGTTAAATATAAGGTGTTACAAGATGCAAAGTTTTGCCTGAGTTGAAATTGTATTTTTCAGCTTGTTGTTTGGTTTTGAAGAGAAAGCTAAATGTGCATGAAACAGGAGGAAAAGTAAAACAGAAAAGAAAGAAAAAAAATATACAGAAGTAGCTTCCAATCTTTTTCAGCAGTTACAAATACAATTATAAATGTGTCTCTTGCTCTATGGTTACAACATGGCTCTTTTCTCTCTATAATCTATTCTTTCTAATGATTAAAACCTACAAATCCTAACTTCATTTTTTTATAGCAAAAGGTTTTCCAGTCATTTCCTAACTGGTTCTTCAATTTCTTTGTCCTTTCCTTTTTATCATCTTATATTAGTTTGTAATAATTTCAATGTGTATGTCCTCTTTTTCTGCCCACTACTTTCACTTTCTCCTAGGTTATTACATTATACCCTTTATATTACTTCATATCTCTATATTTATAATCTGTATATTACTTTCTAACTTGATATTGCTTTCTAACTTCAAATTACTTTCTATGTTGATGTTCTCTTTTGACAGAGTTATTGCTTGTAGGTGTAGGGAATGCTATAGACATGATGCATTTGACCTTCAACAGACTCTTCATGACATTATCCTAAATAATATAGTAACATCAGAGCTGAATGACCAGTGTAGACCAGAATAGAGTGGAGTGCCATAGGACTCTGTCCTTGGTCCTATGCTATTCGGCGTTTTTAAATATTGCTTTAATGAGAAAGGTGAGGGGAAGTTATCAAATTTGTAGATGACACAAAATGTAGATAATTGGCTAATATTTTAAACAGATAATATTAAAAAAAAGTCTAGATCGCCTTAAGAAATCAAGCTACCCATCAGAATCAACATACTGTTATATGACTTATCATTCAGTAGGGTTGGCTACCACCTGAAATATTATTACCTCTTTTGTTGAGGTCTTCAAATAGAAAGTTGACCATATGAGCCCTAAATTCACTTTCAGCTCTACGATTCTACAGTTCTACTGTTGAGAATATCCTGGAAAGTTTATTTTGTAATTTCCTTCCCCCATTGAATAAAAAGGAGCAAAGAAAAAGGAGGTTATGTCAAGGAAAATATTGATTGAGAAGTCATATGTTTTGAGATAAAAATTTTTTAGAAACTGGAGCTATTCAGATATACAATAAACTGTAAAAAAGATTACAAGCCTAGATTCCTATTTAATAAACAACTTTATAAGTGGTAATCAGCATCTTGAATTGCACCTATAAGCTAACTGGTAACCCAGTGCCACATACAAAGCATAGCTATTAAATGGGCTTAATGAGGAATGCTGATAATTGCTTTTGTTGCTTCATTCTTCACCTGCTACACTTTTTTGAATGGTTTTCAAAGGAAATTCATTTCTGTAGCTTATATGATTAGTGGCCAAAGCAATCTTTTCTAAAATGGTTAACATTCTCTAAAATTCAAAATAAAGATTCAAGAGTCTGAAAGATTTTATATTGTCCTTGACAGAAGAAAGATGGGGTTTGTTTTACCCCTGTGTTAAGAAACGAAGTGAAAAACAGTAGACTTTTGTGGCAAATTATTCATACATTAACATCTGCTATTTATCTGCTACACATTTATGTGGTCTATATTTGACTGATGAAGATGATGACTACAACAATCTTTTTAAAGCTGCCCAAATTCCTATGTCATTGTGGAATACAATAATTGGTTTTATTGTTGATTTTATTTAAGAATATCACAATTTAAAAGAGCAAGTTATATATAGGATACTTGCAAAACTGAAACCATTAATAGTACATGGACTTCCCAACAATACCACAAATCTTGATTAATGTCTAAGAAGATATTCTCATTAAGTAATGAAATGGAAAAGCTGCTACTCCAATAATCATTAGGCTAACACACTTTCCTTTTCCCTGCAAAACATATTAGCAAAATGGACTAGAGGCCAAATCATGCATTTTATACAAAGTCTGTTTGATCCATCTTATCTGTGACTCATTGGAAGGAAGTCCCTCTTATAAGACATTAATATTAATGCAGATCTTTGAGCTCTTTCTGCCTTTGGTTAATTAACTGAAAGAGCAGCAGACTCCAAAATCAATCTTTTTAAAATTTTATATCATAACCTTTCTTCAAGTACAATCAAGGTTCTTCACCTATATATTTGATTTGGAGGTTATTCTTGTAAACTTCGACCTAGATAGTGCTGATAAGCAAGTCTTTTCTCTAGATCCAGAGATTAACTAAAATGAGTTCAAAAATCCAAGCCCAGTTAGAATCACAAGAAAATATTGTTGTTTAAAATGAGATATTTTATGAAAAAATCTTTGCATAGGTCATGTCAGTGGAGAAACCTTCAGAACAAGAGTCATTTTACCAGACCTCCATACTACTATATGAGATATTATAAAATTAGGTTTTTATTATTTGCATTTTTATTTTATTTTTATTTGCTTTTATTTATTAAATCTGTATGCCATCCATTCTATCAAGTGATAAGCAAAATATTCACACTGTGATATAACTATCTATGTTGGCTAGTTTACAAAAATTATCCAAATTATCTTCATCTATTGCAATATTAAGAACACTGAATTATCTAATAAAAAATAAAAGTCTGGATTGTTTATGTGAATTATTTATGAAAAAGTATGGTTGCTTCTGAAGATTATATTTATGCAACTAGAAAAGGATAATTTTCTGGGAAAGTATACATTAAAATGTAAAGGGAAACATTTTGGTTGTGCTATTTGTCACATTCCCAATTTTATGCCTTCAGTTCGTTCATTCCTACATCTTATTCCTTGGTTTTTGAACTCTCTCTCCCCATTGCATGCCCAGCCTCTCTACACATCACACCATTCTCTAAAGTCATATAACAGGCATTCGTCACTTATCTATGATAATTAGATCCAGCAACTCTGTCATTAAACAATATGGTTGTAAAGTACAATGTAACATGACAGGCTATTGTTAGGCTAATCTCACAGGGCCACAGATCCCAAGGCCACAGATTGGAAACTGGCAATGAAGATTGCAAATGGTAATCAAATGACTGTAAGATATATTGTAACTGCAAACTGGTTGCCAATTTCTCCAAATTGTGATCATGTGACTGTGACGATATAATGTAATGGCTATAGCTACAAGGCCCTGTTGTAAGTCCCTCTAGCGTTTAGCACAAATATAACCTCAGAACTTGTAAGAATCCATGCTTACAAATGACTGCCTATTACTAAAAATGGTGGAGAGCTTTATCTTTTCTCAAGCTAACAAACCCCTGAAGCCATGCAAGACTTTCAGGAATTGCTGAAAACTGCTAAAAAACAGACTATATTAAAAATGTCTGGCTTCAGCAGTTGAGTGAAAGCATTGAGTGGCATTAGGGGTTTGTAACTCAAGGAAGTCTATCATTTTCAGTAATTGGCCACCCTTTTGTATCTAGAGGTACTTCTTAAATCAGACATTCTTAACCTGTGGATTGCCTATATGTGTAATCATTAACTTCATTTCTAGATTGTCCAACTGCAAAGGACCTAGATAGAAAACAACAGATAACAATAAATTAAATTTAAAATAACAATACAATTAGATGTTCTCAATCAAATCAGTCTGAAACATAGTGAAATAGGATTCTTTTCATTTGTTTTCCAAATGTTTGGAGATACTGTCCTCATTTCTATCAGCTGTGAACCTCAGTAAGGAACAAGGAGTTTCTTTAAATAGCAGGATCAAATAAGCAGATTCTATATTCAGATAGAAACAGGAAGTATGATTTCCATTTAAACTTATTAAGGAATATAGGACTGGTTTGTAAATACAGGAAATCTAAGAGTTAATAATATGTCTTATTTTTTTAATATCTATATGTGTGGAGTTTTATTTTCCACTTTTAGCAAAGGCAATATTCTTACCTAGAACATAGAGGAAAATAACTGAATCCAAAATAGTTCATTTGAAAAAACAGCGGGAAAATTTGAAGAAAAGACTTTGTAACTGAACTTTTACTGTGTGAAATTCTAATATTAAAATATACAGTGATTCCAATTACAAAACTTAATTGTGTACCTTATGTAAAGAAGGCCTTCATTTGTTGATTTCTTACATATAATTTTCACACAGCGGTTCTCTGCCATAAAATGTCCTTTGCATCTGTCAGTGATCAGACAGCTTTCTAGTAAAAGCAAATAAAAGCCATTCTTGAGTAAATTCAAACAAGATGTATTTTGCCAGTCGCTTTGAAGAGAGGCCAGGTAATTTATGTCTAAATATAAAGAACCCCCCCCCCCCCATAAAAACTGCCTACCTGTCTAGGTCTGCTTACCATATGTAAAGATTACAACTTTACACACAAATGTAAGCTTTATAAAATGTGGGAGAAGTACTCTATTTTGTTCTTAATCCAATCAATTGTATCAGGTATACATTCTGCAAAACTGGGAACAGTATTAATGGTTCCTTTGGGTTTATGCAAAAATATAAGGAAAACCTTACAAGTTAACAGTTTATGTGGCATCAAAAGAAAAGGGTTTTCCTTTTCCTGTAGTTGTTTATGTAGGGGTGATTCTACTATGTACATAATGTGATTTATTCATTTCTGAAGCAACCATGAGATCCAGTGTTTATTTCTCCAAGGACTGTTGGAAAGGTTAGCAAAAGTCTGGTAAGTTTATGCTTCTCTGCTATATTCCAGATATTACCTTAAAAATTCCATAAGTGAACACCCTACCTTTTTTTGTTGTTGTTAAGTAAAGGTGATACACATTTATATTTGTATGCCTTTAAAATTTCATTAAACTGACTAATCAGCAACCATCCTATATAGAAAAATGTTTAGTTTCTCCCTCACTATTCTGATGAAGATTCAGATTGAATTATCTTAGTGTTAGTGTGAAAAATATTGCCTTGGTAATTTAAGGAGCAAAGAAAATTATTCACTTTCACTATTTGCCTGTAAATTCCTACCATCTTTTATCATTTTTCCAAGTTAGGCAAGAAAGCTAAATGCATTCAGTCTTTTTTTTTTAATTAAAAAATCCAGGAAAGATGAATCATAAATTATTCAGTAATGATGAAAAAGACTCATGTCTATGGATATTTTCAGTCAGAAGCTTAGACCTTCTGGAGCATGAGAAACTACCAGAAGACTGGAAAGGAGCTGATGTGACTCCAAACTTCAAAAAGGTGGAAAAAAAACTATATCCAGGAAGCTACAGACCAATTAACATCTGGGAAAATCCTCGAAAAAATAATCAAGCAGTGGATTTGTGATCACCTAGAAACAAACATGGCAATGACCGGAAGCCAACTTGGGTTTATTAAAAATAGATCATGCCAAACCTCATAACCTGCTTTGACAAAGTAACTAAATTAGTGGATTAGGGAAATGCTGTGGACATAGTTTAGTAAGACATTTAACAAAGTAGCTACAGCCTAGGTAAGATAAAACAATTGGAATAGATAGTGGTACTGTCTATTCCAGATGGATTCACACAGGCTGATTAACTACAATGTAATTCCTCTATGGAACTATATCTACATGAAAGGAAGAATAACAATAGCATTTGAACTTATATACTTCACAGCCCTCTCTAAGAAGTTTACAGAGTCAGCATATTACCCCCAACAATATGGGTCCTCAGAATGTTACTATTTAACATCTTCATTCATGATCTAGATCAGGGGATAAAAGGAGAACTCATCAAATTTTCAACTAACACTTTGGAAGATAAACTCAAGATTCAGAAAGATTTTGACAGATTTGAACACTGAGCTTATTACTATAAAATGCTATTCAGTGATGAGAAAAGTAAGGCCTATTCTTAAGATTAAAACAATTCCAAATGCATAGGTATGGAATAGCTGGTTCCAGGCCCAACAATAATAATTGTGAAACAGTTTTCTAGTGGAACGCCACTTGAATGTATTGGAAGGATTGTCTTTTCTCAGTAAGATCTACCTGATCAACCAGAGTGGGAAGGCAGGGAATGCTACAGGTCTTCTCCCCGAAGGAGGTCTATCTGACCAGACCAAGAAGGTCCTTCTCCATAGTAGCTCTCTCCCTGTGGAACATCATCTCTGCAGAGATAATATTGGCCCCACACTCTTAAATCCCTGATTCTCCAATGGGTCTGGGGACCCAGTATGATTCAGAGTTCATCAAGTGGCTGGTTTTATTGTTATCACCAGAGGAATGAAAAATCATTGCTTTTTGCACTGTTTTTATATTGGGATTTTATCTTTATAACCCATTCAGGATAACTAAGTGTGAATTGGTCAGTTATATAAATTTTCTAAAATAAAATAAAAATAAAAAATAGAATAGATGTGGAAAAAATCAGCAGTCACTGCCATGCTAGCTGGTAAATTCTGTGAATTAAAGTCCACACATCTTCAAATTGCCAACTTTGAAAAACAGTTTTATGCTAAATGGAAATATATTTGGAAATACAAATTTGCTTCTATCCATGGCCAGATTGATGATCCACTTGGTAAATGAATTTACTATTCCACATCTAGGTCTAAGGATAGTAAATCAAAGCACAAGCAAAGTTAAAGCCTCTTTGAAACTCTTGAGTTTTTGTTCTAGGTACAAATCTGCTATAGTTCAATTAATGTTTATGTTTGAGGTCATCGGATTACAACTGGGCTTTCAGTTGTACTGCAAATATTTTTTTCTTTTGGGGAATTAAAGTGTGTTCATTTTATTTTTCACATAAGTATAGTTCTGATTGTATTTTGATAGCTATCTCTCTCTTCCATCAAGATAAAGTAAATTGTTTATCAGGTTTTGTTTACAATCTTGTAAGCAAAAAAATTTGTGAACCTCTATTTGACAGCAATGTTGCCATTGTCTTTATTAGACTTTGTCAAGGGACTTGCTTTATCCCACACTATTTCTGCAAGTTACAGCTTCATGATGTAGTGTAAAATGTATGGTATATAATTTCATAAGGGCTTTAGTTTTACTGAACTAATTTAGTACTATGAAGGAAGCCGAAGGCAATAATAAAATAAAGTATCATTTTCTTCCAAAATACAATTCAACTTGCTTACATTGAGAATTAACTTGGGTTACTACTGAATTTGATTTTATATCAGATGTAATCTATATCTTAAGTTCCATATAAGATAACAGAAAGCATCTATTAACTAGCCAATGAAAAGCAGATAACTAGAATACATTTAGGAGTATAGATAGCACAACTTCGGTATCTGCTGATATTGTCATGCCCATGATGAAGATCCTGCCTATTTTGTTATTTATAATGCACTAATACAGTGGTTGCCAACCGGTGGGCCACGGCCCACTGGTGGGGCTTGAGAAAATTTTGGTGGGCCGCAGAGAAATCTCACCCCTAGGGCACCTCCCCAAGGCAATTAATCCAGGCTGCGCAGAAACACAAGGCTGCACTGCCCACATGCCCCGTGGAAACCCTCCCACCCACATACTCCTTACCTAATAAACTTGCCTGCTAAATTGCTATTTTTCCTTTTTCTGACCATCATCTATTCTGCTGTGCCAGGAGATTTTGATTAGCTAGGAAGCAGGAAATGATTGGATTTCTTGCTTTCTAGCTAGTCTTTAGATCTTCGGCTCTGCTTTTAAGCACAGCTGAACCTCCCTTAGGACTGAAGGTTTGCTTGCAAGCAAATTCAGTGCAGGCTCACGGCAAGCAAATTTGAGAGACTGAGCTAGCCGATGGCAGATAGATAGATCACTGAATGATTCTGTGAGCAACTCAATTTGCCTGCTTTGCCTGGTTTTGGTAAAAATTGATCTTTTTTAATAAAAAATTCAATAGTTATATAAATATTTATAATATTTACATACAAGCCATGCCCAGCCAGTCACATGACCACCAAGCCATACCCACAAACTAGGCTACACTCACAGAACCAGTTAGTGGTCCCTGGGATCTAAAATTATGCGTTTGGTGGTCCCTGAGGTCCAAAAGGTTGGTGACACCTGCACTAATACTCATTCATTTATTTACTTGCTCATTCATTCTTCACATAGACATCCTTCTAATGTAACTTGACTCTGGATGAAGTACAATAGTAATATGGTGTCTTTGTTGTCTAGATGAATTTCCTCTTGTGGATGGGATGCAAAAGGCGGGACAAAACGAAATGTGAATGACAAAATTTAACATATTTTTTATTTATTTTAAATAATTAAATAGAATTGTTAAATTATCCTATAGTGAGTTGTTCCACAGTAAGTTGGTTGTGGTGAGTTATGCTGCAGCAAGTTGGCTGTGGTGAGTTGACTATGGCGAGTTGGCAATGGTGATTTGGCCACAGCGAGGTGGCTGGGACAAGTTGGCCCATTCCGACATTTATGTGCTTTAGATATTGGATATTAAGGACATTAACTTTTACATAGAATAATGCATTGGAACATTCCTTATCAGAAGACAATATATTGATAGGGCTTGAGACTTTCCCAATTTTCTGCATAAGAGCTTATTTAAATTTACTGACAGAAAACACTAATAAGATGCACACACTGTGCTTCATGTAAGCACTCAGCAATAAAAGCAGCAGGGAGTCAGACGTTTTTAAAAAATACAGTTCTTTGACAAAATAGTAAGAAACTAAAGAAATAATGGATAAAATTATTTGAACAATTAAATACACCAACATACATATGCTCTTAAAAATAACAATTTCACTTTTATAGCTACTGGATTTTTCAATTGTATAAAATGGAAATTGCTTCATTACCATACTGTAAACCTCATATTCTTTGTTTGTCCCCTCCCCCCACCCCCCCACCCCCGCAATTTTATACTGGTGTTATAATGTAAGAATAATATTACTGAAATCAATTGCTTTTTCAAAAATAATAAAGCAAACAATACTCAGTGAACTCAGATACTATGTTATAAGGAATGAGTCAATCAGTTTATTTGCAGCCCAAGTCAATTTTACATAGTTATTCATACAATTATATTTATAATTGCATTCCAGAATAATGTGTATTTTTAAAAGCAACATGCTTGTAAAAGTAAGTTGGGCTGCATTTTCACACAAAATCTATGCATGTATGTTCTGGAACAATAAAATCTTGTATACAAATTTCTAAATGCACTTTACCCTATTATTTGAAAATATATTTTAAAAATTTGTTGAGTAATGAACTATGTTGCAAATGGGGGACAATTGAAAAACATTCCAATACATCAAAGCCTTTCCTAATGGAGCCTCTGCTCTTAGAGCTTGATTTGTGATATAAATACTGCATGTGGAATAAATGAAAATTTACTCCAAGTATTGAGCGCACCCACAGTTGGAAACTCTGTATTTTATTGGTCACTGATGGTGAGCACTTGCTTCCCAATCAATGGAAACAGTCAAGACTGAGTGCTACAAACAATCCCAGCTGGAATATATGAAATAACATTTGAATAACCTAGCATGTGTTACTTATGTTTAAATCTATGGATATCAATTTGTGTATTTTTTTAAAGAACACAATCTTATCTAAAAAGAGAATGTGCATGTGTTCTCGTGTTTCTGTTTTAATTTATGGTGTTAGTGGGTGGCTGTCATTGAAAGGGAGAGAATTATGACAAATGAGGAAGATTGAGATGTATTTATATTTATGGAATGGCTCTGTTACTATGTGTACACTTGCTAATCTTGTTCTTAAGCTCTATTTCTGTAAGCAGATCAGAGTCTGACTAGTCTGTTCTGCCTGTGCTGTTGCCTCTTCTTCCCTCTGAAGGGCTAGAGTTAGAGAACTGCTACCACCTGGTTTGCACTTGTAAGAAAACAGACAACACTGCTGTTTACAGAGACACTGATGATCAAATTTTGTCTCTGACGCATTTTTAAAAACTGTATGGGGAACCAGAATCAGCATTCCAGAGATGAGTTTCTTTTAGTTCATTCTACTCTTATTGAGTATTTAGGCGAGGCTTTAGAATCCTGGCAATCACTTCCATATTCTCTGAACAGAAATGTTAAAACTGAACATATTCAGTTAGAAATCAAATCACAATACCACAAAGAATTTCTTGCAGGTTTCTTTAGTCAGAACTGCACTGGCTAAACCCTAAGCAGATGTGGAATTATTCACACAATATGTCCTTGCACTTTTTAAAATAAATAGCAGCTGTGAGGGAAAAACTTCCTGAGATTGGGACCATTGGAGTGGATTTTAACTCTTTATCCCCTTTGCAGTCTTTACCCAGACCACCCTCTCTTACAGCTGTTCTTAATGGTATGATAGTGTCTCATAGGCATTAATGGAATCTGTCTTCCTAATATAAGCAATGATTGCACAATGAACCTGCTTTAACCGACTCATTACTATTATCCATATGAGAAGGCATATAGTGGCAATCGTCACAGAAGCAAAATCTCCAGCAATGATAGTGCTGCAAGTTTATGAAAGTCCTCCTCTCCCTTACTATTTCACACTTGGAAGCAATGATATATACTTGTTAATATAAGTAGCTGAATGGCTATTGCACACATACATCAGTAAGATAGTGCCAGAATAGTGTTGGTGTTAACAGCCTTGTCTTCATTGCTGCTCCTTGTGTAAAAAAAGGTGATTTATTGATCATCATATTGTGATGTCTCTAGTAATCTTGGTGGAAAAGCTCCTTCAAATCTCTCCCATGTATCTAGTCCTCAACAACCACTTGTTCAAAATTATGATAGTGCTGAATGAATGGTACTTAAACCATTTTCAGTACTATGCCCAGGCATAGTACTGAAACGGCATTGGTCGCGTTGGTTGATGATCTCTGGAGGGCCCGTGACAGGGGTTATTCCTCTGTCCTGGTCTTATTAGACCTATCAGCGGCTTTTAATACTATCGACCATAGTATCCTATTGCGATGGTTGGGGGGGTTGGGAGTTGAAGGCACCGTTTGCCTCCTTCCTCTCCGACCGCCTGCAATTTGTGTTGGCGGGGGGAAGAGGTCCACCTCTAGGTCCCTCGATTGTGGGGTGCCTCAGGGGTCGGTCCTCTCCTCTCTCTTGTTCAACATTTATGTGAAGCCGCTGGGGGAGATTATCCATGGTTTTGGGGTGAAGTGTCATCTGTACACTGATGATACTCAGCTGTATTTCTCCACCCCAAGCTACCCCAGTGATGCTATGGAGGTCATATCCTGTTGTCTGGAGGCCGTGCGGAACTGGATGGGCGGGAACAGGCTCCGACTCAACCCTTCCAAGATTGAGTGGCTGTGGTTTCCAGTGTCCCAATATGGCCAGATTATTTCTTCGCTGGCTATTGGGGGTGAGATTTTGCCTCCTTCAGAGTGGGCTTGCAATCTTTACAAGACCGCATTCTGCCTTCCTCTCACCATCCGGTGCGCTCCCACAGGGAGGGTCTCTTGCGGGTCCTGTCGGCATCTATGTGCCAGCTGGTGACCCTGAGGAATAGGGCCTTTTCTGTGGGGGCGTCTGCCCTCTGGAATGGGTTGCCTCCGGAGTCGCGTACAGCCACGGACCTGGGGACCTTCAGGCGTGCCTTGAAAACCTGGCTCTTTGACCAGGCCAGTTTGGGCTGATTTTAGATTTAGATTGGGGTTTTAGATTGGGGTTTTTTAGTGGCGATTAGAGGCTTGGGGTATTAATTTTAAGGTTTATAGTGGGGTTTTAACCTGTTTACAGCCAGGTTATTTAATTTAGTTTTAATTTTTGTATATTTCTATGTTATTTAATAGGATGGCTATACACCGATCCGAGTCCTTTGGGAGAGGAGCAGTATATAAATAAATATTTATCTTATCTTATCTTATCTTATCTTATCTTATCTTATCTTATCTTATCTTATCTTATCTTATCTTATCTTATCTTATCTTATCTTATCTTATCTTATCTTATCTTATCTTATCTTATCTTATCTTATCTTATCTTATCTTATCTTATCTTATCTTATCTTATCTTATCTTATCTTGAAGTTCTGGCCATCATGGCAATCCTGCTCCCTAGTCATGTCACTTGTGGAGCTTGGCTAACACTTACAATGGTTACAGTGCCCTGCAGTCATATGATTGCCATTTGGGAACAAAGCTAGCAGGGAAGCCAGTAGGGAAGGTCACAAGTCACTCCAGGAAATCATTTGCAGTTTCCCCCACCCAGCAGCAGCCACTGCTGGCACCTGGCTACCTGCATACCCTTCCTCATTTGCAGCAATCACATTCCTGCCTGATGGCCTTCTTACCACCTGAGATTTGCTTAACAATCTGCAATCATTGCCAGGATTGCTATCATTATGTGATATAGTCATAGGACTTCACCTTTTATGACCTCATTGCTTTGTGATGAAAATTCTGGTCCCAATTATCATTATAAATTGTAGAGTACTTATATTGAACTGTGTTAACCACTAGAAGGCAGTACATAACCAGTTTAATTCTGTTTGGGATTCATCAGATCCTACTCTAGGGTTTAATCTGTCTACTAAGAATTAAACCTAAAATCCTTGTATTTTAAGTGACTATATAGTTTATCAATTTAATGAATTGCTCAGTAGTACTGTTGAAGTAGCACTGTAATTGACATCTTTGGTTAGCCTAGAGAAGATTTTCAGTATAAAAGTTGTAAGAAATATATTTTTTTTAAAAAAGACTTTTTTTCTGCGGTAACTATATTTTCCCCAGAGTTCCTTTAATAACAAACAAACAAATTTGTTTTACCAGTATATTTTACCAGTTTACCATTTTATAAGTCACATGTAATAGAAGAAATTCAACAGACAGATGCAAGTATATAAGTTAGAGAGACCAGCTCCAGAAGAAAAATTATTAGCAATAACTTTTCTTGAAGAAAAAGATGGGAAGGTTTAGACCAGAGGTGTCAAACCAGGAGTGGGTTTCTACTGGTTCTATCCACCTCTGTAGAACTAGTAGCTCTGAAGAGCAGCAGACATAGAACCAGTTCTATTTATGCTGATGTTTTTGTCCACCACCCACCCGGGCTTTTATCTGATCTTTATTTCCTGATTTTTCAACTTCAGCTGCCAAACGAGGCACAGCTGCAGTTAAAACAGCAGGAAAAGAGGGCTGTTTCAAAGGCTGCTTCTCTGCACGCAACTGCTGATGAAGATTTACAGGCATGCGGCTTGCAGTGTGAAGGGAAGCTTGTAAATCCCGAACTGATAGTTAACCCTATTGTATCCCACCCCTGTATCAAACTTACATCCTCATGGCAGCGTCACATGACATATTGGGACTTTTTTCCCCTTTGCTAAACTGGATGGGGGTGGGACCAGCATATGATGCGAGTTTGACAGCTCTACTTTAGACTGAGCAGCATTACAAGCTGAGAGTCTCAGTCCAGTTAGCATAGACTAAGCCATCATGAGCAAAAGAGAAGAGCAGCTTAAAGAGTAATTCTGGATTTTCCCTAGGGTATAATTGTTTAGTTTCCCTTATATCCACCAACCATAGTTGATCCCTCTTCTGTTGTTTTACCAGAAATGTAACACTATAAATAAATTATATCCACAAAGGGCCAAGGTCACTTGTATCACTTGGTATATCACCATAGTTGTGATGCAAGATTTTTCTAAGAAGGGTCACATTTGCTAGCCTAAGATGCCAAACCTCTGACAGAAGCATTGTTCAGAAGCCGAAAAATTAAATCACCTTCCACCTTACCAAAGGTCATACCAAAACAAACAAATGAAATGTAAGAAATTGCTTTTAAAAACAGATTTTTCACTTTAAAATTCAAATATGAAACTTTCTGCATCAATACCATATAACTTTTTAAAAAACCTTTTGCTGAATAGTTTTGAGGCTTTTGGGCTATTTTTTTTTTCTCTTATCCTCATACCAAACAAGGTACAAGAGAAATATTTCAAAAACAATTGCAGTGAAATCCTTGAAGGCATTCAGCTGAAGCTTTATAGAAGGTCTGCCCTTAAAATGGCATCTACGCTAATTGTTTTCATCCCATTCTACCAAAACAAAAAACAAAAAATGAAGCAGCTTCAAGCATTTTTATATTTCCCTTGACATTCTGCAGATGATTTTTTTTAACAGTTAAATCTCATATCTACCAATGATTTGATAACTTTTTCCTCAGATCTAAAATTGCAAGCTCAAATCAAGTCATGCCATATTTGAACTGAATCGGAGTTTATTCTGCATAGGGCTACTGGTTTCAAAATGCTTAGAAATATAGATGTATATTTCTTTTGTTATCTGTTCTCCTTTTGAATAATTGCTATTTCTTTGTTATTTTGAAAGCACTTTCCACCAAAATTCCCATTACTGTATTTCTATTTTGCCTGTTTACAAAACTTTGTGTCTTGTTCTGCCTTTTGAAGGAGAAAGTTATCAGCAAGACAAACCATGCATTAATTAAAATTCCCAACCCATAGCCACTTGTGCTTCATGCCTCATTGAAAAATCTGCTGTTTGTTTCTAGAAAACATCTTTTCTTCTTGGGTGGCCAGAGGTGGATATCAATAACTGTTGTTTTTAATCCCTTCTTCTGTTTATGTGTTTCCAGATGCTTTCAATAACAATACCAAGTTAATTATCTTTAATTTCTATGTCAGATGTGCATATTTTTAGCATACAGTGCAACTTCCTATCCTTTTTATTGCTTCTATTTCTTCTGAGGGGGGGGAGAGAAAATCAAATATGCAGAATGAATAAATTACAAACTCAATTAAAGCATACATAACATAAATATAATTTATAAGTACAAATATAACACTTGAAAACTGAAATTTATTTAAACATTTGGAACAATGCAGTATAAAATAAGATTTTCATTAGCTTAGAAGTATAAGGAGGCTACATTTCTGTAGGGTAATACTTAGCTACCTTTTTTCATCTTTTTCTTAGTGAACAATAAGGCATTCCAGCAACATGTGCTACATATACACAATCCTTTTGGTAAACATGGAGGCAATGTTAGCTATTTAAGTACTGCACATAAAAGCATTTGATTTTCAAGCTCAGATAAAGCATGGAACAAGTCTCTAATCTTTGAAGAGATTTGCGGATGGATCAGCTTCTAAGTGAAAACTTACCTTTATTTGTCTAGGTAAACGGATAAGTAATGGGAAATGGATTTAAGCTTGTAGACAGAGTAGTTCATATTCATGTTGAACCTCAAAAGCTCTCAAAACTGAAGGCAGACCAGACATTTTAAGTGGCCATGCTCAAACTGAAGTGATATAATTATTAATAAACTGGACAGAGTACAAGATTTTTGCTACATCCTTTCCAGATTCTTTTTAGTATTTTGATAAGCAAAACAAAGGAAGAGCAACTAACTATCCTACATTATAATTTCATGTAAACTTTGGGTTTGATTAGATTAATTTTATAATTCTTTTAAATATTGAACATCTCTAAAGTCCCTTTAAAAAAACAGATGACATTTTGAGATAGCAATAACTAATTTAAAATTAGGAATGACACTGTTAAGAAATGTTAGTGTTTAGACTTGGGATTACTTCCCTAAAAACTTTGATGGTTTTTGAATATTGATCAAAATCTCATTATATATCATACATTTTAATACAAATGGCTCTGAAAACCAGTGTTTCTTCCATATATCACACTTAAAGGAATTTAAATCCAATCCTTTATCAGAGAAAGAATGCAAAACCTGTGACCTCACATCTACAAAGATTCCCCTCGTGCCAAGCTTGGCATTTCCATAAACCCTTACATCCTCCGCCTGCCTTAAAGGTATAATGGATCAAATTATCTGCACTACTTTTTATTTATGTTTTAACTCAATCAAATGTATTATTTCAGACCAGCTTTCTTTGCCCTTCTTTTTATCTGTTTTGGGGAAGTGTGGTTAATAAATTCCTAGCCCAAGAAATCCACTATTTGTTGTTTTTATTTATATTTATATATTATTTATATTTTGCCTTTTATTATTTATATTTATATTTTTATTTATATTTTTATTTTATTATTTTATAAATAATTCAAGGTAGCAAACATACCTAATACTCTTTCCTCCTCCATTTCCACCACAACGAGGACCCTATGAGGTGAGTTGTAAAAGTCCTGTGATTATTTCTAACACAAAAAAAGTAGACATAAAATGTAACAAAATTATATAAAATACATTATTGTAGTAACTGCAGTACAAATAGCAGTGGTAATCACCACATTTTGTGCTAAGTTTAACCATAAATAGGATGGATACAGTTAATGATATATCTTTTCTGATTGCCAATTTATAATATCAGAATCCTGGTCAGATAGAACCAGGGACAACTATTCTTTACCAGGGTAGTTCTGAGATAAAATGGGATATGTATGTATGTATGTATGTATGTATGTATGTATTTATGTATGTATGTATGTATGTATGTGTGTATATATATATGTGTGTGTGTATATGTGTGTGTGTGTGTGTCTATGTTTTCGTAGATTTTCATCGATATGCAAGTCTTGGCGTGTTCGGGTCTTTTCCCATGTAAGACTGAGACTATCTTGGCAACGTTTTGACGAGATCTCACTCGCAACCTTCAGGCTGGTGTTTTTGGCTTTGTGCTTGTGTGAGCAAAGCGTGATCTGAGCTGCTGTCTACCTATATATACTGGTGGGGAGGTTGGCTGTGTTGTCATTTCTTGATTAGTTGATGGAGTTGATGTTTGCAGATTGGCTGGCTTTTTCTTAAGAACATGTGTGGCTGAGGTATTGGCTGTGTGTCTATCAATCACCTGTGTTATAATGACTTGGGTAATGGGCTGTGTGATGACCTTCTGAGTTCTATTGTTTTGATATCCTGGGTCTTGTGCTGTAATCCCCTGGGTCATAATGACCTGGGTAATGGGCTGTGTGATGACCTTCTGAGTGCTAATGTTTTGACCTCCTAGGTCTTGTGCTGTAATCTTCTGAGTCGTAATGACCTGGATAATGGGCTGTGTGATGACCTTCTGAGTTCTAATCTTGTAACATCCTGGGTATTGTATTGTAATATCCTGGGTTGTTGGTTGTGTTGCAACATCCTGGGGTTTTGTGGTGTAGCCTCCAGAGTTCTTTGATGTGATATCCTGAGACAGCAGCTCAGATCACGCTTTGCTCACACAAGCACAAAGCCGAAAATACCAGCCTGAAAATTGCAAGTGAGATCTCGTCGAAATGTTGCCAAGATAGTCTCAGTCTTACACAGGAAAAGTCCCGAACATGCCAGTATATATATATATATATATCCATCTCCACTTGGATATAAACCTGATAAAAAGAAATACATGATAGTGCATCCAACCTATCCAAGGTGAAAGAAAGCTTAGCAGAATTTCAGAATTAGAACAGAAGAAAGATGTGATGACACATGTCCATTTGAGAAAAAGATCCATGAACTTGTGGTAAATGCTAGGCTTAGACTGGTTTAAAAATCAATATCTCAGCTATGTTGCTTAAATTGAATCTTTGCCTTTTAAAACTCCACTGGACAAAGGCTTTCCAAACAAAGACATAAGGACTGGAGTTTACTATGAACTTTTGTTAACCAGGTTGATTTAAAATGGTCTCTGAGAACCAGTAGAGCCAGACCCAGAGGAGAAAAAAAAATTTTTTAACCAGGAATTAAGGTAATAGTAACCAAACCTGTCTTTAAGCACAAAATATTATTTTTTATGCATCTTGGAAGTATAGTTCTTATAAATTTGGACTGGATAGCTTCCAAGATATTAAATTTTGTAAAAATGCAAATATCCACACCATAAAGAAGCTGATAAAAAAATCTTAGCAAGAAAAACTTTGCAAGCTGCTGGAATAAAATGTACCCCCTTTGAATGGAAGAATCTTAAAATAGCCATGGAACTACATTGGGAAACACTTGCCTGTTAAGAAAAATGTGTACTCCAAGATAAGGAAGCCTGAAACTTCATATTAAATTATTTATAAATACATACTTTTCTATTGGGGTCCTATAAATTTGCTATGTATTCATCCTACTGTTATGTTGTGCAAAGACTAGTACTTTAGGGGTTTTTTTTATATACAGCATAATTCACTACAAGTTGTTTTTTTAAGCAACTCAATGCCCTCCGTACTCTTCTCATTCCCTCCTGGGAGACAGACAGAATTACTAAACCATCTGCATGCAACAAGACTAGAATTGTCTGATCTGCTAATATTGGACTGAGTGATGATTCGATGATGAGAGCGGCTGAATGACTGAAACAATGTACAGACTGAAATAATCAGGGTGTAGAATGTTCTCTTGCTTTTTGGTGGAAACAGTTCCAGAAAATGTCTCATGGAAAGCATCTAATTCTCAATGAAGTATTAGAATAAAATGGCTGGGTAAGAAAGTAACAGATAACAGATAATCAGAGTTGGAAGGGACCTTATAGGTCATCTAGTCCAACCCCAGCCCAAATGGGAGACCTACACCATTTCTGACAAATGGAAGTCCAATCTCTTCTTGAAAGTCTCAAGTAATGGCACTCCAACAACTTCCGAGGGCAAGCTGTTCCTTTGGTTGATTGTTCTATCTGTCAGAAAGTTTCTCCTTATTTCCAGGTTAAATCTCTCTTTGTTCACTTTCCATCCATTACTCCTTGTCTGGCCTACAGGTGCTATAGAAAATAGCTTGACCCCTTCCTCTCTGTGGCAGCCCCTCAAATATTGGAAGACTGCTATCATGTCTCCTCTGGTCCTTTTCTTCACTAAACTAGCCATGCCCATTCCTGTAACCGTTCTTCATATGTTTTAGCCTCCTGTCCCCTAATCATCCTGGTTGCTCTTTGCACTTTTTTTAGAGTCTCAACATCTTTTTTATAATGTGGTAACCAAAACTGGATGCAGTACTCTAGGTGTGGTCTTACTAAGGCTTTATAGAATGGTATTAGTACCTCACTTGATTTCAATTGGATCCCTCTGTTAATGCAATTTAGGATTTCATTAGCTTTTTTGGCTGCTGCTGCACACTACTGGCTCATATTTAGCTAGTTGTCCACTTAGACTCCAAGATCCCTTTCACATTACTGCTACTGAGCCTGGTTTCACCCAGTCTATATGTACACTTTTGGTTTTTCTTGCTTAAGTTTACTTTACTTTTCCCTACATTGAATTTCATTTTGTTAGATACGGCCCAGTGTTCTAGTCTGTCAAGATCCATCTGGATCTTGATCCTATCTTCTTGAGTGTTAGCTATTCCTGCCAGC
Source organism: Bungarus multicinctus (assembly GCA_023653725.1). Lineage (NCBI taxonomy): Eukaryota > Metazoa > Chordata > Lepidosauria > Squamata > Elapidae > Bungarus > Bungarus multicinctus. The sequence continues at coordinate 51,895,919 of CM042846.1, read as the reverse complement.
TTAGTATCATCTGCAAATTGGATACGTTCCCTTCTATTACCTCATCTAAGTCATTAATGAAGATATTGAAGAGCACTTGACCTGAGACAGAACCTTGTGGCACCCCACTGCTAACTTCCCTCCATGTAGACTACTCATTGAGTACAGTTTGTCAGCCAGTTGCGAATCCACCTAGTGGTGGTGCTATCTATTCCATCTTTTTCTAGCTTACTAAGAAGTAGGTTGTGGTCTACTTTGTCAAATGCCTTGCTGAAATCTAAATATATTATGTCCACAGTATTTTGCTGGTCTACTAATTTAGTCACTATGTTGAAAAATGAAATTTATTTATTTATTTATTATATTTATATACCGCCCTTCTCCCGAAGGACTCAGGGCGGTGCACAGCCAATCATAAAACTTTATTACAATTATAAAAGTTAAAAAGAATTAAATATCTTAGGCTGTCTAAAATTATACCCTTATGAAATAAGATTGGTTTGGCATGATCAGTCTTTAACAAGCCTGTGCTGACTGCTAGTTATTTACTTGTTTCTAGATGTTGGCAGATCTGTTTTTTAATTATCTTTTCCAGTATCTTCCCAGGTATTGATGTTAGGCTGATTGGTCTATAGTTTCCTATAGACCAATAGGGTCTGGTTTTTTTCTCTTTTTTGAAGATGGGAACCACATCAACTCTTTTTCAGTCCTCTGGTAGTTCCCCAGTGCTCCAGGATTTTTGAAAGATATGGTGCAGTTGTTCTGAGATGACCTCTGCTAGCTCCTTTAAAACTCTGGGATGTAATCCATCAGGCCCCGATGATTTGTGTTCATCAAGATCAGACAGGTGTTCTTTTACTATTTTTTTGTTTATTTATTTCTAGTCTGTTTTTTACAGTTATGTTTTTGGTGGGTTGAGCTATAGTTTCTTTTTGTGTGAAGACCGATGCAAAGAATGAGTTAAGCAGTTCTGCTTTCTCTTTGTTGCCTATTACTTCCTTGCCATCTTCTGTCTTTAGTGGACTGACTGTTTCCTTGATTTTTTTTCTTGTTACTTACATGTTGGAAGAAACTTTTATTATTATCTGTGACGTTTGTTGCAAGTCTTTGTTCGTTCTGAGCCTTTGCTTTCCTGACTTCGTCTTTGCAGATTCTGGCTATCTACCTGCTGATATTTTGCCTTAGTTGTATGTCCTTCTTTCCATTTTTTGTACTTGTCCTTTTTTTCTTTCAATTTTCCAGAGAGATCTTTGTGCAGCCATGCTGGTTTCTTCTTGGAGTTCTTGTTTTTCTTTCTCAGTGGTATTGTGCTGGTCTGGGCTTCTACATTTCAGAGTTTCCCAAGATTCTTGAGAAGGATTTTCATCCATGGAATCTTTCTCAAGTTCTTTCTGAGTTTATTAAAATCAGCTCTTTTAAAATCCAAGACTCTGGTGTCATTATGTTCTATTGCTTGTGTTTGTGTTATGTTGAATTCTAGTATGACATGGTCACTCTCACCCAAGGTTCCTGCAGTTTCAACTCCCTCTATAACTTCTTCTCTGTTTGTCAGAATTAAGTCCAGTATGGTTGTCCCTCTAGTTCCATTCTCTACTTTTTGGACAACTAAGTTTCATGGAACTCAGGTTAGAGCCAACTTTCCTCTCAACTCCTCTATGGGCCAAATGCATGGAGAAAATAAAACAAACTTCGCTTCAATATTTGGTAAAACAGGAACTTCTTTTTTATTCCTTCCTCTGCAAGGATTCCAAGACAATAGTTAAGCAAATAAAATAAAGTCGGCTCTAACCCGAGTTCTGTGAAACTTGATATTTATAATGATTTCCCCTCATTACCCCCTATTACCCATAATCATCTTTATTACCCATGATTATCCTTATTACTCATGATTAGTCCTCTAATTCAATCACATTTATCGTGGTTAATTCACATATCTTAACCAAACAGCGTTTTCAATATACAAAGCATGTTATTATTATATAGAGTCTATGCCGATGGAGGGAACTGCCAGTCTACAGATCGATGGTACTTCATTTCTTTCAGCCATTCTATAAGTCAAAAGTGTGGATCAAAGAAAATGCAACATCTTTGTTGGTTGAGTAAACAACAAAAAAGAGTTTAATTTCCTTTGTCTGCAAGGACTTTATGAAACAGACAAGCATATACAGTTAAAGTCAGCTCTGAGCTGACTACGACCGATCTCGCATTTTATAGAATGTTCCCCCCGTTCTTACCCATCATTATTCAATATTACCTCATTGCATTAATTACAGTCAATTACCAGCCCTTAGTCAGCACCATCCTAATTGTAGTAACATTATTGTAAGCATGTTAACATTATTGTAACATAAACATTCTTAATACACATTCCATGTCTGTTTGGTAACATCGAGGATTGCAAGGGATAATCTCGATCCTTTCAGCTTCAGCCTCGACCATGATTCCATTTGTGTTGCGTGGTCGCGACAATTTCAAATGTGTATGTTGCATAGTCGTGACAGCTAGGTTGGTTAGGAACTTATTTGATTTTTCACTTGGTGCAGAATTAATTTTCCAATTCATATCAGGATATCTATACTAGTAACCAACAACACTAGGCTTAACAACTGCCCGATCTCATCTTCTACAATAGTTTGAATTCAATTTATGGAATTCAAATTAAAGAACCCTTTTCCAACAGTGACCACAACATGATTGACTTTTGTCTTAATATACGTCCACACAAAAATCATCACAATGATGGAATCCCCAATTATAACTTCAAAAAAGGCAACTATGATCTTATACACAACAGTCTCTCATCCCTTGATTGGCAATTTCTATTCACTGGATGCAATAATGTAGAAGACCATTACAACATATTTTTACTTGAAATCAAAAGAGTCATCAAACTATATATCCCAATAACAACTCCCAAAACCAGAAAAAACAAATTACCCAAAACAATAAGGAAGCTTCAATCCAAAAAGAAATCACTTTGGCGGAAAAACAATTCTGGTCACGTTGCCAACTTCAAAAGCCAATACAAAAATTTATGCCACCAGAAAAAGACTGAATACACCAATTATCACATGAAACAAGAAGAAAACCTTCTATGCACCAATTCCACCCGTGCTTTCTACAATTTTGTAAACAACAAACTGAAAGACTCAAGATCCATCCCATCCATGAAAGGACCTGATGGTAAAGACTGCAATGACGCAACTATTAAAGTCAACCTCTTTAGCACATTCTTTGGCTCAAAGTATTTGTAAACAGCAATGGATCATGCCCAGTATTTTTTAGTCGAACCACAAACAACTACAATGATCTAATACATATCGATTTTACAGAAGACAATGTTGAAAAAGCACTACGCAATCTAAAACCATCTCTATCTATTTGGTCAGACGGAATATGTGCCTACTTCTTAAAAAAACTATCCACTGCCATAGCCGAACCTCTAAGATAATCTTTGAAAAATCTTTCAGGACCAGATCCTTGCCAAAATTATGGTCACAAGCCACGGTCATCCCCATCTTCAAAAAGGGAGACCCCAACTTTGTTGAAATTTACAGACCAATCTCTTTATGCTGCATCACCTGTAAAGTCATGGAATCAATTATTAATCAATCCATCATCCTCCACTTAGAAACAAACAACCTACTCTCTAATAAACAATTTGGTTTCAGGAAAAACTATCATGTAATCTGCAACTCTTATACTAAAAAAACATATGGACTACACAACTTGATCAGGGCAAAGCAATAGATGCAATCTACATAGATTTCAGTAAAGCCTTTGATTCAGTGGTACACGACAAACTACTCCTAAAACTAAAATCTTACGGTATCTCTGGGCACCTGCATAACTGGATAGAAGCATTCCTGTCAAACAGGCAACAAATGGTCAAAATTGGGAGTATCCTATCAAATTCTGTACCTGTCAACAGTGGTGTCTCCCAAGACAATGTTCTAGGACCAACTCTTTTCATACTCTACATAAATGACTTCTGTGATCATATTAAGAGCAACTGCATTCTCTTCGTTGATGATGTAAAGCTATTCAACACCGCAGACAATACTGCTACCCTTCAAAAGACCTTGATAACAGAATTGCTTGTTTTTATTCTTTTTTTCTTTTTTTTCTATGTTGTGTATGTGTTTGTTCATATTTTAGTTGTATATTCAATAAAGTTTGTTAAAAAAAAAAGACTTTGACTATGTATCAGAATGGTCAAACAAATGGCAACTTCAAATCTCAATAAATAAATGCTCTGTCCTACATATTGGCAAAAAAAAAATCAGAAAATAAAATACAGGCTGAATAGTCAAGACCTTGTTGATAATCCAAACTCTGTCAAGGATCTTAGAGTACTCATCTCTAATGATCTAAGTGCTAGAGCCCACTGTAAGTACATAGCCAAAAAGGCATTAAGAGTTGTTAATCTTACGTAATTTTTTCTCTATATTATACTAATAACTAGAGCATTCAAAACATTTGCTAGACCAATACTCAAATACAGATCATCAGTCTGGAACCCACATTACGTATCTGATATTAACACAGTTAAGAAAGTCCAGAAATATTTCACAAGAAGAGTTCTCCACTCCTCTACTTGTTGCAGAATACCTTATGCCACCAGACTTGAAATTCTAGACTTGGAAAATTTAGAACTACCCCGGCTTTGGTCCGATCTAAGTATAGTATATAAAATCATACATTGCAATGTCCTACCTGTCAATGAATACTTCAGCTTCAACCATAACAACACAAGAGCAAACAATTGATACAAATTCAAGGTTAATCGCACCAAACTTGACTGCAGGAAATACGACTTCAGCAACAGAGTGGTCAATGTCTGGAATACTCTACCTGACTCTGTGGTTTCTTCCCCAAACCCCAAAAACTTTAACCTTAGACTGTCTACTATTGACCTCACCCCTTTCCTAAGAGGTCTGTAGGGGGCGTGCATAAGCGCACCAATGTGCCTACTGTCCCTGTCCTATTGTTTCTTTTATATTTTATTTTTCTTATATGTATCCATGTATTCATAACTATGTTTTTACTTATACCTATTATCTTGTAAGCAATTGACAAAAATAAATAAAATAAATAAGTAAATAAATAAATAATTAAAGTTCCCCATTACTATTGTTGTGTATTTCCTGCATATTTTTGTTAATTGGTTGGCAAAAAGGACATCTATTTTTTCTGCTTGATTTGGTGGCCTATAATATACACCTATGGTCATGTCATTCTTTTTTTTCTTTTATATTTTTCTTTTATATTTTATATTCTAGGAAGTATTCATCTTTGGTTTCATGCATTTCTATAGCAATATAGTGATCCTTTATATACAGTGCAACTCCACCTCCTCTTTTATGTTTTTTTTGAACATTTTGTATCCTTCTACCACTATGTTCCAATCATGGGTTTCATCCCACCAAGTTTCTGTTATTCCAACTATGTCATATCTACCTTCATGTATTCGTAGTTCAAGTTCACCCTGTTCGTTCCCCAGACTTTGTACATTTGTATATAGGCACTTGAGATCTTTATGTCTGATGCTGTGTTTACTGTCTACATAACATGTGTTGTGCCTGCCTATCCCTACTTTCTTGCCACCTGTTTGATTAATGCACATGGTATGGCACTCATTATTAAATGCTTGGTTTTGATTGACAGCAAGGTTGGCAATCTTACCTGCACAAACATCTATTTTACATGCACTGGTATCCTTGTTAATTTTAGGATGCTGGGGACAGAAATGTTCTGTAATTAATTCTCTGTCCCCGCTGTTCAGTTTAAATGTTTATCCAGAAAATCTGTGAATTTAATGCCAAGTAACTCAGTCCCTTTCTTTGATGGATGCAAACCATCTCTTTTGTACAATTTTTCATTGGACCAGCTGTAGACATCATGAATAATAAGACCAAAGCCTTCGCTTTTATACCAATCCTTTAGCCACACATTAAACTACTACATGCTGGCCCTTCCCTTTTTGTTCCTTGTATACTGGTAGAACCTCTGAAAAGATAAGCCTACAGCCCATACTACTAAGTTCATACCCCAAGCTCTGGAAGTCTTTCTGAACAGAAAGCACGTCCTTCTGGGACAGATCTTTTGTACCAAGATGTATAATAGTATCAATGCCTCTTGTCTCTGCTGCAGTTGCATCTGGTAGACACCTGACCTCTTTCAAAACCTCCGTATCCTTTCCTAAATTTACATCCCTTACAATTGAGTCCCCAACCAGAAGGTGGCTTCTCTTTTTGGATACTTTGCTCTTCTTGTGTGACTGATGCTTAATACCTGATTCACACTTTCTTATTTCCAAAGTATAGTAAGTTCTTTTTCTAGAACCATGATCCCTGGCTTATTTGAGTTATCATTATCACAACTACCTTGACTTGTCACTTTAGTGTCCTATTAAGGTCAACAAGGGCACTGTATCTGTTATGCTGAGACACAGCAAAAACTTTGTATTTATGGTCCACAGTTCTCACCCTGCCAAATCCAACAGTTGTCCATACTGATCTTTTCCTGTAGGATCTTGGTGGTAGTGGGGTAACATGGCGGCTCAATAGATGGCTGGATTGGCCACCTAATTTCTGCTTGGAGAGCACAGATTAGAGATTCTAGATAGATAACCTGTCCATGTAGACTAGTAATTTTTTTACAAAGAGGACAGTATCCAAATTTGAAAAGAGTACTGTGAAAGACAGCTGCAAAACAAGTATTACACTGAATTAAGTCAGTCATTTTGAAATAAACTAAAATCACAATCTTATACTCAGTTCTGAGCACCCCCTCCAAACCCATAGTATAAGTGATGCAATAGGCTCTGTGCTGAAAACGAAAAAAAGCCTTGATAGCCTTTTCTTTCTTTCTTTCTTTCTTTCTTTCTTTCTTTCTTTCTTTCTTTCTTTCTTTCTTTCTTTCTTTCTTTCTTTCTTTCTTTCTTTCTTTCTTTCTTTCTTTCTTTCATCCACACCACAGTGGACACTCTAAACATATTAAGTAAGCTCTCTGGCTATCTCCATCATACAGTTTTCTGTCAAAATCTGATTGGTACAACAACTCCACTTCTGGTATATAGATTTGTAATTAAGAGAAAAGTAGCTGAAACAGCCAATAATGCTCTGGTCATAGGAACATATTTTTGCTAATGAGGAAACAACTTTTCAATACTTTCTGCAGGGTTAATTTTAAAGATGGTAATTGAAAAAATAACCTCTGAGGTTGGACCTGATGACATTATCTTTTTTTTTTTTTTTGGTGATATTTATTACATGGTTGAGAAAAAACTTTTTAATGATTTTGCATCATGCTCTAAAGAAAAATTGTTTGCCTGTGCAGTGACATTGGTGTGCTTTTGCTATGATGGAAAATGAAGAGACTGGGGAAATTAATCTCAGATTTATAAACAAAACCTCTTACACAAATGACTCATTGAAGCAGGCTATAGATAGCCCTTAATGGGAGCGCATATGTTTATACTAAATAACCTGTATTACCAACAGAGGTGATACAATTCTTACTACCATTAGCAAGATTGATTTTCCCTTGGAGTGTCTCTATGCAACACAAGTACCCTTCAGGTAAGTTGAAAAAAAAAAGGCTATCAGGCTTGCAGCATCAATGAGAAGCAAAGATTTGGGAAATGCAGACCACTACACAAAAAAATATGTTTTTAATTCCCAGTAATATAGTCATCTGTCAAAATGAAATTACAAGTGAGCTGTTGCTGTCAGGAATGCTTCCCAAAGACTTAAAAAAACCACTTTATATAGGATCTTCAAGTGATTCTGTTTATACAGTACTATGAACAGTAGAAATACCTGCAAATAAACATCCTTCATCATTTTCATCCAGGCAGCTCAAGAATGATTGAGCAAAGGGGAAAACTTTGATAACTTTGGGGCCAATGTCTGCCTTCCACAAAGATTACATCTATTAAAGAAGATGAAAGTTGATGCAGCCAACTGCAACACTAAAAGCAAAATTCAGTTTGCTGAAGGCATGCTTCGATGATCTGGAGTGCTTATCTCTTCCAGTTTAACCACAAGCTGATGATTATGTGGAATTAGATTTGCTATGCTATTACACTGATTTTTCTCCCTTCCAGCAAGCATATTAAGTATTAACAGATGCTTGTCCCGAAACATGAATACACACATCAGGCATTTGTGCCCACTAAGGGCTTCCCTGGGAATCTACATAAGTCTTTAAGGATGCATATTTAGTATTCAAATGTTTTGTACTTGCACGAAATAATAGCTTATTCTAATGTACTAGTGGTAACGGTGTCTGTATCCTAAAATGTAAAATGTCCTAAAATTATGAGAGGCATTTATGGTCAGATAAACTATTGCAGCCAAATTTTATTTATCATAGGAAGATTGACTCATGTCCAATATAAACTCAGTTGTCTGTTCAGAGGAATAGAAAAAGAGCTGAGGCAAAGTGGGAAAAAGCTCACATGAGGAATTAAAAACATCCCTTCTGGTTAATCCTGATCTCCAAGTCCATTGACCTGTCAGTTGGTCCATTTTCTGAATTCTAGTTTACCAGTACTCTTATGGTTTAGGCTAGAAAATGAATTGATCAATTATTAATTTCACCACCCATCTCTCTTACTGACAGTACCTTAAGTAGATATGATAGGTAGCAGCTAAAAGAAATCCCATGGGGTATACAAAATGGCAAAAACAATCAAAGCAATAGTAAGCACAACTATTCTAATTGTTTTCTGAGCTGAAGCATCATTCATATGAAACAGAAACAGTAACGTGTCTCTTTCTGAGTTGTAAGGGCCATTAAGGGTGATATCTAGCTCAGCAACTAGGGAAGCAGACATGCATGTATCAGCTTCAATTGGGAACAGAATCTTGACAGATGCCAGTTCTTGATCATATCATCACCAAAATAATTAATGGAGTATTACAGATAATTCCTATGCCAAGACATATTGGAAGAAGAAATAAATTACTGCTTTATATCTTGAAGAACTAAGTTGAACTTAACCTGCCTCCACAGTGAGTTGGGGATGAGATAAAGGACAGGCCCTTTAGTAATGATTTGTCAGATGCCCACAAGCCACTTTTAGTATGAAATTATAGCCTTTAGTGTTAGCAGATACAGATTCAGACAGCCAAAGAACCAATCAATAATCTCAAAAAAGAGTTGCTAGAAAGTTATCAATTCTTCTTGTTAATAGGAAAATTTCAAGAACACCATATCTCCAAGAACACTGTACAACACTGTAAAAAATATAATGCCCAATTAAAGCATACAGACAAAACGTTAGAAACTAAAAGGGAGGAACATGACTGCGGAAATCTTGGGTGACCAATATGAACTTAGGAAGTCTTGCTAAGCAGTAACCTTACTGAATTTTGCTAAATTAGGTCCATGGCAAAAATTATGTTGGAGAAGAAGAAAAGGACAGTTTTAAAACTGGGACAATTAAGATGACTTTAAGCTGTGTTAGCTGTGGACTAGGAATGAAATTAAAGGAAGCTAATGGCATTTAAAACAGAAGATGCTCTTATCATAGTTAAGAGGATGTGAGGAATAGATTTATGATCCCAGAAGTAGATAACCAAATAGATAACCAATAGATAATCACTTTTACTATATTCTTGGGCATAAGAATGAGTGCATCACTATTATGTTTTATATACATATATAAACCAAAGTCCTTAACAAATAGTTTTCCATTCCTTTCACAATACAGTAACTTTGTGTATGAGGTCTCTAAAAATGGCAATAGAATGGCTAAAAATCACACTAGGGGTCTTACAGAACATTCTGCAGAGATTAAAATATCATATCAGGCTCATATAATTATTCTGCATTGCTACAGTGATCATACTTCCTGATTCAGTTGAGCTGGGCAGCAGAGTACAAGTGCCAAGCATATGGACTCAAACCATCATGGCCCCTATCTTCATAAAAAGATACAGCTATGAGTGCAAAAGCTATCATGGGATCAGACAGCTCTCCATAGCTGGAAAAATATCCATGTTGATTGTCCAATTCCAAATACAAAAACAAAGCAAACAAATGGCTTATGAGAACAGGCTAATTTACATTCAAGTTGGGGTTGCCTTGATCACTTATTTATATTATAGTGAGTCAAGGAAAGTGAACCCTATACTGCCAACATCCTATTATAGTATCCATTGACTCTGCAGCTGTCTTGAACAGCATTTATTATCATAGCTGCTCTTGCTAATGGTTCAATCTTAATAATCTGCATCAAAGTGAATGATCAGAAGGCTTACTAGCACGCACCAGATACTCTAAGGATGCATCTGCATCCATGTCTCTAATGCTATTCAATACCATCATATATTCATCATGAGAAAAGCCTTCAAAAGTTCAGTGGAGTTAAATTTGGTCAGACATAGTTCATACCAGTGTTATTTTGGTTGTTGACAAACTGGAACCACTGATATCATCTGTGGTTTAGGGGTGGAGCTTGGTCATTTGGGTGAAGTTGCAATGTAGAAAAGATTAAAGTACTAACCACTGATAACTCACCTATATACTCATATACCTAAATGGGATGCAATTAGAACAATATGATAAATGCAAAAATCTCAGCTCCTAGGAACAGGAAAAAATGTTGTCTCAACAGCTGAAGTGACACTCCAGATTGATGTCTTATCACAGCTTGTGGTTAACTCCTCTGATGGAGTAAGCCTAACATTACCATATATTCCAAAATGCAAATATTTTGGTCATTGAAACTATTAGTGCTACTACCAGTATATGGATCTGAGTAATGAACATTTCTACACAGCCATAAATCCAAACAGTGAAATATTTCAAATAAACTGTCTTTAAATTCTGGTTTCATACAGACAAGGAACTAGATGCTTTTCAAAATAACAGCATTTATTTAAAGTCATTCAGCAATATTATGAAGTCAGTTTCTTTCATTTAAACATTATTATTTATTATTGCAACACTAAATAAAGGTCAACCATCCAGAAAATTGATTGGAATACTTTTCTGCTAGTATTAGAATATACTGTACTGAATTAACTCACTGAATTTCCAACTCTGATATTCTTGAGAAAACTGCTGAAGAGGATAAAAGTATGAAATATAGTCCACTAGCAAGCATAAACAAATCAAGCATCTTTTGTTAATAATTGCAATAAAATTTTATTATTATGAAGCACCAAATCCTAGCATCTTGTAGAAAAAAATTATAATCACACACACACACACAGAGAGAGAGAGAGAGAGAGAGAGAGAGACAGACAGACAGACAGACAGACAGACAGACATAAACAAATCTTTAAATTTTTTTAGAAATATAGAGAAAAAGTATGCAGGAGCAACTTATGAAAATCAGGATATGGGTAATTTTGAAAAATTTAGAATGTTCTATAAAATCCAATAGTTATTTGCATAATGATTTCTTCCCACAAATGGTTATGATTATAATGATTATTGTGATGGTGCAGTGATTAGAATACAGTTTTGCAGGCGAATTCTGTCGACTGCCAGCAGTTTGATTCTCATCAGCTTAAGATTGACTTAGCCTCCATCCTTCCATCCTTCCAAATTCAGTAAAATAAGGACCCACATTATTGGTGGCAGTATGTTGACTTTGTAAACTGTTTAGAGAGGGATATGAAGCACTGTGAAGTGGTATATAAGTCTAGCTACTATTGCTATTACAACCTTTTTAACTAGAACAACTTGCCCTCCTAAAAATAGCGTATATTGGCTTTAACTAGAAAATGGACTGAGTTTTTTTTAAATTGTATATTCTATTCTATTTTGTTTGAAAACCTCAGTGTGGTTTAAAGGGGAGAGCCAGTTTAGTATAGTGGTGGAGAAGCTTGGCCTAAAAATAGGAGGACTGTGAGTTCTAGATCTCATTTAGGCATGAAAATTATCTGGATGACTTTGGGTTAGTCAACTTTCAATCCAAACCAAACAGGAAAATAGGATGGAAAACTATTAAGTTAACCAAAATATATTTTAAAAGACAATAAAAACCTAACCACCACCACCATCATCATTTATCTTAATTTCGCCCCTATAACTTTATTTAACCTTTAGAAGAAATGGTTGAGTTGGGGTAAGATTGAACTGATAATTTCTTGAAAGATTGTCAATAGTAATGACTAACTTCTCAGGGTATAGGGACATACATTCCTATCAAACATCTCAATAGTAGTTTAAATTATTCTATATTAATCTTTTTACTGTCTGTAAACTGCTCAGAGTTGCCTTATTGGTGAGTTGGACAGCATATCAGAGAGAGAGAGAGAGAATAGATAGATAGTGTTAAGGTAAAATGTCGAACTGGTTAAGCATACAAGTCCCATAATGCATCACTGCTTATTCCGCTCCCACCAGTTATCAAGCATGCTCAGTTTTGGTTTTGAACAGACTCTGATTTACCTTCTGGAGGAGTGGTATCTGAAGGAGAGTATGGACGTGAATTGGTTTGATTTTTCTACAATAAAAGAATGATTCTGACTGTAAATAGTTTGGAAGTTAATTTTGGCTAAGATTCATTATAAGTTATCAACAATTAGTAGCAGAGGTCGGTTGCCAAATTAACAGGAACAAAATATGTCAGGATCAGAAAAATCCAGAATTAATACAAGAGCCTTCACCAGACAGATGGCAGCTCAACTGACTCCTATGGGTACGATAGGAATCCTTTTGGACGAAGGAAATATAACTCCTACAACTGATAGAAATGAAGATCCACAACCAGATGCATATCCACCATTCACGCCACCCAGAAATGAAGATTTAAAATCAACCCTGCTCAGAATCATCGAAATATCAACAAACAGCAAGGACCCGATGGCAGAATTAAGAGGACTTTTTCAAAATACAGACAAACCTCAAACTGAGGAAAGGCAAACAGAAAGAAAATGAAACTGCGAGTGCTGAACCGGCAAGTCCTTTGCAGCCTTTTTTAAACTTACCGGAGGCGGGGAAATATGAGGAGACGCCATTTTCAAACCCATGAAGTTTAAAGCCACAACCAGTGAGAATGGCTGACCGCAGCCAGTCACTACAGAGGTTTTGGAGGGGGAGACAAAAAGAAAAGGTAGCCCTGAGAGGAACTCTCCCCTCAAGAGCGATTGAAATGCTCACAGCAGCATTCGGAGCTGCATTCACACACACACACACACTCCAAGACAGTCACAGACAACAAGCACTGAACTCCAGGCAGCCACGTTGTCCCCATGCAACCCAGCAACCACAGGCAGTCTCCCAGCACCTTCAAGCAGCATTCAAAAGACTTTAGAAATGACTAAAAGGAACACAGAAGTCACGATCCCCCTCAGCGTGTCTCCAACAGTTATCTCTGATCTCCAAACAACCCAGAGAGGCCTTTCTGCTTCTTCCTCACTCCCGATGGCTTTACTGGCTTCTGCAGCGGTCCTAGTGCCTCCAGGTTACTTACTAGCACAAGCCTCCAAAGGGGAATTTCCAGCACCAGGAAACCACTTCTTGAATCCAACACAGTTTCAGGATACTACATCTTCCCAGTCAGGAATTAAGAATGAAACCATAGCTCCAATGCAATTTTTTAACCCTTCACTTTCTGCAACAACTCTTCAGGAGACATCCTCCACAGGAAACCAAGATAAAGTAAACATGGCACAAATTCAGAACTTCATGCATGTACAGCTCCAATAATCTTACAGAAAAAAGGTACAGTGAGTTTTTCAAACTTTACAGCTTGTATACCAATGTCCTTCTGCCTATATATGCACATCCCAGAACAACAACAACAATTTTTGAACACCAACCCTACTCAACACAACATCTTACCCAATGGTTTTCCAAAGTTATGCACAACAGATAATAATCTAATGGACTGGGAGCAGCAATTTCAGATTGTATTAATGAGGGAAAATGCTCTTTTTCTCATCCTGAACCCACCCCAAAAACCATGGTCTTTAGAGGTAGATTGTATTCATCATCGGGAATTTTGCTTGATGTTACGTTCCCTCGAACCAGCCATATACCACATCATACCCAATGGGTCCACCATCTCTGAAATTTGGGAAAACATATTTAACCTATTTTATAGCAAAAATAGAAGTACCACTAGTAGAATATCTAGGGAGTTTCATTCTGCTAGATTGAGACCAGGAATAAGCATGAGCGAACATCTGCTCAACTTAAACGCCATGAGATCTGATCTGTTACAAAGGGGTGAGACAATCACAGAGGAAAGTTTTATTAGTATCATAATTAATTCCTTCGACTCTAGCTGGGACTATTTTCTTAATCAATTGGATAATCTAAATTATGACAACATTTCGCTTGAAACATTATCAGGAAGGCTAGTGGCTGAGGACAATCTCAGAAAAGATCGAATTTTGCTTCATAAGGAACGCAGAGTTGCAAAAAGAATTAACTTTGTGGAACAGGTAAATGCATTACCAGGGTGTTATACATGTGGTTCGAGAGACCACTTTAAGAAGAATTGTTCTAAGGCCTTTAAAGGCAGAGAACCCATTAAGCATCCCCAGCTCTACTATACGAGTTATCAGAGGGAAAGGTCTAGCTCTGAACAAAGATATCAAGATAGACACCCCAGTAGCCAAAGACACGATGTAAACCCGGGACATAGAAAATCACCAAGCCCAAGAAGGAGCAGGGGATCCAGTCAGGAGAACAATAGGACTGACACTGATTCCATGAATGGGATTAGAGATGTAGAAGCGAACCTTGATATAAACACAAGGGAGCAATGTTGGTTAATTGACTCCGGGGCAACAACACGTACATCTTGTAATAGAGAACTGTTCACCTTTTTAGACGAGGTGTCGTTTAACATTAAAGTTGCCAACCAAAAATTCATACAGGTGGTTGGGAAAGGGGATGTCCACATCCCAGGTCTTGGGAGAATCAAGGAAGTTCTGTTCATACCTGAAATACCATATAATGTCCTATCTGTAATTAAATTAAGCAAGGGTACCAAAATCGAGGTGTTATTTAAGAGTGACACCGTCAAACTTACCAAGGATGGCAAGGAAGTAGGGGAAGTTATAGTGGCCAGTGGGTTATCTTACTTTATACCCACGATGAATACCACAGCACAAGTCATAGCCAATTTATCTAATGACAGTGTTAAGAATGGGAAGAAAGAGAGGGAAAAGGATGACAATGTCGACAGTGACACAAGTGATGAGGAAATAGAAGGGGAAAGTGATAATGATATTAACGATGTAAGTGTTGAAAATGTTGTAATCAAAATGAATGACTCAAAGCATGTTTCAATTGGTAAACCTTTACATAATAATTGTGCACATATTTTGCATAGAAAGTTGGGGCACATTGGTTTTCCCGTTGTTAAAAAGATGTTGAATTGTTCTGAAGGACTCAAAGTGAACAATTGTGAAAATTATTTAGAGTGTTCCATTTGTAAGAGTTCAAAGTCAAAAGAAAAACCCTGACCAAAAAAATCAGAAAGGAATACCACGCACATTTTTCAGTTGGTACACATGGATCTAGTGGGTCCCTTGAAGCCCTCTATTGGCCACAAAAAATATTTTCTCACAATTGTCGATGACCATAGTAGATACGGTTTCGTATACACCCTCAAACACAAAGGGGAAACATTCACCAAGTTTAAAGAGTTCTATAAGAGGGTAGAAATCCAACACAACATTAAAATCAAACAGATCATGACAGACTGTGGTTCTGAATTTCTTTCCAAAGAATTCAGCGACTGGATTAATAAACATGGTTTAATACACTTTACAACTTCGCCATTTTCTGCATTTTAAAATGGTGTAGCTGAACGCAGGAATGGCGTATTACAGACTATGGTTAGATGCATATTAGAAGATACCGGATTAAACTTTTCATATTGGGGAGAGGCCGTCTTATATTCAAACTATACCCTTAATATAACATGGTCAAGTGTGATACAGAAAACCCCATATGAAATAATGTACAATCAGAAGCCCACACTAGCACATCTTCATGTTTTTGGAGTAACTGCGATATACACATACCCAAGCAACTCAGACGAAAAGGAGACAATGTATCAAAAAAACTCAAATTTGTTGGTTATGAACCAAAAACCAAAGCTTACAGATTCATGGATAGAAATCACAAGATAACCATATCGAGATCAGCAAATTTCCATGAAAACACAAACTGGAGTAAAATACACTCAAATGAAATAATAATTGGCAAGGATACATTCAAAACTGATCAGAAACAAACACAACTTCACACACACACTACAAAAACAAAATCCAACAGAAATAGCATTAAGGTTAGGGCATGGAAAGAAGGTCATCACATACTCAAAACCAAAGGTATAGATGAGTACAGCTCAGATGACTCATCGGAAAACAATATCCCAAACGAAAACATACCCAGGAGATCACTAAGATCTAATAAGGGCAAAATCCCAAATGCCTTAAGGGACTATGTGATGTCAATTGATACCACCATAACTACACCCAAAAATTATAATGACATACACACACTCCCACCAAATGAACAGTTAAAATGGAAAGAGGCTATGCAGAGGGAGATAGAAAGTATTAAAAAACTAGAAGTATATACCTCCTCAAAGGTCCCAGAGAACAAAAAAGTTATAGGTACTAAGTGGGTATACAAAATAAAACCCTTAGAGGATAACAAAAATCTGTACAAAGCGAGACTGGTGGCACAAGGTTTCTCACAAAATTTCCAGACGATTACATAGACACTTATTCACCTACAGTGAGGGCAGAGAGTGTTAAGACAGCCTTAGTCATTGCCTGAATTCTAAATGAACACGTATACCAATTTGATGTACAAACAGCATACCTACACGCACCACTAGATAAGGAATTATATGTCAGAGCACCACCAGGAATTGACTGTAATGAAGGACAAACCTGGCTAGTCAATAAGAGTCTCTATGGTCTGCGACAATCAGGTAAGAGATGGTATGATTGCTTTTCCAAAACTTTAAGACTAATAGGTTTCACTGCCACATCAGCTGACAAATGTGTATTTATTAAAAGGGAACAAGGTACATATGAAAAGGTACTTGTCTATGTAGATGATATATTATACATATGTAAAAGCAAATTTAAATGTGACCAATTTGCCAAGGAACTTCAAAAACACTTTTCATTGAAATGTTTGGGAAAAGTTAATAAATATTTAGGAGTTCAGATTACCGAATCAAGTAATGATTTTATACTATCACAAAAGGAAAAGATATTAGAATTACTGGAGAAATGCAATATGTCTGATGCAAAACCATCATATACCCCTATGCAAACTGACTTTCTAAAGAATATGTTTAATGATGATGAGGTATTTAAAGACAATACAATCTATCGATCTACAATTGGTTCATTACTTTATATAGCCAATTGGACTAGACCGGACATAGCACTATCAGTCAACTTACTTTCAGGATATGTGAATAACCCAAAAATATACCATTGGAATGCGATCAAAAGATTATTGAGATATTTGAAACACACCGCTGATGCAGTTTTGTCACTTAAACCAAACACATCGAGCACCCCTAGACTTTCATGTTACGCAGATGCCGATTGGGCTGGAGATGTTAAGACACGAAAGAGTACCTCAGGGTATGTTATTTTTCTGAATGATAGTCCCATCCACTGGTATACCGGAAAACAAAAACTTGTATCAACTTCGACTGCAGAAGCTGAATTTGTTGGTTTATCAAAGGCCGCAAATAACTTAATTTGGTTTGACGATTTACTAATGGACATTTGGAAAGAACCTTCATATCCCATAATCATTCAGGAGGATAATAAAGCAGCAATAGATATATCCAAGGCCGATGCTGTAGGCCACAAATCAAGGCACATCGACATAAAGTACAAGCATATGAGACAATTGTCAGAAATTGGATTCATAAAAGCTGTACACTGTGAGACTAAGGAACAAACTGCAGATATTTTGACCAAACCTCTTCCCCCAAAACAACACTCTTACCTGACAAAGAAACTGTGTATAAATATATAAATGTTATATGGTAATATCTATGTTAATGTTTCCTCAATGATTAATCAGTTCGACCTTAGAAGGGGAATTGTTAAGGTAAAATGTCAAACTGGTTAAGCATACAAGTTCCATAATGCATCACTGTTTATTCCCCTCTCACCAGTTATCAAGCATGCTCAGTTTTGGTTTTGAACAGACTCTGATTTACCTCCTGGAGGAGTGGTATCTGGAGGAGAGTATGGACGTGAATTGGTTTGATTTTTCTACAATAAAAGAATGATTCTGACTGCAAATAGTTTGGAAGTTAATTTTGGCTAAGATTCATTATAAGTTATCAACAGATAGAGATGGATAGATGATAGATAGATAGATAGATAGATAGATAGATAGATAGATAGATAGATAGATAGATAGATAGATAGATAGATAGATAGATAGATAGATAGATAGATAATGGATGGATGGATGGATGGATGGATAGAGTAGATAATTGACTGCTTGGACAACTTTCTACAGTCTTTATTGAGCTCAGTTTTTGCACTTTTGGGGAAACTGAATGAGCCAGAAAAAGAACAAAAAAGAAAAGCTTTATTGTTGACTACATGTCTGATCTTAAGTGTTCACCACACTGTTGAAAATGCTGTTGAAAAAAAGTAGATCCCCTGTTATCCAGGTTTGCTTTTTTTTTTTACTCTCTTCAACCTTAACATCATTATTAATTAGAGCTGGGCAGAGCTAGGCTAGCAAATTCTCCACAAAATGAATGGATAGAGAAGCAGAGTGTGAATTCTCTGAATTTTGTCTGAGTTAAGACTCCTCTTTAGTGATGTTGTTAGGATGGCTTCATGGTAACTTTATTAAGATTTAATTCAAACATAGGAAATCAGAGAGGGTCAAAACACTGAAAGCAATATTGTACCATCAGAACCAGAACATCCAAATATTCCTTTCCATTACTGAGCAAGTGCCAAACTATAACCTTCTATTCATTAAAAATAATCTTTAAACTCTCTTCTCCTTTCAAAGAAATCTTGATTGCAAATTCATTTGCATGCAGTGAAATGAGGGAAGAAATTCAGGCAAACTTCATTGTGTGGAACGGTCATTAATATACAAGCATGTGGCCTGTGCAATGTTTTATTTTAATAAAACATAAGATAGCTTAATCAAGACTTCTCCAAGGCATAGAAAATGAAGGCAGCCTGAAAAACTAATAACAGCTGGAGATTTGCAAGGCCATATGCTTAGTTTCACAAAGGTTTGGTATAACTTTTACTTTTTTCAGTGTTTTCATCAAATTATAAGTAAAGGCATAGAGTACTGTAATAGTTTGAGATTCTGTCATCAACAAAATGTTTCTACAGAACACATCTATATTTGTGATGAATATCACTCATGGAACTTAAACATATGAGGAGGGGAAAAATTATGAGAAGAAGAAGCTCCAGATGATCATATTGAGAATGATCCATGGTAGCACAGTGCTTAGAGTGCAGTACTGCAGGCTACTTCTGCTGACAATAGGGGGCATGTATAAACGCACCAACATGCCTACCGTCCCTGTCCTATTGCTTCTTTTATTTTTTTTCTTATATGTATCCATGTATTCATAACTATGCTTTTACTTATACCTATTATCTTATAAGCAATTGACAAAAATAAATAAATAAATAAAATAAAATAAAATAAAATAAAAAACTATTGGCTACTTGCAATTTGGCAGTTTGAATCTCACCAGGCTCAGTGTTGACTCAGCCTTCCATCCTTCCAAGGTGGGTAAAATGAGGACCCAGAATGTTGGGGAAATATACTGACTCTGTAAACTACTTAGAGAGGGCTGTAAAGCACTATAAAGTGGTATATAAGTCTAAGTGTTATTGCTATTGCTATTTACATCTTTCTGAATGAAATCTACCTAACAGACTTCACCATTAAATTGTCTTTTTAGTGTTTTTTAAATGCTATTCTTTATTATATTAGGAAACATACCATTAAATGAGATTCAACTAGGAAATTATCATGTATTTTAGTGTAAGGCTTTGCTATTTATTTTTTTGTAAATATTTTCTACACTGTTAATAAGGAAGATTATTATGGTCCCAAATTAAATTACTTTCATTAGTAAAATCTTGAGAAAGATTATACTATAATCTTATAGTACATTAAACTACCTGCAAGACAATTAGTCTGCAAAGATTTGTAACCTTAGTATTCAATAAAGCCTTTATTTCTTTCTTTTTTTAAAAAAAGGTCAAAAATAATAAAAGGAAAGGAAAAGTAATTAAAACAATTATTCAATGCACCTGCTGAATAGTAATGCATTAAAATGGCCTTAGGGAAACAGAATACACAGAGAAGGAGGGGCGGAGGGATGGAGGGAGGGAGGGAGAATAGAAATAAAAAACTGAACAAGAAACACATTATTAATATAAAAAAAACATTTATGCTTTGTGGTTGTATTACCATAGTTTATCTGAATCCCAGACAGATGGAAACATAGCACTTCTATCTTTCAAAGTCCTTTTTGCCTCAAAACCCTCTTGATACTATCCCACTGTGTTTTCTCTTAACTTTGCTATTTTATCATATATCCTAAGACAGACATTAATGATGGTGATCATTTACATCTGTTTTAGGATTAGTTAGTTCAGGTAATATTCCAACTTTTTGGTCTTTTATTGGCAGAGAAGTATGCCAAAATTGTAGTGTTTCCTTTTGACCTCAAATCACTTGCCTTCCACTAACATTAGCCAGACTCTTTATTTCCTATACCTCTTACAGGATAAGGATAAACTTTCCACAACTTATTTATGTTCATAAGAAGGACCCAGAAGTATGCATGCCTCAACATTATCTTTTTAAATAGATTGCTTATTTTAATAAAAGCACAGTATTCAGCAAGTGTTGCATATCAGTGTGCAACAATGAACAGAGATAACATAAAACTAATCAATCGATGTCATCTCTTGAAATCAAGCAGATGAAGGAAGGAAAAGAAGAGAAGGAGGGAGGGCAATAATTTAGGTATAATGCAGTGTTGTATCAGGCGCCATGAAATAAATAAATAAACAAATAAGAAAGAAAAAGAAAGAAAGAAAGAAAGAAAGAAAGAAAGAAAGAAAGAAAGAAAGAAAGAAAGAAAGAAAGAAAGAAAGAAAGAAAGAAAGAAAGAAAGAAAGAAAGAAAGAAAGAAAGAAGAAAAGTTCTGGCATTATTGATTTTATAGGTCCAATACAATTTCATTAAAATAAGTTAAATACAGTCATGCCTAACACTGATGTTTCTCTAATTTATCATAAGGTTTGGAAGAAGATCAGCAAGATGGATGAATGGATAGTCATCATTCAGTGACAAAATTGTGGATTCACTGTATCAGCACAGTTCTGTATTTCATCCAAATCCACAGAATCTCCCCTTCCTTCTGTTCTAAAATGATTTCTAATCAGCCTTCCCCACTGATCTTCCAGTACTTGAAATACACAAGAGTGGATTAAGAACTAAAAAAACAATAAGGTCTGCTCTAAGTATTAGAGGTCAATTAAACCCTGGTGCCAGCCCTGCTCTTTTGCTTTACAAATAGACATATATACTGTAAAGGCCACTGCTTTCTCAGAACAATTTCTCCAGCAAGTGGGAGATGTGAATAATCTCTTTAATTTTTAGAGGAAGTATACTATGAAACTTACTCTATTCATGTATTGGATCAAGAGTTGGTGAAAATGAAGTTGTCTTTTGATGAAGAAATTAAGGTAGTTTCATTCTGTTAATCTCACTTTTTCTTTTGGGTGTGAAGATAGCTCTACTTTTCCTGCTCTGCTCTTCCTTACCAAATCTTGTTTCTCTTACTGTGAAGCAAGGCAAAGAATCTCTATCAGCAGCAGCAAAAAGAAAGAAAGAAAAATGGAGGGGGGGGGGGGAGGGAGGGAGGGAAGGCGGGAGAGAGGGAGAATATAGCATTTCTCCATAAATGCCTCTGGTCTTCTGAAGAAGAAATGTATCACTCTGGCAGGGCCCAATGGGCATGATGAAGGAATTTAAATGACAGACAGCATCAGCACTTGACATATTTTTTTCAGATGTTGATTTTTAAAAAATGATGGAATTGGTAAACCTTTTATAATGGTCCGTGGATCTTACCTCTGTTTTAATTAATTGGTTTATGATGATTCTGAAACTGAAAGCTACATTAGGCAAGACTTCATTATTACCACTCTCTCCATTTCAAAAGCACAGAGAAACTAGAATCATAACCAAAAGGAAACAGAGTATACTGCTTACTTATTCATGATACAGAATTTCCTTTTAAATCAATGAAAAGCTTAAAACCAATCTAATGCATTACTTTGATAGTGTCATTGACATAGTGGGCATTGATTTGAGCAAACTCAGGCAGAAAGTGCGGGACAGGAAGGCCTGACATGCTGAACAATGACAATGCATTTGTAGTATATTCCTATATTCACATAGGAATATTGTATACCAGGGGTGTCAAACTCAAGACCCATGGGCTTGATTTGGCCCATGGGATGCTTAAATCTGGCCAATGGGCTGGGCCGGGCTGGAAATAGCAAAAGATTGGCCAGCAATGCCTCTGCTAGTAAAAATTGGGTGTACGCCTAGGCCCCTGTGTGCCCCATTTTTTACCTGGACGGTCTCCTGCAGTACTCTGCTGGCCAAAACAGGGTGTGCTGAGGCCACCTGTGGCCTCCCTACAGCCCCAATTCCCCATTTTGGCCTGCAGGGTGCTGCAGGGTATTGCATTCTGTCTTCTTCCCCCTGGCTGGCCCACAGAGTTCAACTACAATACTGATCTAAGAAATCCAGTTTTATACCACATATAAGGAAATACAATTGTTTATATTTAGCACAACCATCATAACTCTGTGAAGCAGATTGGGCTGAAAGAAAACAGTAGCCTAAAATCATCCACTGAGCTTTAATGTGTGAAGGAAAAGTAACCTGAATCTCCTGGTCACAGTTCTGGATCCTAACGTCATATTTTGGATTGTATATTCCATATTTGGATTCCATATTCTCAAGTAGTATTGAAGACTAAATGTATTTAATACGAGTACATGTTGTAGGTATATTCCAGAATAGAAAAGGAATGCCCTACCCTCCATTTCTGAATGCATAAGGACTATTTGATTCTCAAACATATCTTCTCCTGGGTAAAATGGATAGATTTATTGACCTAGCACATAGCAGAAATAAACCAAAATACGACAACTATTTATTTTAATTATTGATGAATAGTACTATGAAACTTTATCTCTTCGGGTGAAGAAAATAGTGTATAGATTTTCTGTGAAATGATGTGAATTGATTTAGAAAGCCAAATGTTCTAAATTGTATCAATATGATTCATTTTAAAAATATGATTGGGGAAAAAAACCTGCGGTCAGATGACAAGATGATTTTTTTTAAAAAAATTCACAACACATGGACAGACTTAACCATAGTTTCATTGGGAATCTGTGAGCATCCTAGACCAAGCCAAGTCCAAAACAGATAGAGAATTCTTGGAAGCCCAGTACTCAAATTGGTCATCAACAAGTACATAAAGAGAATATCTACAATTTCTGTGAATTGATGCAACTTGATTTAGAAAACCAAGTTTTTTTAAATCAATTTTTCTAAATTGTGTCAATTTGATTCATTTCAAAAAAATTAGTTGGGAAAAGACTGAATTGATCTGGAAAGCCAACTGGAGACAAATATTTTATCAAATCATTTTTTAATTAAATCTCTAAACTGAATATTATTTTCTCTTTAAGATAGAATTCACCTCTGGTTAAATTAGGTATCTTACAAGACATATTTTAAAAAGTGGAAAAATACTGTATATTTACTGTAGTTTGGTAATGCCTTCATTAGAAAGAAATAAAATGACCCAGAAGAATTTTTATACAGAGTTGTTTTTTCTGTAACTTGGCTAAGATCAAACAAACATGATCTAATGTGCATCTAAGCAAAGGTAGCACTAAGTTCAATAGAACTCATTCAAAAAAAAAAAAACATTATAGAGATGAAGAACCTGTCATTTTCCAGATGATGTAGACTTATAAATCTCAGCAGAGTCAGCTAGCATTATCAGTGGTAAGAGTTGTTGAAAGTTTTAATTAACAATATCTGCAAAGACATTAGTTCTTATTGCTTTGTGTCCTACATTTTCTTACTATCTTATGCATATGCAGAAGTGGAAACAAAAATAAATATCATTCTTTGTTCTTAATAAGATGATCACTGTGAATCCTGAGCATTCAAGTAAACTCACAAGCTGTGAACAGAAATGAAATCTCTTCCATTATAAGCATATGTGACAATTCCTTCACACAGCCAAGGAAGAATAACATGATAGCAAATTGGACACTTACATAAACAAAGGACAGATGGAAACAAGATAATCTGTCCAAAAGATGGAATCAATAAGTCTGTTGCATAAGGCAGGATGGAAAATAAAATATAAGAAAGTTGAACTGATTCAAGGCAGAGAGTATAAAAAATATGTTTCATCATGGAAACTGCTGGTTTGCATGGGAAAAACTTACATATTATAAATAAAAGCTGAAATATTTTCTATTGATTGTGGAGTAACTGCATATCATGTTTTTTTCTTAACATTTACTATAAATTCTACCAACTAACAATGATCCTCAAAGCTGTGAACTGACACAAGAAGGAAGAAACTGGTATTTTATTTAGTACCATCATTCTCACTTGAGACATATGTAATTTAAAGGCAGGAGCAGAAGACTGTCTTCTATGTTTACTTGCAAAATGGTGACTTGAAAACTAGGAGAGTGTCATGTAACACAGATTTCTAAAGATGATTCTTGGAAGAGCTGCACACTTGGTGTAGCCCATTTAATATATTAAGCTTCAATGTTTGATTTATAAAACATTCTAAACTACCATCAGGCAAACCATGTTTTGGCTATGTATAATGAATGAGCCCAGCCAAAGAGATTGAAACAGCTTGAATTCCTTAATATGATCACTTATTTTTCTTCAGTGCTTTGGTCCTTGCTTCTGTAAAAGGCTCCTACTTGGGTGAGAGGTTGGGCTAGATGACCTACAAGGTCCCTTCCAACAGTGTTAATGTGTTAAGGTAAACCTGAGTATTCACTAAATGCTGATAAAATAGAAATATTAATTACTAATGAAATAATAGTCCCATCAGGAATAATATTGTTTGTAAATGGTACATTTCTAAGTATAGAAAATTACCCGTAAGTTCAGTAGACTTGGCTCAAAAGCCAGGGTATGCAAAATGCAGCCTTATGTATTGGCCTGGTTTGGTTTTTGAAGCTTAAATACTGAAAAAGCATGACTTAAACTTCCATTGATTCTAATTTTAACATTGTTCCTTCAATTTTCAGTCAATATAAAATCCAGAAGGTATGAATAATGCATGCTGAAGTAAGGAAAGATAAAGAAGATTTATCAACTATTTAGACAGATAGAGTCCTACTGACTTAATAGAGCCTATATCTGTAGCTTCTAGATAACTCTTGATGACTTCTCTTCCTGTGCAGAAAGATTTAATAGCATTCTGGATAGCCTTGGTCTCTTCAAGGAGCTCACGGTGATGACTGGCACAGGCAATGTTGTCCAAGAAGTCACAAAAAGGGTGAGAGTAAGGGAGTCGAAGTGAAAGTTACATCTATTAATTATATGAAATAAAGGTATGATATTGTTAAATTTCGGTTTTCTTCTTGATGAGTGGGGCTGTTTTGGAATAGTAGCTTTAAATCAAAACTGCGGATTTTTCTGAAGATACTTTTGAGAAGTTCACAAGCAAGATATGAAGAAAATAGCTATTTCCTGAAGTTGTTTGTCAGCACATTTCTTTAGATTCTTGAAATAATATATGGCTCTCATCTCTAGCAGCTATTTATAGTCTTATCTTCCATGAATGTTTCTTATCTGCTTCTAAAGTGCTCTCTTCTTCTTTTTGTCGGAAACAAATAGCTCCATATGTTGCAACCTTTTCTCATAAGGATGATGCTTGGCTTTCCTAATCATGTTCATTACTCTTTTGGGCCCCTTCTGTTCCTTTTTCAAAGAATTCAAAATGGAAGGGGAAAGAACATTTAATCGAACCATCCTTAAAAGATACTAAGTACATAGGGGAAAAAACTAATGATATACAAGGATTCTTAATTCTCATCTCATTATTTGAAAAAGTATGGTTCTTTGGTTCCAATTAAT
The DNA here is from genome assembly GCA_023653725.1 of Bungarus multicinctus. Taxonomy (NCBI): domain Eukaryota; kingdom Metazoa; phylum Chordata; class Lepidosauria; order Squamata; family Elapidae; genus Bungarus; species Bungarus multicinctus. The sequence continues at coordinate 51,869,747 of CM042846.1, read as the reverse complement.
TATATGAACAGAGTAATTAATGGTTTTAAAATTTTTATATTAAAATTAAAGCAAAGCCTTATCTTCTCATTCCGTTTGCCATCAATAAATTCCTTGCTGTCCTTATACAAATTAATTTTTTCTAGCTTTGTCAAAATTCAGTTCTTCCCTGTTCTGTTTTGGTACTCGTCCCTAAAACCATATAACACTTAGGAAACTGATGCTGGTAATAATCCCTTTAATCTGAAAAGATTCAGCAAATGTGTCACTGTTTGCTCATACAATCTCATAAATCAGTACTCACACAGAGGCAGACACAGCAAGAGCAACTGACATTTCCACTTTATTAGTCATGTCTGTTATATTTATGTACTCTTGGTGGGCAGCCGCATTCTTCTACTATTTTCAAAGTAAACCACTATGTTCTCCTTATTGAGCTCACTTAAATATGTCACACCTTGTGAGGATTGCTTGTGACGGCAAATTACGGTTGCCTACTTATTATAAGCTTGAGTCACCCAGATAGCAAAAATATTTGATGCTTGATGCCTGGAAATGAATTCATTTCTGGATAAGATAAGATCACATTTTGTCCAATTAGAGGTAGCTTTCTGAAGACCAATAAGCACAATAAGACATTGTGATTAGTTATTTTGGGGACCATTCAGTGTAAGGAAGCTGTCAAAAAGGTTAACATTCGTTATTTTAGCATTTTACCATTTTCACTGAAAGCCTAAGTTTTAGATGTGGCTGTTTCTCTAGTTATTTCTGGAATGGAATAAACTAGCTACAATGTCTTAACAGCCTCATTACTATTAATATGCTATCCATGAGACTACATTTTTGAAAAGATAATATAGAATGATTCAAGAAGAAATCATATTTATTTCAAATAACATTGATCTTGATTATACTTTAAATATTGGTGCCAAAATGCCTTGAAAAAAAATAATTTCCAGTATTCTCCTTCCAGTCTTCTTTGAAAGCCTGTTCCAGATTGCCACTGCATGCTGAAGTGTAGTAATTAGCTACTCAGTAGTTACATGCAGTTTAAAGTACTGTTTTCAGAGAGGCATATCTAGTATTAATTCGATTATATTTTTAATGCCAGGTAACACTTCTAATTTTTGTAATGTGTAATGATTAGCTTTTAATTTACACTGCAATTGATCTGCTCATCTGTTTTATCTATACTGTTTTAATGTCTGCTGACTAGTAGCTGTCAATTTATACTTTTAATTTGTTCTTTTATCATGTTTTATACATATCCTATCTATTCTCTTCCCATTAGTTTCTTATTCACTACTGAGGTCAGTATGATTTCATGTTGAATTTCAAAGACTCTTGGTAGTCAAAGATTTGTTGGAATGTTTTTCCTGATATATATCAATTTGGTCTTTAAAGTCTTCCTATGGTGAAACTAATAATTAATATGTGAATCATAAGAATATGTTTCATAAATATGAAGGCCTTGTAATGGACCACCCTGCTTTTGAAGAAACAAAACTGTTCCCTCCTTTCTCTGTCATCAGGGCCTCTGCTGTAGAAAATATAAAACTAAAATATGTGGAATCAATTCATACGTTGTATCCAACCTACTTTCTTATTTCTATCTTGTTTCTGTAACTCATGAGTTGTCATGCAACAAAGCTGCATTTAAAATATTTTTTTAAACAAATTACAAATCATGTAAGAACTGTAACAGAACTGAAGAGTCATCATGGAAGGTCATGGATGGACTGTTAAGCTTCTTCAGCTTCTTTACCTTCTCTTTGCAATTTAGAGAGTTTAGTAAAATAGATACATTAATACTCGTGGAAGATTTAGTTCTCGCCTCACAATCAGGAGGCTGTAAGTTCGACCCTAGGTAGAGGCTAATATTTGTAATAGACTGTCCTGTTAGAGCAGGGGGTTGGATTAGATGATCTCCAAGATCCCTTCCAACTCTGTTGTTTTAGTGCCTAAAAAAGAAAAATCCACATGTCTCAAACTGGCAATTTGCTAATAGATTTAGGCAAGTACAATATTAGAAATTCTAAAATTAAGATGAGGTCTTGTAGCCTTTAACCACAGATCACCCACTCTTAATATACATTATAATTCTGTATATACTGTAGTTTTGCATGTGCACACATACACACACAAACACAGAGACAAACACAAACACAGAGGACATTAAGTTGAATCAACTAAAACATTTTTCTAATATTGTTAAATAATTTGGGAGCTTTTCAGTAAGAAATATGGTATTCTGCCCTATATAACAAATCCTTTAAATCCTTTTATATATGCAAAACTGCTACATTATTCCCACAAGGGAAAATGATTAAGCTGTAAGCTGTAAATATATTAATGATCAAACATTAAAAAACAGAGATATAGATAAAACCAAATAACAAGGTTAATTAATTTGGAGAATAAATATTAAGTTGTGGGTAGCAAATCAAACAAGGAAACTAAAACAAAATCAATTTATTTGCATCTAAATAACCTTTAAACTTCTAGTTAATTATATTGGTCTTAATTTTTGTCTTTATAGAATGATACAAACATCACATATATTTAATGGAACATATTCCTAGCCTTTGTAAATTGTTAGTTTCATTGATGAATATCTGGATTTATATGACTAAAACATGACTAGTGATAGAGAAAGAGAGTGAGAGAGGAAGAGACAGAGACAGAGAGAGACAGAGACAGAGAGAGAGGAGTTTCCTTGTTTTTTAAACAAAAACTCATTTCACTAAGAATCCTTGTAATGGATTTGTATGCTAAAACCTGTGCTTTTGACAAAATTATAAGGAGTCTGGTATTCAGCATGACTAGTGGGATTTACAAGTTTACTGATGACATTAAATGGTTCAGAATTATAAAAACAATAAAGGATTGTAAATAACTCCGAAGAGATCTCTGCAAATTAGTTGAGCAAGTGTCAAAATTGCAGATGTTATTTAATGGGAGCAAAAGTGAGATGGAAGTAAAAGTGATGCACATAGGTACCAAAAATCCAACTGCTCATACATACTAATGGGATCAAGCAAGTAGTACTTATGGGAAAGATACCTTGGAGCAATGATGAACAGTTCAGTGAGCTGTTGACACAGTTTATATATGTCCTAAAAAGGCAGGGACTATAGGTAGCTCTTACATTTGTTCAGTGATTGTTCAAAATTACAATTCTGCTGAAATTACAGTTCTGGCTGTCCTGGCACCCCACAGTCATATGCTGTAGGGCATTCAGGTGCTGCAGCCACACGATCCCCATTTGGGACCTTTCCTGCCAGCTTCTCACAAGCAAAATGAATGAGGAAGCCATCAGGAAAGGTTGGAAGGCATTCCAGCAAGTTGTTCCCATCCACGGCATATACCCCTGCCTGCCTGCAGCTTTTGACCTCTCTCCCAGCTCCCCTTGAGTCACACGAGGCCTCCACTGTTCTTCCAAAACCTCTTGTATCCCTTGATTCATGTGGACTGCACCAGCAACCTTGATTTAAGAATAAATATTAGACAACGCTAAGTTACATAGATCAATCACCCACAACTATATGACTGGTATATTATTCCAACAGCTAATTTGATTTACTTGCCCTCCTCCAGCTAAGTCCAACTTCGTCCATAAATAAACAAATAAGTATTTTTCTATTATCTTTACTACATGCCTAGTCAACTCATGCCTTCAAGTAAAGAACCACTTTATTCTTTTGTAACCCCAACTGATTTAAAAATACATATGGAATAACAATTAATCATACAAAAACTTTGTTATTTGATTCACCCTATCTTCTGGCAAGTACAATGTTACCTCTCTGCTTTTCTGAACAGAAGAGTATAAAAATTCCACTGTATAAATAACCACCTTCTCAAGTATTTCCATGCTGAAGATTAGAGAAACATAATGATAACACTATACAGAGTGTAGCCTATGCTGCATGAATGGTTGTCAGTGCTAATGCTGTGTTATATAGATAAAAAAGCCTTCTAATATATGCAGACAAAAAGGAAAAAGGATACCCTTCCATTGTGACAGAATAATTTAATTCAAAATCTGTCTGAGAAGATATGTTAATCTCTATGTTTTATAGGTTACCTTATATTTTCACCCTCTCATTTTGCTGTCAGAAGCCTACCACCTGTGAAAATAACTGAGATTAATTGGAGTCCCACCTTTACTGATGACAGCTTATTTTGCTGCAGACATGTTGCTGCATCTTAGCGAGTGTCTTATGATTGCCAATAAGTCCATCAGATCATAAATCTATTCTGACGTTGCTAACGAATTGTTCTCTTTTGGACCCCATCAGAAGAGGACAGGGCTCAGAAACTGCTAGTGCAGACTTAACTGACTATATGGATATATTATATGCCCCTTAGTTTGCTGTTCATTGTTGGAATAATAATGAAATCCTAGCTGAAGTCAAGGGAATGCTCCATCACTGGACGTTTTTAAGAAGAGATTGAATAACCATTTGTCAGAAGTGGTGTAGGGTTTCTTGCCTAAGTAGGAGGTTGGACTAGAAGACCTCCAAAGTTCCTTCCTGCTCTGTTATTCTATTCTGTGTGAGAATGTGAATATTGTGGGTTGGGGCAGGGAAATTTAATTGAAGCAGGGTGCTCTTACAGTGGCAAACCACAAATATATTTTTTTTCAAAAAGAACATTGTCTTATACAACTTTCTTAAGGGTTTTAATAAGCCAGGTCCATTGCTAAATGGACAGAAAAATTAAAGAGGTTGGGAATGAAATTATTATTGTTCCAAGTCTGGGAAAGCTGTTGTTTTTTCTCAGAAGTTATTGTGGCACTGGAGTTTGATAATCAGTAATTTAGGTTAAATCTCCATCTAGCCACGAAACTCATTGGATAAAACTGAGAAAGTCACTCTCTATCAGTCGAATAATGCTGGAAAATGTGATTCTGGGAAAAATATCTCAGAGGGATGAGAATTATGCAACTAATTATAGACTTTTAAATGTTGTAGAGCACTATGAAAGAGAAAAAATACCCATGCCCTAGCGTCATAATCAACATTTATTTCAGTGAACTAAGATAATATAATAGGCAATTTAACACAGTCCTCTTGCAGTCTCCAAGGATATGAGTTATGGTATCTATCAGAACCGAATTATTGACTTGGGAGTGCCAAATGCCATTTTACTATGTAGCTTAAGCTACTATATTTTAAAATGCTGTTGAAAAAACTGGGTGGAATGGTGGTCTAGTGTTGCTTTCAGATGAATCTAAAGCCAATATTTTTATTTATTTATTTTATTTTATTTTAGGTTTTATATACCGCCCTTCTCCCGAAGGACTCAGGGCGGTGAACAGCCAACTAAAATACATGTATACAAATATAAATAGTTAAAAAAGAATTAAACCCTAGGCTGTCCCTATAAAAATCTAAAAACCCCAATTAAAATAAATTAAAACTTTGTACACCCATCCCAACTAATCTAAAAACCCCATTTAAAATCCCATTTGAGTCAGCTCAGGCCGGCCTGCTCGAAGAGCCAGGTCTTCAGGTCACGTCTGAAGGCCCTCAGGTCACTAGTCGTTCGTAATCCAGGGGGCATCCCATTCCAAAGGGCGGGTGCCCCCACAGAGAAGGCCCTATTCCTCGGGGTCACCAGACGACACATAGAAGGCGTCGGGACCCGGAGGAGACCCTCTCTGTGGGAGCGCACCGGTCAGTGGGAGACTACTGGCAGAATGCGGTCTTGTAAGTATCCTGGTCCGATGCCATGGAGCGCTTTAAAGACCAAAACCAGTACTTTAAAGCGAACCCGGAAGGCCACTGGCAACCAATGCAGCTCGCGCAGGAGGGGCGTCACGTGGGAGTATCTCGACGCCCCCATAACCACCCGCGCGGCTGCATTCTGTACCAGTTGAAGCCTCCGAGTGCTCCCCGCAGGGAGCCCCATGTAGAGGGCATTACAGTAGTCCAGACGGGAGTACTATTCCTGGCCTTCGTCATTTGTAAGCATGCTTCATTCCCCGAATCTCAGCTATGCTTTGGGGATCAATGTGGTATCAGGAAACTTGCTTATACTATAAATATATTACTTATACAGCCCAAGTTAGCTATAGAGTTTGAAGAGTCTGGGCTATGCCAGATCCCCAAATCATCCAGAAACTATGCATCCACTACATTGACATTAACAAACTACCAGAACAAAATGTCTAAGGTATGTTGCTAACTTTTATTTGTCCCCTACTGGGTTATTTATTTATTTGTGTATTTATTTATATCCTACCTTTATTATTTTTATAAATAATTCAAAGCCACAAATATATCTAATACTCCTTTTTCCTCTTATATTCCCCACAACAACCATGCTGTAAGGAAGGCTGGGCTGATAGCCAGCAACTGGCCCAAAGTCACCAAGTTTGCTTTCATGCCTATGGTGGGACTAAAACTCATGGTTGCTCAGTTTCTAGCCTGGTACCAAATAACCACCTCATCTGTTCTAGCCCTTAAACTCCTCCGTCATTGAATAATGCATTTTGTTATGGCTATGACACAGCAAAACATTTCAACCAATACAAGCCTGTGATTCTAGCAGTCAGAGGACTAAGGCATTTCTAAATTAGGAGAATGGACTGCACTTTTGCATCAATCCATTCTTTCAGAAAGAAACAGAAGCAAGTTGATGCCTGAAGAATTATTAGTGATTGGTAGCTTATAAAAGGACCAAGTAGACTAAACTATACCTCAGACAGACTGATCATTGTATCATCTTAATGAATTGCAGTACTATCAACATGAGTCAAAATCCTTAGGTTTACTGCTTTGAAAATGCATTATAATTAAAGTGGTCATGGCCCCTACAGATTTGCAGACAGGATATTATGCCATTAGAGTTTTGAACTCTAGTGACTTGATAATGGACCCTCTCCCATTAATTTATGCTGAAATCTTCTTGGAATCATTTACTCATTTCTTAAATGGTATCATAATGGTGTAGCCATTAAAATATTAAAATGTAACTGACATTTTTACTGAGATATTAATATTACATCTATTTCCGTATAACTAGAATATATCATTGCTGGTAACATAGATGTTTTCCAATCACTTTTATATTTATTTCATTGAATTGTCAATAGCTAATTTATTATAGAAAGCATTTAGTGTACCAACTTCTGATGTAATTTAAAGGCAAAACGTGAATTTAAATTTGCCTCATGTATTTCAAACAATAATCTTAGAAAATCTAATGTGATATATATTCCTGTTTATATATATATAAAACAAGAACAGATGTTCCTACCTACTATCTTCCTCTCTCTCTCTCTCTCCCCTCAGAGTTTCTGCAGTTTTCAAAAGTAGTTTGCCATTGCCTTTTTCCTAGGGCTGAGAGAAAGTGATTGGCCCAAAGTCACCCTGCTAGTTTTGTCCATAAGGTGGGATCAGAACTCATAGTGTCCTCATTTCTAGCATGATTATATAAACTACCACACAAATTGGTTCTATTATTTTTATAATATATATTTACTAAAAATGTAAATATAAAATAATTATTTTAAAATTTTAAAGTATAAAAATACTTTATCAGAAAAATAAAAATTATTTTATTTAAATGACAAATATGAAATCTGATTTTTCTACTTCTTTGAACTAAATTCTTCAATCAACCACTATAGTATCCCAAAAATTCAACAGTAATAATAAAGTTTATCCGGTGAGAATTAAGTTGCTTAAACTTGGATTAAATTTTATTTAAATAAGTAATTGAAGTAATAATAAATGAAAGAATCCTAAATAAAGAAAAAAAATGAGAAATGATTTACAAAAACAATTAATGTAAAAAATGAAAATGTTTAAATATTTCAACATAACTGATTTAACTGCCTTCTTCATTTTGTTTTACCAGACTGACATGAAAAGATGCTTACATAAGCATTCTGAAATATAAGTTACAAAGGAACTTATTTTTCCCTTTTGAGTAACATGAGCTACCACTAATAGATATAAAGCTTCTCTTAATACTGTATAATGGTTATATTAGAGATGCTGTTTTTCTCACTTCTGTTTTCTTTTTTTTTCCTAGGTAGCTTGTTCCTAGAGGTATAAGGCTGATGAATGTTTTATAAGACAAACGCTCTGCTTTGGTTGGCATAAATCATTTTGAAAGAAAAAATTGTGGGCATTCATGATTCCAAGGTGAAGGAGGTAAAAGATAATGTCAAGAATAGGGGTGTTAAACATCCTCACATAATATTCTATTCCGTCAAAGTCCAAAAGTGAAATATTTAATCCCTCCCCAAAGGCAGATGCCAATGCAACTTTCTTCAAAGGGCATTTATTTTTTATTTAAAGTTATATAATAGACTTAGTTTAGACCATTGAGCATTTCTAATGGAAACACAACATTCTAGACAACTTTTTCTAATGCTCTTCTCTCACACAATGCAATTCTTCTTCTTCTTCTTCTTCTTCTTCTTCTTCTTCTTCTTCTTCTTCTTCTTCTTCTTCTTCTCTTCTTCTTCTTCTTCTTCTTCTTCTTCTTCTTCTTCTTCTTCTTCTTCTTCTTCTTCTTCTTCTTTTCCTTCTCCTTTTTCAATATAATATATTGGGTTTCCTTGTACTCTACAGAATGGTTACAATTTTTTAAAAAATATTGTTTTTCAAGCTAACTTCAAAATTCTAACTCATCACATTGTACTTCTGTCTGTGTTTACTAGAATAAAATAGTATATCATATGTATATGTCTAGTTCTATAAATTATATCTATTTCATATAATATGGTTTCAAGCCACCTAGAGTGACCTTATGGTATGATGGGTACGCAATAAATTTTATAATCAATAAATATATCTAGTATAAATTAAATATAGTTTGCAATACAAGGCACACTGACTATTTAACTTTATCTTATACATTTATATATGTAGATTTCTTTTTAATAATTATCAATTCAACAAACTGATGGTGTGGAAAAATTAATATGTTGTTTATTAGCCTCTTACTTATATATTTTAATCAAAGATGGTAGACTGTAAATAGTATTTTGTTTTACCTTGTTTTTGTTTTAATACCAAAGCCAAACCAGAGCCAGGAAATCAGTGAATTTCAGCATAATTTCAGTCAATAAATTCACATGGAGAAAAAGTGTTTAGATTCTCCTAAACTCTAATGTGATTTTTTGTTTTAGTTTATTCTGATTTGAAAATCCATCTATAATATCTTTGGATTATATACAAATGAAATCATAATGTTTTGTTCAAAAACACAGATAAGCAGGTGAAATTGCTCATTGTTCCTAAATTATAATTCCTACAATATTATTAATTATTATTTCTTCTGGCAAAACTGTTATCATCATCATGAGAAAACTGAAAGTGAGAAAAAAAAAGGATAGTTCATAGTTTCATGAATAACTACAATGATATATATATATATATATTGATTTTACAGAAGACAATGTTGAAAAAGCACTACACAATCTAAAATCATCTCTATCTATTGGACCGGATGGAATACGTGCCTACTTCTTAAAAATGCTATCTACTGCCATAGCCGAACCTCTAAGCATAATCTTTGAAAAATCCTTCAGGACCAGCTCCCTGATAAACCCATAGTCACTTGCTATGGTCATCCCCATCTTCAAAAAGGGAGACCCCAGCCTAGCTGAAAATTACAGACCAATCTCTTTATGCTGCGTCACCTGTAAAGTCATGGAATCAATTATTAACCAATCATTATTCTCCACTTAGAGACAAACAACCTACTCTCTAACAAACAATTTGGTTTCAGAAAAAAAAAACTATTCTGTAATCTGCAACTCTTACACTGCAAAAACATATGGACTACACAACTCGATCAGGGCAAAGCAATAGATACAATGTACAAATAGACTTCTGTAAAGCCTGTGATTCAATGGTACACAACAAACTACTCCTAAAACTAAAATCTTATGGTATTTCTGGACAACTGCACAACTGGACTGAAGCATTCCTGTCAAACAGACAACAAATGGTCAAAACTGGGAATGTCTATCAAATTCTGTACCTGTCAATAGTGATGTTCCCCAAGGCAGTGTTCTAGGACCAACCCTCTTCATACTCTACATAAATGACCTCTGTGATCATATTAAGAGCAACTGCATTCTCTTCGCTGATGATGTAAAGTTATTCAACACCATAGACAATACTACTACCCTCCAAAAAGACCTTGACTATGTATCAGAATGGTCAATCAAATGTCAACTTCAAATCTCAACAAATAAATGCTCTGTCTTACATATTGGCAAAAAAAATAAATAAATCAGAAAATAAAATACAAGCTGAATAGTCAAGACCTTGTTGATGATGCAAATTCTGTCAAAGACCTTGGAGTACTTATTTCTAATGATCTAAGTGCTAGAGTCCACTGTAACTACACAGCCAAAAAGGCATTAAGAGTTGTTAATCCTGCATAGTTTTTTCTCTGGTAATATCACACTACTAACTAGAGAATACAAAACATTTGCTAGACCAATACTTGAATACAGCTCACCAGCCTGGAAACCGCATTATGTATCTGATATTAATACAGTTGAGAAAGTCCAGAAATATTTCACAAGAAGAGTTCTCTACTCCTCTACTCGTTGCAGAATACTGTATGCACCCAGACTTGAAATTCTAGACCTAGAAAACCTAGAACTATAATGCCTTCAGTCCGATCTAAGTATAGTACATAAAATTATATATTGCAATGTCCTACCTGTCAATGAATACTTCAGCTTCAACCATAACAACACAAGAGCATATAATAGGTACAAACTCAAGGTAAACCACACCAAACTTGATTGCAGGAAATAGGACTTCAGCAACAGAGTGGTCAATATCTGGACTACTCTATCTGACTCTGTGGTTTCTTCCCCAAACCCCAAAAACTTTAATCTTAGACTGTCTACTATTGACCTCAACCATTTCCTAAGAGGTCTGTAGGGGGCGTGCATAAGCGTACCAACGTGCCTACTGTCCCTGTCCTATTGTTTCTTTTTATTTTTCTTATATGTATCCATTTCATATTTTCATAACTATTATTTATTTATTTATTTATTTGTTTATTTATTTATTTATTGTACCTATATACCGCCCTATTTCCCTGACAGGACTCAGAGCGGTGCACAGCCAAATTAAAATACAGATGATAATACAAAATTAAGAACAGTTAAAAAACCAGATAAAAGGCTGAAATTTATAAGAAGTTTAAAAGCCAAACTAGATAAAAACCAAATTAAAATCCTAAAAACCCCTAAAAACCCCTAAGCCAGACCGGCTTGATGAAATAAATAAGTTTTCAACGCGCGCCGGAAGGTCAGGAGATCAGGGATGATCCTCATCTCCAGGGGTAATTTGTTCCAGAGGGAGGGTGCCCCCAACAAGAAGGCCCGCACCTCGGAGTCACCAGCAGTCCAGCCGGCGGCACCCCGAGGAGGCCGACTCTATGGGAGCATACTGGCCGACGGGAGGCTGATAATGGCAGGAGGTGGTCCCGCAAATATCCTGGTCCCAAGCCATGGAGCACTTTAAAGATGGTAACCAAGACCTTGAAGCACACCTGGCGGACCACCAGGAGCCAATGCAGCTCACGCAAGAGCGGTATACCATGGGAGCCCGAGGAGCCCCCAACACCACCCGCGTGGCCGCATTCTGCACCAGATGGAGCCTCCTGGTGCACTTCAAGGGAAGCCCCATGTAGAGAGCGTTGGCATAGTCTAGGCGGGAGATCATGAGGGCGGAAGTGACCGTGCGAAGCGCATCCCGATCCAGAAAGGGCCGCAACTGGTAGATCCTATGGATCTGACCAAAAGCCCCCCTGGCGACGGCCACCACATGGTCCTCCAATGACAGCCATACATCCAGGAGAACACCCAGATTGGGAGCCCTCTCCGTTGGGGCAAGAATTTCCACCCCCCACAGCCAGCGATGGAACCAGCTGGCTGTATCGTGGTGCCGGGAAGCACAGCCACTCAGTCTTAGATGGGTTGAGCTGAAGCCTGTTCCACCCCACCCAACACCGCACGGCCTCCAGGCACCGGGTCATCACTTTGACGGCTTCATCGGGGTGGCCCGGGGTAGAGATTTACAGCTGAGTATCATCAGCGTACTGATGGAACTCTACCCCAAAGCCATGGATGATCTCACCCAGCGGCTTCATATGAATGTTGAACAGAAGGGGCGAGAGCATCGACCCCTGAGGCACCCTGCAAACCAGGGGCCTCGGGGCCGATCTCTGCCCCCCCACCAACACAAATTGCGAACGGCCAGAGAGGAAGGAGGAGAACATCACAAAATAGTGCCCCCCACTCCCAACCCCTCCAGCCACTGCAATAAGATACTGTGGTCGACAGTATTGAAAGCTGCCGAGAGATCTAATAGGACCAGGACAGAGGAATTACCTCTGTCACGGGTCCTCCAGAGATCATCTACCAATGCGACCAATGCCGTCTCCGTGCTATGCCCAGGCCTGAAGCCTGATTGGCGTGGATCCAAATAGACAGCTTCATCCAAGTGCTGGGGGAGCTGCTGTGCCACCACACTCTCAACAACCTTCACCACAAAGTGAAGGTTGGAGACCGGACGATAATTTGATAACAAGTTTGGGTCCAGGGATGGTCTCTTGAGGAGGAGTCTCACCACCGCCTCTTTCAAGGCAGCGGGTAGATATCCCTCACTCAAGGAAGCATTAATAATACCCTGGAACCAACCTCATGTTCCCTCCCGAGTGGCCAACACCAGCCAGGAGGGACACGGGTCCAATAAACATGTGGTGGCATTCATCCCCCGCAGCATCCTGTCCACATCTTTGGGCATCACAGGATCAAACTCTTTCCAAATGACTTCTCCAAGTTCCACCCCCGCCCCCCGCCCAGAGTCGCCCATTCAGAGTCCAACCCGCCCTGGATCTGAGTGATATTATCCAACAGGAAATTCGAAAGGTCCTCAGCCCGTCCTGTAAGAGGTCCTCCCGCGCTCCCCTTCCAAGAGGGAGCGGGTCACTCTAAACAGGGTGGCTGGGCGATTTCCTGCGGATGCAATAAGTGCGGAAAAGTGAGAACTCTTTGCCACCCTTATCGCCACTAAATAGGTATAAACTATGTTTATACTTATACCTGTTATCTTATAATTGCTTGACAAATTAAAATAAAAATAAATAAAAACTTCATATTCTTTTAATTTAATGAAAATATTATGCACCTTATTTTTCTACCTCAATAGGAAAGGAAAAATCCTAATTGGGCAACCTGTTCAGGCTGTAAATCCAGCTGATTTTCAAGTAGGACTCCACATGATATTCCAACTTTGAATATGATGGACAATTTTCTGAATATTTATAAATAGTTTCTCAAGACAAGGCCTTGGATATATATTCAAGATCAAATTGCTTAAATTTCTGAACATCTGTTATTGTTACTTTTTTATAACAACTTGCATAGTTTAAATAACTTTTCACCATAAAAACTGGATATATTGGAGATCACATGACATGTGAGATAAGGGCAGCAGCTGTTCCTCTTTCTATAAATGGCATAATTGAATGGCTGATTTCTTGGTTAGTCATAGATAAATTGAATCCTTGGAAACTATGCTGAAATCTATGATTTGTGGAACTGTGACTGATTCTAGAGAAAGCTATATACTTTCACATAGTACTTTTACATTCTTGCTGGAGGCTATGTAACTATTTTATTCTTTTTTTTTTTTACAAATTCTGTAGAACATAGAATTAGGTGAATATAAATATATGCAATGCAATTCTCCCTACTATATATTTTTGTCAGTTCTTTATTTTCTCTACCTATTTCCAAAGAAATTTAAATCACAGTAGAATTATTATTTCAGTCATGCATAATTTTAAACATAATCTTAACAAACTAGGAGGGCTAAATTAGTTAGGATCAAGGCTGGGCATGGGATACAGCCAGAAAACCCCATACTGTATGTTATACTGACATGTCTACAAATGCAATGGAAGAAGTCAAAAGCAAATCACTTCTATACAATTGCCAGAAATAATCCCAACATGAATATGTCTAGTCACCAGGAGACATGAAGGAGATTTTACTCTTTATTACTTCAATTCCTATTGCAAAGTCTTGTCAATATAATAAAAACCAATTTAAACAGATTTCTCTTACTTTTCTCTTGTTAGTACAAATAGGACATTGCTGTTTAATTAATTTTTATTAAAAAATTATAAAAGGCTTTGACTAAATGAATCTTCAACAGGCATTGATTAAAATGTAAGAGAAAAAAAATTAGCCTCATTTGATGAGTTGTGTCATACAGTAGAAACTATTGCTTTGATGTTAATATATAATTTTCTTGTCCTCCCAAAATATTCCAGTCTTGAGATCCTTTGGAAACCTCATTCCACAGTCCTATTTGAAAGATTCCTTGTGTAAATTGGAAAGAGATACAGCTTCCAAAGGACCACAAGGATGTGATGTCAGCATGGAACTCCTTCTTGAAATACTTTGAAAATGTCATTCTCCAAATCATGTGATTGAGAGAAAGAAAGGTGACAGTGATTTGTAGACTTTAATAATAACAACAACAACAACAAAAACAATAATAATAATAATGTAACATACTAGAACCCCAGTTCTAAGCTTGTTTTTAGCAAGTGCATAGAATCATTCTACGTCTTCCATAATTTTGCTTCCTAGATTGTAACTATAAAATATTAAGCCAAGATATTTGAATTCTTCTCTAAATGCTTCTATATTAATAAGCTTCAACAGTAGTGATAATGATGTTGTGATAAAATTATGCACCTGTAGAAGCATTTGATTGTTCTCTCACTCTGTCTCCCATCCATCCATCCATCCATCCACCCATCCATCCACCCACCCACCCACCCACCCACCCACCCATCCATCCATCCATCCATCCATCCATCCATCCATCCATCCATCCATCCATCCATCCATCTATCTATCTATCTATCTATCTATCTATCTATCTATCTCTATCACTTGCCAAAAACAGTTGAAAAGTGCAAGTAGTCTGTGATTCTGATGATTAGTCATCCCCAGTAAGGCACAGCTCCTATTAATCCATCAACTATGTAGAGCATTTTTAATATTATTCTTCTTAAAGACATTTACTTCAATCTGTAAAAGGATTTTAATTTAGCTGCATACAATGGCAGCTGCTTCTTCTGCCTCAGGCAACAATTGTTTTGTCCTGAAAAAGTCTTTGTATGTTAAAAATACAGTTTGGGCCCTAATTATCTTCAGACTAACAATATTCCTTATACTTACCTATTTATCTGAATACCACCCCATTCTGCAGAGCAATTTAAGCAGTGGAGAACTATTGAACAAAACCATGAAGTTCCATTATGCAAGTATGGAATATGTAATTAAGAGGTGGTGATGAATTGCTTTTTAATTATGTAGCCAGATGAGGCATATTATTTACCAATGAAAAAAATTGCAAGTATACATTCACTACCTGCATCGTAATAAAAAAGATTAAATTCTAAACGGCATCCTTTTCTCTGCTATTTCTAATAGTCTGTATCCCATTCAGGCATATAAATAAATATTTTCCTTTTTTAACTAAAACTATGTAACTATAGCTATGGACACTTAATGTTTTAGGCTGCAATATGATTGGTAATCACATTTTTATATGGAGAGATAAATCTTTCTATATAAAAGTAAGATTAACGCCTATTGTAATCTCAAAATGAATGAATTGTCAATATAATTATCTTATAGTAATAGCTAAATGGATTTTATTTGCTACTGCATTGCACAAATGCATTGTGCATCATTTGAAAATTATGTAACTTGGGAAATGAAAATCAGAATTCTTTTCATTTCTAAATTATAAATTATTCCTCAGAGCAGATTGCATTAGTATATCTAACAAGAGCAAAGTGAACTCTAAAAGAAATGGACATGAATTAACATGTTAGGATTAAAAACATGACAACATAATATTTAGTAGAAAGAAAAAAATGTACATTCCTATCATGAAACCTTTGTCAAATCTGCCACATTTATTAATTAATAATTCAGAGGTGCTGTAGAGATCATTACTGGATTTTTATGCAAATTTTTTAAATGAATGTAAGTTTATAACAATATACAAACATGTAAAACATTTTGCATGCATATAAACAATACATGAATAAAGGGTGGGATTCAAATTTCTTAACAACCGGTTCTGTAGGTGTGGCCTAATTTATGGTTGTGGCTTGGTGGTCTTGTGACTGGATGGTCATGGCTTGTACGTAAATATTATAAATATTTATGTAAATATTGATTTTTTATTAAAAAAGCAACTTTTACCCAAAAGGACGCAAAGCAGGCAGGCAGATTGAGTTGCTCACAGAATCACAGATTCACTTAGAGATCTATCGGCTACCTGAGTCTGTCACATAAAATTTGCTAGCAAGCAAACACACAAAATTAATTCAAAATACACCATGTATGTAAATATTGAATTTTTTTATAAAAAAAGATAGACTTTTACCCAAAAGCAGGCAAAGCAGGCAGGGAGATTGAGTTGCTCACAGAATCACAGATTCATTTAGAGATCTATCTATCTGCAATTGGCTACCTGAGTCTGCACTGAAAAGCTTCAGCCCTAAGGAAGGTTTGGCTCTGCTTTTAGATCAGCTAGAAAGCAAGAAATCTAAGGATTTCCTACTTTCTAGCTAATCTAAATCTCCTGGCAGAACAGAACAGCTGATGGTCGGGGGGGGGGGGGGAAGGAAAAATAGCAACTTATCAAACCAGGCAAGTTGGATGTCTCAAATCCAGGTAAGGAGTGGGTGGGTGGGGAGGGGCGGGCCCAGCCAATGGAGTGATTTGCCGGTTCTCTGAACTGTGGACAACCATAACATGCATGTGTGCAGTGTTTGCAAGAAGTCATCAGCTGTGCTGCCTGGACAGCTGACAAGCACTGCGCTAGGGTGCACTGCATTTGAAAATCCTCTTGTTTCCTGCTTTTTCAACCTCAGCTGTGCTGAGAAAAGCAGCTGAGGAGGGAAAAGCAGGTGGGCCAAACACTGAACCGGTTCAGTGTCAGCTGCTTTTTGCAGCTACAGGTTCTATAGAACTGGGCCGAATTAGTAGCATCCCATCCCTGCATGAATATGTGAAAACCTATGTTTGTAGGAAAGGGACTGGCAGAACCAGGGAAGGAGTCAAGAAAGATATCAGTTTAGAGTTTAGTCATAAGATGACAAAGTCCAACCTGCTTTGGGTGTCTAGTTAAACCCAGATGTAAACCATTAGTGTGAAGTGATTCCTGTGCATAGGCTTCAGCAATAAATCAGTAATTTTGAACCTTTATGTATAGACTTAGTGGTTTGCACCAGTGTGGGTGTGTATTTTTTCTCCAAAGCTCTGAAGTGTGTTTCTTATAAATATGTTTGATTAAAAGGTAGATCAATCAATCTTATTTTTTAAATTTTTAAAAATTTCTTAGTATGGTATTTCTTGTGACATCTAGTGATGCTACAGAGTTCATCCAAGTCTTTCTATATAAAGCTATAAATGAGGTTCTGGATTTCTTGAAGGGACCTTCGATAGCCAAATTCAATTTGGGAGCCAGAAGAATATGATTTGCTTATGGTAATAAATCAGTGGCAAATAATATATTTAATCTAGTAGTTTAAGATAACATTTGTAAAAGCAATATAAATAATGCATCTTTCAAATGTCCTACTGTCCTTGTTTGTCTTTGTCACTGGCTCCATCCCTAAAACAATGTTTACTAAGAGCTTTGTGGAGGAACAGTATTACCATAGCAACAAATGAACAATACTAGAGAGATTAATCATTTCTGTATTATCTGCATAGAGTTTGCTGTAAAGCAACATTTTGTAGCTTGATAATTGCAAAGCTAAAGTGATTTTACATTATGCAATGATTAGCATAAACATTTTAAAAGACAAAGAATTTCTATTGAAATAAGGAGAGCAATGCAAAATAGATAATGTTTTATCATAAACAAATACTGTAGCATGGTTATGTGAAGACTATGTCTCTAAACTTCAAGCCCATTTAAATCCATTTGCTTTGATCCATTTCCAATATATTAATCAAAATATCAGCTTTGACTAGGAAGACCTTTGAGAAGTCAAAGACTGATTTAATTGAGGACATTCAGGATATTCATCTCTTGTTCAAGTGTTACAATGTCTGACCTGATTTATATCTTCGGTGAGCTTCAAATGATAAAGGTGCATCACTTCGATCTTCAGTCCTCCTGATATTTTTGCATTCTACAGAGGGAATCTGTTTAGTTTGCCTACTATGCATAACAAACAGGGCAAGTGATTAATTAAATTAAATTAAATTGAAGTGACAGAGTGCTACAAAAGATCCTAAATCCAACTCTGGTAAACATTTTATCCTTAGTGAGATGGTAAGATGAAGAGCTTTAGACCTTACCATACCTTAAACGTATTTCTTTGAATGTAAATTTAATTGATTTTTAAAAGCTGAGAGGTCCAGCTGGTTCATCAAAGGGGTGACTATTTTTTTGCTTCCTAAAAAAAATCCATTTTTTAATCTTAGTTTCAGATGGCTTTGTGTTGTATACACTATTTTCATGTATACATCTGTTAAAGGAATATGAAATAGAAATAATATTTTGTTTCCCAAACTGTGCTTCACTCATATAAGATTTATCTAATACTGTAGACTTTATTATAGACAAGCACAATTGTCAAATAATTTTTACAGATATATAGTCACAATTTGTAGGAGATCAGTATTTGTCCCTAACATTTTTTTTTAAAAAAGATAGTGAATAGAATGTTTGTATAACTTGACATTCTTTGCAAAGAAAACATTGTTAAATTCAATCTTCTTTCAATTTCCATTTTAAAAAGTGCTCCCCTTGGAAGAAGAAGGATAATTTCTTCCAATGCATTCAACTCTCCTAACTTTGTGGTGTAAAACCCTCACAGTAAGAGTAAGAGTAGCCAGTGTTTCCCCATAGATCCATCTTCAGTGAAACAGAAAATAGCTCAGAAAGGCTCCCACATCTTTGTTGATTTCAATGTGGAACAATAAATGTTTCCCAGTCTATTTATGCCAAATAAAAGCTTTTATGAGAACCTATATAGAATAATGGTTAAAGCTAAAAATCATAAGTTTGAGTGCTGATCCTCCCACTGTCAACCCTTAGGAAAAACCTTGCAAACAAATGTGCAAGGATTAGTCCAAGCAATCATCAGGAATCAAAAAGTGACTTGAAGGCACACAAATGCATATGCAAAAAAAAAAAGCCTTTATAAGTTAATATGTATCAGACCTGTTTCCACTTAAATCTCTAATTAGAAATGATCCTTGACTCCATTTGTTGAAAAAGGTATAATTTTATTAGAAGTCAAGTGCATTTTAGTAGTACATACCCAGACCTGAGAATCGCATGCCAAAATCCCAAAGTTCATTTTTTCCTTCTCTTAATTACCTTCCATAGCTGACCCTCCGACTCCCAGTGGCCAATCAGGTTCAAGAAAGATGTTTTCAGAAAGGTCACTTCAAGAGTACAGTAGGTTGGTACAGAGCTATGTTCTTCTCTCAGCTGGGTGACCTTGAAGCAGCGTCTTGGAGAAATAGAGCAGTTTTGCTTTCCGTCAAGCATCCCCTCTCTCATCCACCTTTCCCTGAGTTCATGGAAGACAGTCACCACATGGTGGCGAAGAATAAACAAGTGTGAGGTGGCAGCTGTCATGTTTTGAGATCTGCTTTCCAGGGGTGGGATTCAAATTTTTAACAACCGGTTCTGTGGGCATGGCTTAGGTGGTGGGTGTGGCTTGGTGGTCATGTTATTGGCTGGGTGTGGCCAACTCAATATCACTCACATTGAGGCACGCATCTCCTTGCCCGGCCTCTCATGACTGTGGGGATGCTGCCAACAGTCGTAAGTGTGAAAAATGGTGATAAGTCACTTTTTTCAATGCCATTGTAATTTTGAATGGTCACTGCACACAAGCAAAATATCAGCAAAGGAGAGGAAAAAAACTCCAGAGCATTCCTGAGACAGGAAGTCTAGTCCTGCCAAGAATGTAATAAGGGTTAACGGAGAGGCAGTTTCTGTAAACAGCACCAGAATGTTTCCTTCCTGCCTTCCTTACAGGATTAGGCCAGTAATTTCTTCTAATAACCGGTTCTCCGAGCTGCTTAGAATGTTAACAACCGGTTCTAGCGAATAGGTGCAAACTGGTAGAATCCCACCCCTGCTGCTTTCCTTCTTTCCCATATTTAAATTCATATTTTTATATATAATCTTAGTCTTTAGCTAGAAGTTAGAATTCTAACGTTCTTTTCTTAAAGTAAAAATGAATTTTGAAGGAAAATATATAACACTATATATTCAGATAAAATAATTCAGCCTGATTCTACAATTATTTCTCACATTGACAGTTTTTAGTTATATATGTGTGTGTGTATGTTTGTGAACGCACACATGCACGCACACTTTTATTCAGCCATAATATGCAAGAGTTTCTACTCTTGTCTTGATTGCAGCGCTGCAGCTTTTTCTAATAATTAGAATAATAAATAATAGCTTTTAAATGTACAGTATATTCCATTTCTTGATTACTTTCTTTGTTTTGAAGTAATTATATTTATGATTATTTTCCCATTGAGTTTTTACTGTTGAGAAAAGAAGACCTAGAATGAACCACTAGCAAATTCATATACAGTTGTGATCTGACAATTTTGTTTACTACATTCTGACTACAATTCTGATATTTTTGAAAAATATTAGATATAAATACACCTTGAATATATTGATATTGCCATTGAACAGTATGAAGGGATTTCTTGAAGTCCACAGATAATTTCTTGGGAGGCTATATATTTATGAATTGTTCAATGTTGGCATTGATCTCATGTTCATATTTATCAAAAAATTATCCAAATCCTTTGAGGTTGTTGTTTTGTTAATGCTTCATAAGCTATTTTTCTGTACACTTTTGCTTGTACTCATATTTTGATGCTCCATGTTCCAATTATTTTTGGAAAGGATAAGGTTGAACTCAGATAATGTCTAGATCTGTTTTAACCTTCAGATAATAATAAACAAAATGTTTGTCTCACAACTTTAAAATTCCATAATGATGGAAAAGATTATTTTGTTTAGCAGCATAAAAATATTGTATCTGTAACATAGACTCATACTAGCTAAAAATAAACTGTTCACAATCTTTTTTCATATTATCTCTGAAATAAATTTACTAAATAACACCTAAGCAGTATAAAAAATGCTTCATTTTTAATATCTAATGACCTTTCCTATTCCATTCTGCTTGTAATATGTATTATACACACATTTCAGTTTAAGACTTCTATCTTTCAGTCTAGTGTCACAGGAAGGAAATCAGTTAGTTTTTTCTCTTTTAGCTTTATAATTCTTAGTTATGGAAGGAAAATAATTCCTGAGGTATATTTTGAATGGTTTAATGAGAGGCAAGACTTCAACTCTATTAATTAAAATTTTAGATATTTCAATTAAAAGCCAAAACCGCAAATCACTTAGAAAAGTAAGAGTAACAAGAAAGTGAAGAAAAGGAAGTTACTTAGATCCTCAAAATTATTCACAAATGATTGTGCAAATTAATGTCAGAAGATAAGTTTCACATATCAGCAAGATGTGCTTTAATAAAGTTGTAATTTTCACTTGCCTAGTTACTAGTAAGACAGATTTTTAAAAAAAAATGCAGCAAAAAAAGTGAAGTTCACTTATTTACATTTCTTTAAAAGTTAGTGCTGTTAAGTTAGAATAGAAATGAATTCTTGATTGGCCAAGTGTGATTAGACACACAAGGAATTTGTCTTTGGTGCATAAGCTCTCAGTGTACATAAAGAAAAAATAAAATACATTCATCAAAAGTCATAAGATACAACACTTAGTGATAGTCATAAGTTACTAATAAGCAATCAAATCATACTAGGGAACAAATAAAATAATATAAATTGTAAAGATACAAACAACACAATTACAGTTATAAATTGGAAGAGATAGGTAATAGGAAGGATGAGAGGAATAATAGTATTACAGTCTTACTAAATAGTTTGACAGTGTTATGGGAATTAATTGTTTAACTAAGTGAATAGGTGAATAAGTGAAGTTCACATATTCACATATCTTTAAAAGTCAGTACTGTTAAGTTTCTGAATAAGTGTGAGTAAATTATAGCCTTAATAACTTTTCTAACAGGAGAAAGAGGCAAATGTTTTACCTAATATGGATAATAAATGTAAATCTCACAAGGCAAAAATCATAGCCATTTTAGTGGCACTTAGAATCATAAAATTATAGACTTAGCCAAGGCCATTTAGGCCATCAAGTTGAATCTCTGCTCATTGCAGGAATCTAAATTAATCATCCCCAAATGATTGCTTGTCTAGCCTCAACTTGAATACATCCAGCAAATGGGACCATGGCACTTCTCTATTATTCTTTGTGCAGATAAAAACAGGTCTGCAAAAAAAGAAAATGGGCACATAGATTAAACAAAAAATGAGATATATTCTTAATCTTTATCTTGTGTCTTCAGTATCTTCATAAATATGGGAAGACACAGGATACAATGCTGTTTATTTATTAACATGCAACTGGATCTACAACGCAGTAGCTACTTTAACATCATTCACGTTCAGTAATGTGGGTGAGCCTGACTTAGCTCTGAAACCATAGAAAATGCATTGTCTACAACTTGAATATTGGGAGGTGTCATAATGGGAATTCTATTTAATCTGGGGCATCCCAAGGAGTTCTTGCAACAGTTTGTACTGCTTGTGCTATTTAGACAAGTATCATATTTTATTCTTTCTACTATTATCTCACATGCAGTAGAACAGGATTGTCAAACTCATGTTGTCATGGCAGTGTCACATGACGAATTGGGATGTATCTGGCCCAAGGGCCAGGAGTTTGATAGTCCTGAAGTAGTAGAACATTTGAAATCCTATCATTTTAACTTTTAAGATCCCATTCACAGAAATAGAAATACTGATAGATATTTAGTCTTTGGAAGGATGAGTTTCCAAACACAGATTATTCACTATAAATCTTCTGAAAACAAACACATTTCATTCAAAAATGCTCAAATTTTGAGCAGCACTTACATGACTAAATAACCTCTAATTTCTCTAAAAGGATAATAAAAGTAGCATCAGTTTCATTCAATGCTGGAATAATCAAAAGGTTTGCAAAGGTTTCCCTTTGCAAATGGAAAATGGACTGTGGAACTTTATTCATTCATTTATTTTTTTATTTAATTTGATTTGTCAGTTGCTTACAAGATAATAGGTATAAGGATAAACATAGTTATGAATACATGAAATGGATACATATAAGAAAAATAAAAAGAAACAATAGGACAGGGATGGTAGGCACATTGGTGCGCTTATGCACGCCCCCTACAGACCTCTTAGGAAAGGGGTGAGGTCAATAGTAGACAATCTAAGGTTAAAGTTTTTGGGGTTTGGAGAAGAAACCACAGAGTCAGGTAGAGTGTTCCAGACATTGACCACTCTGTTGCTGAAGTCATATTTCCTGCAATCAAATTTGGTGCGGTTAACCTTAAGTTTGTATCTATTGTACTGGTTGTGGTTGAAGCTGAAGTATTTAGCAAAACATCATCACAAAAGATCATCCAATGCTTCCGGGGTTACAAGCAGAATATATTGTAGAACCATGATGGTGAACCTATGGCACACGTGCCAGAAGTAGCACTCAGAGCCATTTCTGCCAGCATGTGAGCTGTTGCCCAGAACAGATCTATTGTGCATATGTGCACGCCTCCTGCCAGCCAGCTGATTAATTGGTATCTGCTGCACATACGTGAGGAGGGCGGGGTGCGTGCAGGAAGTTAGGGTTAGGGTTAGGCAGAAGCACATGGTGTGGGGGGGAGGTAGTGCGCGCATGTGCAGGGGGACGGGGGTTGTCACACATGCATTGCATTATGGGTGTAGGCACCTGTGCACGTGCAATTATGCATGTACCTTTAGCACATGAAAATGAAAAAGGTTAGCCATCACTGCTGTAGAACATTTGAACAGTGACCCAAACAAATCATGTTAATAAATGCAATTGTTGAATTAAACCATCTGTCCTACTTGTCTTTATGGAGGAATGTAAAGGGCCTGAAATAGTGCCATTTAGTTGATAATTCAAAGCTGTAGTTTGTAGAAACAACTCCTACCCCTGTTGTGCTTGAGATTGTCTTAGTGAATCTCTGAAGAGGTGATAGTTTTAGTGTTTTCGAATGATAAAATATTTATTTTATTTATTTATTTTTGTCAATTGCTTACAAGATAATAGGTATAAGTAAAAACATAGTTATGAATACATGGATACATATAAGAAAAAAAACAAATAAAAGAAACAATAGGACAGGGACAGTAGGCACATTGGGCACTTATGCACTCCCCCATAATATGATTTATATCATAAATATATATTATGACATTGTAATGCAAACAGTGCTCCTTTTAGATGCCTGATGTGATATTACATACATACACATAAGGCTGGGGTAGTGGTAACTTGCATTACAGTGTCATGACAAATGTTGTCATTTACTGTAATACAACCTCTGTATTTAGTGAACCCTTCAGTGATTAGCATACTAGTAAGAGCAAGCCAAAGCAATCACACAGATACTACAGCAGCTGTCTTAAAAACTGAACTTTCATAAGCTTTTATAAAACTTGAGTAAGATGTTAAATGGAGTGCCACAAAGTTTATTCTTAGGTCTTATATACTTTAACATTTGTATTGATTATTTGGATGAAGATGTGGAGGGAGTGCTTATCAAATCCATTAATGACACCAGAATGAGTGGCTTAGCTAACAGCCTAAAAGACATAAATTAAAGTCAAAACTATATCGATTAGTTAGAGACATGGTTTGACAATAACAGCAGAAAATTTAACAGAGATAAAGGCAGAGTTATGCATTTAGCAAGTGAACTGAGCTGATCCTTTTTTTTTTTTTAGAATTGCTGTAAAATGTTCTCTGAAATAAACTCATTGTTAGCAAATGTTGCTGTCACAATAATGTGTTTCTTTACTGGCATTCTTCTAATAGAAATATAGACCTTTTGGATTATCCATGTTGTATGAATGATCCATATTGTGATTGATTCCATAAAGTTTTAGGTTGCCCAAATACATTATTTCTAAACGAAGAAATATAGCATACTCTTCCTTTTACAGCAAACTGAGTTATGGACAACCCTTTTGACCAATTTATTGGTGAAGATTACAATTTAGACTTTAAAGACTGTGTCTGCAAGAAAAAGCTAGATCATGTCCATAAACTTTACTTGTTGCATATATATAAACTGTGGATGCTAGGACAATTGTATTTCAAATTTAGATTGTTGAATTGTGGTTTCTTTGTGATGTGAACATTTTACAAAAAAATGATTAGTAAGGGGAGACAGACTTGTTTCTTCTATTAGTACCTGAACATCCAAAAAATTTATTTTCTGCATTTTATAAAAAATGTCAGGAGCAAGTTTTCTTCTGTAATTTATTTGGTTGGTTGGTTTTGTTTGCCTGAATAATTAGTACAGCAACAGCCGAGAAGGAGCAGACAAAAACCTCCCTGAAGGGCCTCAAAATAGTTTCAGCTGGCTTATTGATTAAGTGATCTGAGATGGTCACTGATCTGATGAACATGATGATGATCCAAATCCAAAAACAGCTTACTGAAAAATAATTGAAGAAAATTGAATTAGGGCAATTATTTTTTTTAAAGTTTCTTTTTTTTTAACTTTTTTTGTCCATCTCTGAATCCTGAGTAGCTACAGCTAGTTTTTTTAAAGGTAGCAATTATAGTCATGTAGACAACTAATTCATCTGGTATGAAGAATGTTTAGGTTTAGGTTTTATTTAATTTATATACCGCCCCCTCTCCCAATTCCTAGGACTCAGGGTGGTGTACAGCCAGAATTAAAAATACAAAAATACAAAATTTAAAAACAGATTAAATCAATGGCTGGAAATTAAACAATAAAATAATAACAAAAATGTAATAAAAAACCCTCAAAATTTTACATTTTATTTAATAACACCCTAATATTTAATTTAAAAGTATATCTTATTGTTTTGCTTGCCAATCTGGTATTTAAGGATATTAAATATTGACCCGTGTTTACCTGAGCAACTAACTGGACCAGAGCTATTTGTAACCAAATGAGCATTTTAATTCCTCACTACCTTGTACCCTAAACCAAACAAGGTTTTCTATTTGATTAAATCTATTCTAAAAATATATAAAGAAATGTTCATATAACAGTAACTGTTGTCATTGTTCTGAGATCAAAAATAAATTATGGTTGCACTTGGCATTTTTTCTTAATGCCAAAATAATGATGCCGCAACACCAGATAATGTCATTCCCAGTGCAAAGCAAGTTTATTTATTTATTTATTTATTTATTTAAACAATAAAATTAATCAGTGTCAAGTACAAACAAAGGGTTACAGGGCTGATGTGTCTCCTACCTCAAGACTGAATTTCTCAACAACCTAGATTTTATACATTCTATTGCATAGTTCACATTATATCTGTCCCTCAGACAAAAATGGCATATATCTGGATGTCTGTAGCATATTGCAATGCCTCAAAAACATGAAGGTTGAAAATGATGTTGTGGAAGAATCAATGATTGCAAGTCCAATATATTTACAGTGGTAATAAAAACAAATTATTGCACTTTCTCAGTTACCATATAACTTTCTTAATATATTTTGTAATAAGGTGAAATCATGTATGCAAATAAATATGAATGTGAATTCTAGGATGAAAAGAATGGTTCTGGGATTGCTGGAATACTAGACTATTGCTATGGTGCTATGTCAAATGAAGAGAATACCATTTTCTATGCTTTGTTGATCCTTAAAGGTCACTGATGATCCGGCTCAGGTTGTAAGTCATACCAACTTGTACAGTTAAGAAGCTGAGTTAAATTCTTACCAAATACATATGCCTCCAGAATAAATAGTTGTAAAGTTTTTAATCTAATGCATGAAATGGGCAATCTTTTAGGTGGCTTGAAGCCAGAATAGTATACATTTTGGGTAGGTGGGAAGGGATAATTATTGATAATTTCAGTCTTTCTAGAATATATTTTTCTTCTCATGCTAAATTTATATATTTCTAATAGTAGAAGTGCATTATTTGTTTGCTCTCAGTAAGGAGCAGGACTGCCAAATATTTCCCTGGAATTTCCTTCTGCACATCAAAGATTATATGAAATAGTGATTGTTCCAGTACAATAAGAAAACTTTTTTTCATATTTCCTAATTCACTGCTTAAAATAAATAATTCAGTGGAACATTGTCTAATTAAATGTATTTCAGTTTAATAAGTTGTGACATGCTGCATTATGACCTGTTTTATCCTAAGAACATTTCTTGCATGCTTTTCTTTTAATTTTTTTAAAGGCCAAATAATAACACTTTTAGTCCATTGATGGATAAATAAAATGCATATGCTTTTTATATATATGGGTTTAATGCTGGGATTGTTTCTGTAAGTAACCTTTATAGGTCAAGGATCATTTTCATCTACAAGACAGATGGTTCTAAAAGCTTGTAGTGGGTTGAGATTTGATTTAATTTTTGATTCCAAGACTTGGCAATCTACAGAAATCCCTTTGCAAGCAGCAGCTTAGCACTTAATTGGAAACTCAGATATTCAGTAAAAAGTAAACCTTCCTAGATCCAACAACTTAAATTATACAGAACATGGACTAGTTTCTAAAAGAATTACAGCTTAGAGATAGCATTATTTCATTTATTATTTTTTTTGCCTCAAATGTAATAAATAAAGAGGGTCCAAACTCTTGTCTATTCATTGTTACTTGCAATTGTTATATGTGAAATATGTTCACATTCTCCTGAAGGTATTCTCTGTGCTTCCTAGGGGACTTTCACATTAGATTCAGGTAGAAAACTGCCAAGAAAACAGAAATGAGTTCAAAAGGGTTCTTCAGTGAACAATAGTCTGTTCATATAATATGAAATGTAGCCTTTTGTATCCTGATTCCTTTGTCCTTAAGTATCCTAAGCAATCAGGAATCATACCATTGGTAGAAAGATATCATGAATCAGCTGGTGTCGCATAGAACAAATGAAGCTCATATAGAATAACCCTAAATTTTTGCTTCAATTGTTACATGAGCAGAGAAAGGTAATCCAAGGTAATCAAGTGCCATTCTAATAATTGCTTTTTCAAAATTATTAAATAAGGCCCTAATCTTAATGGTAGACAAAAGACATTGCTTGAGTTTAGGCTTGGTTCCTATTTTCTAAGCTTTATATACACATGCATAGAAGTATTTCAGAAACTTACATCAGCTTTGAATTTAGTGATGTTAAATGAGCAGTGTTTTGAAGAATGGTTAAGGAAACCATAAAGCTGCCACCAGCTTTTTGAGATATGTTCACTTCGTTTTGTTGATATTTTTCTATAAAAGCCATGGAGTGAAACATGGAGAAAAGGTACAAGACGATGCATATCCTTGTGCTGTCTACTGTAAAGAACTTCAAAATGAAATGGCACAACAAAAAAGGAGGAAGACATATCTGATTTGCACTAATAGGTGCTGTTGTACTCACCCTATAATGCCTTTTTTAATACAGTGAAAACTTTTGCCAAATTTTTAGTGTTTGCCCCCCCTCCCGCCGCCACCTTTTCAGTAGTAAGATTTACATTGCTGAGTTAAGATTTATTTTAAGATTTATGATGATGATGGGTATTGAGGAAAATTATTAATGAACTCAATTACTGCTTTGATTCATTTGTCTTTCTGGAAGAATTCAATCTTATCATCCAGTGGCAATTCAAAGATTTTTCATTTGTTATATGGCTTCTCAAATTTTTTGCCACTGCACCTCCCTTTAGCAAACTTAATGTGCGTACCCTTTAGCAAACTTAATGTGCTCTTCAAAATTAACACAACAAAACGCCCAAATGAACAAGGAAAACAATACAATAACATTTGGGAAAGGTGGATTTATTGTGCAATGCAACTGAGGTTCTTCTCACCTCCCCTGGACTAGAGCTACATCTCACTAAGAGAGGTACATTCACAGTTTGGGAAACCTGGGGCCTCCAAAAAGATAGATACATGACAGATAGATAGGGAGATAGATAGATAGATAGATAGATAGATAGGTAGATAGATAGATAGATAGATAGATAGATAGATAGATAGATAGATAGATAGATAGATAGATAGATAGATAGATAGATAGATGGATGATAGATACTAATCCCAGATAATGTTCACACTTCAAAGACACGGAATATTTTCTTTCACAAGTCTTTTTTATCTTAATCACAACCACTACCACAATACTATAAGTTTCAAGAAGACATAATAATGCAATTTTGTAAGATTTATGTTCAGTATTAAATCTGATAGTTTTATCACCTCCTATATCATACGACAGGCAATTTTACTATTCATGTTCTTTCCTTTATTAAATGTTATATCCTATTGCCACCCTGGTTTATTACAGAAATATAGGTATATGTTTTAAGTAAAGTAATTCAGAAGTTTTTATCAGAGCAATTGAATTATTTGAGGAATAGCATAATTATAAATACCTTGCTATAACTTCTTGTTGTAATCTTAAAAAAATATGAAACTGTGATTTGAATTATATCATCAGAATGAAGGATTCATTAATGATTAGATCACATAGTGTTAGAAATGACTAAACAATAAATAATTAAATATACAGTCAGTATGCTTGAAAATCAGGAAGGGAACAATAATTTCTTGAATCTTCAGTTATCCACACTCTTATAACTATGTTTAAAATTGGAATAAGGTAATAAGATGATTGGAATAAACTAACCCTAAACCCTCAAAGTAAAGATTTCCCCCAGCATCATCTATATTACAAAGTAATGACCATTTTGTAAAAAAGCAACTTTCCAATGGACTGTCCTTGAAGATGATTTTGTGATATCAGTGACTGATACAAGGTCAATGGCACATACATCTAAGGAAATGAGTATAGTATTGTAGCTTATCTTGAGAATTCAGCTTCGTGTCTGAATATATGTTATCCTAAATCTTAAAGAATTATCTAGACTGCCTTGTTTTTGTGTCCAATTAATGATTTTAGTTCTTATGTTTCAAGTCTTAGATATTGGAAGATTTTCACATATCTTCTTTCTCTGAATAATATCAGTTAGTAAACACATTATATAGATCATTTTCAATATCCTATTCTTAGAACAACTTCAGAAAATCTGATTTATGCTATCACACAATTTTGATAAAAGCTGCCTATGTGACTTTATACTTTGATTTTACTGCTGGATTCCATTTTGCAGTTTTCTTACTCTCAAGTTCATATTATAGGAGAAACTATATATTGTTTTTATTGTTATATTGCACATATATTATTGCTCGCTATCCTAAACTCCATTAGGAGTTTATAATGTGCATTACTATTATTGTTTATTTAAAAGGGTCAAGGAATAAAACTGGAATGAAATAAGCAAAGAAAAGCATACTAAGAAAAACAAGTCTGTAGAAGAGAATAAAAAACCAGTTCACAAGGACTGAAAAAAAATAGTCTGGAAAGTCTGTAAAATTCATAAAGAAAAATGTCCAAGCTTGTTACAGTAATAAAAATAATAATAGTTTCAATCTGTTCTAACTCTCGATAACAAAGTGCAATTTGCTTAACGTATTTTGATAAATGTGTTTGAAAGCCTTTCAAGTGTAAGCACTATTTTAGAAACATTTTTGAAGGATTTATGCATGGTACAGCCTGAATGGTAAAAATGTCATTGTCAGCATTTCATAGTTCATGGAAATTCTGTGACATACAATAGGAGTCACTGAGTTTATTGTCACTGTATAAGTGTTCATTTATTCTGGGTAACAAGAGGGAAACAAGCAAAACAAAACTCTATACTATGGTAAAGAAAATGTAATTCTATTTGCCCTTTGGTCATTCCTATTTTATGAGTAGACTTTAAAGATAAAGCAATGAGCTACTGTGTTCTTTTGTGGTACTACATATCCAGAGTTATGGCATCATAGGAAAATTTTCAGAAAATATGCCATTTATTTTTGCATCCCAGGAAAATGAGGGATGCTATCAAACTAATGAAATCAATCCAAAGCAACCTTGTCAGGTTCTTTGCAAATAGTCCTCATGCAGGAGCTATGTAGTATAGATTCACTTCTCTTCCACTGCTGTATTCAAACTACCTCCTCTTGTGTGGGGATGTTTTCAGTAAAATAAGTAAATTATAGCAAATATCTGTTATAAGCCCTATAGGATGTTGACATGTACCATTTCACTGGGTGATTGTAGTCATTCTACTTCCAGCTTGCAAGCAGGAGGTTGTCGTTGTCTTTCCATCAAACTCAGTGTCAAGAATGCCAGCAACAAATATTTTGTCACTTTTTTCTAAAGAGGGAAAAATACTTTTGTTCTGAAAGGGCATAATTTTGGTTGTTGGTTTTTTTTCCAAAACACTGTTCAATGCTAAGGGAGTGTAGCATGCAGACTAATCAAGAATTTGAAAAGAAAACAAGCTCCAATAAAGAAAGTCAGCTTTCCAGTGTAAAATGGAATCCAAGAGCTAGGTTTTGACACAAAGCAAGAAAAAGATATTTCGGATGCTAACTTAACATTCATTGTGTTGTGACTTCATCTCGGTCTTGGCAGTTGATTTGGATGCTAGACCCACAGAGCTGCAAGTTCCAGACTTCAATTCAAAGGATCAGTGTGAGAAAATTAGTATCTTTTTATATGTAGTGCCTTTGTTAACTTCCTAATTAGTTTGATTGTTGTGAAGGATTAGGTCTATTTTTGTGTCAGGGACCAAAGATTTAATAGATGTAATTTGACCATTCATTCAATGGCTTCAGATAGGATAGCTTTGTTCTTGCAGCCAATTGACTGTCCTCAGCCCCTACAATATCAGGCCAAATTACTTACACCACAGGCCCCATCACTGAGTCCCAGCTAAGTATAAAATAGATGAAACAAAAGTCTAGCTATCTTCCCTCATTATTTTGTCAATGTGCCAGGGCTCAGTGAGTACAGAAGCCATCCTGTTATTGCATGGGGAAGAGACAAGAGCCGATGAAATTATGGCTCAGCTGCCCTGATAAATGCCTTCACAAAGGCTTTTTATATCTCTGTCGCTGTTGCTTGAAAAGGAAAAATGTGTGGAGATTTGGGAAGAGACTGCCTCCATGTTCCTGCATTTTAATACAAACAATCATTTAATTGTTTTTAATAACTGAATACTAAGAATAACCTGCTTTTGGAGAAAACCTTGATAATAAAAGAGAAGTGAATTAGATTAAGAATGAAAAACATAAAAAACAGGAAATATGGGGAACCTAAAAGACAAAGCAACAAATGCAAAAAAAATGGGATAATGGTTATTAAAGGGGAAGTACTTGAAAATGAATGTTGACTTAGAACAAGAATGGAAATGTGTGCTTTACACATTTTTCTGAATTAAGAACATTTCATTAACCAGCACTGTTTCTATTCTCCAATCCTTCAGAAATTTGTTGTTTAAAGCTCATCAGCCACCGTATTCATTACTAATGGTTTGAAACATTGAAAATAATCCCACAACTTCCTCCAAATAAACAAAATATGATTGCAAAGAAGTATAGTCAGAATCATATATACCATCCATGTTCTAGTTCATATTATGTTCATTTTTCTGATGGTGACAAAATCATCACTATCATTATCTTCACGGATAAAATGGAGGAGAAGCTGCAAATCTTCAACAATCTCAAACTGTCATGGTTGTAGTTAAAAGGCATTGAGAAAATTGTGGCTGAAACTTGAAAGGGTAAGCCTAAAGTAAGCTTAAGCTATAAAACTGGAAGATCAGGTGAAAGAAGTGTTCCCATTGTTGGAAAATATCTTGTTTTCAAGATCTCAAAGTTTTGGAGTTTCTAATTGGAAAATTTACCCAACAAAGTTCCAGATCTATCATAGCCAAGTTGGAAATAAATTGGATCATTTGTTGAACACAGACAAAGGGCTGAGGTCATGAAGTTATAGAACTGCTCTGTAACAGTGAAAAGATTTAAAGGTATCTTAAAAAGGCTAGCAGCATTGGCCAATACAGTCAATGATGAGTGATAATGGAGCTGCAAGTCAAAAATAAGTAGAGTACTGCATGTTTCAATCCTTGGTTCGCACTAATTAAACATAGATACATTCAATCTAGTTCTAGTCTATCATATTTATCATAACCATAACCAAACCTTATGAAACCTATTGTATTAGGCCACATATATTTAGAAATTAAAGGAAAAAAATATGGGAGGTGACTCCTCCTTATATATCCTTTTCTTCCGCATCAGTTAAAAATGTGTCTGCTATACAATGGTGGGATTCAAAAAATTTTATTACCAGTTTTGTGGGCATGGCTTGGTGGCCATGATGTGGCTTGGTGGGTGTGGCTTGGTGGCATGGTTGGTGGGTGTGACAGGGGAAGGATCAGGAGTGGGATCCGACCGATGTAACTACTAGTTCGGTAATTTACATATTGCTGTGCATGCATATGAAACATCATCAGCTTCACTGCAGGCAGGTGTGCAGCATTTGAAAAAGCACTTTTTTCCTGCTTTTTCAACCGCAGCTGTGCCGCGCAAAGCAGCTGAGGTTGAAAAAGCAGGAAATAAAGGTCAAGTAAGAGCCTGGGCGGGCAGGTTGGCCAAAACAGCAGCAGACATAGAACCAGTTCTATATCTGCTGCTCTTCAGAGATACCAGTTCTACAGAGCCAGACAGAACTGGTAGAATACCACCCGGTACCCTGGGAAGGATACTGTAAAATCTCCATTCCCTCCCCACTCCTGGAAGAAGGTTATTGTAAAATCCCATTCCCTCTCCACTCCTGAGGGAAGGATACTGCAAAATCTCCATTTCCTCCCCACCCCACTATCCTGCTTTCCAGTTCTGTTCTCTTGTGCAGGGCAACAAAAGAAGACCCAGCTAATCAGCTGGGACTTGGGAGGTACAGAATAGATGGGGGCGGGGCCAGTCATTTGCCGGTTCTCTGAACTACTCAAAATTTCTGCTACCAGTTCTCCAGAACTGGTCAGAACCTGCTAAATAGTACCTCTGCTGCTATACTTTGAACCAACTGTATTTTCAAATAATTGAAACAGTCATGGGAAAGAGCTGATCTGGGATCTGCTTCTGACAGCAAAATGTCTTTGGCTGGCACAGTTGTGACTTTGGCTTCATATTTCAGTTTTCCCTCCCTTCTCATCATCTAGCTATCATTTGCTTTCTTGGCACAGTCTCTCTTATTCAGTCTCTCACTCATTTAATATTTCCCTGTATAGTCCTGATATAATTTCTGACTGTCAAATGTACCATTTGCACAACCTATTTATTGGATGAATTTAGCCCATTGTCTGTTCATGAATTATGTGAACAGCTTTAGACCTTTGGAAAACGGTTTGGTATTTGAATTGTTTACTGAATGTTTTATGCAAACATATGCAGCTCATAAATTGTTTGCAGACTATTTCTGGAATTATTTGTACCAAATCTGTTCTGGGGGCAATTCCAGCTATAAGCTGAGCATTCCAGGCATTGAGGTCACATGATTGTATTAGAAAGTGTTTGGCTTATCAAGCATGATCGCCTTGGATGGCTAAACAAAAATAAGGCAGAAATCCCTTCGATGTTGTAGAAAAAATGCTGTCATATTCAATAGAATTTGCAGGAAGAGTTAATAGGTGATCTTCCTTATCAAAGAATAAAACTCTTCCCTGCTGTGCTGCTACATTCTCGACAGGCCAAATCTGACTATAGCAGATATCTAAGAGTTAAAAAGTTTTGAACACAAACAAATATTCCTCATAGGGATATTTATTTGTTTCTTTTACTTAAATAAAAGGTTTTTAAATTTTATTTTAATAAAAATTATTTTATTAAAAGCTCCAAAGTAACATGAACAACACCAAAAACAAAACTATTATCTGGCTTGCTTGCTGGTCTCTCTCCCTCTCTCTCTCTGTCTCTTCCTCCCTCTCTTTTTACAATTATAAAACCACACTTTAATAAACCTTATTTCTGAGGTTATATCATGCTCAAAAATCTTTATGAAGATCCTACCATTTTACTTCAGCATCTGTAGCAAGTGTGCACTTCAAAGTAAAGGAAAGTTCAGATAGATGCCTCAAATACCTACTACATCCTATTTCAGTCTCTAGAAAGAAATCATTTCTCAGAGTTACACAATAGTTGGAAACACTTCTCTGGTGAAATCAATCTGTGTTCAGTAAATAAATAATCGATCAAAATGCCTGTTCACTGACATTGTGCAAAGGACCAGATAAAATCCCCAGCCAATTATTCTACTGTCTGAGAGTCAGGTAGCAGGCAGATAAACAGTCTTTCTGTCCTCTGTTGAGTCTTTTTCTGAGCTTGTTATACCTCCTTTCTGATCATAAAAGGAAGAGGGAAACAATATTGTACAAGGCACTAAGGTTGTACAAGGTCAAAAAAAGAGAGACTTTAAAAAGTCAAAGCTTCATGCTTTCTTCTTCCTTGAAACTGCAGAAATTTGCTCCAAACCTCAAATTTTCAAAATTTTATATGGATAAATCTTTTGGGGTAATAAGGACAATTACCCCAAACCTGACATATAAAGAACAAAAACTAAAGTACTATATAATTTATAATGATTTTATCAGAAACTTTTTTTTAAAAAAAAATAAGACTGTAAAATTTCTGAGGTAAAAGTTATCTCAAGAACTATTTCAAATTGTGAAAATCCTTCAGGCTTTTGCTGATCTTTTTCTTTTTGTTACTTCCTTTTTAATTCAATAGATATTTTACACAATAGCATAAAAAACCAGAAAAATATGAAAAACAAAGCAAAAAGAAGATAGAAAAAATATATAAGCCATATAAAATTGAGTAAAAAAATTAAACTACATTTGATTAGGATAGCATATGGATGTGATTAAAATCATTATTAAAATTAAATCAATATTCAAGTTAACAAAAGTAGCTGACACACTGAGTCATAAATTAAAATAAATAATTAACAAAAGTTCCTATCTGAGCTTGTTTAATATGTCAGGTAAAATCTTAACATATAGATCTTTTGTTAAGAGAAATTAAATAGCAGAGAATTGTTTGTCAACTAACTTAGTCCTAATCCTAATATTCAAAGCTATTTGCAGCAGATACAATATTTCTTCGAATGAATTCCATATGATCATTTGAGTCTTATTTTTATTCATCCAATAGCCTGATGCCAAGTCATATGTTTATGTTCCATTATTTGTTCTAGGATATCCCTTGATAAGTAATTGGAAAAACTTCATTAGCATATAATTTTTATTTATGTTCTTGATTTGTTAACTTAATTTCTAAAGGTTCCCTTTTTCTTGCTATGTATTCATTGCCAAGGGTTCTAATTTTAGCAGAAATAAAAAAGGACAAGACAACCTTATTTTATTATACTTTCTATTCAGTATTACCTAAAAAGCTGTGTGTGGGAAAGCAGTTAACAAATTATCTGCATCTATCTTTTTTTAAAAAAATGAACCACAATAAATCTTCAGAGTCATGATTATGAAAGGCCATTCCGAATGATGAAAAATTTATTCTCCATGAAGAAACATCATAGCCACTTTTGTATTTTTCTATTTTATAGTGTCAGCAGAATTCAAAATATTGCTGATATCGTCTCTCACGTATCTCTTCAGGATAAATCTGATCTGATAATGTATTAAGTAGTTAAAAAGCCATTTAATCTCTTTGCATGTATTGCCATAAATAGATTGCAATCAACATTCCTAGAGAGACAAGACAATGTGATTTTGAATGAATTAAACCACTCCTCTCTTTATAAATTCAAGAAATAAATGCCTCTTGCCATAAAGAAGGAAGTATTATCATTTTTCATTAAATACCTTTCTTAATGTTATGATCATGATTTTGTGAAAAGGTGTTATAATATATTATAAGAAAAGTCATTGGGTCTTGGGAATTTGTTCAAGTTGACTTATTTTATTTCATTTGCTGTTATTGGTTTGCTGAGCACTTTCTTTTGTGGGCCTATACATTTATTATGTTTATGGTGGCATGTCAGCTCCCTCAGTACCTGGAGGAAGCGACTTACCTCGATCCATTCCAATCGGGCTTCAGGCCCGGGCATAGTACCGAAACAGCATTGGTCGCGTTGGTCAATGATCTCTGGAGGGCCCGTGACAGTGGGGTTTCCTCTGTCCTGGTCCTGTTAGACCTCTCGGTGGCTTTTGATACTATCGACCATAGTATCTTATTGCGGCGGTTGGAGGGGTTGGGGATTGGGGGAACTGTCTTGCGATGGTTCTCCTCCTTCCTCTCCAACCACTCGCAATTTGTGTTGGCAGGGGGGAGAAGTCCACCTCTAGGCCCCTTATTTGTGGGGTGCCTCAGGGATCGGTCCTCTCCCCTCTCTTGTTCAACATTTATGTGAAGCTGCTGGGCGAGATCATCCGTGGTCTTGGGGTGCGGTGTCATCTGTATGCAGATGATACCCAGCTTTACATCTCCACGCCGGACCACCCAACGATGCTGTGGAGGCTATGTACCGGTGCCTGGAGCCGTGCGGAATTGGATGGGCGGGAACAGGCTCCGACTCAACCCATCCAAGACCGAGTGGCTGTAGTTTCCAGCGGCCCGATATAGTCAGCTGACGCCATCGCTGGCTATTGGGGGAGAGATTCTACCCCCTACAGGGAGGGCTCGCAATTTGGGTGTCCTCCTGGATGCACGGCTGTCTCTAGAAGACCATATTGCGGCCGTCTCCAGGGGGGCTTTTTAACAGGTTCGCCTGATCTACCAGTTGCGGCCCTTCCTAGATCGGGACACCTTACGCACGGTCACTCACGCCCTTGTCGCCTCTCGCCTGGATTACTGTAACACTCTCTACATGGGGCTCCCTGCGGGGAGCACCCGGAGACTCCAACTGGTGCAAAATGCGGCAGCGCGGGTGATTATGGGGGTGTCGCGAAGCTCCCATGTGACGCCTCTCCTGCGCGAGCTGCATTGGTTGCCAGTGGCTTTCCGGGTTCTCTTTAAGGTTCTGGTTTTGACCTTTAAAGCGATCCATGGCATTGGGCCAGGCTACCTGCAGGACCGCGTTCTGCCGGTGATCTCCAACAGACCTGTGCGTTCCCATAGGGAGGGCCTTCTCCGGGTGCCGTCGGCTTCTATGTGTCATCTGGCGGCCCCCAGGAGTAGGGCCTTCTCTGTGGGGGCCCCCGCCCTCTGAAATAGTCTGCCCCCAGAGATACGCACCAGCACGGACCTGAGAGCCTTCAGACGGGCGTTAAAAACTTGGCTCTTTGAGCAGGCTGGCCTAGGCTGACACAAGATTTTAACTCTGTCTCCCATTTTAAATTGGGTTTTAATATTTGGGGTTTTTAATTAGTTATGGGGGAGGGTAAACTTTTTAATTAAAACAGCCTAAATTATTTAATTCATTTTAATTTTTGTATAGTGTATTGGGGTAGGATCGGCTGTGCACCGCCCTGAGTCCTTCAGGAGAAGGGCGGTATATAAGTACTTAAATAAATAAATAAAATAAAGTGTTTATGCTGTCCTCACTCACTCATACGTCAGAGTTGGTGTAGAGAACTTTATTCAGTTTGTTCCCTCAACAGTTCTATTTCAGATTTTCAGCTAACTGCAAGCTTAGCACAGTAACAGGCTCACAACCAAGTGGATAACCAAAGCAAAATAAACTTACAGCCAAACCAAAATAATCTTGGAGATAAAGGTTTTGCCTGGGTAAGTTCCAAAAACAAACAGCCCAAAATCCAGTGGTCCAGTTTCAGGGCTTGCAAGGAGAAGTCACAGGAATAGTCGAAGCCCAGAGTTCAGTGGGTTGTTTTCAGTGAAGTCAGCCACAAACAAGCTCCAGATTAACCTTCCAGCAATGGCCAATTAGTCCACCTGACAGATAAATGATTGTTCCAAACACGAACATCAACACTCTCCGCAACTGAGCTGCAGAATTCCAGAAACACAAACAACCATCTGGTCATGACCCACACATGTTACTTCCAGCACTGCCTTCCTCTGTCTGCTAAATAGCCCCTCCTAGTGCAGCCCATTTTTTCCATCAATCTGGCAGATCTCTGCATACTCTAGTATCTACAAAGGCTGGTAGCTCCTCCTCCTCTTCCTCATTGGCCTGCGAATTCTCTTCAGCCAAGGCATGTTCTGCTAGCAGTTCAGGGTCAGCACTACCAGATCTTCCAGGAATGCTCTCATACTCCCTTGAGTCTCTGAGGAAGACATGGAGGAGCCATCATCCACAGAAGACATTACAGTATTCTTGGATGTTCTCAAAATTTGATGTCTGTTTTCCAAATAATTAAAAGTAATATTTAATAAATTGGCTCATGTCCTCTGAGACTGAAACATAACTTTCCTTATTTCAAATGGAAATTGTGTTTTTTTTTCTCTTGTTTTTTTCACAGCTGATAGGTATGGGCTAACAGATTGTCGGGATTATTAGCTTTCTCGAAGTATTACTATTGGGAAAAAATGCATCTTCTTGTAAGATTCATTTATTTCTATTCATTCCAAATGATTACAAATCACTTTAACCTTTTGTTCAAAATCCAAAATTGGGTTCTGCTCATGTTCTTCATTCTAATTGCTTCAATTCATTCATTAATATATCATTTGGTTTTTATATGGTTTTATATTTGAAGCCAAAGAAATAAAAATCCTCTCAAAAATGTTTTACTAGAACCCCATGGATAAGGAAACACCAAAGGTAAATCAATAAGGAAGATGCTCTTTAATTCATGTTGACATTTCAATTTAATATTTTGTAATAATAATAGACTGTTCAGTCTCCATCTTTTTGGTCCAGAGGTTCCACTCTGCTGTTTTACAATTACTGGTTTAATGATCTGCATAAATTGCAACTTCATATGTATAAGTTTGGTTAATAGTGAGCTGGACAGTCATCGCAAATGTATTCTTGAATTTTGTGAACTGAAAAAATAACACATTCTCTAGATGGTATTTATATCCTCTTAGGTCTGCAAGCTGAGTAATGATGTATAGTTTGAAACATTGGGGGGGAGTTTATCAAAAATTATTTTATATAAACCAAATTTGTCAAGATTTAGAGGCAAGGGAAACTTCCATTTCTGCTTATATAAAACCTCAATTTACATTGCACTCCATAGTATTTATATTAGAGCTGGACTCAACTAATCTTTCAGTATTGCCCTCCATATTTATGAAGTGACAAATTCGAGAAGAACTGTGACTTAGTGACTGACTGATTTTTTGTAGGCCACCAAAATCTAGAAGACTTTTGGCACAATATTAAAAGTGATTGAAAACAACAGAAGAAAAAAAGGATAATGAAGAAAACATTCAATTAACACAATATTGACTACCAGTAGGCATTACATTACCAGTTTAATCATGTTTGGTATTCATCATCTTATTTGGTATTCATTGAACATATAAATCCTAAATCCCCCAAATGACATGTCCCATTATTCCAAGATTGAAGTAAAATTCATGTTTTCAAGAATGTTTTTAAAAGATAGAGTAGGAGTCTTATGGATTTTTAGGAGGGGGGAAATGCTATTCTGGATAGCAGTCACCATAATAGAGAAGGTCTGCATCCTAGGTTCCATCAGAAGACATTGTCTGATAACTGGACTTGGAACATGGTCATTCTTTCTGGTTGCATAGAGCAGGCAGAAGAGACAGAGCTCCTCAATAGCCCAGATCCTATGCCTTGAAGGGCTTCATAGGATTTAACCAGCAATTTGAATTACACCTGAAAGCTAAATGGGAACAAATGCAGCTTGCAGGTCAGTGAAGTTATGTAGACATATTTTGCCATGCCCATTACTGTTTGCACTGTCCCATTCTGGACCAGCTTCTGTTTCTAGTAGTCTTCAAAGACAGTTCATAAAAACCTCAATTTTTCCAAATTTCTCCAGGCGAAGAAGAAACTTTCAAAACATTTGTCAAGTTTAGTTTTGGCAGTTGTAGTTCTTTCAGAAACTCTTTCTTGAAATTTAATTAAAGCATGGAAAATCAGAAGAGTGCAATCAACTGGAGAGAAGGCTGTGCAATAAAAGTATAAAACAGTAAAAGTTGTGGATACAGTCTTGAAACTAATAGCTATACTGCTCTTCAAAGTTTGGTCTCTTCCTTCTTTATCTCCCTTCCTAGGTTTCTGAATTTCCTCTTTTCCTTCCTAATTTTTCTCCATTTTTCATTATTTTATTTTTTTGTTTCTGAATTTTCCTTTTGCTTCTGAACTATTCCATCAAGTCCACTTCTGAAGATTTATGGTAGCAGGAAAGATACTTCAATTGCATTAACTAATGTGGCCCAGTCACATATTGTAGGTATCATTAATTAATAAATTCTTTCCCCGTGGGCCTCAAAAATTCCAGAATTACAACTGATCACCCAAGAATAGAAACACAAATTCCCACTATTTTCTGCTAAAAATTTTTTTACAAAATGTTGTTCAAGTTTGATATGCTTACAACTTCCCACCTATCCCCCACAAAAAAGACTGTAGAAATCCTAGTTATACTCAGTTCAACAATGCCATTCTATTACTCTTACCATTGCAATTTACTGCCACCTTCAACCAGTCATTTTCTAAAAAAAATCAAATGGTTCTTGGTAGCCAAATCTGTCACTCATGCAGTATCTTTACATCTTTGGCTCTATATTCCAAAAATCAATGCAGTGCAATAACGTTAGGTTCCTCATTCTGTGAACTCCTAAGCATAAGGAAAGAAGCTTTTAAAAGGCTAATAATATTGCAGATACTATTGTTTTGCATGTTTTTAGTATCCCAAAAAACTGTCAAGAATTTTATTTTAATCTTCTGTAGAAAAGCTTACTGAATAATTCATCATACAACATTTATTAGATGCATTTACTTTTGTTTAAAATATATCCTAAGCACTCATATTTGTTTAGAAAAAAACTGTAATATGTCTTTATCAAGTGCAATTGAAAATATACATTTTTTTCTTTCCTAATTGTAATTGGTCAAATACATGATACTGCCTAATTTTCTTTCCTGATTAAAATGATTACAGATATGCCTACTTCAGGTGTATATATGTAATAAATTGAAAGCTGGCTTCTGTTTGTGAGCCCTTTCAGTGAAAGTGCATTACATATTATCAATTTATAAATATTCTGTTTGAAAAAGAGCAAAGGTAGGTGACAGAATGTTAATAAGTAGTGCAGAGGAAATTGAAACACAAGTGGCTTAAGCCAAGAGGGGAAAATGTGTGGTCTTGAAGATACTTTCACCAGTAACCTCCTTACCAACATGACTAATGATCAGTAATAACAAAAATCCAGTCTGAAAATATCTGAAAAGTGACATTTTCCCCATTCTTGTGTTGGGAAGCACAAACTTGTAACAGTTATAGGAAACAGAACATAAACAAGAGTCCTAGTCCAGGAAAGAGAGAATGTTTTGGCTGAAAAGGCAAAGTACATTTAAAGGAAGAAATGGAGACACAAGGCTCAGTGGTTGAAATTTGATACAAAGAAAACAAAAGTATAAGAAGCTCAGAAAGAAAGATGATATCAAAGAAAACCTTCCAAAGAAGCATTGGTGGATGAGGGACTG
Source organism: Bungarus multicinctus (assembly GCA_023653725.1). Taxonomy (NCBI): domain Eukaryota; kingdom Metazoa; phylum Chordata; class Lepidosauria; order Squamata; family Elapidae; genus Bungarus; species Bungarus multicinctus. Next base: position 51,827,102 of record CM042846.1, on the reverse strand, counting down.
TGTTGACCAGAATATCTATGTTGGGTAAATGTATAAGTTGCAGAAGTTGACGTTTTGTCAGATAAAAGTGGGTTGGGAAACAAGTAGAGTATTGTGAGGAATCTATGGTCACCATATTTTAGCATGTTTTGGGTATTTAAGTAACTCATACAAAAATCCTATGCAATGTCTTTGGCACAGATTCTAATTTATACTTATATATATTTAATCATGAAGGACGCTAAGTGGCTAAGATGCTGAGCTTGTCAATCAGAAAGGTTGGCAGTTCTAGCACTGTGTAATGGAATGAGCTCCCATTATTTGTCCCAGCTTCTGCCAACCTAGCAGTTCGAAAGCATGTAAAAATGCAAATAGAAAAATAGGGACTACCTTGGTGGGAAGGTAACAGCATTCCTTGTGCTTTTGCCATTTAGTCATGCTGGCCACATGACCATGGAGACATCTTCAGACAGTACTGGCTCTTGGGCTTTGTAATGGAGATGAGCACTGCCCCCTAGAGCTGGAAATGACTAGCATGTATGTGCGAGGGGAATCTTTACCTTTATTTAATCATAAAGTACTAATGTTTATATCTATCTATCTATCTATCTATCTATCTATCTATCTATCTATCTATCTATCTATCTATCTATCTATCTGTCTGTCTGTCTATCTATAGTATCGATCTATCTAAAATTTTGCCATAGGGTTAATTTACATATTAATTAACAAATAAAATATTCAGATCTTGATGATGGCTATTTGGGGGGGGGTGTCTATCAGTCACAATATTCATTATCTATCAGCTGTACAATTCTCCAATATCCATTTCTGAGTCATCTTCAAACAATTCACACCCACATCACTTTGTAATTACCAATCTGGATGTTATCCGTGGCCAGATATGCAGATCAATGAATTGGAAACAATCAAGGGAAATTAAAACAGACAAAATTAGTGTTATGTTTATTATCATTGAAAAGAGTGTTTACTTTCTCTCTAGAGAGAGCTTAAGATAAAAGTGGTATTTATTTGTTATTCACGGCTACCTTAAAGCTAACTAAAAGTGCATTTTGAATGTCTTAAAAAACTAACTTGGAAGAGAAGAAGCAGTTGCTGTTGAAATGAGCTGACTAGTTGCAAACATGAATGAAATTGAAACAACAGCTTGTGCTCTAGTGAGGCTTGTAGTGTTTAAGCTCACAGCTCAGTTGTGAGGCAGATAATAAAAATCAAATTTGCAACCTCATCAGGAAAAAGGAACATTGTCCGACTGATAGATAGAATGCTTCTTGCAAGTCAGTGTTGATTGTGGAGAAAGCCAACAGCATGTGAGTTGATAGAATTTCTGCAAAATGGCTGTTCCAAAACATTGGTATATCAACATAAAAGCAATGAGGAACTGTCTGAAAAGCAATGCTTGTGAGTCAACACTTCTCTTATTTCTTAAAGTGAACAACTTATTAGAATGTTGGGCTGGGGGACAAGTATCAGAAGGATTGAAATAAAAAAAAGCTTTCATGATCAAAGGTGGCAATTAGAAATGCACTTGTATGTTAAAATGAAGCTAATGTAGAATTAGCAACATCAGTATTATTTCCATACTAACATATTCCAATCAACAACTGGGACAGTTCATTCCAGACTAACTGAAAATTATGGATGATTTTAAAAGACATTATCATGTATAGTATATGGTTACAGTCTAGACAGGCATGATGGGGGCATGAGTTATCATTGCAAAGTCCTCATACTGCAGGTAGGGATACAACTGGTATAATAGTGCTTAAGATATTGTGCAATCCAAGACAGTGATATATGGCTACAACTACAATGAATATATACTAATAATATCCCATTCCCAACTTCCAGTTCTTCACATAAATATGGAACAGTTCTTCACATAATAAGGACAGATCTTGCAGCACTCCACAAAAGAACATTTGGGTGATCCCTTTTCTCCCATCCCCATTGACCAGAATCAATCACTATAAAAGGAGCATAACTGCTGATTCTTCCAAATCCCAAACCTTGAAAAAAGGACACCATGGTTCATAATATCTAAAGCTATTGAGTAGTCTGACAATGGAGTGGTCCATGTCTGGAATACTCTACCTGACTCTGTGGTTTCTTCCCCAAACTCCAAAAACTTTAACCTTAGAATGTCTACTATTGATCTCACCCCTTTCCTAAGAGGTCTGTAGGGGGCATGCATAAGTGCACCAACATGCCTACCGTCCCTGTCCTATTGTTTTTTTTTAATTTTTCTTATATGTACCCATTTCATGTATTCATAACTATGTATATACTTGTACTATTACCTTCTAAGCAATTGACAAATCAAATAAATAAATAAAAATAAATAAGCACTTTCCCCATTCAGGTATTAATAAAAATCACCCACAACAACAACCAATGTTGTTCCCATTACATGTCCAGACCTGAATTCTCATTAAAGATACACTGATTGATAGATCAATATATTTTGAAAAGAGAATTAATATTGCAAAATTTAATTTCCAGTCATTTAAAAAAACAACTTATATTGGCATATTACGTACTGAATTTTATATGGCTTTGGGTTTTTTTATATGTATATGTATTCTATTACTGCAATTTTATTTTGTTATTTTGATTTGTAAAATTTTGCTTGCACCTTTTTCTCCCCCACCCTCACCCCATTGTTCTTTCTTTCTTTTTTTTTTGTACAGTTTCTTAGACAGGAAGAATCTTCAGCTTCTAATTTTCTCCCATTGCGGTATTATTTTATTGCATATAAGTTTTGTATTTGTCAATCTTCCATTACCTTGCCCTTCAGATACTCTTTTGATTTGTGTTGTGACTGTTGTCGAGGCTGTAGTTTTATCACCCATAGCAAATAAAAGTTATTGTCACTTTTTAAAGCCTAGCTGTGACTCGAGAGTCCACAAGTTCAATGGTATTCTGTTGAGAGAAAGCTGTAATGCCAATGAGCAGATGAGACAATTAGATTGTAACCATTTGTTTAAAGGATTTAGAGCCTCTTTATTGCCTCTGCAAGCCATTATTAGTCTTTTATTGCTTTGCCATATATGGAAGGACAGATAAGGCAAGAAATAACTTTATAGTCTGTGGGACTTGCTTGTCAGGGAATACATTAAAAAGTGACATCTAGGAAGCCATAAAAAATGTATGCACATTGGGACCCATATCATGTACTTTGGAATATTATAAGCATTTCTTATTTAGCCCAGATGTGTACAAAATGGAAAGAAATGGGCCTTTTTTGTGTAGCCCATTAGAATCAATAGCTCAGTGGCAAAATAGCACACTTGGGTATAAGAATACAAAACGGTGTATTGATTTAATGAGACCTTGCTCTTATGACCAGAAGATACCTTTGCCTAAGAACTTGGTAATGAATTACAGCCAAATTGCAAAGTTCCCAGTGGGAGTTAATGTTTCTGATAGCATCATCTCAATCTATTTCAGGTCTATTTTAGCTCAGGAATTGTTCTGGTCACTCTGACAGTTACCATTGTCAGAAGAGAGGGCATAGATCAAATGAAGGGACATGTGTCCTGTCCAAACAGGACAGGTATAGACAGATAGTTAAGACTGCAGAAAAAACAATTGCATCCAGCCTGTCTTCCATTGAGTAGAATAGAATAGAATAGAATAGAATAGAATAGAATAGAATAGAATAGAATAGAATAGAATAGAATAGAATAGAATAGAATAGAATAGAATAGAATAGAATAGAATAGAATTATTTATTGGCCAAGTGTGATTGGACACACAAGGAATTTGTCTTGGTGCAAATGCTCTCAGTACACATAAAAGAAAAGATACATTCATCAAGAGTCAAGAATCATCAGGTACAACACTTAATAATAGTCATAGGATACAATAAGCAATCAAATCATTCTACAAAGCAGTCAATATAAATCGTAAGGATACAAGCGACAAAGTTACAGTCACAAGTGGGAGGGGATGGGTGATGAGGAGTGATGAGAAGATTAATAGTAATAGTAGTACACACTTTGTAAATAGTTGGACAGTGTTGAGGGAATTATTTGTTTAGCAGAGTGATGACATTCATGGAAAAACTGACCTGTATACTGCACAAGTCAGAAAGAAGGCTGAGAAAGTATCTACAGACCCCTCACATCCTGAGCATAAAGTGTTTCAACTCCTCCCCTCAGGATCCCACTATAGAGCATTGCATGACAAAACAATTAGACACAGGCAGAGTTTTTTCCCTGGTGCCATCACTCAGCTGAACACTTAATTCCCACAGCACTGTCTTATGTCTAAGGATATTTACCCATGTAGTAGAGCTGTATTGCTACCATATTATCCTTCTCATCTTTCCTACTGCCTTCTCCTATTTTTACTTTGCTGTTTGTATGTACACTGAGAGTTTATGCACAATTTCTTCACACTTGGCCAATAAAGAATAAGTTATTTTATTCTATATTTATATTGCTCTATTAATTCTTCTAAATACAGTAATTCTCATTTAGCTACTGCAATCTGTTCCAGTGAAATAAGTGGGACAAGGAAAGGGAGAAGTGGGGAGTGGGGAAGGGAAGGATGGAGGAAAAGAGATAGAGAAACAAAAATGCAGTGAAAATTACTGATTGCTGCTGTATTATTTAAATAAAGTTTTCCATGCACCTATGTCAGTGCTACTATCATTCTGGCCTGCATTGATTTTGGACACAAAAATTTGATCATAAATGCATACATTGGTTAGAAAATGTTTTCTTTTACTACAACTACAATTTGTTATCATTTATTACCACTGTATTTTCCAACAATCTATAAGTTAAGCAGTCATTAAACAAGGACTACCTGTACAGCCTTGCAGTCTGTAATGCCCACCAACCATGAAATTCTTCTGAACAGGTTATTTGTGAGAGAGACAGAAAACAGAAGAGAATATTTATCTGTTGTTTTTACTGGCACAGAAAAACTAAAATCACATGGAAAATCACAGTAATAAAAAAACAAAATCCTGAGACCAAAAGACAAAAATTGCATAGCAAAAAAAAAGGGCGAAGGGAGTTTCAATATCCTTCCCATGCCACACTTGCATAGATCAGCCTTGGTGTCAAAATGTTGATTCATGATTTAGCCAAAGCCCTGTTCAGTTATTGGAATGAGTATGTGATAATGGATGAAATGTGAAGCCTACCAAGCACAGGGAAGAGGACTTATCTTGCAGTGATAAGGGTGGCAAAGGTCTAATTGGGGCTGCAGAGAGCTGATCAGCAGCTGTATTTCAGTGATTATATCTCTCCTGGAAAAGGAGAAGCTATGGGAGCTGTTACAGGGTCACTGTGAAGAATATTATCAGCATCTGTCAGACAAAGTTTCTCAACTTCACCTGGAATAGAATACTACCTGGGTAGATCTTTTCGAAGTGATTCATCTGAATTATATTACACAGAAGAATTTTGATCTTGTCATAACCTGAGAAAGTAGACAGGTCCCTGCAGCTGTGAATTCAGCCACCTGTTTTTTGAATCCGGCTGGTCAAGATTTCCCAAGAGGTGGAGTGCAGTTGGGTCCAAATGGTAGCTAATGCCTATTTAAGTGAAGAGGTGGTTCTGCCAGCCTTGACAGAAGCAGTGATACATCCCCCTTTTAAAAGACATCTTTCAACTCATTTGATATCTTTTGTTGAGTATGCAATCTTTCTTTTCTTGGGAAGTTTGATGAGAAGATAATTGGCTTTCAGCCACAGAAGATGCAGTGGATTATCTAAAGCCTTTTCAGTTTGGGTTCAAGCATTGGTCTTACATACATTGCTATCTAAAAGACATTGGTCATAGTTGTGTATGACCTATGTAGGGTTCAGGATGTGGGTGGTATATCCATTCTGGCTCTCTTGGATCCTTGGTGGCTTTCAATACAATAAACCATGGTATCCTTCTGGACATGCTGCAGGTAATGGGAAGCACAATTTTGTTGTGGTTGTCTTCTTACTTCCATTGCCAATACTAGTTGTTGCTGTTGGGGGGGAGGGTTCAGTCCTAGATATTTCTATAACATGGGGTGTGTCAAGTATTGAGTTTCTCACCATTCCTCTTTAATATCTTCATGAAACTACTAGGTAAGATTATCTATCAGCACAGGGTGATACATCTCCACCCCGGGTGGGCAGGTGACTCTGTGTTGGTGCTGTTCCAGTGACTAGAGACTGTGGGGATTTAGAATTGGTTATGGTTCAACTCTAACAAAATGAAGAGTCTTTGGGTTCTCTTTTTCCCTGCTCCAGGATTTGATGACATATTATATTTGTCACTTCATGAGGTAGCATTTCCCAGCCAGAGCTGGTAGGCAGTTTGGTGGTTCTCCTGGATTCATGGATCCTGCTCAGGGATTAATGCATCAATTATGGCTCATTGGTAGACATTGCTCATAGTCACTCATGCCTTGGTCACTTCCCAGTTGGACTATTGCAATGCACTCTATATGGGTATGCCTTTGAAAGAAATTGCTTTCCTTCTATCTGATTTGAAGATAGACCTATTCTGGAGACTGAATTTACTATATTTAATTAAACAATAATTGGCAAGAAAGTATATTAAGAAATATACATGGATTTTTGACTCGGGACAACCTATTTATAACTTTTTGGATGATCCAGGATATTTAAGATGCCATGTATATGCCATGTCTACGAGTGAATTACATGTCTACGAGTGAATTACAATAATTTGTTGACAGAGAGTTTTGAAACATTAATTTTGTTCTGTTTTACTATTATTATTTTCCTGTTAATTATTTAGTCACTAATATAACATATGGAAGATAGGTCAACAAGTTTTCAATAGATTCAATAGTTTAAAATTTTTGGGAAGGCCTGTTTTGTTGGGGATGGGAACTAATGTAGTAATAATATATTAATCAGTATTCAACTAAAAGCAATAATATGTTTTGGGAGTTTTTTATGTACCTTTTTTAATGTTCTCATTGCTTTGTGTTTTTTGTTCTTTTATATGTCTTCTTGGACTTTTGCATTTTAACTTTGTTCGGAATAAAATAAAAAATATAGAAAAAAGAAAACCATCCAGAAATTGCAATTGGTCCAAACTATAACAGCTGATGAAATATTGGGTACCTCTCAATGTTGCACCATTGCTGTGCGAGCTGTACTGGATCACAATTAATTGAAGTGCAATTGAAGATTCTAGTCATGGCATAGGGCCAGGGTATCTGTAGGACTGCTTCACCTTGAACATATCCGCCCATTCCATTAAAGTAGGGGTGTCAAACTCAAGGACCATGGACCAGATCTGGCCCATGGGATGTTTAGATCTGGCCCATGGGGCTGCCGTGGAAACAGCAAACGACTAGCCCATGGTGCCTCTGCCAGAAAAAATATTTTCACTACAGGACATTGGGTATACAGGACGTTGAGCTTACCATGCCCACCCTGACCATGCCTACTTGGGTCCCCAAGGTCAAACACAACCCTGATGCAGCCCTCAATGAAATTGAGTTTGACATTAAAGTGTATGGGGAAGGATGCTCCAGAATCTTTGCTTGAAATGTTATCCAGTAGGACCTAGGTAACATGCCTTTTCTGTGGCAGCCCCTACCCAAGCATTGAAGCACTAAAGTCAATGAAAGGGTGTTGTTATAGGTTGGATGTCTGTTTTTTTTAATTTCATTTTTCTCTTTTTATATTGATTTTATTGTTTTTGGATTTTTAAATTTTATTTAAAACATTTATATGCCCGCTCATCTTATACCAATCTCTGGGCAGCTCCAATTCAAGAATTAAAGCCTAAACTGCTGTTTATCACTGTTGTTAGTTACCAGAGTTGTATGCTATAAGATGGGCAGCTATATGAATCCCATTAATAATAAAAAAAATGATTGTTCTGTTCTTTCAGCTTCTTTTTTGTTGGTCAACCAGACTGAGGGAAGATTAAAGACTGCAGCAAACAGTATCAATAGAGCTCAGCCCTTCAATTCTCCCCTTCTTCAGATAATCAGAGAAGTTCATAGTATCTTTACTTGCTCTGAATCTGTCCCCCACCAAAGGCAACTGCCACCCCTTGCTCTGGGAATAGATAGAGCTGTCAGCATAAGATATGTTGTCTTATTGTCTGTGTTTTGCAGCAAAGAAAAAGTCAGGATAAGGATGCATGAATCATGCCCTGAAGAAGAGATGAAGCAGTATAATAGAGACAGGTGGTAAAATTTCATTTACCATTTTGTTTGAATGAGCTTGTAAATCATATTGAAGAAAAGATTTAAGACTATTTCTCAATTCATGGGGATATTCAGAAGAAATTAGTGGTTAGATAGCAAAGGTTTGGAAACTGAGACTTTAGTGAGAACAAAAGGTGGTAAAATTAGCATTATAAAATAAATATACCTTTAAAAAAAAATAGGGAATAGCAAAACTCTTTGCAGGAAGAAAAGTCTATGGGCACTACATTGGCTTACCTCCTCCCATTCACCCCTGCCCCTTTATTCTATGTGCCAAGAACTAGGAAACAAGATGAAGTCTTAAGGAAGACTTCAATAGCTGGAATATGATTTTAAGAAGGCTTTCTCCTTGATCCCCCAATGACAGATAACACATAACAAACATGTTCAGATGAACATGACCTCAAGAACTAACAGATTCATGCAGATATTAATTGCCTGTTCATTACAGTTCCAGGCTAGGATTCCTATTAATTTTCTATATATGTGTCTTAACCATAATGATTCAACATTTGTTGGCCTGGACACTGCTCACTATGATATTCAGAAATGTTGTTTATCTATGAATGTTGGAAAAGCCTTCTCTGGGATTCCATTATATATGCACACATTCTTGGTGACAAAAAAATGCAACTGTTATGCTAGAAAGTTGCTATTAATCAAAGATTAGACTAAGTTAAGATAGAACAGTTTTTAATCTAAACCAATAAAAGGTAATTCCTCCAATTTTGTTTATTTCAAATATCTGATGCTGTTCAATCATGGATCATCTTCTCTCTTGAAAATTAGTTTGCGGACAATCAAGATAGTTATTTCTTTCCTGGATACCCCTAATACAACTAAATATCAGTAAAAAAAATGGCTTTATTTATTAAATATATATGTTGTCCATCTTGCAGTTCAAGGAAATATGTTTTATAATTCCATCAAACATTTGCCTAGTTGGATAAATCATAAAGCAGTATTATATTGATTTTTTAAAAAAGAATGTTTATTACATATGGTGGTCATGTAAACCTCTCAAAATTATTGGAAAGAAATACATCAAAATATACAAATTATTCTAAAAATAAAAGTTGAATTAAAACCACCAGAACTTTTATTAAGTACAATCCCAACAAATACAAATGAAAAATATAATTAATTAAGATATATGGAAGTGGCAAAAAACAATCTGGCACTATATTGGAAAACTTTCCATCAGTATAGGAATGAAAGACTAAAATTGAAGAATACACGGCAATGAAAGAATGAAGAACATACATTAAATAAATTCAGATAGGAATGGTTCTCTTATATAGAATATATCACAGAGAAAGACATTTAAAACATGGTTTGTGAAGAAAAAGGAAAGCCATTTTAAAAATATAAATAACAGCAAAAATTAAAATGAATACAGAAATAAGTAATCTGTCCCAAAGAAAGTATAAAAATATCCAAGTAGCAGTTGATGTCTGGAAATGGGGGAGGGGAAAAAGAAAATTATATGTAATATTTGTTTGTTTTGCTTTTCTTATTTCTTGCTCAAAATCTTTTTAAGTATGTGTGTATATGTTTTTTCTTTTGCTTGTATGACTTACTTAACCAATGTGAAAAAGGAAATTTTAAAAAATCAATGGATTTTATGAATATATCCTTTTCAACAAGAAATATTTTAACAAGCAATTATTTGTATTTATGCTATTGGAGATTCAGTGAAATTAACACTTTATTTAAATCTGTTGTTATATTTCAATAAGAAGCAACTTCACATGTTAAGCAGCTGCATATTTTCAGAAGTTTATGTTCTATCTCTATCACATTGAGAGTAAAGTACTGGACAAAGCAACCGAGAGATGTATTTTTCAGCTTCAGAAACACAAACATATGCCTTCAAATATTCAATATTTGCAGGATCAGCGAATATAGATTAACCATGGATGACTGCGTGGAATTAAGGACTCGATTTATTGATGTAATATATGTCTATAAATACACATTTAGCATGTTCGTATGTTTTGTTTGATTTTTTAGTATTTTTAAAAATAATTTTGTGTTTTATTTAATTAAAAAAGAAAAGGGCCAATGTATCAACTTAGAATTTCAACATACATTCACACCTATTACAAATGACAGAAAGAAAAAAACGTTCAGCTTCAAAAGAAAGTGAGAGCTGCTACTGAATTTAGTATACACTGTAGTCAAAATCCAAAATGTTTATTCAATAATCAATTGTTCTCCCACTAAGCAATTTCAGATTCTGCAGTCTGAAAACTATCTACATAGAATCCTATTTCCTGCAGATCACAAAAAAATTGAATTGTAATACAATATGTAGCAGAATTTGGAGCAATTCATGGTTGGAAATACTTACAAAATGCCCCTCCCTTGATTTTTTATCTCATTTTGTTTGGATTCTTAATTATTAATCTTGAATTATGAAACTGTATTGATGCAATCACCATTTCTTTTAGCTACCAATGAAGATTACGAGCAAATTACTTTGCATAGTCAGCTTGATGCCATTTTTATTTTTCAGATTTTTTTCACTTGCAAGTTGTATGTAATTTATCTATATTTATTAATGTACTGAACACAAAGGAATCTTGAGTTGAACACATGAACATGTATAATTTTAATTGGTGTTCGTAAATGCTCATATGGATAGCTGATAAGTTGTAGTTTGTCCTTTTCAAAGATCACATGGTTAAAAGAAAACTTACGGGTATACATATATGCATTAGGGTAGAGTATATACATATATACATTAAATTGGCAATATCAGTATTCGATAACTATATTTACAAAGATTAAAATACTAAACAACGTACCTCCTTTCTAGCTCAGCTCATCTTTCTTACAATCGATAAAAAAAATTTTCAATATGACTGGCTCGTATTACTGTCATCCTTTTGAGATAGCCAGTGATTGCCCGTATCAGAGGAGAAGAGTCTGCCTTCAACAGGAATGTTAACTTATGCCTTACGTCCCAGTGGGGAAATTTATCTACAATTGGGCTGAGATATTTTTTCCTTACTTCCCCGTACAAACTACAATCAAATATTATATGCAGTGTATCCTCTATTGCATTTGCCCCACATACACATGTTCTATCATTATACGGGATTTTCCAATAGCGGCCGAATTTAACAAATAGTGTCTAGGAGTTCAAATCTAAATTTAACAAATAATTCTCTCTCCAATGGTGGCATTTCTAGATATAAGTATTTTTCCAGAGTAAAAGTTGTTTTGACTACTGTCAGTAGCTTAAGGGAATCGTAAGTTGATAAAGTTGCCGTGTCTATTTGCCCATGGATATCTTTAATCCGTTGTTTAACTTGTTTCAATGTATCACACAATGGAAACCCTAAGACATATCGATTCAAAGTTTCTGACAGCCGGGTTAGCCAGGAATATCTTTGAAAGTTTAAGGTCTGCTGTTCCTCTAGGCAGGTTTTAGGAAGTCTACTGGCTTCCATCTGGGTCACTTTTAGCCAGTGCCCTAGTTTACTGCCCTAGTAATCGTGTAGGTATACAGTGAAAAACATCCTAATTCGGCTCTAACAGCTGCCGCCGAGGTGGAATTGTTTACCCCCAACATCCTCCTTAACAAATTGTTTTGGCTTTTCTCTAATATGGGGGCCTCTGTAAGACCCCATATTTCGGTGCCATAGAGCATAATTGGAACAAGTTTGCCCTAACAGACTTTACAAATTGGCAAAATCGAAGTTGGTTGGATACATTTACTTAATTTGTATACGAGGCTTAGCTCCAGCTCTGACCTTTTGAGAAAGAAATTGATGATGAGGAATCCAACCACCTATACTAGAAAAAACAATTCCAAGATAGGTATATTGAATAACTTGCTCAATCCTTACATCATCGATGTGCCAACTGTGCTTTTTATTCTTGTTGGCAAAAACTATAACTTTTGATTTGGCTATGTTTATAGTCAAGAAATTTGTAATACAATAATGTGAGAGTTTGGCAAGGAGTCACCTCATATCTATTTGATTTCTGGAAAGCAACACTAAATCATTGGCATACATTAATACATTAATATGTCTTGAGCCTATTCGAGGGCTCTGCATTGAGGGGTCTTCCAGCTCAGCTCGAATATCATTTATATAAAGATTAAAAAGGGTAGGGCCCAACAGACAGCCCTGCCTCACTCCTCTGGCTGTCAGTATGCTGTTAGTTGAGGCCCCTTTTGCTACATATCTGACTCTAATTGCTGTATTTGTATAAAGAATTCTAATCAACAAAATAAGTCTGGGATCCATCTCCATGACTTGTAATTTCCTCCACAAATGGTTCCTATCAATAGAGTCAAAGGCGTCAGTAAGGTCAATGAAGGCGGTATACAACTTTGCCCCTTGGGAGATAGCTGATAAAAAAAGGGGGGGAGGACAAATAAAACTGCATAAATTTTTGCATCTATCATTTTTTAAATTAATTAAAGCAATTCTCCAAATCAACTAAACAAACAAACAAACAGACATCCAATTGTATGGATCACAGAAGAATGATCTAAAACATAGAGTTGAGCCCTAGGATCTACTGATACCATGAAGATCCCAGCTGTTAAGTGCATCTCTGCTGTGTATTGGCCACTTTCAGCAATGCATCACAAACCATGGGAAGCTTGGGTTCAAGTAAACCATATATATGTTCCCCTATAGCTTATGGCTAGTATTTTTCTATGGTGTTTTGTCTCTCTCCCTTTGTGTGTTTATTGAATACACTTCAGGGTTTACTAGAAGTGAGAAGAAGGCTTTGAAGCATCTCTTGAAACCTCGTCCTTTAATAGTTCTGGCATGAAGAACTATTAAGAGCCATGGTGGTGCAGTGGTTGAAATGCAGTATTGCAGGCTAATTCCTCTCACTGCCAGCAGTTCAATCCTGACCATCCCAAGGTTGATTCAGCCTTCAGAGATCGATAAAGTGAGGACCCAGATTTCTGGGGGCAATATGCTGTCTTTGGAAACCACTTAGAAAGGGCTGGAAGGCACCATGAAGTGGTTTATAAGTCTAAGTGCTATTGCTACACAGTCCTACCTATCCTCGTGCCACATCGTTACCCATTTTATCTGTGGCTGGTGAGGACAGTAGAGGGGGGAACAGTTATATTGGGAGAGATTTGGGAATGGCTTGCATAACTGTTTTCAGAGAAACAGGGATTGTTTTGGTCTGCTTTAGTTTAATTTCAAATGCATAAGGGATTAATGTCTGGGATACAATTATATAGTTTACTCTTTCTGGATCCAAGACACTGAAAAGTTCTCCTTTAAAAGCTTTATTTGAAATGAATGGAAGGTGACAACAAAAATTATAATTATTTATATAGGATAAACCTTATTAGTTGACTGTATGCCATGCCATCTAATGGATTCACCTTACTCTAAGGTAGCCAATAGCAAATTAACAGATAATGGATATAAAGGACATGCGATGCTTATCAATATTATGTCCTACCTGTAGTTGGGGTTGGCAAATCTGTCACAAATGGCTTCAAGTAGTTTTTCTTGTTCTAATTTTGTTTTACTTCCATATCTGGTTGAAATGTAGTTGAATTCACATGAATATTCATACACACATTCTGGTGCATTTATCATATTATACACATTTGATTTGCATGTTACTCTGCCTAAAGTTATGCATTTTATTAGTATTTCCATTTCTGTCAGCTATTTTCCTTAGTATTAAGCATTCATGTGGTATGCATACTCTAGGGTATGCAGTCCAGTGGTAAACAAAATAATATCTTGGAATGTACAGTAGGTTTCCCTATATAAAGGAAATTCTGTATATACTGTATAACTATTCTGATGGATGTTGGAAAAGGCATACTTTTATTAAGATACTTTATGAACAGCTGGTTTGAGCATCTTTTTCTTTCCTGAGACCAATCAGTAAATGTCAACTCTACAGCTGACTTCTTTTGTCCCACTTGAGGCACTGAACTGAATTATTTTAATATTGAGACTAAAAATCACAAAGCAACATTATAGAACAATAATAAGCAAAATAACAAGAATTTTTAAAGCACTTTAAAAGTGGCTACCTTACTTTGCTGGCCTTGGCCTCATAGTAGTCAGATTCCTACATCTAGAATATAATTGACTCCTGGCAGAGAGATAATTTTTATTTTAGTAATAAATTTATGTTGCTCTTTAGTTGATATATAATGTTGCAAATTACTATAGTTTCTCTTTTTAAAAAAAAGAAATGTAAATTGTAATAAATCTGAGGCTGAATAAAATAAGATAAAAACTATTTTACTAAAATGTTTAATATCTACAGATGAAGAATTTGCTTGCAAAGTCTATCCTCTAATACTGAGTTGTACTTAAGAAAGAACTGTTTTTCACATGCTTTCAGAAAGGCTGCCTATTTCCTTCTGATAAAAACTGATGTCTCTGCCACATGTACTTTGGCAAAATGAAAACTAATCTAATAGAAGACACATTGCACCACAAAAAATCAATAGCAATTAAAAACATCAGGCAAGTCTTATCTATCCAACAGTAACATTCTGCCAGTCAAAGTTGGACACAATGCATTTTGCAAAATTTGTAAGGTTAGCCTAACTGCCTGGTTTAGTTTATTCAAATAATATACAGTAGCTAGCATCAATGTTTATATTTATTTCAGCCTGATTTTAGAATTCACTGAAAATAAATGGAAGAAGCTAAAAATAATAACTATTAGGACTGGAATTAGTGTCCAGAAATACAGTAGTCCATTCTGCTCTAGGTCAGAGAAACTTTTTATTATCTTATATTTTAAAATGTTTTTTGTGATAGGTGAAGAGGAAATTTGGGAATACTATCATTCTTCTCAAGCATATTATGGATCCATGATACTTTCATGCCATGGTGTCTATTTTCTTTCTTTCTTTCTTTCTTTCTTTCTTTCTTTCTTTCTTTCTTTCTTTCTTTCTTTCTTTCTTTCTTTCTTTCTTTCTTTCTTTCTTTCTTTCTTTCTTTCCTTCCTTCCTTCCTTTCTTCCCTCCCTTCTCTTATGTGAGAAAATGACATAGCTACATCTTCTTTCTTTCTTTCTTTCTTTCTTTCTTTCTTTCTTTCTTTCTTTCTTTCTTTCTTTCTTTCTTTCTTTCTTTCTTTCTTTCTTTCTTTCTTTCTTTCTCCAATCTATCTAAAATTTATTTCAAAGTAACAATAGCTGCACCTATCACATGAGCACAGAGAACCATCTAGGAAGGGGTGGAATAAGTTCAATATTTGTTAAAGAAGCCTCTGTCCTTTGTGAAATTATTTTCACAAAAATCTATTTTGATCCATATTCTTAATTATATCAGAAAAAAATAACCTTCAGGTCTCCCTGTCTTACTATAACTCTGACCAGCGTAAACCACTCATCTGCAAGAACAACATATCATAGATCTAAGCCATAGCATATTCTATGATCTGTCAAATGGGGTAAATTAAAATGTTATAGAGCATGTTATATATTAACATCACAAACTATAGGTTCTATTTCAAATACACCATATCACTTTAGTTTATTGTATTACTGTGTGAACATTTGTCTTTAGAAATTATAATTTTTCCCATGATAAGAAAATATGATAATGAGTACAATATATTAAGATCATTATATGAAACTTTTTAAAAAGGTAAATCTTATTAAAAGTACAATGTCACAAAATAAACCTGAGAAAATAGAATAGCCATGATGTCACAACTTATGTGTGTGTGTGTGTGTGTGAATGTGTGTGCACGTGTGCATCTAAAGCCCAGCTTACATATCTAAAGAATACACTGTAAAAGAGAACTGCAACTCCAGTGGTGGTATTCAACTGGTTCGCACTGGATCAGGCAAACCGGTAGCAAGGCTGTGGTGTGGGTCGCTGAACCAGTAGTAAGTTCTGGCTGGCCATGCTCCCAACCAGTCACTAGCTCACTTGCCCCGCCCACCTGATGCTTGCTCACCCCTCCCATCTGATGCTGGCCCCTTAAGGTATTTCTTTCTTTTTTTTTCTTTCCTGACAATCAGCTGTTCATACAATCAGCTGTGCTGGGATTTCCCTTGCTGAGGCCCAGGAAGGCAAAAAATGGAGGGAGGGGCAGCCCCCCCCTCCATTTTTTGCCTTCCTGAGCCTCAGAGGAGCCTTTTGGGAGCAAAAACGCCCCTCCCCAGAGGCTCCTCTGAGGCCAGGAAGGTCCCAAAAAGGGGCATGGAGAGGTGCTGTGTGCCCCTCCCATGCTCTGTTTTTTTTCTTCCTGAACTTCAGAAGAGCCTTCTGAGAGCAAAACGCCCCCAAAAAACAGGTGGGGGGGGGGGCAACTGCAAAAAAGCAAAAAAGTCATGCCCACCCAGTCACATGGCCATGCCCACCTAGCCACGCCCACCAAGCCATGTCCACAGAACCGGTAGTAAAATTTTTTGAATCCAACTACTGTGCAACTCTTATATAAATAAAGTAATGGTAATAAAGCTGCACTATTTTCCCCTCTGGATTTAGAAAAATATTTGTTTCCTTGGAGATTTAATCATCTCAAAGTCTTAATTTCAAGATTTTTCTGAAAAGACAGAAGTGGCTATAACTTAATGAAGGTTAATGAAGATCCTACTATATAGCCATACAAAGATGAAGTAGACTGTGAGCCTCCCACTATGATCAGGAACTATGAAATTAAACACAGACTTCACTTAATATGTGTCAGCCTTACCAGGTAGACAAGATAGGGAACATAGCCACATAAACTAATTCTACTTTATTGTAAAGTTACATTACAATAGCTTTACCATAGAATAACAGAGTTGAAAGGGATCTTGGAGGTCTTCTATTGCCACCCCCTGCTTAAGCAGGGAACCCTATACCATTTCAAACAAATGGTTATCTAATCTCTTCTTTAAAACTTCCAGTGTTGGAACATTTACAACTTCTGAAAAGTTTTAGTTGACAAACACATATTTATGATAAATACTTTTTCTTCTGCATGGCCTTCTCACATATTACACCTTCCATTACTCCTGACCAGGGGTCTCAAAATTTGGCAATATTAAGACTTGTGAATTTCAACTCCACAAGCAATCATGATGACTGGGAAATTCTGGAAGTTGAAGTCCACAAATCTTAATGTTGTTGGAGAGCCTGCTCTTGAGCACAAAAAGTCGATAGAATTAATCTGTCAAAACTGGGCTGCAATAATCTCCACTCCTACTAAATGGCTGCAAGGAAAGTGTTGTTGTTTATTTCTCTTTGCTATCATCTATCTGGATCTTTGTAATCCATTTCTGTTAACCCTAATGCATCGATTAATCTTCAGTATTTACACAGAAAATAGTAATGGTGAAAGAAAGAGTGACTAAATTCAAACATCTCACTCATAATGTATTTTGTGTGGTTATGGTTTATTTTAGTGAAAAAAACCTACAGATGAAAAATGAAAACCAAATGTATTTCTGAGCACCATTCATGAATCTAGGCAACAGTGTCTTGCTCAAGAGATTAAAACAAACTACAGGTGTTTCTTGAGTTACAACACTCTTTCATCAACTATTAAAATTTACAATGGTTCTGAATGAGGTTAACTTGCAACTGGTCCTCAAGTTTCAGCCACTGCAGCATCCCTGCAGCCATGAAATCGCGATTTAGATGCACAGCATCCACAATTACAACATTACAATGAGACACAATCATGTAATCACAATTTCTGACATTCCCTTCTGGCTCCCACAAATGAAGTCAATGGAGAAGCTGGTCAGAAGTCATAGTCATACTACCTAATGAATTATATGCAGTTCTTGCTTAACATGGGTAACCAGGTGTGCAAATCTCTGTTGTAAATCAGTGCAGTCCCATTGTGCTTTATGAATACACTTATCCAGTCCCAATTGCCATTGTAAACCAAGAACAATATGATCATTTGCACTGATTTTTGAAGAAAGTGTAGTTGGTCAGTCTAGGATGAACAATGAGGTATTATTAAGATATTCCTTTGCAATGGTTTATTTTGGCATGCTACACTCTTGAATTTCATCCTGCTACTCAACTATTAAAGGCAGTAGAAACTTTGTTAGGGAATGAGTTGGCAACAATAGGCACTAAATAAAGTTCAGTTTGTATTTTTTTTTTAGAAAATGAAAGTAAAATGTAATTCACAAACAAGAGACCAATGATGGGACTCATCTGCCTACCAAGATGAGGTGGATTGGTTGCTTTCGTGGTGTGGAGACAATAACTTGGTCCTCGATACCAATAAGACCAAGGAGCTTATAGTGGACTATAGAAGGAACAGATCAGACATCCAGCCCTTGCTTATCAATGGAGACCGAGTAGAGCAAGTGGCCAGTTTTAAGTTTCTGGGTGTTACCATAAAAGAGGACCTGACCTGACCTGGGGTGCTCACATTGCAGCACTGCTCAAAAGGGCCCAGTAGAGATTATACTACCTGAGACTTCTCAGAAAACAACAACTGAATGAAAAACTGCTGGTGATCTTCTACCGCTGCACCATAGAGAGTATCTTATCTTAACTTACTGCATCTCTGTATGGTTTGCCAATTGCACAGTGGCAGAGAGGAAAGCACTCCAGAGGGTTAATGTCATTGCCCAAAAGATCACTGTTTGCCCTTTCCCCTCTTTGGAAGAGCTTTATAGCTCCCGCTGCTTTAAGAAAGTTCAAAACGGTGATGAGGTGGGGACGAACAGAGGCATAGAAGTCTGCTCATGATTCTTCTTGCGTCTTCTTGCTGTTGGGGCAATCCCTTGGGGAGCACAAATCCTGAAGAGAAACATGGCAGTGTGGGGAAACCTGAGCTGTAGTGAGGGGAAGGCAACTCCCATTATAGCAAAGAGAGATCCTTCAGAGCCCGACGAGCAAGAGACTGCTATTTCCTTAATGGTGGTCCCGACATCCGGTCTGCCACTGACAAAAGGAAGCAAGTGAGAGACAGATTGTGGTGATCAACAGTGAAAGGTGCGGGTGAGGAAACTTTTTTCGAACACTGTGGATCCACAGAAAATTGTTGAAAGAATCTAATTGGAGCCCTAAAAGGAAGTGGCTAAGGAACGGAAGCAAGGTAGGTGAAGTGAAAGGGTTGGACAGAGAGAAATAAGGACAGTAACAAAAGTAGCAAAGAAGACTGGAGGCTGGTGAGATTTGCTACATTGTCATTAGTGGAAAGGAATTTAGCTGCTGGAAGGTCTGGATACTTGGATCATTTTCTGTTGGAAAGACTATGTTAGATTTGAGATGAGAAGAAGATCAGTGTAAGTGAAATAAACGGAGATAACACGGTGCAAAAGAAGATACTTTTTGGAAATTTTGAAAAAGTCTTTGACTGTTGATACAAAGGTGTATCAATCTAGCGGAATAGTTTACCTTAACTGAAGAAATATAGAACTATAGAAAAACTGAACTTAAGATTCCCTTAAGAAAAGACGAAAAGAGAACTGGACATAATTGAGTGAGCTGAGACTCTGAGAGGACAATGTTATTACTCAGCAATTTTCTATTTCCGGGCATCTGGATCGCAAACATGTAACTCCAGTGACTGAGGTGGAACAGCTACTTTAAGACTCTTTCTCTTTTCTCTCTCTTTCTATGTTTTCTATCTTTCTCTGATGTTCTGATTAGCTAATGTTCCTCTCTCTCAATTTTCTTTGATCTCCGTATAGTATTACGCAAGTATATGTGTATATATATATATATATATATATATATATATATATATATATATATATATATATATGGCAAAGGGAAATTGTTTATTGCTATTGTGATGTAACCTGTTTGATTCAATTGATTTATTAGTAATATTGATAATTACATTCTTACCAGTTATATATATAGAAAAGATAAAGGAAATAATAATAACTGCGAGAACCATTTAGTCACTGATCACAATTAATGTTTGTATATTAATAGTTGCATTTATTGGGCAGATCACCTTGAATATTTAATTGATGTACTGTTTGGCTACTAAATGGTTGTGTATGATTAAGAATATTGAAAAAAAAGGGGGGGGTTGATAAGACAGTTACTTAAAGGAAATACTTTATAGAGATAGCATTTTAGAACATTTATATATATTTAGTTTTAGATAATAAGGTAAGATTTAGATTAGAGTGACAGGAGCAAATATTGTTTAGAAGTACTTTGAACCTATATTTAGAGATTTAGTAACAATTAATAATAAAGGTTAGGCTATATATAAATTATATATGTGATATAGAATTTAGATTTGAAAGTATATTGGGGTAATAGTACTGCTTATAAGAGACATCTCCTTACTAAATATAGAGAGAAATTGATATCGAAGAGAGGGATAGATTAATTAATTAATTGAACTATTGATTAATTTTAACATATACCTTTGATTGTTATAATTGCATGTTAATTTGGTATAATATAACCAACATATTACAACAACAAAAACAAATTTTTAAAAAATGACATCTACAACAACTACAACTACATCTCCGAAAACTGAAGAAAAGCCACTTCAACATTAACAACTATGTCGGCAATACCTTCGCCCATGACACAAAAGACAATTGAAGAAACAATACCATTAGAGAAACAAACCACTTCCTTGAATGTTAATATCCAATCAATCCTGCTTAACCTATAAGAATAGATGTCGAAGTTGCAAGAAACAATGATGAAAAACCACAATGAGACAAGAGCAGATATAAATGGATTAAAAGAAGAGATGGGGAAATTAAAAGCAGAAATGAAAGCAGACATTTTCATAGTAGAGGAGAAAGTTGGAATAATACAGCAGGCCTTGGAGAAAAATGAAACAATAATAAAAGAGGTAGAGAAAAGAACAGAACAAACTGAAAGGAAACTGGAAAGAGTAGATGAATAACTAAAGAAAGTGAGCAAGAAAATGGAGGATTCCTTGATCTACCTAGAGATGGATAAAGCTGCTACATACCTGAGATTCCAGAACATAGCAGAATCAAAAGAGGAAGATTTGGAACAAGTAATGGCAGGAATATTGGCAGAACTATTGGAAAAGGACATAGATGATACTTTGAGAGAGTTTGATGGAGTCTACAGAGTTGGTACAAATTATGCAAGACGCCACAAATGCCCAAGAGAAAGAACGTCCAGGACATCGTATACAAGATATCAAGAGAAGAATCAATTACGTATAAAGGCAAAGAAGTTTTGGTCCTTAAGCAAATACCGAGAAGAATAAGAGATCAAAGATGAGACTATAAATTTTTATCGTCTCACTTAAATCAAAATGGAATCGTATTTAAATGGATAATTCCAGAGGGAATGCTAGTTTCGTGGGAGGAAAGTAAAATTAAAATAGACACTATGGGAAAGGCCCAGGAATTTTATGAATGGTTGATAGGGCCGTACACTGCCCTAAGTCCCAATTTGGGAGAGGGGGCAGTATAAAAGTTAAATAAATAAATAAATAAATAAATAAATAAATAAATAAATAAATAAATAAATAAATAAATAAATAAATGCAGAGTAGTAAGAACGAATTGGAAACAAACTCCCAAGAAGATCAAGACCAACGTAAGAATAGACATGGAGCTTTAGGAAATCAAGGAACTAGCCAACCACCTCAAGAGAGAGAAGAAGACAGGATACACTCTCAGGCATGAAGAGAAAACAGAGAAGTCACAAGACAAAGAGTGAAACAAAATTAACAATGGAAGAAGAAAGGAAAATATTGTCAATTAACATAAATGGTTTAAACTCTATGATAAAAAGGAAAAGGACAATAGATAAATTAATTAAGCAAAATGCTGACATAGTATGCTTACAAGACACTCATATAAAGAAATCTGATGAAAAACATTTAGAGTGCCCGAAATTAGGGAAGCTATTTACTGCACCAGCAGATGCTGGGAAAAAGAAAGGGATTGCAGTGTATGTGAAAGAGGACATGAAAGCAGAGTCAATATGGTCGGACCTTAATGGAAGAACTCTGGTTTTGCAGATCTGGATTAATGCTATTCAAATCCTTTTAGTGATAATTTATGCCCCGAACTGAGAGCAAAAGGAGTTTTTTAAATATTTATATGGAAAAATAGTAGGAATGGAAAAAAGAAATATTTGTATCATAGGGGACTTTAACACTATTGCTGATTATCAAAAAGACCACAGAATTGGCGGAAAGAACCGGAAAAAAAAGAGAGCTTCCCAAAATATGTATGGAAATATGTATGGAGTTAAATCTGATCAATATATGGAGAAGGTTAAACCCTGAAAAAAAAAACAATTTACATTTTATTCAAATCCCCAACAAATATGGACACGAATTGACATGGCATGGATGAATGGGGAAATAACAAATGAAATAAAAAGGATTGAAATATTACCTAATGAATGGGCAGATCACAATCCAATCCAGATAATCTGGAAAGGTAGGAAAAAAACCAGAAAAAGATGGACATTGAATATGCAGTTAATTAGAGAAAAAGAATATATGAACAAACTTAAGAAGGAATTAAATTATTTCTTAAAAGAAAATAATAATGGAGCAACTGCGAAATAAAACACTTAGGATACAATGAAGGAAGTAATAAGAGGTATAACGATTTCTTATAATGCCAAGAGGAATAAAGAAAAATATGCCCAGCAAAATAGATTACAACAAAAAATTAAACAATTACAAAGTACCCCAAAGGACTCAAGATTGCAAAATCAGATAACAATATCTAAACACAAACTGAATTTAATTGAATAAGAGAGAATGATTGTAAATTTGAATACAACTACATAAACTTACTTTAAGCACGCTAATAAGCGAGGGAGATGGCTATCCTATAGACTTAAAAAAGGGAAAGAAAAAAGATTGATTTACCAATTAATAGATGGAAATGGAGACACACAACAGGGGATAGAACAGAAAAAAGAAATTGCGCATTTATTTATTTATTTATTTATTATTTATTAGTTTTCTATACTGCCCCTCTCCCTGCAGGGACTCGGGCGGTGTACAGCCAAAGTTAAAACACAGTACAAATACAATATTTAAAAAACAATTTTAAAATATTAAATATAGTGGCTCAAAGATAAAACTCAATCAAGAGTATAAAAGACTAAAACCAATTAAAACCAATTTAAACCCTATAAAACCCTAGGCCAGACCGGCTTGATGAAATAAATATGTTTTCAATGCGCGCCGGAAGGCCAAAAGGTCAGGGATGATACTCATCTCCGGGGGCAATTCGTTCCAGAGGGAGGGGTGCCCCCAAGGAGAAGGCCCGTACCTTCGGGGTCACTAGCTATCCAGCCGGCGACACCCCAAGAAGGCCCACCCTATGGGAGTGCACTGGGCGACGGGAGATTGATGATGGCAGTAAGTGGTCCTGTAAGTACCCAGGTCCCAAGCCATGGAGTGCTTTAAAGATAGTCACTAACACCTTGAATCACACCCGGAAGGCTACCGGGAGCCTAAGCAGCTTGCACAAGAGTGGCGTAATATGGGAGCTCCGAGAAGCCCCCAAAACCACCCGCGCGGCTGCATTTTGCAGCAACTGGAGCCTTTGGGTGCTCTTCAAGGGGAGCCCCAGGTAGAGAACATTGGCATAGTCTAGGTGGGAGATGACGAGGGCGGATGTGACCATGCGAAGTGCATCCCGATCCAGAAAGGGCTGCAACTGGTAGATCCTACAGACCTGACAAAAAAAACCCCTGGTGACAGCCACTATATGTTCTTCTAACGACAGCTGCATGTCCAGGAAGACACCCAGATTGCACACCCTCTCTGTAGGCACAAGAATTTCCCCTTCCACAGCCAGCGATGGAACTAACTGGCTGTATCGGGGTGCCAGAAAGCACAGCCACTCGGTTTTGGCCGGGTTGAGCTGAAGCCTGTTTAGATCCATCCAACCCCACACAGCCTCCAGGCACCGGGTAATCACTTCCATGGCTTCATTGGGATGGCCTGGGGTAGAAATGTATAGCTGAGTATCATCAGCGTACTGATGAAACTCTACCCCGAAGCCATGGATGATCTCACCCAGCGGCTTCATATAAATGTTGAACAGTAGGGGCGAGAACACCGACCCCTGAGGAACCCCACAAATCAGGGGCCTCAGGGTCGATCTCTGCCCCCCTGCCAACACAAATTGCGAACGGTCAGAGAGGAAGGAGGAGAACCACCGTAAAACAGTGCCTCCCACCCCCAACCTCCCCAACCGCCGCAATAGGATACTGTTCGACAGTATCAAAAGCCGCCGAGAGATCTAATAGGACCAGGACAGAGGAATAACCTCTGTCACTGGCCCTCCAGAGATCATCCACCAACGCGACCAAAGCCGTCTCCATGCTGTACCTGGGCCTGAAGCCTGATTGGCATGGATCTAAATAGACAGCTTCATCCAGGTGCTGGGGAAGCTGTCATGCCACCACACTCTCAACAGCCTTCACCACAAAGTGAAAGTTGGAGACCGGACGATAATTAGATTAGAGAGTTGTGTCCAGGAACGGTTTCTTGAGGTGGGGTCCCATTACTGCCTCTTTCAAGGCGGCAGGTAGAAACCCCTCGCTCAAGGAAGCATTAATAATACCCTGGAACCAACTTCGCATCATCTCCCGAATGGTCAATACTAGCCAGGAGGGGCACATAGCATTAAGCCCACCCAGCATACTGTCCACATCCTTGGGGGAAACAGGATCAAACTCCCCCCAAATGACCTCCCTGAATTCCGTCCCCGATCCCCTGTCCAGAGTCACCCAGTCAGAGTCCAACCCACCCCAGATCTGAGTGATTTTGTCCATCAGAAAATTCAAAAAATCTTCAGCCCGCCTCTGCAGAGGATTCTCCCATTCTCCCACTTCTAGGAGAGAGCGGGTCACCCTAAAAAGGGTGGCTGGGCGATTTCCTGCGGATGCGATAAGGGCGGAAAAGTGAGAATGCTTTGCTGTCCTTATCACCACTAAATAGGTCCTAATATAGGACTGCAATAGTGTTCGGTCAGATCTGGAGCAGGTGGTCCTCCAACCGCTCTCTAGGTGTCTTTTCCAATGCTTCATTTCCCTCAGTTCCTCAGAAAACCATGGAGCTGAGTGGGATCGGCATCGGGTCAGAGGCCGCAAGGGCATGACCCGTTCAAGGGCCCCAGCTACTGCCCTATCCCAGGCGGCCACCAGGTCCTCGACCGAGTCATGTGCTCGAACCTGGGAAATGGCCCAAGCTCCATCAGGAACCTATCCGGGTCCATCAGGCACCTGGGGTGGAACTATCGTGTCGGCTCCGCCTCCCTGCAATGAAGGGGTGTGGCTTGGAAGTCCAGCCTAAGGAGCAAATGATCAGACCATGACAGGGGCTCAATAACAACATCCCCTATACCTAGATCATCCTGTCACTGTCCAGAGACAAAAACCAGATCCAAGATGTGACCTCCAGTGTGAGTGGGGTCCCTAATTAGTTGGATCAGGCCCAAGGCTGTCATGGAAGCAAGAACTCCTGGGCAATCCCCAGGGTCCCGCCAGCCGAAGGCAGGTTGAAATCCCCCATGACCATCAGCCTGGGGATCTCAACCGCCAAGCTGGCTATGATTTCGAGGAGCTCAGGCAGGGCCAATATCACATAGCAGGGATCCAGGTATGTGATCAATAGGCCTATCTGAACCCTGGAACCACACTTTACAAAGAGGGATTCACATCCAGTTGCCTGAGGGACAGTGGATTCCCTAGGTCCTAGATCCTCCCGAATAACCACCGCAACCCGCCCACCCCTCCCCTGGGCCCTTGGTCAATGAAAAACCCGAAACCCGGCTGGGCACATCTCAACCAGGGGAACACCCCCTCCTGTCCCAGCCAGGTCTCGGTGATGCCCACCAGGTCCGCTCCCCCCTCCATAATTAGATAGTAAATAAGGGGGCCTTTATTAACTACGGACCTGGCGTTGCATAACATCAGCCAAAGGCCCAGGGCCGAATCATTCGAACAATCCAGGGAACGAGACATGACCTGGGGGTCGGAGCATGCCACCGCCTGTAAACAGCAGGGGCGAGCTCCCACAACGTGATAAGGTCCCCTCTCAGTGCCATACCTGCCTCTCCTGCCGATTGTGGCAATAGCCATCCCCTCCACCTCCCAGGAAGAAACCCCCATCCTTGATCCGACTACCCCCAATCCCAAAACCTCCCGGTCGTGCGTGACCCCCGGTCTGGTCCTTTTCTCAGTCGGTTTGTCCCCAAAACCCAACCTAGTCATCCTCCCTAACACCATTAAAATTTTAAAGATAAAAGAACGTAGTTTGGCGCACTTCCCTTGACTGTGCCACCTCTCAGGATTCCAGGATCCATCATTGAGATATGTCATAGAAAGGTCGGGGGGCCACCTCAAAGAAAGGGGGACATTCCTGAGTGCCCACAGGTCCACCGCTGAATAAGTAATTGGGTAGGCCAAACAGCATCTGGCCAGTGATGTTGTTGATGATCAATGTCAGGATTGGGGGGGGAAGGCCCACAAACTCAGGACCGACACATCCAGATGTCCCAGGCGGCAGATCGTAATCTCCGTCCTCGCCGTTGTCATTGCTGCCGTCGATGGGGATGGGATCGGGGGGGAAGTAGGCTCGTCCTAGATGTTACAGCTGACATCGAAGTTCGGGCCCCGTTGCCGGGGCCGGAACCGTCTTCAAGCCAGGTGTCACCACCATTGGGCCATACGGTACCAGGCCAGGTTGCTGCCGATGCCATCACCGTCATCGGCGAGGTCTCTGGGCTGTCGTCACTGCCACCACCCCTAGTAAGCGTGCACTAGCCAAGGTCACCACTGCCACCGCCGTCCGAGGACCCGCTACTGAAGCTGTCATCACCACCAGGCCAGGACCCTCAGAGCGACGCTGAAGCCACTGAGGTATCCTCCTCGGCTCTGACCACATCTCTGGGTCCCTTAGCAGGGCCATCCAGGCCGGGGACACCATCCCCGAAACCAACAACCCCAAAAGGGTGGGCGGCACCATCAATGTTGGCCTTGGCCATTCATGCATCGCCACCGCAGCCCCAGCTGACAGGGCCTAGGTCGCGGGGCCGGTCGGGGCCAGGCCCGGGCCACCAAGCCACCACCAGATTGCTGCCAACCCCAACCAAAATTACCGGCGCCATCGCCAGGAAAGCCAACCCCACCCAGCCAGGCAACGCCACCAGCATCACCAAAACGCCCACCCAAGCCATCGCCCTCGTGGTAGCCAAGGTGAGGCGAGGGAGGGTGGTACAAAATGGCAGGGATGGTCCAATGCTGAGCCAGTCCAAACACTCATAACCAGCAGCGAAAACAAAATGCCAGTAAAGCGAAGCGTGATGGGGCGAGGCAAGATGATAAATGCCGTCAGCCCCAACCACCGCCTGGACCACCTGCACGGCCGTCCAGGCAACCCTGCCATCCGCTCTCACACCCCTACAGCCATACCGACCCTCCCCCCCGGGCCCCCATTCAGCCTCACCAAAGGGCCCGGAGGGAGAAGCAGGCCCGGCCTGGAGTGCGGAGCGGACGATGGAACTCGCGGGCTAGCGTCCAACCGGCATCTTGACACATGCGACCATAAGTATTTTGAAGACTTATATAAAAAGGGAGAGGTCAATGAGGATAGGATAAAAAACTATTTAGATAAAATGAAGGATAAAGTAATTGGGGAAGAGATGAAAGAGTTACTAAACAAAGATATTACTTGGTCTGAATTGAAAACAGCAATAGAGAACCAGAAAAATAGTAAATCTCTGGAATCAGATGGGATCCTAGGGGAACTATACAAGGCAATAGGTGAACTAATAGGACCCTTATGGTGGAAGTTTTTAATGATGTTCTATTGGCAGCCAGAATGCCGGATTCATGGAGGGGTGCATAGATTTCGTTAATCCCTAAGGGGGATTTGGACTCCCGATATATACAAAACTACAGGCCAATTTCCCTGTTAAACACGGATTATAAAATATTCGCTTCTATTGTTGCAAACAGATTAAAAAGAATTTTGAATGATTTTATTCATCAAGACCAAAATGGATTTCTCCTGAACAGACAATTCAGGAATAATTTAAGAATAGTACTAGATGCCCTGGAATTTTATGAAGCCCATCCCAAAAAACAAATAGCCCTTATGTTTTTAAATGCATAGAAGGCGTTTGATAACTTGAATTGGCAATTTTTAATCCAAATAATTTATAATATGAATTTAGGTATCAAATTCGACAATGTTATAACTACTATATATGATAAACAGGCAAACTTTATCATAAATGGGGAACACACCCACCCAATTAAACTAGAGCAAGGACTGAGACAATGTTGCCCACTCTCACCCCTGTTCCTCATATTATCATTGGAAATATTACTAACATATATCAGACAAACCCAGACATAAAAGGATTAAAGATTAAGAAAGAAGAATATAAGCTGCAAGCATTTGCAGATGACATGATTTTTTTTATTGAAGAGCCAATTGAAAGAGGACAAAAACTGATGAATGAATTAGAACAATTTGGAGTAGTTACAGGATTAAAAATTAATAGAAACAAAATGAAATTAATCACTAAAAATCTAGCAGAAAAACAGAAGTTAGAATTAGAAAAGGTCATGGGATTTCAAGTGATAAAGAAAATTAAATATTTGGGAATATGGTTGACAGCACATTGCAAAATACTAAAGGAAAATTATTATGACAAATTATTGCAAAAAATAAAGAGGGATCTAGAAACATGGGGTAAACTGCAACTCTCATTACTAGGTAAGATTGCTATGATTAAAATGTTTATTCTCCCAAAATTTCTTTATTTCATACAATACCAAT
This sequence comes from Bungarus multicinctus, assembly GCA_023653725.1. Taxonomy (NCBI): domain Eukaryota; kingdom Metazoa; phylum Chordata; class Lepidosauria; order Squamata; family Elapidae; genus Bungarus; species Bungarus multicinctus. The sequence continues at coordinate 51,798,186 of CM042846.1, read as the reverse complement.
TAAAGTACACAAAAAGTATTTTGAAGAACTTAACAAAACAATTGCAAAATTTATTTGGCAAAAGAAAAAACTGAGAATAAATTCAAAGGCAATGTAAAATATGAAGAGCAGGAGGGGGATGGCCCTTCCAAACTGGGAGTTGTACTATAGCGCGGCCTCCTTAGTATGGTTGAAGGAATGGTGAATTTAACAAACAAGAGAATATTAGTTTTAGAAGGCCATGACTTACAGAGAGGGTAGCATGCTTTTTTATGGGATATTGGGAAAACCACCCAGAAATACTTCCACAGACACTTAATTAGAGATGCACTACTGACCAACTGGAAGAAAGTAAGGAAAAAACATTATTTAAAGATAACAATCTGGATTTCAACAATGGAAGCGATGATCCACCCAAATTTGGATATTACTAAGATGATTAAATACAAGGACTTATTGGATGCACAAGGAAATTTAAAATTGTGGTAAGACCTTCAAGACCAGGGAGTACAAATTGATAGATGGGCATATCTTCAAGTTCAGAGTAGATACAAACAGGATAAGAAAGAATTTGAAATTAATAATGAATTTCAGCAACTAGACAAAATTTTATTAGGCTCAGGTAAAAAAATATAACAAAACTTTAAAATTATTTACTAGAGGCAGAATTAGAGGAAGAAATTGTCAAATATGATAGCCTGGAGTAGGAATATAGGGCGTAGTATCACTTTAATAGAATGGGAGAAGGTCTGTAGTAGAAACAACAAAATCACAATGTTGGAAGCAACCTTATACTCCATCAGAGGAACTGATTATCCAAAAAAATAGCAAATTGTGCAGAGATGGACAGATTAACTTTGGCATTAAAAGGAAAAGATACATCAATGTATTATGACAGCTGGAACTGCTGGTACGAATGGATAGAACAAAGATCGATTAAACAATAAAGGGCAAAAGAAAATGTATTATAATTGTAGTAGTGACTATATATACATATACATATTCGCTAAGGATTAATTGTATAGAGAGTATAAAACAAGGTCCCACAAACTGTCGAGGACAAAATTGTTTTTAATTGTTTTCTAAATTTTTCTTTTCCATTTTTCTTTCTTTATTTCTTTTCTCTCTTTCACATTTATGTGTGTGTTGTTTGTTTGTTTTAATTGTAAAATTAATAAAGTTTATTTAAAAAAAAGGAAAGTTCAAAACATTCTCAAAGATCCATCTCATCCTGGGAACTCTTTTTTTGAACTATTACCATCTGGTAGATGGTACAGAATATTAAAAACAAGCAAAAATAGGCTGAAATACAGCTTCTATCCCAGGGCAGTAGCTCTTTTGAATTCTACTGTATAGTGCAGTGTTGGTGCGGTATTGGGGGTTTCGGTTCAATGTGTGGAGTGTGAAGGATGTGTGTTTGTGTTTATTTTCATGGTCATGATGTGCACTGAAGATGGTGTTTGATTTCATTGTATGAGGTGCAATGACATAAAGTAAAAGAAAACTAAACTAAAACACATACAACTTAGTATTCTTAAAATAATATTTTTAAAGAAACAAATCATATACTATCATTCATCTTATTTTTATCCTTCTTATTTTTTAAAAACTGTTCAATAGTGTAAAATTATCTGAGACTACTTAGATAAGTTCCTGCAGCTTTCTTAGCAAGGTTTTCCAGCAGTGGTTTCATTGCCTTTTTCCTAAACTAAGAAAGTGACTAGCTCAAAGTCACCAGCTTGCTGTGTGCCCATGGTGGATTAGAATTTACAGTCTCCCAGTTGCTACCCTGATGTTAGCCTGGTTATCCCAGTTGCTAACCTGATGCTAGGCTGGTTAGCCCTTTTTTCATACTCTTATAATTTTGACCTTGTTGCTTTCTCTGCTGAATCAATTGCACTCTCAAATATTTGACAGACACCTCTCCTTAGCCTTCAACTGTAAGATCAATATTTTTCAACCTCTCACTTCCACAGATCCTGCTATCTGGGTAAATAGAAATTTCAACCACCAGCCGTGGCTGCTCTTCTGCTCCTAATAATAAAGTAAGAGAGAAAGAAAGAGATACACTAAAATAAATTCAAAAGGAATTCTTGACTACCCCTGAACATAAAATAGAAAACCAGAAGTCTCTTTTGTGGCTGGAGGACTTTTGAGAAATTGCAAGGCATATTTCATCACAGCGTTAAGTTTAGCTTCCCCTGTTTGTTTGTTTCCCATGATGTTATAATCAAGGGAGACATTTGGTGTGCATTCATGCAGCTATGACAGGCAGGCTCTGCTAAATGATTCAGAAAGGTAAAAGTGGAAAAATTAATAAAAGTTGTTGAAAAAAACAGTGATTGTATAGCTTTCCAAAACTATGAATATTTGTAGCTCTGTGCAAAAATGTGTCTGTATGCAATGCACTAGAAGCTTATTTGCATGTTATAATTACCTTACTAACTGCATTTTAAAAGATAAAGCACAGGCGTTAACTGCATTTTCATAATATCATGGTTTCTTTCTTAAATAAAATAGTGTAATGGTTTTCCTTAGCTATTGTTTTTGAGAAATGGCAAAATAAAAATAAATCATGTTTCATTAAGCACAACATAGTAGACAGCAAAAATGTAGTGAAGTAAAAACTGATTTAATTATACTGTAGGCTGTTACTTTAAATCAAATATTTGTAATATTTTTGGTTCCAATTTAAATTTCCAAACCTTGCAGAATAGTAACTACAACATTTGGGCACACAACAAAGTATTATTTTATTTTTATTACTTATTTTTATCTGGAATGGATATTACTGGAATGATGGAATTAGCCTTGATTTAGACTTGTCCACAATTTACACAGGCATAGATGCATATCTACACTATAAAGGGGTTGATGGTAAATATAGGTTGCAGTTGGTTGCCCATGGGCCAACACACACCTCCCAAATCTCAACTATACATTGCATGTAGATACAAATCCTCCATGCTGATTGGTTGATCTGACTTGCTATTGGGAGGCAGGCAAATGCAAGACACATTCAAACAATGTTAACATTTGCAAAAGTATAAATGTAATAGCTGTGCAACTGTCTCTGAATGGCAGATGCCTATGTTTCCTGATATTCAATAATCTAATCTTAAATTAGTTATTCTCGGCCTCCAAAGAAGAGATATAGAAGATTGTTTGATCACCACTAGAGGCTTCTGAAACTTTTTTTTACAGATGTGGAAAATTTCCATATGTTCCATTGATCCAGGTGGTAAGTTATATTATCACTTACTAGACAAATAAAAAAAATTCAACAGGGATCTTTTGACTTTCGGGAACATTGGACTTTACATAACCCTAAGAAAATGTATCCAAGAAGAAATGCACCAATTTAACATGGTGCTTGTGAAAAAGGAATTGAAGAAGAATAGAGCAAAATGAAAGCTTATAAATAGAAGAAGGAAGATTTTTACATTAAAAAGTGAAGATGGCTCAGTGTGTAGAACAATATTAGAAATAACTGGAAAATTCTATTCAGATCAAGATAAGATCACTCAAAAGTAGGAAGAAATACCAGATATCCTACTGGAGGAAGTATCAAACACCATAAAAATAAATGAAAAATGGCAAAGCTTCAGGAAATGACTGTTTTATGGCTGAAATGCTGAAACCTGGTGGTCGCAGTTTTCACAAGACACTAGCAAAACTATACTCAAGATGCCTCAGAGAAGAAAAAATACCTGATAACAGAAAAATGCTGATGTGATTCTTTTTTTAAAAAAAAATATTGAACAAAGAAGAAAAAAGCATTTAAAAACAAAGAAAGTGGTGTAATCACCCTGACACACCGAGTTGTCTTATATCGCTAATTCATCATGATTCTTATACACAAGAAAGAGGCCCAAGATGATTTTAAAAACTATCACCCTATAAGCCTTCTTTCACTCGTCTCCAAGATTTCCATCAAGATAACAAACAAAATGTTGAGAACATTAAATGATATGCAACTAAAGAAGCAGGCAGGGTTCAGAAATGGCTACAGTACAACGGATCACATCCAGGAAGTCCAGCAAGTCATTGAAAGTCCCAACTACAGCATGGCTCTGTTCATGGCTTACATTGACTATGAAAAGGCGTTTGACTCAGTATTCCAGAAAACAATAATTGATGTATTTCTCAACTAAGGGATAGGCACTGTTTATTTCAACTTACTACAATCAATATATGAAAAAATAAGGGCAACAATTTGCCTTAGTGATCTAAAGTGGAAATCAACATAGAACAAGGTGTATGACAAGGTGGACCACTGACAGGTGGACCAAGGCAGTCATAGAATGTATCCCACTTGACAAAAAAGCATCCATGAAAGAGACCTAAAACAAGATGGATTGATGACATCAGCAAGTATTGAGAGCCCAATTGGCAAAGCTCAAGACAGTACTGATTGGAAACATGCAGAAGAGGCCTTCATCCTGCAGTGGATAAATAGTGACTAAAATGATGATGACATTACAATGCAGAAAAATTAACAAAATTTAGTCTATCCATGATAACCAAAAATAGAAGGCACAGGTTTTCATGAACTACAGGCATCTAGTAATTGATGAAAGCTTATATTGTCTATTAAATTTGCTATTCTGAAAAGATTATATTAGAATTAGATCCAAAAAGGGATGGGAAAAATAAAATATTTGGGTATCCCAGGAAAAAGTCTTTTCATTTTCTCATATTCTCAGATACTTAGCAGAGCTATTTATACTGGGATTGTCAATAAGCATTCAGTTTTTGTATCAGACTTGTATTGTATTGCATTGGGACTGTATCAAATTCTCAGAGCTCAGAGACATCTGGCTTGCATACATTAAAAAGACACTGAGCAAAATAGATTAGGACTTTGACTTGCTCCACCAGTTCCTCTGCCATAACATAATTAAATAAGATGCTGTTGGCAAACAATCACTTCATTAAAAGTATATGGATATACTGTATATGTTTTACCTCCTGAAGTTTCTTGGGCTATATTTTCTACATATATATGAGTGTGTGTGTGTGTGTGTGTGTGTGTGTGAAATCAGCTGGCAAATCAAAAATTATTTAGTGGCTAAGGTCAGTATTAGGTAAATACTTTGTATGAAAACGTTTTAAGGCAGAAAGCTGTTTACTGGAAAAGTGGTAAGGAAAGAGACTTGAAGATGTTGGATGAATGGATAGAAACAAAGGAACTAAAGAACAAGAACCTAAAACAGCACAGGTGCACACAGTGTAGTAAAGCAAACTTTCTAGATATATGCCAAAAGTACCAATTCTGTACCAGAATGTATCAGTTTTATATCATCCAGAAATAAGAGGGTCTGCAAATAAAATCATCATGTGCCTTAAGACAGATGGTCAATCAATATATGAAAGGTAGTTATCATGAAATCTTTTGAATCCCTGGAAAAATGATTGATCACAACACAGAAAACATTCTCTTTTCTTCCCTTTTCTTCTCTTTTCTCTCATAGCATCAACCAACATTGGAAACGCTTACTGTTGTTTTCAGCTGTGCAAGGCTAATAATAGAACTTCCCATTATAAATATGCTCTAACAGGAATTTGATTTATTCTGAGTTTAGTCACGCAGTGTTACCTAAAATTAAATATCTTGTTTTTTTCTTTAAATGTGAAGTCATTGCACAATCATTCAAGCTTTGCATAGTATACAGTATTATGATTATGTTGTCTGCTCTTTCTTTCTCTTGTCTATCAATTTACTTGACAGCCTAGATTTACATCATTTAATTTGTTTTATGATTCCAGTAATCATCTTGAGTCCAACCCTGTCAACTCTATGATCTCTGAAGTCTGTAGCTCACATGACTCATATGTTTGTATGTGAAATTTTAAAAGAGTGTCATCATAGATTCTACATTATCACTAGCAAACGGTCTTGAAAATAAAAAAAAATGTTGACAAAATACTGTGATTAAAAAAACAGTCTTTATGGTACTGGAAAAAGTAATTTTGATACATGTAGGGTGAAGTGTGTCTATGTGTGCATATTTCAATATTTCATTGTAAATTTTGTTGCAGATGTTAAGAAAGTTAAATAATGTAATAGTGTCCTCTTTCTTTGTCCCCATTTATAATGACCTGTGTCTTCCTTTGTCTGTTTGTATATTTGGTAACCCTATGTCTGGTTAACAATTTCACCCATTACAAAAAACATTTTTAATCCATTGAGTCATGTTGTCATGTCCTTGGTAGAGTTGGACTCTGAGGGAGAGGAGGAACAGCCGACAGGGAGTGGAGGTGTGGCTCGGGAGGTTGTGGAGGAGGCTGGAGAAGGGCTGAGGCCAGCTGGGCAATCAGAGGAAGAACCAGGCCCATCCCCTCTGCATCCTAGGATGTGCAAGGAGGAAAGGAGAAAGCAACAACTTGACTTGCAAGAGAGGAAGTGGCAATGATCCTTCTCATTAGTTACATCTGGGGAGACGAGTATATAAGAGAGACACAGGTTGCCAGAAGCAAGCCTGTTTTATTTTGTCTGAAGTTATCTTGGTTGGCATCCTTCCAAAAGACTGTGCTTTGTTTGGTAAATACTTCTCCAGTTCCGTTGTGGACATTTCGTCATTGTAGTTTGGTTTTTTTTATTTCACCTCTATCTGCTCATTAAATTCAGACTGTACTGCTTTCCTTTGAAGACTATTTTTGAGTACGTTTGAAGACTATTTTTGAGTACATTTCGGGCCAAGTTGGAGGCAATAAAGGACATTTATTTACATTTTGGATTTTGTTAAGTTTTTGTTACATTCTGAATCATCTCACGTCCAACTCTAGACTGGAAACCATTTGTGGACTTTCTATGCGCTAAATATAATAACGGATGGTTAACAGTAGAATTTGAAGATTAGTGTAATGTTTAGTTTAACCTGGATTGCTTTTTCTTTTCTTTCAGCATCAGCCAGGGTGGATCCTACATTTTAAAGATTAAATAGAATTGATCACTTTTTCCTCTTCTTTTGTACACTATTTTTTTCTTTTCTTTTTGTTTTTGTGAGGGTTGAATGTATGCTTTTGTTTTGTTTGTATTACTGTTTTGTATTTTATTTTTTATGATAAAACAATAAATAATATTAAATATATTTTTAAGTTCAATGCTTATTTAGACTCATCTCTAAATTTATTTATTTATTCCTTCTTAAACAAGATCATTAATGACATTTGGCTGATATATTTTCAGATACATCTATTCTTTTTTTAACCTCTTTTAAATTACAATAACAGAATAATGTAATTAGAAGGGACCTTGGAGGTCTTCTAGTCCAGCCCCCTGATCAGACAGGAAACTCTATACCATTACAGACATGGTTGTCCAATCTGTCCTTAAAAACTTCCAGGAGGCATAAATTAATTGGAGGCATAAATTAATTAATAACAAAAGGAAAAACCTAGTTTTATATTTTAACAATAAACAGTTACAATTCTATTAACATAATGCAAATATATTCAATATAACTTTTGAATTATTCAGATATGTGTGTGTGTTTGTATGTACATATACAAACACAAATGCACATATATATTTGAATAATTCAAATTTTATATACATATATATATAGATCTTTGGTTCTTCGGGTTTTCTCCCGCGTAGAATTGAAAATATCTAGGCGACATTTCGATGAAGTCTCATTCATCATCTTCAGGCTTGTGTCTTGAAGATCATGAATGAGACTTCATCGAAACGTTGCCTAGATATTTTCAATTCTACGCGGAGAAAACCTGAAGATCCACATACAAATACCCGCGAAAACCTCCGAAAACATATATATATATATATATATATATATATATATATATATATATATATATATATATACTTTGTATTACAACACCCTGTTAAGCCCCAATTAAGGGAGAAAGCATACTGCTTTCTTTTCTGTCTTTCGGCTCATCACCAGAGACCATACCGACAGAAAGCTATTTGTTTCGTTGCCTTTTGTTTACATGTGTGTAAGGTTTTTAAGCTGATAATTTTAAATAATAAATAAGGGAGACTAGTATAGATCTATTTCGAGCTAGTTAGCTCTCTTCAGCTAGCCATACCCTTACTGGGATTCGAACCAGGGAAGTATTACATGTGAGGCAGTTGTAATTGCCACTACACCACTGGCTCTCTCCTTATCAGCTCAGGCAGGGGAATAAGTATATACTTTGTATTACAACACCCTGTTAAGCCCCAATTAAGGGAGAAAGCATACTGCTTTCTTTTCTGTCTTTCGGCTCATCACCAGAGACCATACCGACAGAAAGCTATTTGTTTCGTTGCCTTTTGTTTACATGTGTGTAAGGTTTTTAAGCTGATAATTTTAAATAATAAATAAGGGAGACTAGTATAGATCTATTTCGAGCTAGTTAGCTCTCTTCAGCTAGCCATACCCTTACTGGGATTCGAACCAGGGAAGTATTACATGTGAGGCAGTTGTAATTGCCACTACACCACTGGCTCTCTCCTTATCAGCTCAGGCAGGGGAATAAGTATATACTTTGTATTACAACACCCTGTTAAGCCCCAATTAAGGGAGAAAGCATACTGCTTTCTTTTCTGTCTTTCGGCTCATCACCAGAGACCATACCGACAGAAAGCTATTTGTTTCGTTGCCTTTTGTTTACATGTGTGTAAGGTTTTTAAGCTGATAATTTTAAATAATAAATAAGGGAGACTAGTATAGATCTATTTCGAGCTAGTTAGCTCTCTTCAGCTAGCCATACCCTTACTGGGATTCGAACCAGGGAAGTATTACATGTGAGGCAGTTGTAATTGCCACTACACCACTGGCTCTCTCCTTATCAGCTCAGGCAGGGGAATAAGTATATACTTTGTATTACAACACCCTGTTAAGCCCCAATTAAGGGAGAAAGAGAGCTAACTAGCTCGAAATAGATCTATACTAGTCTCCCTTATTTATTATTTAAAATTATCAGCTTAAAAACCTTACACACATGTAAACAAAAGGCAACGAAACAAATAGCTTTCTGTCGGTATGGTCTCTGGTGATGAGCCGAAAGACAGAAAAGAAAGCAGTATGCTTTCTCCCTTAATTGGGGCTTAACAGGGTGTTGTAATACAAAGTATATACTTATTCCCCTGCCTGAGCTGATAAGGAGAGAGCCAGTGGTGTAGTGGCAATTACAACTGCCTCACATGTAATACTTCCCTGGTTCGAATCCCAGTAAGGGTATGGCTAGCTGAAGAGAGCTAACTAGCTCGAAATAGATCTATACTAGTCTCCCTTATTTATTATTTAAAATTATCAGCTTAAAAACCTTACACACACACACACATATATATATATATATATATATATATATATATAGAGAGAGAGAGAGAGAGAGAGAGAGAGAGAGAGGGAGGGAGGGAGGGAGGGAGGGACAGGGACAGAGAGACACAGACAGACAGACAGAGACAGACAGACAGAGATAGACAGACAGACAGACCTAGTGGTTAAGGCACCAGTATAGAAAGCAGAAACTGACTTTTAAGTTCGCTGTAGGGATGAAAGCTGGGTGACTTTGGGCCAGTCATTGTCTCTCAATAAATATTTCTAATAAGTTTACACAACTATTGCATTTTGTAACTTACTTTATTTTATATAAATGAGTCCCATATTTCATTACATTTATCCATACAAAGTCTATATCGCTAGGTGATCTTCTCATAGCTCACAAGTGCAATCAGGTCTTTAATTTCTATATTGTATACTTACTTTATTTTGGAAGAAAATAGTGGATTATATAAATATGATTATGTGTTAAAAGCTACAAATTTCAGAAGATTAATATTGTCTTGAAATACATAGCATGTACATGGAATTTGACAACTGGGCAAAATAAATAGATTCCCAGTGACCTTACTATGGTATTGCTGCATTGAAAAGATAAATTTCACTAAATGGATTGAAGATTATGTCTTTAGTTGTCCAGATAGAACTATTCTTTCTTTACCAATGTTTTTCACTCTTTTTCTTCAGTCTTCTCCTGGGCTTCTCACCTTGGAATCTATGTGGCTTTAGCAACTAAATCAAGCCTAAATCCACCAAGTGTCTTAAGCCATCTTCCTATTCCGCCTGATGCCATTTTTTTCCAACTTGAATTCATTCTCCTTCCTGGTAGCACACCAACTTTTTTTCACTTGTCTTCCCTGCTGGGAAAATTTCTTTGTACATATAATTACATATCTCCTTAGATATGTAAAGTTCAGCACTGTTTCCATTTTTTCAGTTATAGAAAAGTATCATGTAAAATTTAACATGGAGATACACTTTAGAATAAATAAATGTGCCAAAAGATGCATTAATTTCTACATATTTATTCTCTCCCCACATAAATAAGCTGTCTAAATCCAAAATGCACTTAAAGGGCCTTGGTGGTGCAAACTGTTAATCATCTAGCACTTAGTGCAAGCTGCCTGCAATTAGTGCAGGTTCGAATCCCACCAGGCTCAAGGTTGACTCAGCCTTCCATCCTCTCGGGGTAGGTAAATTGAGGACCCAAGATTGTTGGGGGCAATAAGCTGACTTTGTAAAAATGCCGCTTGAGGGGGCCAAAAAGCCCTAGTAATAAGCAGGCATATACAATGGAATGAAGGCTATTGCCGAGCACCTAGCATGGTGCTCCATAGACTGTAAGCTGCCCTGAGTCTCCGGAGAAGGGCGGCATATAAATGTAATTAAAAAAAAAAAACTATAAGAATTATGCTAATTTGCACTCAGTGTTTGTTTTTTGGTCTGCTCTTCTCCAGAGTTTGCTCCTCCTTCCTTTTCTCTCTCCTCTCTTCCTTCCTTTCTCATCCTCAAATGCAGGTATTGTCTTTCTTATGTCTACTTGCATGTTGTTTGAATGATATAAAACAAACAGGTACTTAGATATTACTTGTATAAGGGTAATGTTACAGATATGCCAACACAACTGTTCTACTAAATATTTATTTATTTGATTTGTCAAATGCTTACAATATAATAGAAATAAGAATAAACATAAGTATAAATACATGAAATAGGTACGAATAATTGGGGGCCAATAGGACAGGGACAGTAGGCATGATTCTGCGCTTATGCATGCCCCTTACAGACCTCTTAGGAATGGGTGAGGTCAATAGAGGTTAGTTTGAGGGTAAAGGAGTAGGGGTTTGAACATGTGACAATAGAGTCAGGTGGTGAGTTCCAGACATTGACCACTCTATTGCTGAAATCGTAATTCCTGCAATCAAGTTTGAAGTGGTTTACATTAAGTTTATATTTGTTGTGTGCTCTTGTGTTGTTGTGGTTAAAGCTGAAATATTCATTAACTGGTAAGACATTGTAACAGATAATTTTATGTACTATGCTTAAATCCAATCTTAGCTGGCATAGTTCAAGATTGTCTAAGCCTAGAATCTCAAGTCTGGTGGTATAGGGTATTCTGTTGTAAACAGAGGAGTGTAGTACTCTTCTTGTAAAATACTTCTTGTAAAAATACTTCTTGTAAAATACTTCTGGACTCGCTCAATTTTATTAATGTCTGATATACAGTGAAGATTCCAGGCAGTGGAGCTATTTCAAGTATTGGTCTAGCAAAGGATGTATGCCCTAGTTTGCAAATTAGTATTACCAGAGGAGAAGATTTGTAAGGTTAGATTTACAATTCTTAAAGATTTTTTGGCAATGCTGTTGCAGTGAGCTCTGGTGCTTAGGTCATTCGATATGAGTACTCCAAGCTCCTTGACAGAGTGAGGGTCATCAACAAAGACATCCACCTAGCTTGTATTTGGTGTATTGATTTTTTTTTACCAATGTGTAGGACACAGCATTGTTGGTTGAGATTTGGAGTTGCCAACTGTTTGACCATTCAGAAACATAATCAAGGTCGCTTTGAAGGATGGTAGCATTGTCAGTGGTGGTGAATAGTTTTACATCATCAGCGAAGAGGAGACAGTTGCTTATAAGGTGATCACAAAAGTTATTTATATAGAGTGTAAAGAGTGTGGGTCCTAAAATGTTCCCTTGCGGAACACCGCTGTTAACTGGTGCAGGGTTTGATAGGGTGTTTCCTATTTTAACTATTTGTTGCCTGTTTGACAGGAACACAGTAATCCGCTTATGAAGGGATCCGGAAATGTTGTAAGAGTTTAATTTTAACAGTAGTTTGTCATGTACCACTGAGTGAAAGGCTTTGCATAAGTCTATGTAAATTACATCTATTGCTTTACCCTGGTCAAGTAATGTAGTCCATATGTTTTTATAGTGTAGAAGTTACAAATTGAAGGACAATTTTTTTTCTGAAACCAAATTGTTTTGATAAAAATTAAAATAGTGTTAAGGAGCCGTATTGATACATTTTTCCTTGCACAGATCAGATTGACAAACTCTTGTTTATTTTGTAAACCTGGTAAAGAAAACAACAGTAATATTAAGAAAAATTACCCTATCAGCACACACTGAACATATGCGAAGGTATCTATCTAGCTATCTATCTCTGGTCAGTGCTCTTTTTTTTCTTCTTTTCATATGTGCATGTATGTCTTTGATGATGTGCCTCTTGAGTCATGTTGTATCCTTCCAGCCGCTGTTTTATTTGACAATCCATCTGAAGCTAGTTAAGCCACTTCATTTAGCCAGTAACCAAAGCACTTGTTATAGGAAACATTTGGTGCTTTGTATTTTGCATCTAAAGAGTGAGTAGAACCTGTTTGTAAATAAATATGACATTTTCTTCAGAAAATCTCCTTGCATTATTGTTGTTATTAATATTTAGAGGCTATTTGACTCTAGAATGATCTTAACAGCTTACATTTAGAAGATAGAAGATAACTAAATAACAAAAAACAATATATTAGACTCAAAAAAGCAAGAATGACACTTGGAGTTGCATTTGAGAAATTTCTTTATTGTTGTTCACCTACAGACAGAAATTTTCCAAACTAAAGCAATTACCTGCATATCTATAAAGAAACACTCAGAAATGCTAGGGGTAGTTCACTTTTGCTCTTTCCTACCTGCCAGACATTTTTAATGCCACAGTCTCTTCGTCCTCTGGGTAGGAGTCCTTCCCTCCTATGACTCCAGATTTCAATTTTAACGTAACAATTGATATATGTCTGGAAAAACCATACCCCATAGACACAATGAAGAGGAACTCCACAGCTACACTATCTTTAGGCCAGGAAGAAGTTAAAAACAAACCAAGTTTTTAAAGTCTCCCACATAGAAAAAAGAGCAGAGTACGTCATTTCAGAGGGCACAAGCTAAGGCAGAGAAGAAACATCTTCTGGATTCTGTTAGATGATATAGAGGGATCAACTTACCAGATGGGCTGAAACCAGGAGAGGTAGCTTCTAATGGTTTTACTGTAATTTGAAAGCAAGAGAAGAGAGATATAACAATTACTTACTGTATTATAAAAAGAGCAACCTGTCACTCTCCAGATTTTTTCTGTTATCATTAAATCCAAACAGTATGATCAATGGTCAAGTATAATGGGAGTTAAAGTTAAAAACATCTGGAGTGAATCAGAGAGGTATCTATGATAGTCAGCAAAAATAACAGAGTACTGTGAAACTGAAAATTTCTGCCATAAGAGTCTATGAACTATACCAATGTCACTTAGATATATGGAATAGTTCTTGAGGTATATGTGTGATTTATGATTATTAAGAATGAAATAAGATGAAAATGGAATACAGAAGATATTATAGAATACAGAAAGAAAGAAGGAAAGAAGGAAGGAAGGAAGGAAGGAAAGAAAGAAAGAAAGAAAGAAAGAAAGAAAGAAAGAAAGAAAGAAAGAAAGAAAGAAAGAAAGAAAGAAAGAAAGAAAGAAAGAAAGAAAGAAAGAAAGAAAGATTGTACATATATTGTACATTATTTTAATTAATGTAAGCATTTTCCTAGGCTGTTTTCTTGATACATATTTTTTCACATTTTTGAAATTCACAAGAAATATAAAGCTCAAAGTACAACTGTATTTCTTACTGTAAACTTATTTAGTAAGTTATTAAATATTAGTAAGTCCGCATTAAAAATACAGTGCAAATAGTTTTTTCTTCCATGGTAACAGCTTGCTCATGCTCTTGATTTTGTATTAAATGTTAGAGTAGAAATAGCTGATAAAGAACCTAAACCTTATTATAGGAACAAAACAAATTTGAGCTGATAACTAATATTAAATATAAAAATAATTATTTCTATATAAATTGAGCTCAATTTTAGTGAATATATGGACAAATACTCTAAGATGCTTTCTTGACTTGCCAATCAAGAACATAACTTTAGATCTGATATTTCTCAGTGTGCTTAAATCAGCCAAGATTGGCTTATTAATGCATCAAATCTTAATTAGCATTTATTAACATACACACATAAGAGGGTACAGAAAAACAAATATGAAGGTAAAAAATGAAACTAAAAATGAAATGTAGTCTCTCACATGGTCTGCATTTCATTTTTTAATTTCTTTTCCAGAAGAATCAGGAAAAAAAAACATCAGGTTTTGATGAATCGTTTATTCAGAGGTGCTATTCAACCGATTCTCACCTACTCGGGCGAATCAGTAGCGGTTATTTGGCATGGGTCACTGAACTAGTGGCAACTCCTGGCTGGCCACACCCCCAACCCAGTTGCCTGGTTGCTCACTTGCGATCACTCTCCTAGCTTTCCATTCTCCATATCCTCTTTCTCCCTGGGGGAAAGAAAGAAAGGCTTGGATGCAAGTATTGCTTTCCCCGTGTGAGCTAAAATGTCTGGAGTGAGAAGGAGTGCAGTCTGACAGAGGGGGTGGGGGTGAATCGAACCTTGGAGCACTTTTGCAATGTGAAAGAAATGCATTTTGAAAGCAGCAGATCCTTTAAAAACTTCTCCAAGGATTCCCCATGGATGCTGTAAGTATTGCTTTCCCCTTGTGAGTTAAAATGCTGGAGTGAGAAGACATGCGGTCTGACAGAGGGGGTGGGGGAATCCACTTCAGCCTTGGAGAAATTTAAAGGAGCTGCTTCCAAAGTGCTTGTCTGTTAAGTGCTGTGTGTGTGTGTGTGTGTGTGTGTATGAGAGAGAGAGAAAGAGAGGGAGGGAGAGAGGAAGGAAAAATAAATAAATAAATAAATAAATAAATAAATAAGGAAGGAAGGAAGGAAGGAAGGGAGAGAGAGAAAGAAAAAAAGAAAGAAAGAAAGAAAGAAAGAAAGAAAGAAAGAAAGAAAGAAAGAAAGAAAGAAAGAAAGAAAGAAAGAAAGAAAGAAAGAAAGAATAGGAAGAGAGAGATAAAACTCTGTGCTATTATTTTTAATTGTTCCATTATTTATCGTGTTAATATTTTACACTGTCCCTACACATAGAGTGATTTTTCTGCCTTTCTTTTGCCCAGGGCTACCACATATTTTTCAGGGTTTACATGCATTCAATGTCAATAGTCCAGAACCTAAAATACACATGTGTTTAACAAGAGTTGAAAAGGGACCTTGGAGGACTTCTAGTCCAACCCCCAGCTCAGGCAAGAAAACCGAGGATACCAAACTCCTGGGAAAGGTATCAGAATAATACTTAGAAGGGACCTTGGGGTGAACCCGATACCATTTCTGAGAAATGGTTATCCAGTCTTTTCTTAAAAACTTCCAGTGATTGAGCACCCAGAATTTCTGGAGATATTCAGTTACACCGGTTAATTGTTCTCACTGTCAGGAAGTTTCTCCTTAGTTTTAGGTTGCTTCTCTCTGTACAATTTCCATCCATTGCTTCTTGTTTGCATTCTGCTTCTTTGGAAAATACATTGTCCCCCTTTCTTTGTGGCAGCCCCTTAAAAGCCTGTTGCCTATCACACTCTTGGGTAAAGCATGTGAGTCATTTCCTCCTTTCAGTGGTCCATGAAAGTACATCTATAGTATGCAGATAATAAAGTCAAAAAAGGTGAACAACATTTTTACAGAACTATAGATAAGGGCTGGGTGACAAGGAATGGCTGGGAGGGGACGGCCAGGTGAGGCACCCCTTGATGTGAGTGACATTGAGTTGGCCACGCCCACCCAGTCACATGGCCACCAAGCATGCCCCCCAGTCACATGACCACTAAGCCACTCCCATCCAGTCACATGACCATCAAGCCACGCCCACCAAATAAGCCACGCCCACAGAACTGGTACTAAAAAAATTTGAATTCCACCACTGCATGTATTGTTACCTTTCCCAGATTCTGGTTCTTTAGTTGTACTGTGACTACAATCCCACAATTCATAAGACTGAAATTAGGAATTCATTTTTCCCTAACTGGATTTTATCATATAATGATAAAAAATGATAACATATAATAATAAATATATTTGGGGGAGTATATTTGTTTTCCTTCATTGGAAAATCTTATTGTTTCTTTTGCTATTTAAAAAACATTTTAAATCCTAAGTAATCCTTGCATTTTTTTTCTGGAGCTGTCTTTCAAAAAAGAAATTGGAATACTGCAAAATGATAGTGTTTGGATACTTCCTTTGGATTTTCAGGAAATATCCAAACACTATTGATCAAGTTGATAATGGTCACTTCAATTTCATGGCCAGATTAACCTTACTTAGAGTTTTTGCAACCTTTACCATTTAAGAGACTGAATAATTTGAAGGAGAATCAGAAATCCCATTCCAAATTATGATTTTTGTTTCTTTTAAGACACAGTTAAATAAAACTTCTTATTCTTTTCTCTTCTAGACATTTGTTTCTGAATACTGCTAGAAAGCCATCTGCCTCCCACACCTTAAAAATTAATTTAATATAGTTAATACTCTAACTCTGAGACTTCTATAAATAACTTGCCTTTTTTTCAGCTGAGCAACACTTTACATTTTTCCAATTAAACTTTGAAATGTGAGGGTTTTTTTTAAATATGAGCATTAAGAAGATTAAATGGTTTTTATGTCCTTAAGAAGTGAATGTATTTTTAATGGGAAAAGATCAAATTTGGTGAGTCAATTGTATCCTTCAAAAATTAACATTTTTGAAAAGGAATATCCGACTATCATATATTCAAATCTTATAAAAATACAATCAAACAAGTAATCAGTTTACTACATAAAAAATGCAAACCAGTGGGAGAGAACAAATTGATGGTGCCTCGTCTCTGAAAACAGATCCTTCCCATTGTTTACAGAAGGAACATATATAACAATGCTCTCCAATCTTAAACTCTTAGCTGAAGTTTTCAGCATGTTGCCAAAAAGTTCTGTGGAATAATAGGGTGGAATGTCACATTAATTGTATTTTATTTTTAAAAAGTGTTAAACAATGTAACTCATTTTGGGAATGTTTATTTTTTATAATGACTCAAAATATATGTCTTAAGTTATTCATTGTGTTGTTCCTTTAGAGCAGGGGTGTCACACTCGCGGCCCGTGGGCCAGATGCATCATGCACTGACCATACCCACGCCCGGTTTAGCAAAGGGAGAAAAAGTAACAATACATCAATCTACGCTGCATGAGTTTGACATCCCTGTTTTAGAGTAGTGAACATTTAAAACCATCATAGTGACAATACTTAGAATGGATAGCAACTCTATATCGATTCTCTGTTCTCATCTATTTAAGTTTAGGTTTACACTAATAAAGCTACAATTCCATATCCTCTTACTTATTTATTTTCATAAGAGTTACTAAATGTAAAGAAAAGACATATATAGAATATCTATGAACAATTATAAGTACTATTTGATTTTGGATTTTTGTATAATTCTTGTTTTGGTAGAAATCTGAACCAAAGTCTGTCTTCCTCCCAAAAGAACACATTAATTCTAAATTATTCTTACATTTATTTTACTATTCAGAATTCTGGAGTTTTAGTCCCAGTACATGTGACAGAATGTGCAACTGACCCTGGGAGGATGGTGGATGGTGCCTGACCACTATAACTGAAAGCAGAACCAGTACAGAAAGGATACCTGAGTCCAGGAAAGGGAAGAATGAGAGAAAGGGGCTTAATTGCCTTAATTTCATTAATTGTAAGTAGAGCTGGCTTTCAAGATTATTTTATGATTCCCTACTGCATCTCTCTGTCTCACACACACTCATCTGTTTACTACCTATATCAAGATCTATAAACATACATACATGGGAACGTGGTGGCTCAGTGGCTAAGACGCTGAGCTTGTCGATCAGAAAGGTTGGCAGTTCAGAGGTTCGAATCCCTAACCACATAACAGAGTGAGCTCCTGTTATTGGTCCCAGCTTTTGCTAACCTAGCAGTTTGAAAGCATGTAAAAAATGCAAGTAGAAAAATAGGGACAACTTTAGTGGGAAAGTAACAGCATTCTGTGTGCCTTTGGCATTTAGTCATGCTGGCCTTATGACCACGGAGATGTCTTCAGCTTTGTAACAGAAATGAACACTGCCCCCTACAGCCAGAAATGACTAACATGTATGTGCGAAGGGAACCTTTACCTTTTTTACATACATATATACCTATATTTTATGACCATATGGTTGTATCAGCAAAAAATGCCGAAGTTCTCCTGATAGAAAGAGAGAAGGAACTATTGCAGATCATAGAATTAGCTTCTTATAGTGGCATATGATTTCCTGGGTTTTTGTAATATCCATTTTTGGGGATAGAGTTTTACTATTGAAGAATGTATGAAGGCTGTAGTACTGAATGCTTGTCTGGAAAATGTCATATGCTCAAATCCTTCTCTGTTGGCCACTTTCTTTTAAATATATCACTTACTCATTTCTTACTGTGGCTTCTGAAGCTTATGTAAATCAACCATAGAGAAATATAATTTTCAACAGCTGAAATGAAATAACTGTTCAACTTGGAGACGTTATGTTGCCTTTATATTTCATCTTCATCTTTGTCCCATAATCCTAGGGAAGATGAAGAAATACCAAAATTGAGATGAACAATTTAAAAATACATATAGCCCTCTTTTTACCCCTATGATTGTCTTAAGTAACTTCTGAGATATATATCTTATTCTTTTTTCTTTTTCCTATTTCCTATTTTATTTTTAACATTCGATATAGGTTTCAGGATTAATAAAGATAAAAATAATAATAAAAAATATTCTTTTTTCTCACCCAGTTGTAAAATGTTCATAACTTAAAAAAATTAACTGTTCTAAATAAACTGAAGAGCATCTGCCTATTTGCAAAAATAAATTAAAACAGTAATAGCATACAGGTAATTCTTGACTTATGACAACAGACAAGCCTGCCCTTATGATTGCCCCACTTAACAACTCCATCCCTTCTCTCTCCTGGGACTTCTTCCCACCCCACTAGGCCATATCTTTTTTCCCATCCTGTTGCCAAAAATCAATCACTTATTTTTTTACTGATATCTTATGAAAGCAACTGCAAAGATTTCCTACACAGTGGAGAGGGAGTGCAGGCAACTCGCCCATCAGCCTCCCTGTAGGCCATGTGGCTCTGTCCTGAACACAGATGCCACTTTGGAGCAGTCATAATTCATTGCAACTTGTCCAATTGGCACCCACTTATGGCGTGCAGGAAGTCCAAGGGGCAGAGCTGGCTGCCCTCTATCCCCATGGTGGTTTCTGCTGTTCTGGAGCTGTGGAGATCACTCTGGAAAAAAAATATTAGGCTGCTCCACCTCTCAGCACTTCTAAATGGCACCCACTTCCAGGGTGGATCCATGTGTATTTTTGTGTGCATTTTTCACTTGATAAATTAATTACAAATTTGGGGAAAATTGCCTCATAGCTGTATAGCTACAGGGATCATTCTAAAGCTAGAGCGTTTTCCTAGGGTGGCAAATTTTAAGGAAAACCAAAATTTGCACACTACACAATATGAGTATAAAATCTGATAATCTTAGTTCACTGTTGTAGAACTTTTTCTTTCTACACTTTTTGAAAACATCCACAGTGTCAGATGTGTGTCAATGAGGAGCAAATGAACCAGATATTGAATGCTGTGAACAAGAAATTATTATTGCAACTATTTGACCCCAGGTAGCCTAATAATGACCCTAATAATGCAGGTAGTCCTTGCTTAGCAACCGTAATTGGGATCAGCAAGTCATTAAGCACTATTGTTATTAAGTGGAGAATCATCTAACCCTGACATATAATTTTACTTCTGCATTTTCCATTAGCTCTGCTTGTCACAAGCTGGTAGAAATGTGCTTGAATTGCACCATAATGATTGTTCACAAAGCTATTTTTACAGCACAATCATTTTGAATGGTTGTTAAATGAGGCAGACAGTAAGCGGATACTACCTGTATTACTGAAGCAAGATTGAGAGAAAGTGATCAAGTTGTGTGGCTATCAGCTTATCAGTTATAAGCAGTAATTGCACATTTCATTTCATATTTCTTGAAAGTGAAATATAATTTTGCGGAATTGTACATTATGACAAAAATGGGCTGATGTAATTAAAATTGATTTAATAATTTACTGTGCTAAATGGGGTAAAAATGAAAAAGAAAAAAAGAAAAAATGACTAGAGGTGAAAATTGTAAATAGAAAGCACAAATACTCAAAAAAGGAAACAAGAAAGCAGAGTTTGTGAATTTATTAACAAAATCAGAAGATTAGCCAAATCATGATATGTACCAGAGTAAGGCTTTGCATAGGACACCAAAATATGTATAGCCGGCCTTGATAGTTATGTTTTGAAATTTAAGTCATATATGTTTTTCTTTTAAAATGTGACAAGTACAAATTTCCTCTCCATTGATATTCTCATTATATCAAGATATATTTTTATATTGCCTATTCTAGTATTTCTTAACATTTTTTCCTCTCAGAACTACTTCCATTTTTTAAATTATGGCAGAACCAAGAAGATTTTTTTGTTTGTATTGTTTGATATTTACTATATTAAAACTTAAAATTGACAGGTTGGTTGCCATTTCTCACAATTGTTTTATAGAACTTTAATATTGCATTATTTTGCACATAGACTGGCAAATAATTTTAATTTTGAACACTCCTAAAAAATATTAGGGGACTCTAAGTGTTAATAAACACTGGTCTATTGTATAACATAGAAGTCATGTTTAGAATTATTTTCTTTTGCCATGATTGCTCAACCCTTTCAAAGACAAATATTAATACTCCTAAAACATTATAAACTATTTTTAGAAGAATAATATCGACTAATTGGAGGACATTGCAATAGATATAATAAGGAGTAGTAATCTGTGCAGAAATATTTGAGAACTTCAAGAATAGCTTAATTTTGTGTAAGAACATTTTCAGAATAGCCAAGATAAAGTAAATAATTACATCATCTTTTCAGTGAAAAAGTTTTCTTCAGATGGTTTAGAAAGGTATTTAAGACTTATGTTTGCATGCCTTAAACAAAAAGGATAACTAAAGTCAACAAAGGAACAGAATGCTTATATAAATATCGAAAGCATATACATTATAAGCCAATGGGGGTAGAACAATGACAGATGGTATCTTCTTATTTATCTCAAGGCAGGTTGAATAGAAGAAATGTAATGAACTGAGGATAAATTCTAATGTTTTAATCTTTGTAGATGTAAGTATGTTATGTTGTAAGTAGCAAGATGCAAGGATTACATATCAACAGAGTTATTAATGCTGCGGTAGAACTGTGATATCCTGCATTCAATGAGACCAATACTGTTATTAATTCACGAGATATTTAACAAAGCTGCAAGTAAAACTATAATTCATTCATTTTCTCCCCTCGAATGGAAGATTTCTGCTTAGGCATTAGATATGCAATTGTCATACAAACTGCTTGGATTAACTTTGCATTCCTATATCATAACTGCTACATCATTGTTAGAAGGAGATGAACACAATTTCAATATTGGAAGAAACATTAGTAACTTGCACTATGCTGATGAACAGCAACAGAGTGGTCAACGCCTGGAATGCTCTACCCAGGTCCACTGTTACACCCCCTAAACCCTCGCTTCAACCTCAAAATGTAAACCATGGACCTCACACCCTTCCTAAACAGTCTGTAAAGGGGGCATGCATAAACACATCAGCATTCCTACCGTCCCTGTTTCACTGTCCCCATTTATCTGTATTCATTTCTTTCATTCATGTTTATGTTCATACTTATATCTGCTATCTTGTACATGCTTGACAAACAAATAAATAAATAAAATAACTTCTCAGCTGAAAATGAAAAAGATCTGTAAGCCCTAGCACAGGGCTGTCAAACTCCCGGCCCATGGGCCGGATGTATCACATGCTGGCCATGCGCACGTCTGGTTTAGTGAAGGGGAAAAACGTGATGACACTGTGATGCCATGAGTTTCACACCCCTGCCCTAGGTACTAAAACTGAAAGATCATAATGAAAAAAACAGGACTAAAATAAAGAAGCCCAAACTAATGAGAACAGGTAGCATGGGCCTTAGAATTGACAATGAAGTGATTGAACTGGTGGATTGACATATGAATATACGGACATAGCTGTAGGTAGATGACAGAAAGTTCACTTGAAAAAGCATAAGGAGCAACAAAGAAAATATGAAAGTAAAAACACAACTACCTGCATATAACTAAGACAAACATGCAAAGATTTTGAATTTATCCTAGCTTTTTCAAGTTGAAAAATAAAGGTAAAAATACCTCTATGTCCTACCTCCACTGGGAGATTTTCAAATAATAGATCCTCCCATAGAAACAGGCAAAGTGCAGATTCATCTAAAGCAGCAATTGTTTTGTCCGCAAAAGTCTAGAGTGCCATAGATGAAATGCCATAACTATAATACCAAGATTTCATAAACAGATTAAAAAAATAATTTGCAAGTTCAAATCTTGAGTAGGCTATGATTTCAGGTGATTTTCTAGCATGGATTGTGGCTTCTTTAACTCTAATCTGTCTTCCCACATGCCATTTTTATGATCAAATGCTACAAGAGAGACTGGTAAACAAGCAGTATCAATCTTATGATATATTCTGGGCAATAATACCCATGGCGGTCCATCTTCCAAAGACATTTTCAAAACTATAGTTTCCCAAAACTCAGAAACTTGCAAGGTTGCTAACTTAATCGTGTCTGCGATTGCTTTTCTGTATAACAATACCTTAACTTCAAAGTACAGCTGTAAAAAAAAAATTTTGGGATTATGCGGTAAGACAAACTGAGCAAATAATTTTTATAGGCGGGTGGGAGGACAGAAAAAAAAACAGAAATAGCAACATTCTTTGCTCCACATATAGCACCGAAACAAACACATTTTTAAAAATGAAAGCCATTTCAGATGAATTCCCCTGAGAAAGCTGAAACTGTGCGAGACAACCAGACCTTTTATTCACAACTGCATTCGTCTTTGCATTTGTTTTTTGCTACAGTATCATTTTTTCTTTTTCTGAATAAAAACATTTCATTTAATAATAAATGTTCCTTTCCTAAAACTGCTTAGGAAAATAAGTAAGGTAGCAGCCAATCTGTCTTGCAGATTAAAAAAAAAACTAAAGAGATTTTTTTAATTCACACTGATTTTTCTACTGGCACTAAAACTTTCCATGGATATTTGTCATTATTATGTTTTTACATTATTATGTTTGTACTTTCTTTCCTGAAAATGTTTATTAAGAAATTTATAAATTTCTTATGATATTGAATGAAATGATATTGAGATGATTGATTTGTTAACATGCATTTTGATCAAAATTAAAAGGCATTGATATTCACAAACATGAGATGTGAAATATGAATATTATATTACATTGCAGTTTTTGGATCAACATATTAAAATGTGTATTATACATTGTTTTATTTACTTGGATTGTCTACATCAAGCTGAAAGTACAATTTACCATTTCTATGTGATTGATTAATCTATGCTGTTTTATCACCTGAAAAATTGTTCAAAACAGTTCAATTTAGTAGAAGAAATGTTGCAATACATTGTTCTTCATAAAACTAAATGAGTTTTTGGGAATCTAAAATGCTAATGGAAGGAAGAGGGAGAGAGGGAAAGGTTAAAAGTTGCATTTCTTTCTATAGGTAGAAGTATCTGTGCCTTAAGACAAACCATTTAGATGCTACATCTCCATTCCAACATTAGTGTCTGTCTTCAAAGACATGTATCCAGGGCCTGTACTCGCTGTTTTGCAGGAGGAACAGGAACAGTAGCAGCAACAAGCAGATACAGCTCAGGGAGCTTCCTCATGAGTTGATGCAAGTTGCAGCAGGGTCCATCAGACCTAGACTACAAAAGAACTTTCTGTCTCTCTTCACTGCCATCTAGTGGTGATCCCTGAGCCTTGCTACTTTTTCCTTACCTGCAATTCTGCTACCAGCTATTCTACATTTTAGGGCAGTGCTTCTCAACCTTGTCAACTTTAAAGGTTACCTCCCAGAATTCCTCAGCCAGGATTCCTGGCTGAGAAACCTATGATTTAGTGTGGGAAATACACACTAAAATCAATTTGAGATGAATGACACTGACTTCCAAGTAAATGGATATGGCACCACAACCGTAGAAATACATCTACAAGAATGAATAGGACTGACCAAATTCATATCAGACAGCAGTTCAATTCAGAGAAGGTTAGATTCCTCTTATAATATTTCATGGTCTTCTAAAGATTACCAACAAGTAAAAAACTTATATCAGCAAAATAAGATAGGTGTCTTATTTGCTAGAATGGACCAATATGTCAAAACAAGCTTTCAGAGATGCTTTTTAGACTAGGACATAAACAAAATTGTCTGGTAATCATATGTCTTTGAGTTCTAATAAAGAGGAATATGTATTACTAACCATCACATATTCCTCTTTATTAGAACTCAAAGACATATGATTACCAGTCAATTTTGTTTATGTCCTAGTCTAAATAGCCTATAGCATATGAGGGGAGAAGTTTACTCTGTGCCTTTGTTCTTAGGTCTCCTTGAAGGAAAGAATTTTAAGCAATCCCAGGATTAGGGCACAAAGTCATCTATGATTCAGGAAATAAAATCTAATGCACTTATTTTTTAGATGGAATCCTATACATTATATGTGTCAGATATTCTATTTTATCGTGAGCGTGTTCAAAGCTTTACCAAGCTCCTTACAAAGCTATTTCCCCTTAAAGTCAGTCTCCATTTTGAGTACTCATAACTGCTATTTCTTTGTTTACACTTGTTTCTTGAATCTTACACTTTTTTCTAGCACATCGATGTTTTTCTTTTCTTTCTTATTTTAACAACTAAATACTATTTTTTTTTTGAAAAAAATCAATTTTGGTTCCAATTTGTGTCTAACGGGATTGTAATCTGGCAACATGTCTTAGAAAGGCTAGGTTGCTGCCCATTAACTATCAGTTATGGGGCTGAAGTGGCTTTGTTTGCTAGTTTTTGTTTTAATCTAATAAAAAAGAGAAAATATTTTATCTCATTTTGGACTTGCTCTTCTATCCCTGATTGACAAGGGCAAAGAAGATAAAATGGCCATAGTAGTGGACCAGCAGATTGAATGGGCCATGCTTTTGTGACAGATCTACATTTAGTTTAAAAAAAAAGATATATTTCATTTTTTTTATGCAAAGATTTTTTTTCTACACAATTCTTGATTCACCTTTCAAAAGAGGTCACAAAACATCAGTCCATACTTATATTTTTATTAAGATAGTGTAAATACAAATATGATTCTAAAGTTAAAACTTGGTTTGATGTTAGTTGCAGCTTCACATTTTAAACAAAAAAAAAGCAGGCAATTATCTGCTGGAACAAATCATCATCTTTAACTATCCAACTAATCTTGGAGCAAGTAGTAAGTGTTAATTTTCTTTTTCTTCCATTAGTGTGATTTAGGGCAGGGACATTCATTATGGAATGGATATATATGTATGTGTCAGAAAAGGTCAAGTTAGCAGCCACAACTATGCAATCAAACACTATTAGAAGACTTGTAAAATCTGAAAAGTTGAAACATCATTTCCATTACATTTGGAAAATTGCATGGAGTTGAACTGAAGCTGAAACCATCTATGCTCTTTTTTAAAAGAAACAACTTTCTCAGGACTGCAGCAGGAGAGGGGGTAAATCTGGTAAAACTCCAGTAATTTCATTCTTCCAATTGAAAAATGCAATTTGAATTTTAAATACCTTGTCTAGCTTAGCCTCAAGCAAACTACTTTAATAAAGAGGAAATCAGGTATTATAAGGCTATATAAGAAGGGGAAAAAATCATATTTAGTTTTATGATTGCAGATAAAGGTGGGACCCATATTTTGTTCCTTCTCAAATATTGCTTGTCCACTCCTTTTGTTAAAATGGTTTGATTACAGTTCTCATGCTGTGGTATTTTATTAGTTTTCCTTCTTATAACCTCTTCCTTTGATCTGTGTAGCTCAGACTCATTATTCAGTCATTAGAGTAAATAAATATGAATTCTCCTTCTCCAATACTCAAACAAAATATCAGAGGCACCACTACAGGGTGCTTTGTCTTTATTATTAGGAATAATGGTCCTGAATTATTGCTTTAATATTTCAGGAATGGAATAGAGGACAGCTTCGAATTATCAATCCCAAAATAGAATAACAAATGAAAAATATTTTGATATGAACAAAAATCTATTGTAAGTAAACAATGTATTGTGTGTGAAATAACAAAGATACAAAGCCAAAAAGATTTAAACCAACTTCTCTCTGTTATGTCAGAATAAAAGGTTGCACATTGGAATTTAATAATCAAACTGAACTTTTTCTGAAGTTCATCTATATAAACTGTAGCAAAACAGATCCAGATTGAAACTGAAATATTTCTTCATATTTCACAGTGTACTGTAGGTAAGCACCATCCATCAACATATATACATTTAAAGCTGCCATTTTTGTCATAAAATAATAGTAAAACAATGTAATAAATGTGATCCATCATTTATATTCTTCATGTTGATTGCATTACTAATTGAAATTGATTCACATTTCTGATTTCATAATGAATCACTCTAGGTGACTGCCCAGATAAGTCCCAGCAGTTCTCTAGGCATGATTTCAGAAGTGGCTTACCATTGCTTTCTTCCTAGGGCTCAGAGTGGGTGACTAAACCAAGGTTACCCACTACCTTTCATATTTAAGGTGAGACTAGAACTCACAGATCAAAGGCCTAGTGCCTCAACCATTGTAGCAAACTGTCTCTCTGTAACATATTTGGGCTCTGCTAATTCTCATTATGAAATAACAGAGCCCCAAATACGTTAGAGAGAGACAGTTTGCTATAATGGTTGAGGTACTAGGCCACAAACTGTGATCTGTGAGTTCTAGTAGGACTTTAGATATGAAAAGCAGCTGGGTAACTTTGGTCCAGGCACCTTCTCTCTGTCCTAGAACAGAGGTGATATTCAGCAGGTTTTGATCAGTTCTGGAGAACCGGTAGTGGAAATTTTGAGTAGTTCAGAGAACCGGCAAATACCATCTCTGACTGGAGGTTTTACAGTATCCTTTCCCTGCCACACCCACCAAGCCATGCCCACAGAACCAGTAGTAAAAAAATTTGAATCCTACCACTGTCCTAGAAGCGAAGCAATGATAAGCCACTTCTGAAATCTTGCCTAGAGAACTGCAGGGACTTATCTGGGCATTCACCTGGAGTGAACATTTATTGAAATTCAGATACATGCTTCATTATCTGATACATGCTTCATTAACATTATAGCAAGATTTCTAACATAGCATAGTGGTTAAGATGCAGAGATAATCCAGCCCATCCAGGTTGTACTAGTCAAACATTTATTGCCTAAAAATAGATATACTGCTTCAAGGAAAGTGAAGCATATTGATCTCAAGGATGACTACTGTAGTCAATTTTCAGTTCTTTCAACCTTGAAACACAAGTATCATTTTAAAGTTGCTTACACATTTTCATGGAAAACATGAAATGTATGTATCCTTTACTCTAGGTATTTTATCACAGCATTGCCTGAACAACTTCAGGAGTTATATAGCATGTAACATGCTAACTAAATCACTGTTAAAATAAGAATATCATTTTTATTTGAAATGGGAAGGAAGAATTCAAGACATACACATTACTAGTTGTAACACAATTGCTTACATTGGCAATGTTTTCTTCTTCTTCTAAACAACAAAGTCACCCGTTTTTCTCTCCTTTGGTACTTGCTGTGCCATGACAATACTGCAATTTAGAGCCAATTAAGGATAATTAGCAAAAGATTGTTTATTTCTACAAATGTTTGAAGTACCACATCAGCTTTGATTCTTATTTGTTAGGTAACAGGGAAAACACACATTCATGACAAATGAAGCCATCTTGGGAATGTGAGTCACATAAGTAGAAGATTCATGACCAGACAAATCCACTTCTTAGGCTGCTGTAATGATTCTTCTAAGGAACA
This sequence comes from Bungarus multicinctus, assembly GCA_023653725.1. Taxonomy (NCBI): domain Eukaryota; kingdom Metazoa; phylum Chordata; class Lepidosauria; order Squamata; family Elapidae; genus Bungarus; species Bungarus multicinctus. The sequence continues at coordinate 51,769,942 of CM042846.1, read as the reverse complement.
GACAACTTTGCTAGAAAAATACATGTTATCTATTTATAGCTCTTCCTTAATTGAAATAGACAGCAGATCCCATGATTCTGTAATAATAATTAATCATAAAGTCTTTCAATTCTTATAGGATTTCTTTTTCATTTCCTATATGAGTTCCTGATCTTCTCAGTATGATATACATACAAAACCTAACATAAGAAAATGTAGCTGCTCCTATTCTGTATCTTTATTCATCACAGACATTATTTCTTACTCTGTTTTCTCAAATGCAGTTAAACCCATTCAGCAAAATTCCCACTTCATTTTTGACTACTAGATTCTTTGACTTCAAATACTTATATTCTTTTGTTGTTTTCCCACTGTTTATTTATATTGTCAATAACAACGTGAACATTTTTCCTATAGGAAATCAAAGAGCTGTTGATAGTTGTGGTGTCTGGACTCAAGAAATAGAAGCAAACATGCAAGGAGATATGCTTATGAAGGAAGAAAACTACCATAGTTCACGGTTTTTTTTGCAAATAACCAGAAATATAAAAAGTGATTTCAAAGAAGGAAGAATAATGTAGATTTTTTTTCTTTTTCTGTTCTTTTTAGAAAACAAATAATTAATTTGTTATAAAAGAATAAGATACTGTGAGGGACGTTTTGCCTTTAATTTTAAAAAAAATCCCATTTACAAATTCAGGCTATTTTGGTCAGAGATGATATTCAACAGGTTCTGACCAGTTCTGGAGAACCAGTAGCAGAAATTTTGAGTAGTTTGGAGAACCGGCAAATACCACCTCTGACTGGAGATTTTACAGTATCTTTTCCCTGCCACACCCGCCAAGCCACGTCCACAGAACTGGTAGTAAAAAAATTTGAATCCCACCACTGATTTTGGTGTTTTTTTTCAATTTACATTACAATTAATCTTAGTTCAAAAGTTAAAATGTTGTATGTATTAGTTTTCCTGTTACTTTTATATAGATAACAGCTTCACTGATTTGCTTTTCCACCATCCTACACATTAACTAAAACATTGCATGCGTTTTCAGTATTCTATGAATTTGAGAAAGAGTTAAAACTTACTAAGAATTATCAGAAAATAAATATTCTTTTCAAAGAGTTCCAAGAATGGATGTACAGATAATAATCAGGCTGAAGAGAAGACATCACACAAATATTTTCAATTGAGTTCTTTCCCTGTCTACAACCATGTGGGAAGCAGACATTAAGTACTTATTTAAAAACATACTATAGAATGCTGTTGTTATTGAACAAATTTGGGTGGCAGATATTGACCAATTTATCCCAAAGATATTTGAAACTAAATAGTAATAACCCAATATAGTAATTTGGTTCACTTTCTTAAAATTAATTTCTCAAACATTATGATCTATTGATAAATAAGCTCTGGTTGTTTCTGAAACTGGGCCAACAATCAGTTTATATTTAGACATAAGGCTAGTAACAACAGAAATCAGAGCCCAGAGAGAGAGAGAGACAGAGACAGATGAAAAGGACCCTCACTCTCATGCAAATAACTTCACTAGTTCTAGAAGAGCCACTTAAGGTTTACTGTGAAAGAATCCTGTTTCTTTTTTTAAAAAAAGTTTAAACAAATGGGCTTTTTCTTTACAATTTATCATCTCCTTTAAAGAATGTCAAGAATTGCTAAATGGCCAAATCTGAATGACAACGTTTTGTAATTTCTTGGAGGAGCATCCATCCTCTTAATATCTTATTCAACTTTTAGCAATATAAGATTCACTCTAGTTGGAGGAAGAAAAAACTGGTTTTTTCATATATAGAGTGTATAAATCTGAGTTTTAAAACTGTTTAAAAACTTGAAAGTTATAAATTTTATTTAGAGTTTTAAATATAATAGTTTATATACCTTATGGTTGGCCTATGTATGGAAGATGAGTTTGTATGTCCATAATGTGATATATGTCCATAGTAAGAAGTTTCTGTATTTTTTGGTTCAATTACCATAATTGATGTAAGGATGATTTGTTGTCATTATATTTGTATCACAGCATTGTATTTGGTCAACCAAAGGCAACAAACATAACTAATACTCCTACCTCCTATTTTCCTCACAACAATCATATCACTGTGTGATATATTAATGCTAATAATAACAATGATTTTACTCTCTTCCTTTCTGAGCAACAGAAGCTAATTTTGATTGATTATATACCATGAAATCAGTGCCAACTTTTAACAACAACATAGAGATATATTTTTCCCCATTACAATCTGTCCCTAATGTGATCTTTCAGGCCTTCCAACAGTGCATTCATCATCTCTATAACTGAGTCCATTCATGTTGCTGCTGGTCATATTCTTTCCTTTCCTTCCACCTTCTGAGCATCTAGGGAGATAGGTGTTCACATAACTTATATGAATTAGGTTAATTTGCTGAGTATTCTGGATTGATTTGCTTAATTTATTATTTTGAACATTCTTATCATCTTTCCATCATGGTAATCACAGACTAAAAAGTATAAGAAACCTTCTTTACTGTTGTATTAAATATGACTACATTGTTTTCCAATTCATATTTATTAATTGATCTGTTATGTTATCTGAGTTCCCAATCACTAGCAAAATAGCTGCAGTTCTCTCTGTGTTGATATGATTTAGAACCCTGTTTAGCCTTCTCATTATTAAAGCTTGTCACTTATTTTTTTTAAAAAAAAAACCAGAAACAGATTATGAAGGATAAATAATCAAATGCCATATCCTCTGTAATATGCATTCCAGGATCTCTGTGGAGATTCCTCTGTAGTTCTGCAGGGTTTGGATACAGAAGATGATTTCAGAATCCTAGACCAACCAGAAGGATAGTTTATTTGCATGCCATTCTAAGTACTCCTTCATATCTTTCAGAAGTGCCCAACATGATCAAGAAAGGCAAGTTGAAAGCCATTATTTATCAGGAATGTGGCAATAATAAAACCTCTGGCAGATTGTATTTGCCAACCAGCAGTATAGTTTCTGGTTCATTGTGTAAGCTTCAAACATAAATGTACTCTTGATGAAAGCAATGATAGCCCATCAGAAGCATACAGCAAAGCTTTATGATTTGAAATTGGGAGTCCACTATTCTTTATTACATGTTGCTATGTTTGAAGAGCCGTCAGGGGCCTTTGCAGACTGGGAAAAAGTGCTATCTTTAACATTAAAAATGAATACTTTCCTAAAAAAAAAACCCAAAAAAACCAACAACCCACAAATAGCATGATGGCCCCAAAATATTTGTGCCATATTGACTTAAACAAAAGTGTATTTTTAAAAGCAATTGATAGCTACTTATGTATTATCTTTGTAAGAAAAAAAAGCATGGGATAGTGGAAACATTTCTTGTTTAAAAGCTGGTAGTTTCCGGGAGAGAAATAATAATACTGTAGAATTTTGGGCTGTTCAGGATATATGCAGTAGCTGCTGAATGTGCAAATCACAACATTAACTAAGCACTCAAAAGTGATAAAAAATGAACAAGAAACAGATCTAATATGTGTTGGAATGCATCACCCATGAGGTTTTTAACATCCTCAAGAAATAAATGTGATGATATAGGGGAAAGAGCAGGAACAATTTCAGCATAAGCAAAATTAGTTTCAAATGGAGACAAAGAACAATAAACTAGTTTTAAGGAAATAATGAGACATTTGATATGGAAAAACACAACATTTCTTAAGGGAGAAACTTTTGAATGGTACATTCAGTTATGCAGTTTGTGTTGGGAAAAACAAGTGATATAAACACATCCGTTTTTTGAGAGAGAGCTTTACCAAAGGGAAATTATTTCAAGAGGCAGTGATAAAGCTGAAGTGCTAGGAGTTAGGACAGTGCCTGTAATTTGAATCCACTGGTACACTGTTATTTAATTAACCAAGGCAATATAAACATGTTATTCTGAATAGTGAGATGCAGTTTGTAATTTACACAATTGCTGATGAAAATATGTCTATTAAGTCAGCATGAATGCAGTCTGCATTATATTATTAGGGAAAGTCACAAAAATGTTTATTTATTTATTTATTAATCCAGTATATATAGGAACCATCTGTCTAAGAAACTCAGGATTGACAACTGCCCCCTCCTAAGAATGACACTAAAACAAACCCCAACTAAAACTGCAATGAATAAAATCACAAGTTCTTGCATAGTATATATATACATATGCCAGAGTTCTCAAACTAATGTTCAGCCCTAAATTTCTGGGCAGTGGGGGCAGGTGGTCTTCAAGGCAGAGGTGGTACTCAGCAAGTTCTGATCAGTTCTGGAGAACTGGTAGGGGGAATTTTGAGTAGTTCAGAGAACCGGCAAATACCAACTCTGATTGGCCATGCCCCCATCTATTCTCTGCCAAAGTCCCAGCTGATTGGCTGGGTCTTCTTTTGTTGACCTGCACAGAAGAACAAAGTTGGAAAGGAGGTTAGTGGGGTGGGAATGGAGATTTTGCAGTATCCTTCCCCTGCCATGCCCACCAAGCCACGCCACACCCACCAGCCACACTCACAGTACCGGTAGTAAAAAAAATTGAATCCCACCACTGCTTCAAAGAAGAGCAAATAGAGTAGGGTGAGGTCTGTCCATATTTAAATAAAATAAAATATATTATGTATATTTATGTTTATCGTGGTACTTGTTTCACACAGTAAGCAAGGTCAGAATGCATGATTACATTATAGGTATCTTTAAAAGCAGAAAACTCAGTATTCCACAATGCCAAATAATGTATTCTTGTTACATGCAAGCAATAACAGTGAAGCAGGATATTGTTAGCATGGAGTGAAGAGGATGGCATTGTTCTGCACTTCTTACATGGATGGATTCCTAGCAAAGGGATGTTCTTGTATATTAAATGGCAATTTTTCTTTGAAAGCAATAAACTCTTTTCTTTAAATATTGAAAGAGGTACTCAGTATCTTAGGTTTTCCAATGCATTCTTGTTTACTGGGCCATTGACTTCAATTGATAAGAAAGGAAGAAAATATTACATTGACATAAAATTCAATAACAAGACAGGGCATTCATATTAACAATGCCTTCTCCCCACTTCTGCCATTGGCATCTCGGAGGGTTTTTTTAAAACTATAATTTCAATTTATTGTGCTCACTGCTGCTGTTCCTTCCTATGCATTTCCTATTTTGATTATATAGTAACTAACACATTTTTCCAAAATAATCCAGTGAAATGATTTAGCCTTATATTCTGTTATGAGGCAGAAAAGATTTGAGAGCCAAGGTGTAAAGTAGTTTTCACTGAAGTAAGAGCAGCTCCCCCACTGTTGCAAAAAAAAAAAACCATATAGATTCACATGATGCAATTAATTGGATTTCACAGTCTGCTGAGAATGGCAGGCAACCTGTGCTTCAGAGCATGCTAAATAAACCCATGGGGATGATTCTTCCAAATGCTTTCAGAACATACCATAAAACACCTAAATTAGAGAAGAAACATAAATAATTCACACACACGTAAAACTTGCAGCAGTGTATTTTCGAGTGGAATTCAAGCAATTTTTATTTTCAGTTTACAAATACAGTTTACACTATCAGGTTTGCAAAGTGGAATGGTCATGGTTCAAGCATAACCTTTTAGTCATACACAGGAGCTGATCCTCACCGCTTAAAGCACTATTCTCTATTCACTCTGCATTATGCTATATTAGCATAAAACAGGTGACTGTCACTGCCACATGAAGGATGACACCAAATGGCGCTGGACTTATTTACTATTTGGTAACTTAAGGTGAACTTCTCCAGCACTATTTCTGCTCTTTTCAACAGAATATCGCCAGCCAGCTAATGATCTCTAATGCTAAATTTGCCATTTTCACATTTGCATTTCACTCTGAAAAGATATCTCCATGGAAGTATGCAACGTAGCTCCAAGTTGTGTTTCCTTGTTACATACAGCCTCCATCAATACATATGTGAGATCTTAGTCTCAACAAGCACCACTTTCTATTTCATTGAATCATTCCATTTTCTTCAGATTTACCTAGTTTAGAGAAATTATTTTGGAAGTGTTCTTCCAATGTTTTCTGTTATGTTACTTGTTTTAATCTTCTTAACTTAAAAAACAACATCTCTCTGACTGTGCCTTTACAATGTTCTATACAGTTTGTATCTATAACATTTTACTGATTTTCTCTCTTTCATCAGCTTCTGTTGTTTCACCTGTTATATTTATGTTCTTGTTTGCAACTAAAATATTCTAATTCTCCTGTCATAGTTTAGGCATGTCTAGAACCACTTATGGACCATATCATTTGGAAAATGTTTCTGGAATTAGCTTTCTTCATGGCTTTGTTGCCTTGTAATTAACATCACCTGTTGATCCATATCTTATATGGTTGCATATCTTATGGAATTTTTTTAGACTTTTCATCCTTTCAAATAAATGTTTTCCAACATTTGTCAATTTAAAAACTGCTCTTTCATTCTTTGATATTATGCCCCAAGAGCCTAATTCTCCTTTGATTCAAATGGAGTCATTGTATAGATTTGTCTTGTTGCTGGTATGTTGTCTAGGTGGTGCAGTGATTAGAATGAAGTTCAAACTCTGCCCTGGAATTCAATCTTGACAGGGCTCAAAGTTGACTCAACCTTCCATCCTTTCGAGGCCAGTAAAATGAGAACCCAGGTGGTTGAGGACAACATGCTGATATTGTAAACAGCTCACAGAGTGCTGTAAAGCACCATGGGGAAGTATGCAAATCTGAGTGCTATTGCTATTGTTCATGAAGCTAGTGAATTTTCTGAAAATATAACCTTGGCAATCTTGGAATTTAGTTTGTTCCCTCATGAGTTAAATTTTGCTTCCAGAACTTGCTCAGTATACTTTATCAAAACATTGGTAGTAACACAGAGTACTATCTTAATGAAACTGCATATTTCCACCATGTGAGCACATCATTGTATGACATAGATGCCTGTCACAAACCCATCTAGGTGTGTTTGAATCATCCTGGTACAAAAGATAATAGAAAGACAACAATACATTAAAAAGTAAAACATATGCCAAACAAAAAGCAATAAAACAGTTCAGGTGACTGAGCATAAAAGTCAAGTGCTGTCTAGAGATCTCCATTGCAAAAAATAGAAATGCAGTTTTTCTCTTGTAATATCTTTGTTTATATCTCCCCAAAAAAGTATTATATACTGTTGCAAAGATCTGCTGTAAAGTATTTTGCTACTCATAAGGACTAGTCATACATCTGTTTTATCCATGGTTCAAAAAGCAAATTTCACTCTTGGATATAGAATCATTTAGTAGAATTTGAATGATTACAAATGTTTTTTCTTTATTCTAAAGTTTGAAAAAAAGAAACAGTACCTAGTTTCATCATTATTTAGGAAAATTTAAAAGCTGGACATTAGCTAATCCACATATCACTACCCAAATATCTAAACAACTTTTCTACTTCTTATAAGTAGAAGCTAGCTTTTGATGAAGGTGCTCAGACCTGGAAAATACCATAATTTCTCTTGTCTCAAAATCAAGGAATTTAAAATAAAATATACAAACCTATGTCTCACATGTTAATACAATTTTGGTTAGGAATAACAGAATATAGCACTAACCTGTAGAAGAAAAAAACTCAGTTTAGCTAATTAAAAAGACCAATCATGTTTTTGTGTCTGGATGTACCACTTAGAATAGAATAGAATAGAATAGAATAGAATAGAATAGAATACTTTATTGGCCAAGTGTGATTGGACACACAAGGAATTTGTCTTGGTGTAAATACTCTCAGTATGCATAAAGAAGGAACATTCGTTAAGAATCAAGAATCATAATGTACAACACTTAATGATAGTCATAGGGTACAATCAATATCAAATGATACTAGGAAACAGAGGATACAAGCAACAAAGTTACAGTCACAAGGGAGGAGATGGGTGATAAGGAGTGATGAGAAGATTAACAGTAATAGTAGTGTAGTAGTGTACACTTTGTAAATAGTTGAACAGTGTTGAGGGAATTATTTGTTTAGCAGAGTGATGGCTTTCAGGAAAAAACTGTTCCTGTGTCTAGTTGTTCTGGTGTGCAGTGCTCTATAACGTCGTTTTGAGGGAAGGAGTTGAAACAGTTTATGTCCAGGATATGAGGGGTCTGTAAATATTTTCACAGCCCTCTTTTTGACTCGTGCAATATACAGGTCCTCAACAGATGGCAGGTGGGTGGTAATTGTTTTTTCTGAAGTCCTAATTATCCTCTGAAGTCTGTGTCTGTCCTGTTGGGTTGCAGAACCAAGCCAGACAGTTATAGAGGCACAGATAATAGACTCAATAATTCCTCTGTAGATCAGCAGCTCCTTGGGCACTTTGAGCTTAAAGTGTTTCTGAAGGTCAAAACATTAATATTTCTAACTACCATCAAATTCACTCAGATAATTTTTTCCCTGTGTTTTGACTCCTCTGTATAATGCATTATATCATGACTGACTGGCAATTAGTATTGGTGAAATGCTAAGCATGAAACAGGGATCTACTTAAATGTAGCCATTGGTTAGTACCAAGAGAAGAGAAGAGAAAGCTGATAAGCATAGCTTCCCAAATCTACCCTCTTTCATGGATATAGGAATTATAAAGTTTTCACCCACTTATTAGAAGACCATGCAATTATACATTTATATTTAATGTGTAGTTGCTTTGTATTGTCTGACATTTGTCTTTTTTTCTTCTTCTTTGACAAAGAGATAGGAGAAGTGATTTTTGAACAATTTGATCAAATAAATATTACTTTCTTTCTGCTAGAATATTTCATCCCTTTTCTTTATCTTCTTTCATTTCAACGTTACACTATTTTTTTCATTCTCTGTTAATTTGATGCAATTAATAAAAAGATTTATGGTGCATGCAGAAGCACACTAAATCCCAGAACAAAAGATGCTGGTTTTCTCTTTAGGAATGCAAGGAGCCCTGGAAAAACTTCCTTGGAGCTATTTAGTACCTTGGTAAAGGAGAAGCAAGGTTATGAATTAGGACTGGAAAGGGGTACTCTTATTAATCTATTTCTAAGATCCTTAAGGGAAGCATATTCCTTTCTTTGTTTCTTTTGGAATTCTTGAAATGTAATTTCAATAATGCATATTATTTAATTTTCTTCAGCATTTATAGTTTATAAAGCCAATGATGCCTAAAGTTTCATTTTCAGGTTAATTCATATAAGATAGCATTTACAAAGGAGGGGAAATGTTTGCTCGGCTGGGCTAACTGGCTGTTCTTTCAACCAACAATGCTCTGTTCTTTTTCCAACAGTGCCTCGTCCAGTGTAGACATCCAATAGGGTAGCCACTTATCCAGTGTCTGGTTAATTCCTGTGAAAATGGCCTCTATCTTTTATATTATTTTGTGCCACAAAGTACAATTGTGATACGAATATTGGTCCTTGCATCAATAAATCCAGTTAAAACACAACATAGGTGATACTATAGGATTTAAAAAAAATCTACCAGTCTAAGTATTATCTGAGGCAATATCAATCAGTGTAACATGTCTTAAGGAATGCTTTTCTTCTACTGTTTTTCTCTCTTACATGAGCACAAAACCCAAGCAACACAAATAGAATCAGAAAACATCTATGTAAGGCAGAGGCAATTTCAAGTTCAACCAATTTTTAGGACTTGCCAACAATGCTCAGAATAATACCATGGTTTACAAGTCAAGGTGCATGTGTCCTCTGTAGATCTCTATTAAACTACAGTAGTTAAAGGGACATTTTGCACATATTGAGAATTATTAAGAGGAAGAGTGCACATACTTTTACTCAATTACTAGCAAAGAGTTGCTGAGAAAAAGAAATAGATGAAGTTTAAAGAGTTATATTACACACATTTTCATAATAGGACATATCTACAAAATCACAATGAGTTTATATCAAAACAATGTGAGCCCTTTAGAAAAACACATTTTGGAACCCATGCCTTAAAACCAATGACTGTTCTTGAGTAGAATATATACATCCACTATTGTGATGATTTAATTAGAATTCCATATGCATATATGCTTTTTAATTGTTGCATAAAAGTGTAGTTAAAAATATTAGAATATACTTTTCTTCAGTTGAACAAGTAATGGATGAAATTCTAGTCTAGTTTTGTATTCCCCAAATACAGAGGAGATCATTCAGGCAACAATAGCACATACCTTGAATTATTCTGCTAAACATTATATGATACCTTGAAAACTGGAAAACCTTGACACTTTTTTGTTTTGTTTTTCCCCAATGATACCAGGTTCCCAATGTAGGAATTTGCCTGTCAAAATATTCAATAATGCAATGTAGCAGCTGGGAATTGAGGCAGGATATGAAAGCCCCAGTATAGACTTATCAGCTATCATGACAATTCACAAGGTGGATTTTTTAAATGATTAGACAAAACATGGAATAATTAAGGTTGCAATCCTGTAACTCATCACTTATTTGATGTGATTTACTTAATAAAACAGGCAGCTTCAATGATGGATGTAACCTATTAGACTTCTTTGTTACCCAAGTAGGTTTTTATTTTTTTAGATGAAAAAAGCCTCTGTACATTTAGAAAATATACTTTGATACATATGAAGTATAAATCAATGGCCAAATAAAATTTAAGCTTAAATGTAAGGGGAACCTCCTCAGACTCTCCCACACCAACTATTTCTATTAATGTTCTACCATTGAAAATAACTAGGTATCTATTTTTTTTCTCTAACAATCTTGAATGCTATACCTAGTATTCCTTTAAGAGCTATACCCAAATAGTAACTGTTAATGTGACAGCAGGAGGAAATTGTTAAATATATAAATATAGGATAATTAATTTAAATGTAGCTGTAGAACTAAATGTTCTAAAAATGTAGTTTTTAGAACTACAAATGTAGCTTTAGAACTTCTACAGTTTTCTTTTTTGGGTTTGCATCATGTAGCATTCAGCCCAAAGCCAAATACCACCTTTGAACTAAATAAAGTTAAATCCTTGCCACATTCAGAATTATTTAAGATTTGATTTCTTGATTTGATTTCAATCCCCACTTTTCTTCAGGTCCTCAAGGCATTTCCTCTTCCTATTTTACCCACAATAGCCATGTAAATCAGAGAGTTGAGAGAGAATGACTGTAAAATAATAAAATAAATTGAAAAGTATATTAACTTTCACCAAAGCACCCAGTGTGTTTCCCTGACTGGAATACAATCTTATTTTCCTGCATATAGTTCAACACTGTAAACTGCTCCATTGCACTGTTTCTTTATGTTTTTCTTGAAAAAGCAAGAACTACATACGAGGTAAAGGTAAGGGTCTCATCATCCCAATACACGATATTCTTAAGGATATCTTCATGAATTGCATAAAGATTTTTAGATTAGTGAGTGCAAAACTGTGGTAAAACTTTGATAAAATTTGGCTCCTGCTGCAGGAAAAGGTTTACCCACTCCAAAAGGATTTTGAAGATCCATCTATGCAGGCTTGTTGGGGTGGGACCTCAGAGGCCCCAGAAAGGATCAGTATTGAAGTATAGAATTATTGTGTGATAGTATGAAGATGAACAGTCATATGAGTCATTGCCATTGTCTAATATAGATTTTTCACTGAAAAAGCAATTTTTGAAAAATTGCTTTGCTTGATGAAGATGTGAGTGAAACACTTCCTCAAAGGTGCTTCATGAAGCAACAAGGATGCCTCACTTCTAAGAGCAAACTGAAAAGATTGCATGGCTTCATTTTGCCAATAGTTCCAAATGCTATGAAAGATTTCTTCACATGGACAGCCTCTTCCAATGTGTTTAGTCAGCTACAAGTATCAATCCCTTTGGTCAGTACAATTAAAACTACATGTCCATGTTGTCTTTCTTATGTATGTATGTATGTATGTATGTATGTATGTATGTATGTATGTATGCAGGTCTTGGTGTGTTTGAGTCTTTTCCCATGTAAGATTGAGAGTATCTTGGTGACATTTCTATGAGGTCCCACTCGCCATCTTCAGGCTGGTGCTTTCGGCTTCATGCTTGTGCGAGCAAAGTGTGATCAGAGCTGCTGTCTCTCTATAAATACTGGCGAGGAGGTGTGGTGTGCTGGCTCTGTTGTAAGCGGGCTGGTTGGCTGTGTTATTATTTCTTGATTGGTTGATGGAGTTGATGTTTGCAGATTGGTTGGCTTTTTCATAAGAACCTGTATGGCTGGCTGTGTATCTATCCGCCTCCTGTGTTGTAACGACCTGGGTAATGGGCTGTGTGATCATCTTCTGAGTTCTATTGTTGTGATGGCATTTATTTATAGAGAGACAGCAGCTCCGCCAGGCTTTGCTCGCACAAGCATGAAGCAGAAAGCACCAGCCTGAAGATAGTGAGTGGGACCTCATCGAAACATCACCAAGATACTCTCAATCTTACATGGGAAAAGACCCGAACACACCAAGATCTGCATACCTGTACCTGTGAAAATCTACTAAAACATACACACACACACACACACACACACACACACACAAAGAATGACTGTGTTCACATATGATAATCTGCAAATGTTTACAGTTCCCAATTAGCTGCTATTTTAGAGGTCTTAGAAGCAGACTTTGTATGAGCATATGCTGTAAGTTGCAAAGACCAATTCCTATATTCCCCAAATGTCTGTTTTTGGGTTGAAGAAAATGGTAAACAGAAATTTCATTTATAAATTAAGCAGAATAGGTCATATGAACACATCTGGAAGTTTATGGTTCATCACACAGTCAGCCAGATGTTTAGGCTGGATTTGACCTTTTTGTCTACCTATTGAGTCCTTCCCAATGATCTGGTAAAGGCAGATGTGGGTGTTAGATAAGGTTAAAGGTATCACAGGATATAAGCTATTATTTATTCTTTACTAATTTGATTTAACAGCTTAGTTTCTCATGCAAACCCAACTGTTTTATAGCATCACAAAGATTGGCTTTCTGCAAACAAGTCATAAATACATTCAAAAGTACTGTAAGTCTCACAGAGTTCAAAGAAACTTACTTTCTATTGAACTACTGCTTTTTTTGTCTTTGAGCAGAAATAGAGCTTTTACAAACTTGTATTTATTTAGAAGATTTACACCCTGCTGACTGTTTGAGGCAGTTGGCAACATGACACTGAAATATAAAACAAAGAAATAATAGAAGAGCCAACAAAAGCAGCATTAAAAATATTTAAGAATTAACATGAAAGTCCAACAGGAACAGAAACAAAATAATGTATTGAAGCCTTTTTTCAACAACAAAAGGTAAGCTTGTACCAATTAATGAAGGCTGATTTTGAGGAAATTGGACAGGTGCCTCCTGTAATGGGTGCTCCTACAAAGCATGGTACAGCTGGGTGGTAATTATAGCATTGTTTAGTATAGCTGGTTGGGAAGGTTCAACTCCCCATACTAACTGGCATCAAAACAACCGCAACATGAATCAACAAGGGCGTTGGGGATAAAAAATCTAAATTTGGAAGCTGCTATTTTTCTCTTGATGCTTTCCTCACAGGGTAAAAGTGAGTTCAAGCATCACTTTACAGAAGTCTGTGTTATGGATCCCCATTAAATGTTCTGCAGCTCATAGAAAGTAGGACTAAAAGGTTCCTCCACAGCTGATGTCAGGATTATTGAGGCATTATGGCCACCCAAAGCGCTGATTGTAGAATGATATAGATAATGGGAATAGCAGAATGCCTTAAAAAAATACTGCATGCAATTTTAATGAGAGCATAGCGCCACTGAGCCAAGTCATCCCTGTATTTTCATGCACGGCAGGCTTCCTTGACTAATTAACTTCCTGGATCAGGTAAAGAAGCAAGAATGAAAGCTCCCTGCTGAAAAAACTGCATTTGCAACTCAACCAGATGATACGATGAAAAGTCAGCTGACAGATGAAAGCCCCAACCTTTCTGAAGCAGCAACAAAACTCTTGCCAACTGAGCCACAAGGCAGTAGAAACCATGACTGGAACTGGGCTTGTCAAGGCAGGGCTTATAGGATAGCAGATGGCAAGCAAAAGAAAGTGGAATGAACAGTTTTGGTGTGGGCTATCACTGGGAAAAATGAAAATGAAAGAACTGAAAAAGGAAGCCATGCAACAGATTCCTAGGGACATACAGCATATGCCACACAAAAAAATGTACTAAATAGATGTATAGCCAGAACTAGGAGAATAGATGGATTTTATTGCTTTTCACCTGTTTACGAAAATTGAAAATAATACTAACTTTCATGCATGCAGAAATTACTTGGATTGGAGGTACAATGGTGGATTTTTCATATGCTACTTTGATTACTTAAAAGCATAGTCATCCTTGTATCCATTATGAAAAAAATATTAATTGCTAGGCATTAAAATATAATTCCTTAGGAAGCCAATTTTTCACAACCGTATGTGAATATATGCTTGTATTCCCAGAAAAAACCTCAGAACTTTATCTAGAGCAGAGCATGCATCATATATAGCTCTGCTAGATATACATTGATTTTTCAAATGCTCCAGCTAGAGATTTCCACTATCGATTGCTTGAAGATTTAAATGTTTGCTGGCACAGGTCTTGATTCTTCTTAGCATGAATGCCTACCTATCTGCTATTCTTGTCTCATTATTTACTCATAAAGGGAACAATGGAATAAATGAAAGTTTATTGTAGTCATAGGCCAGCAAAATTAAAAAAACCTGATTAAAGCAAAGAATAACAAAGTCACATGAAATAAAACTGATTAGATTTATGAAATCATTACCTACACCCTATTGAAATTCAGCAGGAGCCCAGCATCACCTTTCCACAGTAAGACATATTATTAAAAGGCATACATTTTTGTGAACTACAGCTTATTTCATCACATGCATTAAATGGTTATACTGCTATGGGATTTAAGGAAGGATAATAATATGAGCAGTAGATTACTAAAAAGAATGAAACTCTCTATACAGGAAGTCCTTGACTTACAACCACAACTGAGACTAGAATTTCTGTTGTTAAGCAAGACAGCTGTTAAGTGAGTTGTGCCCAATTTTACGACCTATTTTGCCATGACTGTTAACCAAATCACTGAAGTTGCAAATTGTAATCTCATGACATTGGGACACTATAAACTGTTATAAATACATGCCGGTTGCCAAGCACCCAAATTTTGATCATCTGGATCACATGGGGTCACTTGCATTGGTTATAAGTGTAAGGACTGGTTATAAGTCACTTTTTTCAATGCTTGTAATTTTAATGGTCATTCATGAGTGGTTATAAATTGAGGACTACTTGTAGTCTACTATGCTGCACAGACTACAGCCAAAAAGTATTCCTCCTTAAAAAAACAACAACAACTAAGCCATTTAATCAGTTTCCTTCAAATGAGCAATGTTTAACCATCAATGCAATTTATATTCTACAGAGGAATTATTGAATCTGTAATCTGCATCTCTATAGCTGTCTGGTTTGGTTCTGCAACCCAACAGGACAAACACAGACTTCAGAGGATAATTAGGACTGCAGAAAAAACAATTACTACCCACCTGCCTTCAATTGAGGACCTGTATACTGCATGAGTCAAAAAGAGGGCTGTGAAAATGTCCCTCACATCCTGGACATAAACTGTTTCAACTCCTATTCTCAAAATGATGCTATAGAGCACTGCACAACAGAACAACTAGACACAAGAACAGTTTTTTCCTGAATGCCATCACTCTGCTAAACAAATAATTCCCTCAACACTGTCCAACTCTTTACAAAGTCTGCACTACTATTACTATTAATCTTCTAATCACTCCTTATCACCCATCACCTCCCACTTGTGACTGTATGACTGTAACTTTGTCGCTTGTATCCTTACGATTTATATTGACTGTTTCCTAGTATGATTTGATTGTTTATTGTACCCTATGACTATTATTAAATGTTGTACCATATGATTCTTGACTCTGATGAATGTATTTTTCTTCTTATGTATACTGAGAGTGTTTGCACCAAGACAAATTCATTATATATCCAATCACACTTGGCCAATAAAGAATTCTATTCTATTCTATTCTATTCTATTCTATTCTATTCTATTCTATTCTATTCTATTCTATTCTGGAGCCCAATTTGGACCAGAACTTCACCAACAGAAACCCCAAAGCTATGCTATAGAACTTACCTCATTAAACAAAAAGTAAGAAAATACAGTTAGTCCTTGGCATATGACCATTATTGTGCCCAAAATTTTTGTTGTTGAGCAAGAAAGTTATTGTGAATTTTGTCCTGTTTTATTACCTTTCTTGTCACAGTTGTTAAATAAATCACTGCAGTTGTTAAATTAGTAACATGGTTGTTAAATGAGTCTGCCTTCTCCCTTGTCAGAAGGTCCCAAAAGGTGATCACATGATCCTGCACACTGCAACTGTCCTAAATATGAGTCAGTTGCCAAGTGTCTGAATTCTGATCACATGACTTTTAGGGATGCTGCAACTGTCATAAGTCACTTTTTTCAGTGACATTGTAACTTCAAATGGTCACTAAATAAACTGTTGTAAGTTGAAATCTGTTATGATATGTACAGAATAACCCTTGAGTAACAAGGATATGCACATGGAAATGTTTATGAGAGTAGTTATGAATAATTATTCAGCCACACACAGCTACACTGAATTGAGTTAAAGTTTACTTTAAGAAATAGCACAGCCCAATAAACAGTCCAGATCATATATGTTTAACAGTCCAAATAATGTCCAATTACAAAGTCTTCTTACTGATTGCCTTTGTCATTTACAGTAAACAAAGATATCAAAGTATAAGCACAGCAGCAACAGAATGTCAGAGAGACAGAATGTCAGATATACAGAATGTCAGAGAGAGAGCAAGGTATGATCTCTAGCTCCCTCTAATGGCAATTTGCAATACAATCAACCAATCAACACAGTGATCTTGTCTTAAAGCTATAAACATACATTGTTGGTTTATATTGCCAACCCAACTAATTGTTGTACAGATTCCTAACAAGATCTACCTGCAAATTGTTCAGGTTTCTGCAAACTTCCATCCACTATAATAGGTAAGCTGCACAGACCACCTTCAGCACAATATTGTGAACCTACCTGGTCATACAATCAGACAAGAGACTGTTCTTGCACACAGGGTTTTCTTTTTGCTCTACTAAAATATACAACTTTTCTTTTGGCTCTATGCAAAATATACAACTGTGTGGCAACTTTGAACAATTTTTCACTTTCTCAGTCTTAAGGAATATTTTCAAGACAAGCAAGAAGAGACACACTAAGAACACAATCTGGGATAACACACAACTACAAAGCACAATTCATTTGTGGGTGTTGTGGCATAGTGTTAGAATGCAGTATTGCAGGCTAATTCTGCCCACAACCAGGAGTCTGATCCTGATCATTGGAGGCAATATGCTGACTCTGTAAACTGTTTAGAAAGTTCTGTAAAGTACTATGAAGCCATATATAAGTCTAAGTGCTATTGCTATTAAAAACACCCTCATGCTTGCCCATAGTTAGATATTGGTTGTTCATTGTCATTGATGAAAATTTCAATTCCATAAGCATATTGAAACTAAATGTGGTGTGTCCAAAGATGACTTATTGAGCCAATTTGAGCATGAAATTTGCTCTCTACATGGGGAGCACCCGGAGACTCCAACTGGTGCAAAATGCGGCCGCGTGGGTGATTATGGGGGCATCGCGAAGCTCCCATGTGATGCCTCTCCTGCGCGAGCTGCATTGGTTGCCGGTGGCTTTCCGGGTTCGCTTTAAGGTTCTAGTTTTGACCTTTAAAGCGATCCATGGCATTGGGCCAGGCTACCTGCAGGACCGCATTCTGCCGGTGAGCTCCAACAGACCTGTGCGTTCCCACAGGGAGGGCCTTCTCCGGGTGCCGTCAGCCTCTATGTGTCGTCTGGCGGCCTCCAGGAATAGGGCCTTCTCTGTGGGGGCCCCTGCCCTCTGGAATAGTCTGCCCCTAGAGATACGTACCAACACGGACCTGAGAGCCTTCAGACGTGTGTTAAAAACCTGGCTCTTCAAGCAGGCTGGCCTGGGCTGATATGAGATTTTAACCGTCTCCCATTTTAATTTGGTTTTAATTTGGATTTTAATTTGGGGTTTTAAATACTTATGGGGAGGGTTGACTCTTAGTTTAACAGCCCAAATTATTTAATTCATTTTAATTTTTGTATTCATGTGTTGGGGTAGAATTGGCTGTGCACCGCCCTGAGTCCTTCAGGAGAAGGGCGGTATATAAATGTTTGATAAATAAATAAATAAATAAATAATTTCCTGGCACATATAAATGTCTGTAGACATTGCAGTTGTTGCACCGATGCTTCTAGATTTGCACAGGTCATGCTTATGCTATACTTCCACAGTGCATCTTACTTCATAAGCTTGACACCCCAGGTAGAGTGATCATATGCCAGCATTTCCTAGGTGATTGTGTCTATGTCAAATATCTTCAGGGAAGACTTTAATGTATCTTTGAAATCAGTGGTGGGATTCAATTTTTTTTTTACTACCGGTTCTGTGGGTGTGGCTTGGTGGGTGTAGCAGAGGAAGGATACTGTAAAATCTCCAGTCAGAGGTGGTAGTTGCCGGTTCTGTGAACTACTCAAAATTTCCACTACCAGTTCTCGAGAATTGCTCAACACCTGTTGAATACCACCTATTGAAATGTTTCTTTTGGCCTTCTTTTCCCAGCAGAAAATTCCCCGAAAGGAGCTCTTTGAATATGTACCCACCCAGCATACAGATGAAGTGACAATAATTCTGTGCTCTTATTAGAAGAATGTAGATTGATGATAGACTTGTTCTAAGGAGAACATCAGTTTTTACCAGCTAGCCACCTGATACCTAATATTCTGTGAAGCAAACCATGTGAAAACAGTTTAGCTGTTTTGTATCCTTCAATATCAGTACACGTTTCACAGGCATACAGAAAAGTTGTGAGTACCACAGCTGTATGTAGATGTTCAATTTTGTTATCACACTAATTCTTCAACATTTCCACACAGTAGAGCAAAGTGTATGAAAGCAGAACTTGCCTTTACTATTCTACACTTGACATCTATATCAATGGTTGCTACTTGGTAGAGAATGCAACACTGCCTGTACTTTCTGCCTTTTGAGTATTATAATGGGTTCTGTTGTATGAGAAACAGTCTGGTACATAATCTCCATCTTAGATAACTTATTACTATATGTAATAGTTTTATTTTATTTACTTATTTATTTATACTATTTCTAATCCATCATAATCAAATGACTCTCAGCAGTTTACAAGCTATAGAAACAAGAGATGAAATAATGAGATTAAAATCAATCTACATGTTAATAGCAATAATAACAATAACCACATCAGTCCCCACATAAAAAACAAAAATCACAGAAATGAGAAAAACTAAACAGGCTTTAAATCTGCCTAATATCATGTGCTAATGTTTTGGGTAATTTTCCTGGAATAATGCTCACTTTTGCTTTTTATCAAGGTCAGGACAACTGGCTGTTCTGATTACAGGGGAATCTGTAGTATCCTGATGAACAATCCACACTTGTTTTGTTGTAGTATATAATTTGCATGCAGAAATAAATGATACTGCCTTAGTCAGTGACCAACATCATAAAAACAGAATGTTACCAATTAAGGATCTGTTACATTAACAAAACATATTTTCAGAACCATGCATCTTAGACAAATATATGATTTATAGAAGCACCCTGCAGACAGTACTATCAATAAATTTGTGTTTTAATGACATGTAGTCATCAAACAGTTGTGTCTCTGCATTGTATCAAACATTTATTTATAATTACATTTCTAACCAGCCCAGGCTGTTAACTCAGCATCTCATTCTACATTACTGACTCTCAACAATAGGCCTTAAATATAACCCACACAGCAATTCTTGATTTTTTTAATGAATAACATTATTATAAATTCTAGAGATTCTCCCTGCCCCAGAAACATTCCATTTATTACAGCTGCGCTAAAGCACATCATGATTTTTGATAGAAAGAAAAAATAAGAAAGCAAATTCGGGATGTCATATTTTCCAATATCAAGTATGTCTCTGTGTATGTATTACATTACTAGTTTGGCAAAAGCACATGCATATATTCACATTCCACATGTAGATCCAATGATTCGGATTACTGCATTTTACTGCAATATGTCCATAGGACTGTAATCTGAGTGTAGTACAAATTAGTTTAAAAAATTCAGGAGGAATGGTAGGGTAGATTTCCACTGCCCTCTGATCTGAATAGCTGTTATATAAGACGGATACTTCAAACTTTAAAATGGTAAGGCAGCCATAAAGCAACCATATTTGCCCATGAGAAGGTAGAGGGAAATAGTACAGGTACTGGATGCCTGAAACTCCATAGCAGCCATTAGTTAGGAAAATGTTAAGTTAGGAGGATACTCAGGGGATAAAGATTCTTAAATAGTCAAGAATCTTGACAGAGACAATGTAACATGTGAGAATAAATATACAGGGTATTCCCCATTTAAGAACAATTTATGTTCCTTATTTTTGTCTTTAATCCAAATTTGTATTTAAATTAGAACTCATGCTTACAAGCAAGCTGCCTTTTACTAAAAATGGCAGGTGGCATTGTCTTTCGTTGAGTTGGTTGAAAACCACTGAAAACATATGGCTTCAGTGCCTACTGAAAACATTGAGCGGCTACAAAACTTGTTCATTTTTTTAATAAGAGACAGTTCATTTGTAAGACTTGAATGATGTATTTGCAGTGACATCATTATGTACCTGACCTCATTTAACTTCCTTGCCCCCTCTTGCAAATATCCACAAAAGTAGCAGCATATTTTTATCTCCTATTAAATTTACTTTCTTTTCCCTTTCAAAGGGAAAACCTCTGCTGATTGTTTGCTGCCTGTTGGAGAAAAAAATTACAGACCCCAAGGTAGTGCTCTGTCAATTAAAAAATGATGTGCTCTGCAATGTTTTCCTGTAGTTAATCATTTACAATGTGGAAGAACTGTTAGTCTTTAGTCTTCTTTCTATATTTAATGAGATTATTGAAATGTAGGTGCTATCACAAAAAAAGCAATTACATGCCACTCATCTAAAGGTCTAAAAGAAAAATGGAGAGAGCAAGGAAATCTTTTTCAGGGTAGAAAATGCTGGAGGTGTAATCCTATAACCAAAGGAACTCGTTGACTTCAAGTATGTGTATAATTATATATAGCCCCCTGACTTTCAAAAAGCTTCAAAAATTGAATGCATAGATGTAAAATCTTGTAATATGTCTTGATCTTTCTCACTCCTTTCTCTCTCCCCTTCCTCTTTTCTACACACATATTGAAAAAAATGATTTCAGCATGAAAAGAAATATATTCAGAGATCCAAAATATATTCAGAGAAAATTGAGCTAATTCATATTTAAAGATAAGTATTTATAATCACAGGACTATATTTTAAACTTACTTATTAAATCGTGCTGCCAGCTTGTTTCCCAAACTGCTTGTGATATCATGTTCTGCCAATCAGTTAAACACAACTAGCTCCTATAATTTAATGTAGCCTTTGTATGCAGAGTCATGGTGAATCCTAACCTAGCTATTTCTCCATGTGTGCCCACACAACAGGTGAATTAAATAATTTAAAAATATAAATGAGAATCAGGGAAACAGCAAGGAAATATGTTTAGTCTTTAGTCATTTCATTTCAAAGCACACAAATACACTCAGGAATAATTTGTTATCTTGGTTGATATACTTAATCTTACAGAAATAATAAGAGAAAAAGAGAAAAGCTAAGACACACTCTAGAAAATACAACATTATTAAGAATTTGGAACAAATGTAAATATTTTTTATTATGTCACCAGTTACTGAAGTTCCTTACCTTTAAGGTCACCAGTTACTTATGCTTGAATGTTATGGCAAGAGTGGAAAAACATTGCTACAGATAGAAAATTAGCATGCAGAGATAAGAATTCAATGTGAGTTAATTTCTAATTCTGCCCTGCCCCTTCTCCCTACAAACTTCAGATTACTGGGTAATAAACATGATTAATATCTTTAATTAAATATTGCTGAATAAGTTGTCCATTCCTTAATGGACCTGTTGTCAAAAACTATAATAGCTTTATAACATTCTACATCAAATTTATGGAGAAAGAAATATGGTGAACAATCTATCTATTCATCTATCTATCATCCATCCATCCATCCATCCATCCATCCATCCATCCATCTACAACAATACAGATATCTAGTGAAGGAGAGCGATGTTTAAAAACTTACTTCCCAAGCTGTAACTTTCTTTTTGAAGAAAGCAAAATACTTTAT
This sequence comes from Bungarus multicinctus, assembly GCA_023653725.1. Classification (NCBI taxonomy): domain Eukaryota; kingdom Metazoa; phylum Chordata; class Lepidosauria; order Squamata; family Elapidae; genus Bungarus; species Bungarus multicinctus. The sequence continues at coordinate 51,747,661 of CM042846.1, read as the reverse complement.
CAGATACAAAAAGTGGACAAGCATACACTAATTATATACAATATATCATAATATTAGTCATATTATTCATATATCATCTTAGTATATACACTAATATGTGTGTATGTGTATTCCAGGATTCCAGAGGAAAGTGCAATTGGCATATCAAGAAAGAAAGAAAGAAAGAAAGAAAGAAAGAAAGAAAGAAAGAAAGAAAGAAAGAAAGAAAGAAAGAAAGAAAGAAAGAAAGAAAGAAAGAAAGAAAGAAAAGCAAGTCTAAGGAAGGACCCCCAAGTTTATGAGTAGAAAACTCTTCAAGAGATAAGGAAAAAATGGTTAATTATGGCTGGAGATATTAGCAGGCTGAGAATAGTGACTATCTGGGGTGAAGAGGGCAGAACTGAATGGAGAGACTTGAATCCTGAATATGAACCTCCACACACAACTACACATGCAAATATAAAGAAATATAAGCAACTAGATTCTACAACATTTAAAGAAAACCATGCAGGTAATTTCAAAGAAATGTAACACCTGTGTTACTTTCTATGTTCTCTGAGTTCTGAGTAATGACCACCAACCACAGCTTCAATGAAAGCCCAGTGCTGCCTAATGTCATATTTACAAAATAAGAAATCAGCAAATTGACTATATTGTCAACAGAATGTTAATGCTTCAAAAATTGGGACCTGCTGAGTAGATTCTTTGAACCCCTCATCTCTTTAAATGCTGTACCATATAATTATTGAGCCAGGAATATAAAGAGCTAAAATGACTTGCAGTCAGAGCACTGCACTCTGTCCTAAGCATAAACGAAGCTATTGGAAGGTACTTTTTTTTCATCTAGTAGTATAGGATGTAGTATATGCATAAAGGGCATTTGAAGGGTGTTACCTGGCCATGTCTAGTACAGGTACCTGAGTCAAAGGACACCAGTAATGAAAACTACTAATGCAAAACAAGGCTGACCTTCTCCAGCCATAAAATAGAAGCAGTTTCTTAAAGCTTTAATAGTATTTATATGATTTAAGAACTACCTTCTGAACTAGAGAGAATTAATTATATAATTCAGCCTTTGGAAAAAATATGTTGTGTTAAAAACAAAAGTGCATGTCACCATAGTATTTATGAACTGCTATTCTGTTAAGACGCTTCCCTGAAAAAAAGAAACATTCTAAGCATTTGATAGTATTCTGTGTTTATATAGATCTGAAGTAAAGTATAAACAGGTATATGCACTTATTCCATTCATAGGTAGTCCTCATGTTATGACTACTTATCCAGCAATTGTTCTATGATAAAACTGAACAAGGGGGACTCACAGCCTCTCTGTCACAGCAGCCCCGGGTCACATGATTGCAATTTGGGCACTGGGTACGTGGCAGTAGTGAGACATGGTTATGGCCTCATTTCCAACAATCCCTGCTAACTTCCTATGAAGCTATTGTATCATCTGCCCACAGCAAACAACCCTTCCCAGAAGCATCTGCCAGCCTTCTTGTCTGTGTCTTTCTACTTACCCACATGATCCTATGATTATGATGGCAACTGGGCTTGCAGGATTGCTTTCACTAAGTGACATGATCACATGATGTCATGCTTAAGAACTGCATTACTTAGTGATGGAAATTCTGGTGCCAACTGCTGTCATCTCCTGAGGGCTACCTTTACAGGAGTTATTATTATAGACACAACAATGGGAAATCGCAACAGCCAATTCTTTAGGTATTGGCTTTAATATTGTATCAAGTATAAACTGAACATGTGTTCAGACTTCCCAAGAACCTAGGGTGTCAACAATGTATAATACAGTATATGTGTGAATCCAAGCAGTGTGGCCTTTTGTAACTGACAGATGGAAACTTTGTCCATGTCCAGATTTTGTAAATGCCATCCAAGCTTTTTTTGGTATGGTACCCAGTGTGCTGAACTACTGGGACCACAATGGTTGGTCTATGCTATAATATTTCAACTTAAAAATCTTGATAGTTTGAGATTGTCTCCAATTCTTTGTCCTCTATTCTACTATCCCCTTTTATTGGCACATCAATTATTCATAGTTTCTTCTTTTCATCTACTTAAATCTGATATATTATGATTCCAGACTATCAGTTTGTATACTAATATTCCACAATGTTTAACCTGCTCATTTATTACTACTTTTTCAACTGAATATTCCCACCAAATTTTTGTTACTGGCACATAAGAATTTTTACAGAATCATATGGGGACTGAGTTAGCCTAACTGTCTGCTAATATTTGAACAGCCAAGACAAATCCTTGTTTAGACTAAAAATGCTGCTGCTTCTTCAAACAGTGACATAAAATCTACAGCATTTGCATTAGAATCCAGTGAATTCTCAAAATACAAATGGCAGCTTGCATTACAGGAATGTCATTCGGAATTGTTTCTCTCTTGAGCAATTGCCACTTGCTTTATATGTAAGCATGTGTGCCAGTGTCTGTCATTTGGAAGCAGAGCCCTTGAAAGTTACAGTTGACACTATGAAAATACATGAGGACCTGTGAGTTTTTTGTTAGAGTTCATTTATCTCCCTTTGACTAGCAAGTTGTTGGTAACCCCCTCCTGCAAACCTGATCTACATTAGATGCTCATTTTTATGCTGTGTATTATACATGTAAACATTTTGCAAATACTGTTTTATTTCAAAGTTGTTGTTACTTTATTTTCTTTCCTTCATTTTTTTTAAAGAAAGATGTGTAGATAAAAATATTTTATTTTCTATTTCATTTTATTTCATCTCCAAACAAATAGAATGAAAAACATACAAACCCTGTGAGATATCTTAGTGTTGACCTGAGTACAGTAATCATAAAATCATGAGCCATAGCCAAACACTCAGGTAGCTTGATTAGTAAAATTGGAAGTCTCTCACACCCATAGTTGCATTCCAGAACAAATCTGCAATGTTGTATGAAGAGGCATTTTTCTTGATTAGAGAAGAGGTTCCCAACCCACAGTCCATGGACTGGCACCAGTCCACGCCAACAACTGGGCCACACAAACAAGTAAAGCCCCATCGATGGGCTGCAGACAGCATGCAAAACGATGCTCCCTCCAATCCTCAGAAAAAGCATCTCTCCATGGAAACTGTCCCTAGTGCCCAAAAAGTTGGGGGCTACTGGATTAGAGAATCAACCTTAGGTAGATGTGCCAGTACACATTCTAGATGGTCCATGCATGTACATCAGATACTATACTCGATAAGATACCAAATGTTTAGCTAGTATTGGCCTTTCCTCCCTGGCTGTCTGTCTGTTTATATCCTTGTTCTAAAAGATGAGTTACAATTGATTATGATACCATTATTCTCCAAATTTGCAGTTGACATTAGTTGACGAAAGAGGGGCTCTGTTTCCAGTTATCGTCTCTTCCATTCAAAAAATTCATGATTGGACCTTGAGTGGGGCATATTCAGAGATAATTATAATAGATAACAGATAATCAGAGTGGGAAGGGACCTTGTAGGTCATCTAGTCCAACCCCTTGCCCAAGCAGGAAACCCTACACCATTTCTGACAGATGGGAGTCCAATCTCTTCTTGAAAGTTTCAAGTGATGGCACTCCCACAATTTTCGAGGGCAAGCTGTTCCATTGGTTGATTGTTCTCACTGTCAGAAAGTTTCTCCTTACTTTCAGGTTAAATCTCTCCTTGTCCATCTATTTTTCCTTATCTAGCCTTCTGGTGCTTTAGAAAATAGCTTGACCCCTTCCTCTCTGTGGCAGCCCCTCAAATATTGGAACATTTCTATCATGTCTCCCTTGGTCTTTCTCTTCACTAGACTAGCCATGCCCAGTTCCTGTAACCATTCTTCATATATTTTAGTCTCCAGTCCCCTAATCATCCTGGTTGCTCTTCTCTGTACTTTTTCTAGAGTGTCAATATGTTTTTTATAGCGTGATGACCAAAACTGGATCCAGTACTCTAGGTGTACTAAGGCTTTAAAGCATAGTATTAGTATTTCACTTGATCTTGATTGTATCCCTCTGTTAATGCAATTTAGGATTGCATTAGCTTTTTTGGCTGCTGCTGTATACTGCTGGCTCATATTTAGCTTCAGATATGACAGTTACTCACAGTTACTGTTATTAAGCCTGGTTTCACCCAAGCTATAAGTATACTTTTGGTTTTTCTTGCCTAAGTGTAGGACTTTACTTTTCTCTACATTGAATTTCATTTTGTTAAATATGGCTCAGTGTTCTAGTCTGTCAAGATCCATCTGGATCTTGAGGCTATCTTATTGGGTGTTAGCTATTTCTGCCACTTAGTATTATCTGCAAATTTGGTAAGTTCCCCTTCTATTCCCTCCTCTATGTCATTAATGAAGATATTGAAGAGTACTGGACCTAAGAAGGAAACTTGTGGCAACCCACTGCTTATTTTCCTCCATGTACACTTAGACACATTAAGGACTACTCGTTGAGTATGATTGGTCAGCCAGTTGTGAATCCATCTGGTGGTGGTGCTATCTATCCCACTTTTTTCTAGCTTACCAAAAAGTAGGTTGTGGTCTACTTTGTCAAATGCCTTGCTGAAATCTAAATATATTATGTCCACAGTATTTTGCTGGTCTAGTAATTTAGTTGGATATATGCTGCTGAGGTTGTTTTAAATAAGCTTCAGAGTCACTCCAAAGGAGTTTGAGATGTGACCATTTCCTGATTCATGTCTGTTTTGTTTTTTCAAACAAGCAAGAGAAATGAATAGGAAAGGGAAAGAGAAAAATCAATCCACAGTTGCTGGGTTTAATGCCACTTAAAGAGGTTTAAATAGTAGGAAGAATCCAACATACTATGACAAAGTCTGCTTATATGTGACTTTTGTCTTTTTTATTTCCTATTCCTTGTAATTATTTGCATTTATTTGCTTTACAGATAAGACAGCACATTTCAAACTGCAAAAATCTATAAAAATCTTTTAAAAAATGATAAACCATGGTAAATGTTGTAAAACTTCAACAGGATCAAAAGGGCTATTGAATTTTGATGAATTACTTTTAAACTCTACACCAGGTTCTTTTCCCTTTTCAAAAGTCAACAGGGAGTTTATTGTTAATATGAAAGAGAACATTAGCATTCTTCTCCATGTTAGAATCTCATTTTTTAAGAAGTCTACTTTCAGTAATAAGTGAATTGTTGGGATTTTGGTGTGGTTTGCCTGCATGAATTGCTTTGCTATTTCTTCATCTAACAACTATGTGTTCCCTCTTATGATACACTTGGCATTGGCATTTTAAAACACAACAAGTCCCAGTACATCCAGGTGACAGCAGTTCTGTTCCATTGTGATTTCCTTTGCCATGTACTGTATTGTGAAAGGCAGTGTAATCTCTCATCCAAGCAAGTTGTTTAGCTTCCAGAATTTCTTTGGTGACAAGAGCTGGACAAAGATTAAACTGGGCAAAATTCCTGAAGTAGCAACAAATTGGGATGATACAAATTATGCTGTGCATATTACTAGAATCATTAACCATAATCATCTTCAATTAGAAGTCTCTAGAGTATGCGTAAAACCAATCAATAAATGCAGCCATTGTCTACAAGCAATGCCCATAATTTACAAAGACATTGTTAACTCTTTTGATTCTGGCTGCTGTTGTTATTAAAAATGAATTGGTCTACTTCAGTCCTTTTGAAATTGGGAAACTCCAGAAAATGAAAACTGTCATTTTATATTGGGGAGATTACTTTTTCATTCTATGGATCTGATCAATCTAGAAATCTACAGGAATCCAGAAATCTGAAATTCAAATGGTCATTCAGAAACTGAAGATGACATTCTTTCATTTCTAGTTTAACTTCTACTATAGCTATAAAGGTAATTTAATTCATCTATTTAATTATAGTATGGATTGGCAAGCTTCCAAAAGTTTCTTTCAGATTAATACTGAATTTAGCTGAGTTCTTCTGTGGAGAAAATGGAGAAAGGAAAAATTGTTCTCAGGTTGATAAGTTGACAGGATGTTTTTCATGTTTTGGAAAGAAGACATGGCCCAGTGGGTGTGACAATGAGATGTACAGGTGAGATCTCATCAATGGTAGGACCAATTGTGTCACGAGATATGCTGTTTTACTTTATGTTATATTTTTTTCCTTCTAAATAAAAGGAAATTGTTTTCAACTGGTGAGGGTTTCAAGGATAAATATATAAATGCTTTGCAGGCTGTAAGTGGACTGTCTGTTAGTGGACTTTGTCTGTCCTACTCTTAGAATAAATGATGGGGAAATTATTCTGCATGCCCAAATCTCTAATATTAGAGGAAGAAGAAGCTAGGGACAAATGTCATCCAGCACAAAACCTCCTATCACACTGTAGGATTCACTCCAAGCAGAAAAGACGTATAACAAAATGTCAGTGTAGGATTTTGCATCTGGTAGTGATACAATGGATTTTTACAATTTTTGCAATAAAATGCAGCACTTTTTCTCAACCTGACAGCACTATACAAATTCTGATTACTTCAAGGATAATAACAGGAAGTGAATGTTACGTAAGAAAAGCTCTATATTAGCTCATACAAAGATGGCATTTTATATTTCTGTTGGTTAACTGGTACTCCTAACATTTGTTACATATGAGTTTCTTGGTGGTCTCTGAGCTTGGTTGTTTTCTTGTAAATGTTTCATTAACAAAGTAGGTAACATCATTGCTACTGGGAAGTGCAAGCCACTAGTATTTTATATATTAGTGGCTTGCTTGCCATGTCATATTGATGGGGGTGGCATTGGGCTGTTTTGTTTTTTATTTGCTGATAGCTTGTTTGTCTAAGTTGATAGTTCCTTGATTGACATACAGTTTGGTGCCTGGTTGTTGGTCTAATGTTAATCTTGTTAATTTCTGCTCATCTTGGTGTTGATTGCAGATGAGATGTTTTGGTCATTTTGTTTTCTTTCTGGCTTTTTGGTTGAGTCTTTTGAATGGCATGTAGATGTTGTTTATCTCTATGTGCCTGTTTCTGGTTAATTTGTCTGAATGCCAGGCATCCAAGAATTCTCTAGCATATTTGTACTTGGCTTAGTCTAGGATCCTCACAGTTTCCCAATTGAAACTATGGCTAGCTCTGACCATCTGCTGTGAAATTAAGCAGTTTTCATCATGTTTTCCAACTGCTAATGGTGTTCATGGATGTACTCTGCTCATCTTCTGCTGTTTGTCTTACATAGTGGCTATTACAATCTGTCTATATTGTATATTCCTGTTTTTTCTTCTGGGGCTGCTCAGTTTTTTGGTTTTCTTAATATGTTTTAAATAGTTTAAGTTAGTTTGTGTGATACAATGACACAGTGTGATTGTAACAATTTGTTGTGGTCTCCGATGTATAGCAATGTTATCCTTTTCACAGGTTGTGTTGGTTATGCTATATTGGGTTAAATGTCAAGAACTTTTATTACTGTTATAACTAGAAATATGTAAGAATTTCTGTGCAGAATAAGAAATTCTTTACTATTTTTACCAACAGAACTTGGATTATATTGACACCTTGAGTCACTGTTCCAAGTAATGCATCCACCAAAATCAGAACTCTGAGGTAGATTCCTCAAAGGAGATGTTTATTAGATTCATTATATCAGCACAGCTAGTGAAAACCAACTCTAAAAGTCACCACAGGTTTTCCCTTATTAAAAGATGAAATATTTCCCTCCCCAGATATCACCGGTGATATTGTACAATGAAAGTAGTTGACAGGCTGCTTGGTCATTCTTCTCTTCCTTCAATTGCCACCTGTTGGCAATTGATCCCATAAGAGAACTTTTTTTGACTGTTTGCTGGGCTGTCTAATTCCCCTGCCCTTCCCCCTCTCAGAGTGTGCCCCACTCTATGAGGCAGCAAAAGATGGCTTCAGCAGGTTTGCTTCAGAGTTGACACCCTGCATGTCTTGTATGAAGTCTCAGTGAAAAATTATGTTATGAAATATTTTTCATTTGAACTGAATTACTTTTACCCAAATATAATGTTTGGGGAAACAATGATGCATGCAAACATGCCACTAGAGAACAAACCAAATACAAATGTATGTGTGTGTCTCCATCTGTAGGTTCATACATAGATGTGTTTGGCCTGTTCTCTTGATGCATAATTGTCTCTACATTTCCCCAAATGCCAGTCATATAACCCCCACATTAAACTGCTACTTTGATTGTCTTTTCATCATTCAGAACTGAAAATCAAAAATATATCCCTAATGTAGAACAGATTCTTGTCTTCTCCTTTTTCCTTCATCAAATGTTAATTAGTGCCATTTCTTTCTTTTCATGTATTTATATATTGAATTTGTACCCAAAATGTTTCCTCCGTAAAGCAGAATCCACATTTAGTATTCATGACTAATACAACACTGATTTCACTGATTTCATTTAATTTAAGCATGATTATGCTGAAATTTTAATTCCATAATGTTGGAATGGTCTCAGCTTTTAACTATGTTCCTCAATCTTTAAAGCATAGGTGATTATTTAATGGCTTGTCCAGTTATATTTTTGTCAAAGTTTCTGCTCTAACATTCACTAATAAGTAAAGATATAAAAATTTCTATCTGAATGAATTTGCAAGATTCATATAATGAATTTTGCCTGGTACAAATCAGAACAGTGGTTATGGTCTCCAAACATTTATTCTGAGAGAATAAATGGTCTCCAAACATTTATTCTGAGAGACATTTTTAAATGTCCATATTAGGAGAAGGAATTTTTAGACAAATAGATTACATAGAGGAAAGATAGATTTAAAACTTCATTAGGAACTAGATGAAAAGAGTAGATTGACATTAGATAAATTGTCATTAAAAAGACACATTGGGAAGATTCCTGTTAAAAGCAGCATTAAGGCTGTACCTACTTTGAAAATGATTAAGATGTGCTTTCAAAAGCAATACATTTCTTCAGCATTTCTTTAAAGCAGCTGTATCTTTTTCAGGTTTTGGGACAGAGTTTCAAAAAAGATGAGCTTTAAAAAAAGTTCTCCATCATTTGTATTCCCCTCAGGATATAATAAAAAATGTCAAAATGGCTGCCTCTCCAGTGTGATTGAAGCTTCACTTGTTTTTAAGTGTGTTGTGCATGCTTTGATTACATGTTTGCAACCATCTTGTCTTTTTTGACTATATCCTGAAGACATTCCTTACTCCCATGCACATGCCTAAAAGCCAGTTAAAGGGAAGAATTGTATATATTAAAAAAGTGTCAGCGGTTCTGTTTATTATTTGTGGAGTTATTTGTGTCATGTTGCTGACAATTTATGGCAGAACAGTTTAAATATAACATATCTGTGAATATCACTTTTACAAAATCATTACAGGTAGTTTTTGACCTATGATCATTCATTTATCAATCATCTGAAGTTACAACACTGAAGAAAAGTGACTCCAACCCTCACAGCACCCCTGTGTTTGCATGATCTTGATTCAGGCATTTGGAACTGGGATATATTTGTCATGGTTGCAGGATCCTGGGGGCACATGGCTGCAATTTGAAACCATTCCAGCTGGCTTCTGACAAGCAAAGCCATTGGGGGAAGCTGGATTTGTTTAAGGCAATGACAAATATGTCACAAAATTGGTCATGGTCATGTGATGACTCACTTAATTACCACATCCATACACTTAGCGACAAAAGTTCTAGTCCCAGTGGTGGTTTATAAGTCAAGGACTACTGTACCTATAATTTGGTTTAGTACTACCAAGGATTTATTTCCACATTCCATAAAACATTTTCTTATTACACAATGTGCATAAATTTTATTAATCATGTTACATGTTGATCAACTAGAAGTAGGATTAATTAGATATCTTATAGAAAGGTCAGTGAGACTGGTTATTTAAGCATTATTTGTATCTGAACAGGAATACATCAAACTTCTTTTAACTTTAAAAGTAAATCAATACAAGAAGTTTTAGATATTGCCTCTCCTCTTCCCCATATTCTTCCCTCATTCAAGCTTTAGGAAGATATTAATTTTCAGCATCTCCTTCTCACAGTAATTATGTAAAACATTTGAAAACAAAGTGACAACTCTGTCAATCAATAAAGAAGCATGCTAATTTAGAATAAATTACATGCTTAATAATGTCCTGTCTACACCACCTATTTATTCTGTTCCTCTAGCCCATTATGAGATTATCTTGGAATTGTCCATACCTGGTTCATTATACCAGAATATTCCACAGCATCCAGCAAAGTGAAATGTAGCTATGTAGTTAAACTCATTTTTGTATATGTACCTTTGTGTCACTTTTTGACTCCTGGCAACTGCCTGGACAAGTCTCTACAGTTTTCTTGGCAAGATTTTTCACAACTAGTTTGCCATTATATTCTTCCTAAGGCTGAGAGAAAATGATTGGTCCAAAGTCACCTCCTAGCAGGTTTCATGCCTAAAGCAGGACCAGAATTCCCTATTTCTAGCCTTGTGTCTTAATCAGTACACCAGATAGGCTTACCACAGATTTATTAGTCATTCACTTTAATATTTTCAGCTTAGATAATGCTGATAATGCTTTGTGCATAAACATTGAAGAAGATCTGTAATTTATACAGAGGCATCTCAAGAAATGCACCAGTCATGATTGGCAAGAAAATTCTGAGAGTTGCCAAGATTGAGAATACTGGTTTAACATATGTGGAAATATCAAGATAGAAATGTCTGAATTTGATGCAGCTCCAAGACAAAATAATATATGGTTTTAAAAATGTGTACTTGTCCAATGACCTTGCAAATTTACTGTTTACAGGCATTCTCCTAGCACAAATGAAGTCACTTTATTGTTATTGCTGTTATTGTGTGATATAGATGTATGAAAGAAGCCAAAGCTTTGCTCTTGAAAAGTATCATAACATACTGTCAGAATCTTAATATGAAGCATTCTTCCTAGTCTGAAACTATCTGCATGTACTAGAACAATATTCTGAGCACATCTGAAAGAATGTGGTAGGGAACACAATAATTCTGACAAGGACCTCTAAGGTCAGTATCACAGATACCTAATTATAGGGAACAAGAAGAGATTGGTGACAAATTCTACTGTCTAAATATTTCTGCCATCTGCTTTGCAACATTCTGATAATTACTGTAAAACAAAGGTGTTTGTCAATCTTGCTGGTTTAGCAAGAGCCAGTAGCTTAGCAATAGGGTTTAGTTTAGCAACTTAGGGGCATGCATAATTGCATCAACATGCTTACCGTCCCTGTTCTATTGTTTCTTTTTATTTTTCTTATATGTATCAATTTCATGTATTCATAACTATGTTTATACTTCTACCTGTTATCTTACAATCGCTTGACAAAATAAATAAATAAATAAATAAATAAATAAATAAATAAATAAATAAAACTTTGGGGATTAAGTATTAAAAGTGCAATTCTAGGCATATTAATTCAGAATTATATGTCTCTGAGTTCCACTTGTAAGAGTTCTGAAAATTTTAACCAAAATGGTGTTTTCATGAATTCCTTCTACCACCTGCCAAACAATTATATTTAGTATAGTGTTTTATTTAAATTGGAAATTGGTTCATTTTTTCCCCCAGCTTGGTTGTTCCACCATGTTTAGATGTTTGAATATTCCCTTTTTAGTCTAATTTACTATGAACTGGAAGCGCCTTTTCCAATTTACTTTTATTTAAAAATAATTAAGAGACATCAGTCTAGAAGCTAGGAGACTATGAGTTCTATATTCCCGTTTTAGCACAAAGCCAATTGGATGATCTCAAACCAGTTACTTTCTCTCAGCCATAGGAAGGAAAGAATGACAAGTCAGTTCCCAAAAACTATGCCATGAAAGATGCAGGTACTTGTTCAAGAGTCTCTGAGAATCAGACATGATTGAATAGAAGGAAAAAAAACGTTGATTAAAAGGCATAAGTTTTCATGAGCTGTTGTAGACTCCATCAGATACATAGATTGACAAGACTTATGTAGGAATTAAATTGGGATAAAGGTAGAGGAGAGAAAAAAAATGAAGCTGATTATGCAGATGCAACTTACATGTGAGATTACAAGCACCTTATCAATTAGCAATTGAACTAACTTCATAACCCATATAAAGTCTGAATAACCCAGTGGAATTTTAACTCATTACATTGTTAATTGATAAGATACTTGTAATCCTTCTCGCATTAAAAGGCTGTGCAGGTAAACTTTTTGAATATATTTATACTACAAAGTTTTTTTTGTTATTTTTAATTGATATTTATCTTGGCCTCATTGTAGGGTCACAAGATTGCCTGCCCTTAAAATAAAGCTACCTCAGTGTAACTTGTAAGTGTATAATCAATCTGTCTTCTCTTTTCCTGTTTTCCCCTCTTGTCCTAGTGGACATCCTGTATCCTGAACCATCTGAGCCCCATGTGTTTTTTCTTTTCTTGGTCCTATAGTCACAACCACTTAGAGATATATCTACTGAATTATTTTCTCACGAATTTTCATTTTTTTATGCATGTTATGCAGGGATTGGTGTATAGATTTGCATTGTTAATGCCCTGGGAGCAAGGAGAATCACATTTAATTACCCAATAGAAGCCACTGTTTCATCTGACTGATTGATTTATTAATTGTTCTGCTTCTTTAGAAGTTACTCAGTCCCAAGGTTTTAGGTATGAAGTAGAGATAACTCCTTTTTTGAAATAGTTGTAACTTCCCATTTCCTGAAAGCTGCAATTTGGGTGGGGAAGTTTTCCCAAGAGAAGTTTATTTCAAACATAATTGAAGAGCCCCATAGACCACATCCAACCAATGGCTTTTCATCTCCTATTTTTCTTTCACAATAAAAAGAAATGCAAATGAATCCCAAAGGCAGATTATCTAACAATAATGGACTAAATAACATTTTCAAGCATTTCTAATTAGAAATTAGGAATAATGAAAGCTTCTTAATAACAAGTTCTAATTCTTACTTTTGCCTAATAGATGACTTTTTAAATTTCTGTAGCAGATTTATATGAGAAGAATTGATCCTTTGGAAAAAAAAAAAGGTTCCAGCCAAAAGAAAAAAAGGTTTTTGAAATGAATAAATAGCCATTTACATTGTTTTTCAAAACTAGTAAGAAATGTTCCTGCCAGCTTTTGTTAGCAGTGAATTGAAACTAGCTATTGGTTATTTTATCATGTACAATTTGTTTCCAAATGAAATTTAAAATGCTAATAATCACCTTTACATTCCCACATGACTTGGCTTGGCTGACTTTGAAACCAGACATAATTTCAGCATATCAGGATGCAATGCTAACTGATCATTCCACGTTGCTACCTAGGTCACAGGTGTCCAACTTATGATGTCATGTTGCTATCACATGAAGTTTTTGTGATGTTTTTCCCCTTCACAGAGCTGGGATGGGCATGGCCTGTGTATGATGCATCCGACCCATGGGCCGCCAGTTTGACACCCCTGTTCTAGGTCATTCTCTAGAGAAGAATTAGGTTCTAATATGCTGTCTTGTGATTAGTTAAGAGTGTTTTGGTTTCCTTTTCTTTCTTACCTCCATCCCAAATTATTGTCCTCGAGTTCTACTTTGACAATACCGACATTGCCTTAACACTTATGCTATATTCCTGTATTACTTAAGTAGAAGAAAATAACCATACACATCTACACCTCTTTACTATATTAGGGCATTACTGTGTAATAATTACTGTTTGATTATTTATTAAAACAATATTCTAAAAATCAGACTGGAGGACAGATACATTGGCATTCTTAGGCATATACTACCCATCCTTAATTTTAGAGAATGCCATCGTATTATTTGGTGTTAGCAATCTAGCCCAATTCTTTTCAGAACCTAAGTGCTTATCTGTTTCTTAAGGAAAATTTAGGCAAGGCAAAAATAGGATAAGATATGCACCAAAATATTAATTTGTCTATTTAATTCTACTCTTTTTAATTCAGGCTTATTAATTATGGCAGTAAATAGGTTGGATGATCACATTATAAGATTATAAGATACAATTTTTCTAAAGTCTTGCAATGAAAATAGCATTTTGTATAACATTCATATGGGACATTATTGTGCTAAAAGCTCAGTTTGGAAATAAACATATACACTAATCTTGTACATACATATATCACAAGAGTAACTTGCTAAAGCACTCTTATTAACTAACAAATGAAAAGAAGCTTTAAATGTCAAACATGGGACTAGAATTTATTCTGTGTTTTCAAATCTCCAGATGAACAGTCTCCACCTTCTAATCTTCAAAATCACTACCACCATTTTTACATTCATAAGAACGTCTGAAAAATCTTTTTATCGTTTACATTCTAATTTATTAATTCACTTTAATTGTTCAGTAAAATTTCCTCTAGTTCACATTATTTCAGTTCATTTTTCAAAAATGTATTATTTACAGACATCTATAGAAATAGTCATTCATAATAACTTTTCACTAGTTGAAAAAAATGTTCATTTCCTAATAATTATTGTTTTCTTTCTTGAACTGCTGACTGGCTGAGGGAAAATGACACTTTACTGTGAAATTATCCTTATTATGCACATAGAAATAATACTGTATATGAACAACTTTATCTGGTGGATATTTTAATGAAAATGAAAAAAAAATAATCTAGAATATTTATTTTACTTTCTCTTTAATTTGTTGAGGACTGAGTTGTTTGAAAAATGAAAAAAACTACTTAGAAAATTAACTTTTTAATTTTATTGTTTTCAATGACAAGATGAAAGGTTTTTCAGCTGCACTGATCAGTATGATATTCACAACAAGAAATATAAAACCAAAGTAAAAGTTACAGTATAAAGGCTTAATCAAATAACAAAATATAAGTAAATATTATTTAAAATACATGAAAATCGCATACAATCATATTACTGAATAATAACTGATTACTTGCAACAGATAAAACCGTCCCAAGAAGCCCAAATTACTACGATTTTACACAGTCTCTATCCTTCAGAACAACATGATCATCCTATTTCTTTCTCTCTTCCTTCTCATATATTCAACAGAAACCTTGAAAAGAAAAGGATACTTTAAAACAAATTTTACATACACCCCTTAATGTATTTATTGTTGAAGTAAAGAAGAAGAAAGAATGTGATTAGATAAAAAAGCCTACAAATCACACCCTGATTGAAAAAAAGCATAGCAGCATTCTTCTTGTGGTTGTGCCTGGACTTTCTGGCTCCACAGAGTCCTCAACAAAGCCATTACTTTCCTTTTATACTAATAAAATGAATGTTTTCATTACATTAAAAATCCTTTCCCTCAGTACGGAAGCTTGATAAATTCTTGCACTGATACAAAATGAAGTCTATCTCAGTCAGCAACACTGAGCTGAAATTTGGGGGGGGGGGGGTGTGAAAAGACTAAAAAGGTGATTTCTATAGATGGCCCAATTATTTTCTGAGATTGGTCAGAATAGTGCATTTGGCACAAGAAATGAGTTGGCTATCTTTTCATTAATAAAAGGCAAGTCTTGTCTCTTGGTGCTAAGAGTCAGAAAACTAAGCCAGGCTTCAGGCCTCATTTAGTTATGGACATCATTCAGCAAGATCAGTTATAATATTTACTTTAAGCTGCCCAGGTTGGCTCCAGGAGAGTAAGACATCCATCTTTATCAGTTACATATCTTTAATTCCTAACACCCTTAATGGAAACTGTGGTAATATGGCCAAGCGCACTCTGAATTTTGTTCAAGTAATAATTTTTAATTTTATCTTGACATGTCATGATTTATCTTCCTTGCTCCTCTCTGAGAATTCAATAAAATCTTGTTTTAGAAATCCAGAATATAACTCCTTGCCGAATAAATGATAATAACTTCAAGCTGTTAAGTAATAGGGGGCAATGCTCATTTCTAGTGGCTGTGAAGGGGAAAATGATTGCAGAAAGGTAAGTGTGTGTGTGTGTGTTTTATATCAAGCTTGCATACCTCTTTTTGAGTAAATCATAATGTGATATTGGAACTAGACTAAAAGAATTATAATATCTTATGTATTCACTATGCATGTGATTATTTTTTACTTAATTTTATTGTATCCTCCTTCACCTGTTTTCCTTCTCTCATTCCTCTCCTACCCACTGAGTCTCTAAGCTTCATATGCAATGTCAGAAAGCTAATTGCTTTTAAAATAATTGATCCAAATTGACATAAGGTATGATTAACTTTTAAGTGCTATACAGAAGAGTTATTGTGAAGATGTAGAAAGGAAAAGCAATGGCAGTTGTTATGATGCATGTAAAACATTTAAGAGATAGATTCTCTGTCTTTTCTAGATAATGAAGGTTGAAAGCATGTGTCACCTTTTAGAAGAAAGAAGACTGATAAAAATAGAAACGTAGACATTAAGTTTCAGAGATCTCACCTGATTCAGAGCAAGCAAAATAAAATTAAACCAGGAGTAGTTCCACAGCAATTAGAAGCTAATGTCCATTTAAAAGAGGGAGGAAAGCATTAAGCAAACTCTATGAAATCATTCTGTAATGAAATAGATAATCACTGGTGTTTCAATCCCTACACTAATGCAAGTGAAGTTCAATAGAGTATGAAGAGGACAACTTCCAACAATTCCCTCTCCCTTGCTCAAAAGGTGAAGAATGTGCGATGGAAAGCTGCAGGGGAATAAAAACATTCTTCTTCCATTTTATTCACAGATGCTTAAACCATATTGCAGTGTTAACGCTAATTATTTGTGCTGGACATTAATGTTACACCTAAAGTCCAAAAATCAATCTGAACTAAAGCTGCCAGGAATCATCTCAATCACAGCAGGTTACATACATAAAGAAACATTTCTAATTCATTTGACAATGAAGGTGACCTAAGTTTGGGAATTCCATGATTGCTTTTCTGAAAGCATGATGGGGTACAAGTTGAAAATCCAGTGTAATTTGGTATTTCAAAAGCTGCTGTAGACAGTTAGCACCCATTCCTCTCCTAGAATAATGAAATATTCTATGAAGTAGTAAAAAGGCAGAATATTACATTTCTCTGGATGAGAAAAGGAGAAACATGCTTTTAAAGACAAAGCAGCTCCCTGCAGCTCCCTGTCCCCACCTTCAGCTCCAGGGTGATGGAATTAAGACATGGCCCTCAGGATATGGTAGGATTAGCCACTACCAATCTAGCACCATTTGTAGGTGCTACCCATTGCGAAATCACCTGGGGATATTACATCACCCAGCAAGATTCAACTAAGCCTGGGACTCAAGACAACCTACAAAGTTAACCCTGCATGGCCCCGTGGTAGTCTGACAACCAGTCAGAATACATTTCTTTCACAGGGACAGAAAGCAAGTTCAAAGCCCCCCAAAAAGTATAAATCTTTCTCTCTCTCGCTCTCAGGAGTGGACCTGGTGGGTGTTACCGAAACCTGGTTGGGCCAGGAGGGGGGTGTCCCCCTGGTGGAGATGTGCCCAGCGGGGTTTCAGGTTTTTCATCGGCCAAGGGCCTAGGGGAGGGGTGGGGGGTTTGTGGTGATCATTAAGGAAGGTCTATGTCCTAGGGAATCCACTGTTCCTCAGACGACCGGATGTGAATCCCTCTTCGTGAAGTATGGTTCCGGGATTCAGATGGGCCTGTTGATCACATACCTGGCTCCCTGCTATGTGACATTGGCCCTGCCTGAGCTCCTTGAGGTCATCGCTGGCTTGGCGGTTGAGACCCCCAGGCTTATGGTCATGGGAGATTTCAACCTACCCTCGGCCGGCGGGGCCTCGGGGACTGCCCAGGAGTTCATGGATTCCATGACAGCCTTGGGCCTGACCCAATTAATTCAGGATCCCACACACACTGGGGGTCACATCTTGGATCTGGTTTTTGTCTCTGGCCAGTGGCAGGATGATCTGGGTATGGGGGACGTTTTGATAGAGCCCCTGTCATGGTCAGATCATTCACTCCTTCGGCTGAACTTCCATTCCGCACCCCCTCGCCGTGGGGAGGTGGGACTGACAAAATGGTTCTGCCCAGGAACCTCTCTGATGGACCCAGAGAGGTTCCTGATGGAGCCATTTCCTGAGACTCGCACACATGACTCGGTTGAGGACTTGGTGGTCGCCTGGGATAGGGTGGTGGCCAAGGCCCTTGACTGGGTTGTGCCCTTGCGGCCTCTGACCCGGTGTCAATCCCAATCAGCTCCTTGGTTTTCTGAGGAGCTGAGGGGGATGAAGCACTGGAAAAGACGCCTAGAGAGTGGTTGGAGGACCAGCCACTCCGCATCTGATCGAATACTATTGCGGTCCTATATTAGGACCTATCTAGTGGCGATAAAGACGGCAAAGCGATCTTACTTTTCTGCCCTTATTACATCCGCAGATAATCTCCCAGCCGCCCTGTTTAGGGTGACCCCGCTCCCTCTTGGAGGTGGGAGCGCGGGAGGACCCCTTGCAAGGCCGGGCTGAGGATTTTTCTAGATATCTGCAGGATAAAATCGCTCAGATCCGGGATGGGCTGGACTCTGACTGGGCAACTTTGGGTGGGAGGGTGGGGGCGGATTTTGGTGAGGTCATTTGGGGGGGAGTTCGATCCTGTGACCCTAGAGGACGTGGACAGGATTCTGGGTGGGCTTAATGCCACTACATGTTTACTGGATCCGTGTCCCTCCTGGTAGGCTTTGGCCACCCGGGGGGTTTCACGAGGTTGGTTCCAGGGTATTATTAACGCTTCCTTGAGTGAGAGTTTTTTGCCTGCCGCCTTGAAAGAGGCAGTGGTGAGGCCCCTCCTCAATAAACTGTCCCTGGACTCAACATTATTATCGAATTATCGGCTGGTCTCCAACCTTCACTTTGTGGTGAAGGTTGTTGAGAGTGTGGTGGCGCGACAGCTCCCTCAGCACCTGGAGGAAACGGTATACCTAGATTTTCTCCAATCGGGTTTCAGGCCCGAGCACAGCATGGAGGCGGCGTTGATTGCGCTGGTGGATGATCTCTGGAAGGCCCGGGACAGGGGTTGCTCCTCTGTCCTGCTCCTGTTAAATCTCTCAGCGGCTTTTGATACTGTCGACCACAGTATTCTATTGCAGCGGTTGGGGGTTTGGGAGTGGGAGGCACCATATTGTGGTGGTTCTCTTCCTTCCTCTCCGACCACTCGCAATTTGTGTTGGCAGGGGGGCAGAGGTCGACCCCGACACCTCTGTTTTGTGGGGTGCCTCAGGGTTCTGTACTTTCGCACCTTCTGTTCAACATTTATGTGAAGCCGTTGGGTGAGATCATCCGTGGTTTTGGGGTAGAGTTTCATCAGCATACTGATGATACTCAGCTATACATTTCTACCCCTGGCCACCCCAACAAAGCCGTTGAAGTGATGACCCAGTGCCTGGAGGCCGTGCAGAGTTGGATGGGTCTTAACAGGCTTCGGTCAACCCAACCAAAACTGAGTGGCTGTTGTTTTCCTGCCCCCAAATACAGCCAGCTTACTCCATCGCTGGCTGTGGGGGAGAAATTTTGACCCCCATGGAGAGGGCGGGCAATCTGGGCATCCTCCTGGATGTACGGCTGTCGTTAGAAGACCATATAGCAGCTGTTGCCAGGGGGGCTTTTTGTCAGGTCCATCGGAACTACCAGTTGTGGCCCTTTTTGGATCAGGGTGCATTGCACACAGTCACTTCTGCCCTCGTCATCTCCCACCTAGACTATTGCAATGCTCTCTACATGGGCTCCCCTTGAAGAGCATCCAGAGGCTTCAGCTGGTACAGAATGCGGCCGCGCGGGTGATCTTGGGGACTTCTTGGAGCTCCCATGTTACACCGCTCCTGCATGAGCTGCATTGGCTTCTGGTGGCCTTCCAGGTGCGATTCAAGGTGTTGGTGATCACCTTTAAAGTGCTCCATGGCTTGGGACCCAGGTAGTTATGGGACCACCTGCCATCATCGGCTTTCCGCCAGCCAGTGTGCTCCAACAGGGTGGGCCTCCTCAGTGTGCCGCTGGCTGGGCGATGCCGGCTGGCGTCTCGAGGGTGCGGGCCTTCTCTGCGGGGGCACCCTCCCTCTGGAATGAGCTGCCTATGGGGATACGGGCCATCACTGACCTATGGGCCTTCCAGCGCGCACTGAAGACCCACCTTTTTCAGCAGGCCAATCTGGCCTAGTCCCATTTAGTAGGGTTTAATTTTTAAATCTTCATTTTTAACGGGGTTTTGTTGGTTTTATCTTTAATTCAGCCGTTCATTTAATTCTCTTTTAATTCATTTTAAAAATTTTATTGATTGTATTTTTATTATGGCTGTTCACCGCCCTGAGTACCTATTTGGGAAAGGGGGTGGTATAAAAGTTTTAATAATAAATAAATAATAATAAATATATATATATATATATATATATATATATATATATATATATATATATATATATATATATATATATATATATATATATATATCTCCCACCCTCTCTTTCTCTCTCTCTTTCTTTCCCTCTCCCTCCCTCCCTCCCCCCACTTTCTCCCTCTGTCTCTTTTTTTTCCCCATGTGCTCAATTTTGCCCAGGACCTCAAATCATTTTGTCCTGTCCATCATTAAACCATCCTTCCAAGCAGTCTCCATGTTTCAGTGTCTTTCTTCCCACTTGGAACTGAAGTCAGATGGACATTTCTTCCAACACTGTGTTATATGCATCAAACAACAGTCATGTCTGAATATTCTAATATACTATTAATAATAATACAATAAGTGCAATAGAATATCATAAATTTAATATACAATATTAAATGTATCTTCCATAGATCAGCATGGATGGATCACCAAACTCAATTTCCTAATGAAAAAATCTATTTTATTTTATTTTATTTTATTTTATGACACAATGCATTTTCATAGATGCAACCATTTGTATTTATTTAGTCATGACTTCCAGGTGGCTGTTATCATGTGCTAACTTGTTGATAAAAAAATTTGAAATTAAAAGTCAGTTTAGATTTTCATAGGAAAATGTTCTCTTAGGGCTATTGAACTAGCATCAAAGATGGTATCTTAAAATTACTAGAAGAACTCTACAAGGGGAAACTGGGGAAAGACCTAGAGTGGAAGTGATACCAGCTAGCAGCTAAAATAATGGTGGCTGTTAACTATTTATGGTTTCAGTAAAGAATAGGTTTCTAATTCTAAAATGGTTTCTAATTCTAAAATGGACTAGGAAATATTGCACTGCTGAAGCTTTGTTTTGTTTCTGCATTAATGAAGTTCAGTGAAGGAGGGTATTAACCAGAGAAGTGTGCCAGAGATAAGAACAGGAAGTATGCAAATATATATATATCGCCTACCAGTAATTGAAGATGAGGTTTTATCAGCCTGGAAAAAAAACAACAGCTACCAGCTTGATTGACAGAAGGAAATTGCCAGCCACTATCTTCTTTATGCCGTTTCTTAATTCTAAGCAGTATTGATTAGAGCATTTAGAAATATAGAAGGATATTCATCAGTCAATTAAATGTGTATTTTGTAAACATCTACATGCTTAGAGAACTTCAGGATGCATTACTCATGCATTGATATGAAATAATTGCCTGATTTATTCTGCCTCTTTCTCAATTAAACAAAACAAATTATACCACAGAGAAAAAGATTCAAAGCAACTTAAGGGTTCTTTTCTCCAAGGAAACTTTACAGATATTATATCTGGCCTTTTCTAAGACTCTTTCTGCTCAAAATTTACATTTCCTGAATACTTCAGATCTATAGCTATAGCCCAGAGTAAGGTATATCGCAGATACCAAGCAGTAATTTAGAATTTTGCCATTGACATTTAAGACTTATATTCCAGTAAGAAGGTCCAATTTCTCTGGTTTTTGTATGAAATTATGAGGAATTTTAATAGCTGCTCAGACTCTGAAAGTGAATTTATTGTCTCAGAGACATATGCTTGCTATCAGTACACATTCAAAAATGGACAGCTTTCACTTGGGAGCTGCAGGGGGGTAGTTTCCAAGTTTCCAAAGCCATGGATGAAAAACAAAACAACAAAAAGTTGGCTAAACCATTAAACAGAATAAAAGACAATTCAACAAGCAACTGGCAGTTTGAACCATTATTAAACTCTCAAAGTTTAAAGATTTCTTGGCATCTCTCCATTTCTGACTGAAACATTCCAGATGCAGTACAGGAAATTCCAAGGGACTCTTCCTTTAATGTAGATGCATGACTAGGGAAATGAGAAATACAGCCATGCCAGCAAACTCTCATTACCTAATGTATATTATTTCAATAATGATATCAGTGTCCACATTTTGGTAACAAGGATTATTACCTAGTATAGGATAGGTGATCTCCCTCCCTCCCTCCCTAACCAAACTCCCTTCTGATTTTGAAACCACTGTGGAAAAGGGTAAGGACAGGATGGAGAAACAAACACACATTCTTGGCAAAGGCAAAAGATTGCATATTAGCACATGCATCAGAATTTTATCTAAGTTGAGATATTTGTCAGGAAATATTTGTTTGAAGATCAGCATTGAAGTTGTGAATATATAGAATACTAATAACACAAAGTAAAATCATTCACGTCAATAGTGTGATTTTTTTTTCTCTTCTAATCAACTTACCATACACTATACTAACACACCAGCTCTTCCATAAATATTTCTTTCTGTTTGAAATGTCCAGATATACTATGTCTGGCAGATCAGACTGGAATCATCACAACAATATCTGTTTCTACTCATTCCAATGGAAGTTTAAAACAGACTTCAAAGAAGATCTTTGGTGTTTGTTATTGCTTATTTCTAAACGTGACCTAGGTCAAGTGAAGCCAGATCAACAATGGGATAATTCTTACCAGAGTAATCTTCTATGAAGATATTTTTTGTTACCAACTGCTTTTTTTAAAAAAAGTCAAGTGTTCATCTATCTGATGGCCATACATGACCTCAAATTTCTTATTCTCCAATCAGATAGTTCATCTTATGGTCTTTGTGGGACAATTGCCCTGGATCCATAGATAGAGAAATCCCATTGAAAAGACTACTTCAGAATTCGAATAAATCAGTTGGATAAATACTTCTAGTCAATATTAGGTGAGGAAGTTTCACACACTCCTGTATTCTGAATCCTTCACTTCAAGAGACAAAAGGAATAAAGAAAAATAATTACTTTGACATAGGATGCCAATAAGAAAAGAAGTGAAGGGGAGAAGGTAAAATAGAAATATTAATTGACTCATAAAAGGATTGGAAGGCCCAGCAGTGACCACCCTATCTTTTCCTCAGTGCAAGAATATAGTGGTGCAATAATCCCAACATGTAGTCAACAAGCTTATCACTTCCAATGAGGGAGAGTATATCACTCTCCAAAGCAGTGTATTCCATAGTTAAACAGTTCACATTTGATGTTCAATTACAATTTATTGATTTATAATGTGTATATACTGGTTTCTATTATTTATTTATTTATTTATTTATTTATTTATTTATTTATTTATTTATTTATTTATTTATTTATATACCACCCTTCTCTCGAAGGACTCAGGGAGGTGCACAGCCAACCAAAGTCCCCATTACAATATACAAAAGTTAAAAATAAATTAAATAATTTAGGCTGTCTAAAATTATACCCTCCCCCAATAAGTTAATTAGAACCCAAATTTTAAAAACCCGATTAAAACGCAAATACTAAATTAAAAATCCCATGTCAGCCTAGGCTGGCCTGCTCAAAGAGCCAGGTTTTTAATGCACATCTGAAAGCTCTCAGATCCATATTAGTGCATATTTCTGGAGGCAGACCATTCCAGAGGGTGGGGGCCACACAGAGAAGGCCCTACTCCTAGGGGCTGCCAAACGACACATAGAAGCCGACAGCACCCGAAGGCCCTTTCTGTGGGAACGCACAGGTCGGTGGGAGATTACCGGCAGAACGCGGTCCTGCAAATAACCTGGTCCAATGCCATGGATCGCTTTAAAGGTCAAAACCAGAACCTTAAAGTGAACCCAGAAAACCACCGGCAACCAATGCAATTCACGCAGGAGAGACGTCACATGGGAGCTTCGTGACGCCCCCATAACCACTCGCGTGGCCGCATTTTGTACCAGTTGGAGTCTCCGGGTGCTTATGGAACAACTCTGAAAAATGTTGCCATATCTTCTACATGGCAACCTTTCATGTATGTGAAAACAGCTATCATGTCTTCCCATAATTTTCTTTTCCCCAGGCTAAGCATCCATAATACTTCTTATCCTGCATCATAATTATTTTATTTTTAAATTCTATATGTTTTGTCAACTTGATTGCTCTCCTATGGATATGATCCATTTTGTCAATGTCTTTTGTAAAATATACTGCCAGAACTGGATATAATATTCTAGGTATAGCTTCAACACTGCACAATATAGGGAACTGAGGACTCCTCTTGATCTTTACATAATACTTCTGTTGATGCAATGAAGAACTGCATTATATTTTTTTGCTGCTGGATCCCATTGCATGTTGTCCTCCTGGCAACAGTATGGAAGTGTTTTGCCACTTTGTTCTTCCAGAAACGTTTGTTTCACAAGTCAATCTAAAGGCTAGGAATTAAGTAAATATTAATCAGGTCTGTTCCTGCTTAGCTATTTGAAATTGACCATTCAATTAGATACTGCCATTTATAGCAGATAGCCATATATTCTATTTGTTCTATTATCCATGGAAATAAGGACATATTCTTTCTGTGGTTTCCATCATGTTTTTCCTTTCTTTTGACTCTCAATTGAAGAATCTGATTTACCTTATAATGTCTTTTGGTGAAATGTATATGGGCATCTTGCTAATCTAGCCAGGACAGAGTGGCAGGACTCAATATCATGTGGTAGCCTTACAGGCAGTTATAAATAATGCTGCTAAGAATTACACGCCTAAGGCTACTGGAAATTCTAAGATAAACTGAAGCAATTTCCACCCTAGTATGCTACAGAATCTTCAGAGCATCACTCTGCTGTCACTAAGTGATATAAAGACTGTCATCCTTACAATCGTTTTAGCACAGTGATGGTTAGATGACACTAGTGGATGCAGTATTACTAATGGAGAAATGACATAAGTATGGCACAGCTTTATCTTTCATCCTGAACAATATTCCACTCTAAACCATCTTATGTTACCAATTGTTAAACTTTTTAAGGAAAAATGCTTTCTGTTAATAGATAATGGAAAGAAAAATAATGAAATGAAATTCTAAAAAAACAAGTATATGCATAGATGCAACTGTGACATGCATCATATTTTATGTTTTATATCTTTGCAACAAAAAGCAGAGCATTGGAAATACATTTGCTGTCAACAACAAAACTTCTTTGTAGCTGCTGCATACTGAACTTGAAATTAAAAGTGTAGAGCCCTTTTATACTTTCATACTTTCGGATAATTGTGTTCCAAATCCAAAACAGCAATGCTGATTAGACTATCCCCACCTTTTTCCCTCTACTCCATAAACCAATTTTCCATGGGTAATTTTTCCCCAATGGTATATGATGATAATAATTCAGAATCTTAATAAAGATAATGCCTATGATATTGATGCTGGAAAATATAGTGCCTTCATTCAGACCTGATGATTATGCAATCAGATTCCTTCCCTATAGGCAAGATGATATTAATATTATTAAACAGGCTCCAATTTTATGAGGCCATTTCCTATTCTTATTTATTATTTTTTCTTTATTTTATTCCTATCCTATTATTTCCTTCTTCTCAATAATAGTGCACAAACAAGAAACAAAATAGTTGTCCATATTATAAACAACTCATTAGATTGTTTGGTTTATTTTTGTTGATCTTGCTGTTTTAGAAAGAACAATGTGCATTTGCAGATGTTTTGGGAAGCACACACAACAAAATGGAAAGGAAGGGAGGGAGGGAGAAAGGAAGGAAGGAAGGAAGGAAGGAAGGAAGGAAGGAAGGAAGGAAGGAAGGAAGGAAGGAAGGAAGGAAGGAAGGAAGGAAGGAAGGAAGGAAGGAAGGAAGGTTGGTTGGTTTATTGACACTTCATTCCATTGCTGGGTCCCAAAGCTATACACAAGGTGTATTATGAAGTAGTGTTCTTTGTTTCTTCAATAAAAACAATTCCCTCAGTGACTTTCAATATGATTGCTAGACTGGCAGCCTGCCACCTGGAAAACTGACATTTGGTTCCCATGGGACTGGTGAAACAGCCTTGCTCTTTCTTTTTTTTTGCATTAGTAGCAAACGGAAATGGAAGAGGGAATGGAGTACTTGCTAAGCACATAAATACCAAAGTCTCATTGTCTGCAAAATAGACTAATTCAGTATTCATTTAAAAGATAATCAAGCAAACTGGGACTTCTGATAAAAGTACTGATTTCTATTCTATCAGCCAAAGAAAGCAGAACCACCTACAAAGATTTGGCTTCATTTTAACTTGAAGTAAAATAAAAAACCAAAACCACATGCACACACCTTTTCCAAGAATTTAGAACACATCTGGAACTTATCTGTTTTTCATATTCTGAGAATTCCAAATTCATTATCTCACAATAAAACCCCGAACTCTAAGACTTTTTTGGAAATTTGATTGTAATTGACATGTACAAAATTTTGAAGGGGTGTTTCAGTTTGATATAACTTCAGTGGAACTCCCCATTAAACTAAATTGAAGTTTGACTCTACTGTACTTTGAAGTAGCACATTAAATATCCTGGATTCTGTACCCTTTGGAAGTATTTTGCAGAAATCAAACCCTCCCCCACATCATCTGTGCTTCTTAAAATGTACATACTTGAATCTTCACTTCCTTATATAAAAACTGCTAGGGAAGCAGTAGGATGGTAGATGGATTGATGTTGATTTGAGTAGCCATCCAAAGAGTTTACTTAGTCCTTTTAACTCTTTGCTTTATGCAATTTTGGGGTGATAAACAGTACCCTTTTCAATTTTTTTCACTGTTGCATACTCAGATCCTTTAATATGGCTCCCTGAAAACCTTTGTTCTTTGCATAAACTAAACACTATCTAATCATATGCACTTTTTGGTATGACAGTGAATGCATGCAATGCTTTAAAATCTCTTGATAGTTAATGCATACATGCCAAACTACAGGTTACACTTTGTAGAGTCAGCCTCTTTTTTTCCTAGGGCCTTCCAATCTCTGTGTTGAAAGGTTCAATATAGAATATTGCCAATAACTCACAGCTAAATTCTACTAGTGAAAGGTCAAACTTTTGATGATAAATAGATGATAGATAATGGATAGATAGGTAGAATAATATTAATAGAATACATAGGTGATAGTTGAAAACTTGAAACACCACAAATACAAAGATGTTCATTGATTTCATCTGCCTTTGTAAGCAAAATAATGCACGCGCACACATACACACACAGAGTATGCATATGTGGGTATGAGTGCTGTATGTGAGTGTATGTGTATTACCTAGATCTATAGATCTATCTATCATCTATCTATTTACCATGTTTATCTATTTGAATACACCTATATATACTTATTTTACATCTTGAAGCAGTGCAAAACAAAACAATTTATTTATTTGTTTATTACATTTCTATAATACCTGATTCTCAATAACTCTGGGCAGTATAAAATGTATTTATTTATTTTCCACTGAATTGTGAGATTGAATAAAATACTGACCTCGTCAAATCTCAGCTCCTAGCCTGATATGCACTGATATAGCTGAAAACCTGAAACACAAACACAACAAAGATGTTCATTGATTTCATCTGCCTTTATAAGCAAAATAATTAAGTCAAAGGTCCTGAAATAAAATGCAATTTAGAATGAGAAAGAGGAGGAGGAGGAGGAAGAAGAAGAGGAGGAGTAGGAAATGCATGTATTAAGTTAAAGGAGCATGTTTAATGAAATATATATTTCCAATAATGGGGATTTTCATGCCTTTTTGCAGGTTGCATTTCTTTTTCTTTTTAAACAAGTGGATTGCATGGATGAATAATAAATACAGTGTGTACTAAATTGGCAGAGACTTGAAAGAAAATGCTCTGTCTATCATTATTTTCTGTCAAGACTAGCAATGCTTCTTCAGAGTATCAGACAAGATTTTTTTCCAAGCCTCTTTTGAGATGACAGAAATTAAATTTGAAACCTTATGCATGCAAACTCTCACTCGGCACTATACATTCACAATTAAATATTCCACTCTGAATTAGAAAGACGCCACACAAAAGACTTGCATTAGTGCTTTGTGTGGATTTGGGTAGCATTGGAAAGGGGGACATTATTGAATGTTTTATATGGTGAAATGCGCATGTTTCAGATATATTTAAAATGTTGTCCCTATGGTTTTATGAGGCATTCACAAATTCCTCTGTCATATACCACGAAGTATTTAAAGTGCACTTTCAGTAGCTTCTCTGTGGTGAAAATGCAACCATCTATTCAATCAGAGGAAGATAATGTTGATGTGTATACTGCAAGTAGCAATAGCATTATTAAGCAGGTTCCTTGAGCCAAAAGATTAACCTCAGTTTTCATTCTAAAACAGATTGGTATCCTAGTTTTATTTTCCCAATAAATAAATTATTTGATAGCACTTTTGAGGATTTCAGCTCCTGTGGTTTTTCTGCTGCAGAACTAAAAAGGCCAGCTGGTGGGCTGGCCTCTTTTGATTTTGATTGCTGTGACTAATTAGAGGTGAAGAAAATAAGAACATGTTACAATATAACATGATAATAATTCCCTCTACGTTTCATTGGTTCTAAGAGCTAATCAAATGTAAAGAGACAAAAGGCCACCTCCCCAGAGAGAGGAGGCAGAAGTCAAATAGTGTACATAAACAAAGCTAATTATGGGATAGGTACATATGAGGCTATAGAAATCAACCTATAGGAAAACTATCAGACCAAAGTAGCAGATCTAACACTGTGATGTCCCTGCTACTAAAAGATGATACTTAGAATCCTGCTTACTGAAGTGAGCTTAAAGTTGCCAATGCTAAAAGCATACTGATTTACATCCATGTGCTAAGCTGAACCAGTTTTTTTCTTTTTAACAAAGCATTTGATATCATCTGAAACATATGGCACATCCTTTGCCCAAAATAGGTTCATGTTCAGAACCCTGTTGCTTCCACTGTAGTTATGCCGTTTCTCTGCTCTGTTATTGAGAAACTGGGGTTGACATCACTTCAAACATTAAGTATTGTGTGCTATATCATGACACAAATACAAAAAGAGTAGACTTTTCAGTGCAATATCTCAATGCACATTTCATTATTATTCTCCTGCTTGTGCCACCCCTAAAATGTCCATGTCATCACTTATACAATTTCAGAAGAATGCAGAGCCTGAAAATATCTACAACCTGGATTTTGCAGAAGAAATAAGGAATAAGAATAATAGTATCTTCAATATGCAAAGCAACTGACAGATAAAAACCTAGTGGCCTGTGCTGGAATTAACACTGTATCCCAATATATCTTCTAATATTAAGAAAGTTTCCTTATTCTGAAATGTTAGCTTCTGAATCTTTCCCCTCCTCCCGATTATCAGTTGTTTTTTTTCAGGTATTCTCTCCTTTTTGCTCTTTTTTAAAAAAAGGTATTGTCACAAGATGTGCACCTTTCTTGATGTAAAAGGGGAAGAGAGAGGGGGGAGGGAGGGAGGAAGGGAGAGGGAGGGAGAGGGAGAGAGAGAGCAAAATAACCATTATAATATATTTCCTTGGAGTTAAATCTACATGCAAAAAGCCACAAATGCTGAAAAACTGCTAGAAAGATGCTTATCTGGTGAAAGACCAGAACACTCTCACGCCACCCAAGATATGGCCATCCATATCTTGTGGTCATTAGAGTGAGGGGGGAATCAGAAGCATGGTTCTGAAGAAACAATAATAAAAGAAGAAAAATCTCCAGAAAAACATTTAGCATCTTCCTAAACAGAACAGAAAAGAGACACAAAAATATCCTGCTTTCTTGATCCTGACCTTTTAGCCTTGCAATTTAGCCCTTTCTCAGAAGACCTTGAGAATAGACTAAAGCATTGAACCTTCAGTTGAAACCATGAGCTCAGGCAGTTCTCCCAAGTCATCACAGAAAGATTCAAAGAACTGAGTTTCAAGGGCAGGAAGAGCTGAGCTCTTAGATAGATTTGTCCTTCCAATGTTTCCCCCCCCGCTTTCAACTATGGTGAGAAATGAATCAACAGCTCCCCCACCCCTATGAAATGCTGACATGTATTTCTCCATGGCTATAAATTAGAAAGTTAAGGGAAGCGATTTCACACTGGGTATAACAAAGGGAAAAGCTCAAGTTAGTATTTAGTCCTATGCTTTTCTGTTTTGAATGTCGGGTTATTAATATTTTGGGTTAGTAGGCTATTCCAAATGATCATTTTTATAAAGCCTTAATATTTAAATAGTAGATTAAAGATATGTCCACAACTTTGTTAACATAGGAAAACAATTTTTAATTACATAATTATCCCAATTGGTCAAATTACTGTACGTGTTTCTATTTAAGAACCATCAATTGATTTTGACATAAGCTATTCAGTTTTACAGTGAAAAATGTCACTGAATTTAAAAATGCTATCAATTTTTATAGAAAAGAAATCCATATATATGTACATGTAGATACATTTCTATTTTTCATAATTCCTGCTTTTTTGAACTCTTGTTTTCTAAAGTATTGTGTGCATTTCATAAATTGCTTCTATACCTCTTCAGAGTGTTGTAGTTTTGTTTTCAAGTGAAAGGACCACAAAAATGAAAATGAAAATATACTTATAGAAATGTGCATAACAATCCACATAAATGTTCAGTCAGACTTTCAAAGTTTTTTTTTAAGTGTGCATGGACAAAATAAACTTGAAACTTCCAAAATAATAAAATAAAAGCCTGGGTAAAACTAAACATGACAATTTCAATTCTCCCAAGTCAGTCTCATTGGACATTCAATCATCCAGTCTTTGGGGAGAATTGCTTGTCTACTTTATTCTGAACACTCTGCAGTCCTAGTTAGAAGGAAGGAAAAAATCATGCTCAGTACTCTCAGAAATTGAGTAAATGAATTCCCAAAGAAAAAAATCAGTGAATAACAGAGAGGTGTATCTGGAGTTTTCACTGATGAAAAATGATCCTCTTTCCACATTGCAGAATCACAGATTTGATTTCAAGTCTGAAGATTCTCTGAGAGTAACACTAATCTATTTGCAGTATTTCTTAGAATCACATGGCTTGAAGGAACCTTAGAGATTTTCTAACTCACTGCCAACTACTGCCCAGTGCAGGAATTCTCATACCGTCCCAGATTCTATCCAGTCTTTTCTGGGAAGCTTCTATGGATGGGGAATCTATGACTCTAGGATAATAGGAAGGCTGTTCCCTGGTTTAATGACTCTCACAGTCATGAATTCTTCCTTATTTTAACCATGGTTCTTGCTTTGGCCTTCAAATGCACTGGAGAGTAGATCCATACTGTTAGCTCTGTGGTATGCCTTCATGTTGTGGAAGACTGCTGTTTTCTCTTAGCCTTCACTTCTTTAGACTAAGACCTCCAAGGTCCCTTCCAACTCTGTTATTCTGTTATTCTGAGAAAGTCAGAGGCATTGTAATAAATCAGCCATATCTATAACAATGCCAGCCTTCCTGGGAGATTATCCACTCCTATTACAGATATAGTTTTATAGTTTGACACATCTATTTTTAATCAATTTCTCAATTCATTAGCCTTGGCTTTAGTAAATGCAACCTCAAGAACAGGTACAATTATTGTTACCATAGAAATGGAGCATAGTAAATAAAAAGGTGCTACCAGGATAAGTCTAATTAAACTTCATGGAGTTTTGATTATATTAATGTAATCAGGGAAAGGTTGAAGACACTCATTTATAAAAGAATGGACTGAATGTTCATAAAGTTATTTTTACCTGAACTACAGCAAGTTGCTCCTAATTCTGCTTACAGGAGAAAAGATCTACAATCTGTCATTCTCCAGATGTCTAAGAAAATGCACCTTTCAGAATTCTGAGCTGGCTAAGAATTCTATGATGCTTAGTCCCAACCATCTGGATAATACTGAGGGAACACGATGAGCAATCTTTTATATTCTGATAACAAGCCAAACTACCCAAGTTCTGCTTTTTTTAAAAAAAACTATAAACCACAAGTGCTGCTTATTCTGATTTTGAAAAAATGATACAATCATACTAATCTATTTTTTAAAAGTTTACTGTCTTCATACAAGCCTGCCTTTCCACATACAAATCTGACTGGTTTACATGAACATCATTAATACCTTTGTACAATTGGGATAACAGAATTGAACAAGATAGCCACTGCATGTAAGACAGCATTAGGTCAGAATAGGAAACTAAACTGGTGAATCAAAAATGCAAAATTCTGCTGACAATGCAAATGAAAAACATTAATGAAAACTGTTTCAGCAAGAACAATTTTCATGATCCTTTCCTAAATGAGTCCATGCCTTTCCCCCCATTATCTTTTTTTAAATAAGTGAAATATTTATTTTATTGAAAAATATTTCTTATTATTTAATTACAGAAACCCCAAATTCATTACCGTTTTATATACAAATTATTTTGAATTTTACTGTGGGCCTCCTATGTTTCCCACCAGAATATTGCCTGCAAAACAGTTTGCTATCGCTCACTTTGTTATATTACTATAAGGATCAAATAATGCCAAATGTCTCAATGTTGTTTTCTGTTTGCTCTCAACAACCGGTAACTATCACACATGTCTTAGAATTGAATGTCATGGGCAACTTTTGATTGTACCTAAGTTCACAATTCTTCATGGTAAAATATTGGGTAAATTTATCTACAAAGCACAGTACACTTACAATTTTTTTTTTTTAATTACATTTAGAAGCTGCCCTTCTCTGGAGACTCAGGGCGGCTTACAGTCTATGGAGCACCATGCTAAGTGCTCGGCAATAGCCTTCATTCCATTGTATATGCCTGCTTATTACTAGGGCTTTTGGCCCCCCCAAGCGGCATTTTTACAAAGTCAGCTTATTGCCCCCAACAATCTTGGGTCCTCAATTTACCTACCCCGAGAGGATGGAAGGCTGAGTCAACCTTGAGCCTGGTGGGATTCGAGCCTGCACTAATTGCAGGCAGCTTGCACTAAGTGCTAGATGATTAACAGCCTGCACCACCAAGGTCCTTTAATTGAGCTACAATTGAGCTACTGGCAGAAGGGTGGGTGGTATGTAAATCAAGATTGGACAATATCAATTTGCTGTTTGTCCCTGGTGGGTAGAATATGTATACACATGCTCACACACAAACATATACACAATCACATCACATCATATATCATAATTCCATTGCAGCATTGTGTCTGCATAAATGTCTGTGTGAAAGTTTCAAATGATATAGAATAAAAAAATATTGTGATCAACTGTGAGAGTGTAGCATGTTGGAAAAGAATAAGCAAAATGTCTGAAGAATTAGCTTTGATTTCTCCTGGTATGTTTAAAAAAAAGGAAGAGGAACTTCAAGAGAAAAAAAATTATATT
This sequence comes from Bungarus multicinctus, assembly GCA_023653725.1. NCBI lineage: Eukaryota > Metazoa > Chordata > Lepidosauria > Squamata > Elapidae > Bungarus > Bungarus multicinctus. The sequence goes on along the minus strand of CM042846.1, from coordinate 51,714,281 downwards.
AAAACAGGTAGGAAGTATTAAAATAGAGAAAGTGGAGAATAAACAGATTAGCTCCCTCCCTTTTTTTTTTCTTTTCTTTCTTTCTAGGACTAATATGTAACACATTTCCACATCTGACCACAAGGAACCTCGTTGGTATTATTTAAATAGATAATCTTTTTGATTTTATAACCTTGGTTTTATAAGATTTTCTCAAGAAACATCTAACATCCCACCTCTATTCCTCAGCAGTGAAACTTATATATGGAGCATGTGCACGACTGTTTCAGAAAATGCTTTTATCCATTATGTTGTATCTATTCATACATCTGAACTCTCCTATTATCTCCAGTAGTCAAAAACAGGACTTGTCAGTGAAATGTGTATCTGAGATTCCATCACAATGCCTTGGAATAAATGTTTCAGAAATGACATTCTGAAAGGCAGGGGAAGATCATTCTTAAGAGATTCCAGCTTTGACTGAGCAAGAGTTGCCACTTCATAGCCTAATAATCTCTCAATGAAAATCTTAGTTAAAAAAATGCATTGTGAGAGTTGATACTTTTTAAAAAAATATGGCTAAATTCCTAAAGAAATAATCACAAACTGTTATTAGTCTTCATATTTGGGAATACTTCCTCATTATCTAAACTTTCTTCAAAGAATCTTATCTAATAGTGTACTGTGTGGAGTTTTGAACATTTTTAAATTTTGTGTTTGCAATTTAATATCAACCTATTGATGTGGATAAATAACAACTAAGTGTCCTACAGATTAGCAGAAAGTTCTACTTCGCAGAGCCTCAGATAAACCTTGCTTCATCTGAGGTGGTTTCAGCCTTCCATAAATTTCTGGAAGGATATTAATCATAGATGTGAGCCAGGGATGATGGTATTCAACTGCTAAGAAAGACACCAACAAAAGAAAAAAGTGGTGTCCCCAGGATTTTGCTACTTTTGTCACAATGAAGAAAAAAAAAAACACCTAGTGATATCAAACTGGAAGGTCTCTTCTCTTAAGATAAGTGTTATCATGCAGGAACAAATGGGGAAGGACTTGCTTTGCGGTGCCACAATGCTGCCAATGTCTGTTTGATCCTTCCCCCTCTTCTTTGTTCCTTTCTCACTGGCATGAAATGAAGAATATAAAATCAGTAATCCTGCTCATAAAGATATAAGATTAATTCACTGGGAATGTATGGGAATAAATAAGTTTGGAGCAATAGTTTTTTTCTGGCTAATGGTCAGAAACATCCAGACATTTGGTGAAAAATGTGGGGCATGGGGCCACATTTTCAGACTTATAGGATGGATCAAAGAGTACTTGTAAGAGATATAAAAGGGTAAATAAGTATGGCCAAGGAAGCAGATGAGCATTTCCATAGGAGATGCCTTCAGTCCCTTATGCTTTTTCTTTATAAAGTGGTAGAACCTTATCTTCACTCTCCCATTATATTATGCCACCTAATTAAATCATCATACTTACTAAGGGCTTGTCTGAGAACTGCCAGAGTTCGGAGTTTGTCTTCAATTATGACTCCTCTTTTAGAAAGGCTAAGGATGGGAGAAATTGAATTGCCATTCATAATCAGGGATTGCTAATATTGTTGTGGCTCTTCTCTACAAACAAAATGCCACACCTCATTGCCTGATAGAGAATTCCAAAACACACAGAAAAAATGACAGATCACAACTTCCTTGATCAATAATATCTTCATTCGGAATTCCAGACTTCCCATTAGAAGGAGGAATGTTAAACTTGGAATGTATCAGAGACAACATTGGGGAGTATATTTACAGGAAAGGTCAGCTCTTTTCATTTTTACAGGTAAAGAGCTTAGCAAGCAAAGAAAGAGGGTGATGATGGTAGTCATTGGAAAAAGGGGAAAATATAGCGGATCAAGTATTTTTTTATTAGATTACAGTGAAAACTTTCCTCATAAGATTTCTGTGAGACCCTGGATCAAAAACTCATTATATTCCAATGCTGATTTCATTTTGGCTATTGTGAAATAGCTTTTAAAGGCAGCCCTCAGCAGCTATTGGTTCCCCCAATGTCTAAAATCAGCTTATAGTAATAAAAGAAAGTAATTTTCTAAACCTAGGAAACATAATGAACATACACATACCCACACAACTACAGAATACATATAATAATGAATGTTGAACTGTTGTAATCAAGGCTTTATTTTACCCAGGCTTCTTTCTTTGACCCTAAGGCAAGTGCTCCTGACAGCTGGTCTAAAGACACCCACACTACCTAAGCTGTGGTTTTTTATTATTATTATTATCATTGCATCATTTTACACAACAGTTCTGATTCTAATATTGTGTGGCTTCAGAGAAGCCTCTTTGGAACTTTTTGCCTTTGTAAATTTAATTGACAACCATGTAGCAAAGACTTTTGCTAGGCAGCTGAGATGAAAACTTTACTGATCTAGTTTATCATTATTCTTTTGCAAATCAAAAGAACACTTCCATGGTTTCTCTCTCCGCACCTCTCTCTCTCTCTCTCTCTTTCTCTTTCTCTCTCTCCAATCTCTATTTCTGTATATTAAAATTGCACTTATTTATAAGAAAAAGTTGTGCTTATAAATCTGGCATTAAGTGTTAGAGAAATAATAATGCCATTTTGAGAAAGTGGTATTTCTAGTACTTATCCTTAGCTGACTATAATTACATAATGTAATAATGGAAATATGCTGTAGTAGCTTTTCAAAGGTCAGCTATTGAAAATGAAATCTTTCTACTTTCTATTGATGTCTTTCCAGTAGATTCTACTTTCTTTCTATACTAAATTTATTTTTTTAAATTATACCATAGTAATAATAAGATGTTGAAAACACATAGTTAAAGGTATATTTAAGATCAAATTTTCTGTTAATTTTTTTTACTAACAGATTAATAGAGAAACAGGACAGGACGAATGAATGAACATGTGTGAAAATAAATACAAATACCTTGATTGGTTCAATTTTAACTCACAACACTTCTTTCTTTTTTATTTGTCATGTATCTGGAAACATGGCAAAAAAAATTGGTGTTGTTGGGAAGAGGCAATAAAAGCAATTTAATCAATTCTTGCTTCAGGTTTTAATATTACTGGATTGGTTTAGTACAGGGGTATCAAACTCATGTCATTACATCGTCATCACGATGTATTGTGACTCCCCCCCCCTTTCGCTAAACCCAGGGTGGCCATGGCCAGAGTATGACGCATCTGGCCCATGGGCTGTGAGTTTGACACTCCTGGTTTAGTGTGTCCATTTCCCTAAACTTTGATCTGCAAAATTGGAGCTAATAGTGTTTTTTTACAAAGCTACTGAGAAATAATGGATTAGATAGGATGGTTGGATATTTATAATAAGATTCAGTCATATAAAATATTTACTTCACCCCTTGATCTGCCATGCCAAATGTGATTGCCATTCTCAGTGAGGTCAGACAGAGAAGAATGACTCACAATATCTAGTGTAACATATACATTAAATGGAACTGGTATATATGTTTAAAATAAAGCACTAAAATATTAATCCACTTACACAAATTCCAAGTCATTCCATGACATATAAAAAAAGCAAAAATTAGAAGGGATTTTGGAAATCTTCTGCTCAATCATGAATTTTCATATCTTCCCAATAACTAGCTGTCCAATCTTTGCATAAAAATCTCCAATAATGGAGCACCCGTGGCTGCAGGAGCCATGCTATTACTTAATAGCTCACTTTTAGTTTGAGTTTGGATCTCTATAAAGCTTCATTAATTCATCTTTTATCCTCAGGAATATATAGTAGGATAGTAAAATGGAGAATAAATCCATGCTCTCTTCCCTAACCCTTTAAATATTTGAAGCCTGCTATCATGTTTCCCCTGAGTGTTTTGTGTAGCCTTCTCTAGGTATATATAACATGTATACAACTTTCTTGGTTTATTTTTTTAACATATTATTGTATATAGTTTTTTTCTTAATGTATGCATTTTATTTGCAGTTTTCTGAGCTGAGAAATATTTTGAGATATCTGCTGACAGAATCCTTTTCTGCCACAGTATCTGTCTTGCTGGATCATACAGTTGTGCTTAAGAAATAAAATCAATTTTTTCAACATTCTATTGTAAACTCTGCCAAACTCCTAGTTAAAGTCAGGCTGGAGACACATATTAAACTTTTGAATGGCTGAAAAGGGCTTTAATGCCTTGAAGTATCAATCACTCAGAAAACTACCAAATTCTTCAACATGTACTCAGATAAGGATATAGTATGCAGAACCTCACTCATTATTTAAATCTAATAAGATGATACCACACATGGAATAAGTTCTCAGAATATTCATATATACTGTCCAAGAGTTATGTCTTAATTAATCTTAAATTTAATCTGCATAAAGTTTTATAAATTTAGTTCTCCTGCTCTGATAAAATGACAATAGGGACATAATTTTTTAAAAAAGAATATCCTGTTACTAGTCCTAAAAGATTAGTTGCTTTAGAAAAATCTAAAAATGTATACCAAGCAATGCAAGGAAATAAGGGTGTTAAATAATGGTTTTCAAATTTAGCCACTTTCTTGCATACATAAAATAAATTAAGAAATCAACATGTACATGTGTGTGTTTGGGTCTGTAACAATACTATATATATCATGTTCTAGCTTCCTCCAATAGGTGGCGGTAGAAATTACCATATTTTCTGTTACTCTATTCATCCCCCCCCCCCCCCGAAATTGATGGAATGAAAACATAAGTAGGTATCTATTCACATACCAATTAATATAGGAAATGTCCTAACCAATGATGTTTACATTGTTAGTAGATACAACAAACTAATAAAAGAAACAAAATGTTTTATTTGGTTGCTTTAGTATACAAATGAATGAAAATTGCAAATGCAAAAAATATATCATTTATCTCCACCATTTATCATCTGTGATACCCAAATATTTGTGTAGTGTTCTATCTCGTTAGTGAATAAATATTTTATTTTGGGAGAACAAATCAGAAAATACAAACAAATGGTTTTTTAAAACCAAAATAGTATAACTCTTTGATGCAAAAATCTTTCTCAAATCAAAATGATTATTTATGTTACCTCTGAATGTGTTTCTACACAAGAAATCTGAAATAGATTTAACCAGGGATGGGATTCAAATTTTTTAACAACCAGTTCTGTGGGTATGGCTTAGTTGGTGAGCATGGCTTGGTGGTCATGTTATTAGGCGTGGCCAACTCAATATCATTCACATCGAGGCATGCATCTCCTCACCTGGCCTCTCATGACTGTGGGAATGCTGCAACAGTTGTAAGTGTGAAAAATGGTCTAAGTCACTTTTTTCAGTGCAATTGTAACTTTGAATGGTCACTCCACACAAGCAAAGTACCTGGGGGAAAAAACTCCAGAGAAAGGAGGGGAAAAAACTCCAGAGAAGTTCCTGAGACAGGAACTCTAGTCCTGCCAAGAATGTAATAAGGGTTAACAGAGAGGCAGTTTCTGTAAGCAACACCAGAATGTTTCCTTCCTGCCTTCCTTACAGGATTAGGCCAGTAATTGCTTCTAACAACTGCTTAGAATGTTAACAACCGGTTCTAGTGAATAGGTGCGAACGGGTAGAATCCTACACCTGGATTTAACTCACAATGATTAATTTGTATAAGAAGAAATCACTAGGATTTGGAATAGCAAAAGCATAATTATGCAATCAAGTGTCAAATTCCATAAAGGCCAGAGAGATGCTAGGAACCTATTCCCACTTACATCTAACCATGTCACAAACAACATCACAAGAGGACAAAAGAACAACAGAAAAATGCATATTCTTAGCATTTCTCTAACAATTCAACTCTAGCTATTTGCAAATAATTCTTTTGTCACAAGGACAAATCTTTATGTATCACAATGCAACATATGGATGGTACATTTTCTCACTTCTGCAGAATGGTTAAAGCTATGCAGTGGTGGTATTCAATTTTTTTTACTATCGGTTCTGTGAACATGGCTTGGTGGGCAAAGTGTGGCTTGGTGGATATGGCTTGGTGGGCATGGCAGGGGAAGAATACTGTAAAATTTCCGCCCCACTCCAGGGGAAGGATATACTGCAAAATCTCTGATTTCCACCCTACTCCTCAGGGAATGATACTGTAAAATCCCCATTCCCTCCCCAATCCACTAACCTGCTTTTCAGCTGTGTTCTCCTGTGCAGGGGAATAAAAGAAGACCCAGCCAATCAGCTGGGACTCAGGAGGCAGAGAATAGATATGGCGGGCCAGTCAGAGGTAGTATTTGCCAGTTCTCCAAACCACTCAAAATTTCTGCTACCGGAACTCCAGAACCTGTCAGAACTGGCTGAATACCACCTCTGAAGCTATGGCATCTGAAAAATTGAAAGACTGATTTGTCAGAATAGCACAACCAGATTAGTTTGCTCAATTTGGTAGCATTGAAATAACTTTCACATAACAGCTCTTATCTGTTTAGTGTAAGGGTAAAATAACATATCAGTGGAATTATAGGACCAACCCTTCATTAGTTATTAAAGAGAAATGGGGAAAAATGGGAAATTAGTATTTATCATCTGGATAAATGAATGAAGAGAATGGAAGAGAAAAGAAATTATAAATAATCTGCTGCTTGTCACATGGCTATTTTCATGAGTCTGATCTATTCATGATTTATTTGTTTGGTTCCAGTCAGATTACAGAAGAATAATATAGGAAGATAAGAGGTTAAATGGTATTATAAAATAGTGTAGGGGAGAAAATGATACAGTATAATGGTACAGGAAATAGGAGAGCAAGAAAAATCTAGAGATGAAAGTGAGATCTGTCTGTCCTATTTTAAGGCCATTTTTGCTGGATATATTTTTGTCAGGCTCATGTTAGCCAATGGAATGAAACAATCACTTTGCCTATTATATGTCCATTTAGTCTTTTCAGCCAGTGTAAGATAACAGCCATCATGTCATTAACAAATTTTGGAGATACTTTCCTGCCAGATAATTATGGCATTACAACAGAGTTTACATTGGGATTTGAGGGTGAATATTTACATAGAGGATTTTTTTTTCTTGCATCTATATAGAATTCAAAGAAAGGGAAACAGACAGCAATGTGTTTTGGCCTTCTGGAATGTGTCAGATGCTTCATGTCAATGAGTGAAGTGGGCATGGTCAAGCTAAATTGTTCATTCTCCTTTTTCCATAATTTATTCTATCTCTTACACACTGTTCTTTCTGCATTTCTACATTTTGAAAATAGATGGCAGCTAAGAAAGGCTAATTCTACATAAGAACAGAGAACAGAGAAAAATGACACGCAAAGTCATTGCCAGTGCTTAAAGAGAATATCCAAACTATTGACCCCTTAATAGTTCCTTAACAATAGTGTTAAGACAATCCCTTAGCATATAAACCTCTTTTAATTGACTTTGAATCCTATTATTCAAATTTCCTTTGCAAATAACATCTTTTGTTGTCACAAAATACAAGAATTATATTTTGATAGGAAAGGAATACTTAATATTATGAACAATTTGAAATGTCAGCATTCCAAATTAAATTAAACAAAAAAATTAAGCATATATGGATTCATTTCACTCTGTGTATACTCTGCAAAGCAGAGCAGAGATGGAAGAGACACCAAGGGGTTTAAGGGATAACTGTAAAATTCTGAGTTTAGGTACAAATCCATACTTCTAAACTGACCCATTGCTAATAGAAGCTACTTACCACTTCCTCAGTATAAGACTGAATTATGTCCCTCCTCCTGCTCCTCCTCCTCCTGCTCCTCCTCCTCCCAGTCCATTGTAAATGCACCCCATGCCTGTGTCCCTAGTTTCAATTTAAAACTCATTATTTTTATTTTATTTATGCTATCTTAAACCATGATATAAATTTATGTTCAAACTCTAGAAAGAGTGATTAGGAGACTGGAGGCTAAATATATAAAGAATGGTTGCTGGATTTGGGTATGTCTAGTTTAATTAAAAGAAAGGTGACATGATAGCAGCTTTCTAATATCTAAGGGTCAACATATTGTTCAAGAGGAGGTCAACATATTGTTCAAAGCATCAAAACTCCAAAGGCAAAATAAGAATCAATGGATAGAAACTAATCAAGGAGAGAACCAACCCAGAACTAAGGAGAAATTTCCTGACAGTTATAACAATTAATCAGTAGAACAACTTGTCTCCAGAAGTTATAGTTGCTCCAACACTGAAGGTTTTAAAGAAAAGATTAGATAATCATTTGTCTGAAATGTTATAGAGCTTCCTGCTTGAGCAGGGGGATTGGACTAGAAGACTTCCAAGGTCCAGTCCAAATCTATTATTTTGAACTTCTGTTAAACCTGAAACCATTGTCAAAGCTGTGTCTTTTCTCTCTATTTCTCACCTCTCTCACAAATCATTAGGCAACCCCTGAAGATAGTCCATAAGGATGTCTTGGAAGACAGTAGCAAAGGCTGCTCAGAGAGCATGGAGAAAAAGGATAGATGCACCACCGCCATCCTTACTCTGCCAGAAATCATCAACAAGCTGTGTCTGAATCCAGCCTGAAACCTGCCTGAAACAGGATACTGGATAATTTTCTTTTTCTACTGCCCAGGATTCTCTGCAGATGCAGCCTAACTACATTCTCAACAATCCTCAACCTAGAGCTTTATGAACGGTCAGTGTGACAATCAGTGTGATACCAGCCTCCTTCCTTCCACACCCAATGCTAGAGGGCTCAATCAGTCACTGAGTCACTAGAGTGTAATTATTGTAGTCACAGTGGTTGCAGAGTCCAAACAAACAATCAAACAAAAACATGCAAACACATCAACAGCCTAATTTCCCTTTGCTAATGAACAAACCGTTCCAGATGCCATATTAATATTTATTAATCCTATTTTTATTATAAGTAAAATTGAACATTATACTGAGTATTGGAAAGTCACAGTTGATCAAAGCCATGATTCAATATATGTATTGAAGTAGATTCAATATATAGAGTCCCATTTGGTAATGACCATGTCATGTGGAAAATTACGATAAAAAGAATACATCAGGTAAGCCATTCCAGACTTCTGTTGAAGTAAGCTACAGCTCACAAAAGCTTATGTGTTGTAATAAAATGTATTACTCTTGAAAATGCTTCTAATTTTTTAACACTGAAACATAAACTTATGAAGTGAGAGTCGTAGCCTGTGTGGTCATGTGTGCAATCCCACATGATATTTTTAATTATCTTGCCGCTCTTTTGCACATGCTATAGTTTTGCTATAGTTGTTACTAGCTGAGGTTGTTCTAAGAATCATGCTGGTTAAGCAAATATGACTCTGCTTAAATATTTATATGTACATACTGAGTTTTACTTGATAACAGCACCCACCCTAAGCCATTGAGAAAGGCTAAGTTTAGATATACTATTACTTTTTATGCCTCTCAGTAGACATTGCCTTTATGTAAACATCACAATGCCCATTGGACAGATACCGGAAATTAAAATATCTTTCAGCAAAAGCCATGCCCAGGGGCTTACCCACTGACAGTAACATCTCATAAACAAAAACATTTTGCAAGCTTTACTTCCAAGCGGCTTTACTTATTCCACTCCAAGTAATCTGATTGTGACTTTGAATCAAGGCCAAACAATGTATGAGAGAGCATATTGAGGGGCTCATTATGAAGTGAGAAATAAGGTGCTAGAGAGGGAAACAGAAAGGTGGTATGATTTACTTAGGGGCATCATATTTCCATTGTCACAGATCTGCCAATCATAGCACACTGCAAAATCTTTCCATCTGGTAATTCCGCTCTCATAGCACCAAAATGAATTTCTTCGTGAGATCTCTGGGACAGAAACATACATTACCATTTCTATAGATAGCACTGAGACAATATTACATTTAAACAGCACAAACCTTTTATACAGATATGGCAGTCAATAGTGAACCAGAAGATGATGGATGGAGGGCTAAGAAGATAGCAAAAAGATGGCAAGATATCATTCAGTCATCTAAGGAGAGAAAAAATGTGCAAAGATATATTGACAGATGAATTCAGATATATAGACAAATAGTGGGGGGGAAACCCTTTCTTTATTTCATATATTGATTCAAAATTGTTACACAGATCCTTGAATGTCACTAGTGGTTCTAAGTTCATAGCATACAATTTTTATAAAATTAGAAGAAAAAACACTCCCTCTTTCCTAAATCAGGAGGTGCTTGTAGAAGGAGGAAGCATATTTGAATGATAATATTTCAAGTATATTTTTGAAGATCTCCTGCTCTTCAGGGTAAGTTTTAGTGCGGGATATCATTTAAAATGATAATAGCCATTATCCATTTACAGTTTAATTTACAGGATTAACTAATTTACAGTTAATCCTTTTTAATTCATGAGATTTGCATGGATAGTTATTGTGTCTGTATTTACACTAATGTTTTGAAGACAGTAGGTATATTAATCCAGAAACAGAAAATTGCTACAAGAGATCTAATGACTGCAAATTTGCTGTGACACTTTTTCAACTAGTTAAATTTCTCAGAAATGGGAAAACATCTTGTCAAACTCTTTATATGCTATTTCTAACAGGAAAAGGGAAATAGATTCATTGTTACTACTGGCAAATGCAACTAGTAGTTATGGACTTCTATTTATGATTCTTCATTCAAAAATAGAAAAGTATGAATCACAACAAATTAAACACACTATTTAGAATTGATTCCCTTTTTTCTCTTCCAAGTTGATGTTATTAGTTTATCTTCCAATCATAGAATTGTCATAGACTTACAGCGTTGGAAGTCTTGTAATACAACCACCTGCCTATACAGGAATTTTTGTACCATGCCTGACAAATGGCTTTCCAATCTTTTCTTCATGTTAGCAATTCCCATTCACCCTCTATCTTCACTTCTGTGTTATCCACAAATGTTATGAATGAAGGCAAATATATATGTCCAGAATAATGTTGCAGGATCCAATCTGAGTCAATTACTGGGACCAGAGATTTGTTCTTCCAAGCTTTCAGATGGGCTCCAGCAAGAGTCTGACAGCTCGGAAAACAAAACCTCTGGTCCCTGTGACCAACTCAGATTGGATCCTACAACAAATTTTATGTATCTCTTCTTTTGTCTCATCTATACATGGTTATAGGATAGAACCCCAATACCCCACCCCAAACATCCCTCCATGTGAACATAGAGCAATCAAAGATGATGTGTTTGTCAGCAAATTGTCAGTAAATTCATCAAGGCTTTTCTTGCTAAGGTTATCACTCAGCTTCTTTATGGTGTTCCAATTTGCATTTTTCAAAGTTTAATATCCTGGAAGCTGTCCAGATAAAATTTATAAGAGTAATACTCACATGCATGAAGAATGATATTTTATGGTTATAGACAGATTTTGTTTCTGTCGGTGCCAGAGTCTAATTCTATCTCTTTAGTTTCTGATTGAAATTGATATTTTCCCCGTGGGTCTGGTTCTGCAGGTTCTCAGATGTTCAGAGAGATTTAATCAATCTAGCTAAGAAAAACTAATAGCAAACTCCAGTCCTTAGGACTTTCTTTGCATTAGATCTTGAAAAATGCCAAGAGTAATCTTAAACAATGTATCTGGAATATTATTTTAAAACCAGTTTGACTTTACTATCCACCCTACAGTTTATGGATTCTTCTCAAATGGGAATATGTCTCATTATTCAATTCTAATTCTGAAATTTTGAAAGGCTTTCACTTTGGTTATGTTGGTTGGGCACAGGGGTGGGATTCAGTTTTTTTTAACAACCGGTTCTGTGGGAGTGGCTTAGTTGGTGGGTGTGGCTTGGTGGTCATGTGACTTGGTGGGCATGGCCAATTCGACATCACTCATGTCAAGGGGCACTTCTCCTCGCCTGACCTCTCATGACAGTGGGGATGGTCATAAGTGTGAAAAATGGTCATAAGTCACTTTTTAGTGCCATTGTAACTTTGAATGGTCACTAAATGAACTGTTGTAAATCAAGGATTACCTGTACAAAAATACAAAAAGCTTCTTTGCTTGAAAAAATTTCCCTAAATACCAATCATTAGATTAAAAATACCTGCAAGCCAGAGTTACAAATCAGGCAGGGTGCCAGAGCACCTTGAGAAATGAAAATAGTTAAAATGCAGTGATAACTATCAAGAAGCTATCTCTTGCTCATAAAGTGAAACCCTTTAGCAGAGAGGTCATTTAAACTCTGCAGAAAAAGCACATCCAGGAAAGCAATCCTTAGATCCATTTGTATCACTTAAAGATACCAGCTGGTCTCACTTACCTCACAAGCTATCCTAAGGATATCATTCCGATTTAAGGAAAGGTCATATGCCCCCCAGAAAGGCAGTAAAAAAAATCAGTGCCTAGCTTGCATCCTGCCTCTTGGAAGTATACCCCAAAAGGACAGTGCCAGATAGTATTAAAGCAGTGAGGAAGACCCAGATAGAAAAAGATAGAAGAAGAAACCATGAGGCAGGAAAAATAATGTAAACACAATACAAATAATTAAATCACAACAGTAGCTGTTGCTTGTTGAAGCTGAATAGGGAAAATTATCCCATCAATAAACACAGGATTAAATGTCACCAAGCACAGAATTAACCTTCATCAAAAACCAGTTTTAAACCAAAACTCAGAAAGGGTATGTAAACTCACATTTGAATGTCAATCTTTCTAGCTAGTCAAGAAGCCTTGCTGAATGTTACTCATCTTGGTTCCCTGTCACTAAAAGCTCTGCTTCATTATTCAATTATTCTTCAAAGTGCTGATTGTCCAGGGAAGTATTTCCTCCCAACAGCAGTGTAAAAATCGTAAAACAACCCTTCCCTTTTAAGAAAGTCAAGCCCCAGAAGCGTTCTGGCAAGAATATAAAAATAGCAGAAAAAAACAAAAAGAGACTCTATCAGTTCTCCAAACTGCTTAGAAAGTTAACAAGGGGTTCTATAGAACCAGACAGGACCAGTAGAATCCCATCCCTGGTTGTGCTACTCTATGCTGTGGAAGCTATATAGTAGTATCAATTTTTAGCAGGCTGAAGTCCATGTGGAGAGGACTCTGTGGAATTCTTAAGCCATTTACTCATTTGTTACTCTCTTTCTAAAAGGAATCAAGGAAGATATACTGTATATTTATTACATATAATTGTGGAATTGTGGATGCCACAATGTCTATCTGTCACTGTTTCTACATAATCAGGATCCTAAAATACTATGTTGCCCAATTTTGTGCTATCATTGGTTGTATCCATCCTACCTAGAGTTGAAATTTAACCTTGGATGATTGCTACTGCTATTTGTACAAAAGGTATGTTATATAATTTTGTTGCATTTTTAAAAAAGTGTTATTCATAATTGTAAAGCTATTTATTTTGTTGCTGTTCTTTTGACCCAAAGGCTATAATAAAGATTTGATGTGATTTGATTTGATACTAGGGTCAACTTTTTCAAATACCTTACTATGGTCTAAGTACAATATATCCGCATCATTCTCTTGGTTTACTAATCAAAAAAAAAAAAAAAATCACCAAAGAAAACCAATAAGAATTATCTGACCTAATCTGTTTTTAACAAATCTGTGCTAGCTTCTGGTAATCCTAGTGTGGGATTTCATCAACCCTTTTAATGGATCTCTGTTACAAATATTTCAGTACAGATCTTCACAAAGCTTTAAATGATGGTTTATACAATGGAAACTGCCTATATTCAGGGGGAGTGACATTCTCAATCATAAAGAAAGCATTCTTAGATAAAAGATATTTTTCATTATAACCATCCTCTGAACAAGATGGCCTAAAGGAAGAAGGTAGAATTTAGAAACTTATTTTCATAGGCAGTTTGTCCTTGTTCCATATAATATTTATAATATTTATGTATTTGGTCCACATCAAGCCTCACTGGATATAGAAGAGTGCTTATGCTATCTCATTAAGCAGCAATTTATACAACATAGTATATATTTGTCCACATGAAAGCTGAAGTCTAATTGCTTGTTCCAATTCTATTTTGAGCCTGACATATTCCAGAAGTGAAAACATAGGTCAACCATATGGAAATATAAAATTCTAGTCTAGCCTGGGCAAGTATATTTTAATTGTCTAATATATCATAGTGGCTAATCGTTTTCATCTATCTCTGCCATTAACAACAACAATGTATTAAACCTGTATACTGTGTGATCCTCAGAGACTCTGGGCATTATTATTTCTATATCAATATTATACTGTAAATATACTGTAAATATTATAATCCTTATGTAGGCGGCTCTCTAAAGTTTCCCAGATAGGCAACAGAAACAAGGATATGAATGTTAAAATCCAGGTTAATATTGAATGATTTGATTATTCCCAAATCTTGTTCAATCAACCCTAAAGAAAGAAAATTGTGCTGTTTCACTCAATCTTAAATATAAGATTAAAAGAGCTACTATTTCCTCAGTAGTGACTATAATTAATTGCTCTGCTGGAAGGGAGTTTGCATATCCATGGCTGGCATATCACTGAACTGTATATAGACTATAAAACCGTTCATCAAATTTTGACACAGGAATTACTGGTTGCCAGTCATTTAGTATTTGCATGATATAAAATATAGGAGAGGAGATTTCACTTTGAAAGCTTAAAAGAATAATCCTATATAGAACACAGATGGCTCAGGCTGTTTTCAAACTAGAAATTGACTCTTTCCCCAGGGAAGATCTGGGTTCAATCCATAAAGTGCAAATGGGATAGGAATTAAGGCACCTCCTTCATCACAAGAAGTTTTTAGAATAAATCTGTTAGTTATCCTCTTTGGAAATTAAGTAAATGCATCCAGTTAATTCTATAACACATCATATATAAGTGACTATCTCTAATTGTGGGCATAACATGAAACTGGAAGCCTAAGAAATTTAGGAAGTCAGCATGTTCCAAGAAGAGAGTACTTATAAGGCAGAAAATTCTCCATATCTTACAGTAACAGCTTGATTATGTAGAAGGAATAAGGCAAAGTCACCCTTTTCTTTCTTTTCTTCCTCAGGATAGTAATACTTCCCCCAACAATCAGATGAATTCTTGGTTGATTCTTCAGAAATCATTGAATTAATTTCAGTTTCCTTGCTTGCATTTATCTGAATTTTACTTTTATCAGCAATTTTAGATAGAGCATTCTCTAGGGAATCCCCAACTTCCTAGCAGGGCCCATTGGGAAACAGGCTGCTGAAGCAGTTGGGCAAGCATGCTTCATTTGTGCATGTGAGGGGTTTAGGTTGCTTGGTGAAACCCTTCTCCTCTGCCTCTGAAATCCCTGAAGCTGCCACTGTTGCCAGTCCACAGAACAAAAAAGGATGGAGACTGCTAATCTACAATATCATCACATTGAAAGAAAATGAATTTTAGGTATAAGGCAGATGCTCATTGATTTTCTGTTTATAGCAAAACATAAACCAGTGGAGATTAAAACAACGACTGGTAGTCCAGTGTCAATTATGGTTTTGCAGCACAAGTCACAAGCATAAGGCAGGTTTTAATATCCCTTACTTCACATATGATAGGTTTAACCAGGATTGGGCCTGAAACAGAGTGATATTCAGCAGGTTCTGACCAGTTCTGGAGAACCAGTAGCAGGAATTTTGAGTAGTTCAGAGAACTGGCAAATACCATCTCTGACTGGCCCCGCCCCCATCTATTCTCTACATCTTGAGTCCCAGCTGATCAGCTGGGTCTTCTTTTGTTGCCCTGCATAACAAAATAGAGCTAGAAATCAGGTTTATGGGGTGAGGAGGGAATGTGGATTTTGAAATAAACTTCCCCTGCCATGCCCACCAAACCATGCCATGCCCACCAAGCCATGCTCACAGAACTAGTAGTAAAAAATTTGAATCCCACCACTGGCCTGAATTCTTAGCACATTCAACACAAACTAATACAGAAGGGCTATAACTGCATACTAGTTTTTTTCTGCATAGCTTTTACATCTATTTTAAATCAGGAACTCCTGATTGATTAAATGAGTTTCAGACTGTCAACCAATCAACCAAACTTTCTGTTTAGGCTATTATTCTATCCTTTAATATCTGTAGTCTTGTTCTTTTCAAATCAAAGGAAATTTGCCATCTCTTTTTACTGCAGTGGATTGCATCCTAAAATTTGCTTCAATTTAATTATCTTAAGCCCTTTTATTTGTATATGTAATTAAAACCAGGGGTATATGTAATTAAAACCAGCAGTTTTTCAAGACTTGTTCACAATATCCTTAGACCATACAAAGGTCTCTGTGAAAAATCTTTGATTTTTTTCTTACCCAAGGGAATTTTAAGATATTTCTAACAGGAGGAAACAACAACCCACAAGAGACTACTAATATTTTGTTACTAAGAAATATGGCATAAAAAGATCTGATTAAGGTTGGCCATTAATGTGGATTCCGCTTCTTCTTTTCCTTTATTTATAATATTCACCATTATGTTCAATGCATTATTTATATTCTGGTTTTAACAATGGCTTTATCTAATTGATGAATTTAAACAGAACTAGAAATTTACTAGTATTCTAATGCAAACTTCTTTCTCACCCCTTCCCAAATTATCTGTTAGAAAGGTTATGGTTGCTTTCAGCAGAAAAGTTCTGGCACTAGCCAAAGAAAAATGTGAGATTAAGCTGCCTAATAGAAATGTAGGATTAATCTTCTGGACTGCTTCTGAGAGGTGGGTTGATAAATCTAAAATCAAAACAGCAAAGTCTGGATTAACAGCATCCCTGGTATTAACATCTCTCCCATAGCAGTGACTAAGAAGACACCTCACATCACCCACTCTAATAATCATATCATGTTTCATTGATTGACTGATTGACCACACTTCTATTTCATTGCAACCAAATTATCTGGCTCTAATAATCTGGGTCATTTTGCTGACCTTTGAAGTCTTAGTCAACTTTGACCCAGTGAGATCGAACTGCAGAATTAGCCTGCAATACTGCATTCTAACCACTGTGTCACCACAGCTCTTAAGTTAAGTTAAGAAACTTACATTAAGAAAGCCTTAACTTTTTCACTGAGAAGCTTAGGTTTTGTATAACGGAATAGGGGACATTGTTGAGTGGTAAAACACATATTTTGTAAATCATAAATACATCTCCGCATGACAGAATCATGAAGAAAGTATAGCAAAGGCCTTTGCCTGGGTTCTTGGAGTTTTGTCAAAAGGTTAAGCACTAGACATCTCGTATTTCCTTTCCCTCCACAGCTTCTAAGCTTTTCTAATGGTGCAGATATATATATAAAGCAAAATAGAAAATTATTTGAGAAGGCTTTACTTTTTAATACTCTGAGTATGATTATCCCCAGTAGCATTCTGGGTAACAAAAATGGTTCCTGCTTTCCTCAGGGTTGATTGTTGTCTTGAGCACCACTCTCCACAATTTAGCTTTTTGAAAATTATAAATACTTTAAAAAAAAGGATATGTAAATGTTTTTTAAAAGATATGTCAAGCCTTGCAGGTTTCCATATTTTATGTACTACTAGAAATGTCGTCTTGTGACATCTGAGTGATAATCCAAATAAAAAGTATAAAGACAGTTTACTTGGCCCAGCTATCTGATTCAGTAAAAGGCAGGTATTTGTATTTGTTCAAAAAACTTTTCTCAGAACCAGTAAGGGAAGTTATCTATGCACAACTTTTTTTCAATTTTGTACCACCACTGTTGGAGTTAAACTAAGGTGTACATTCAGAGAGGCTAAAGAATTTTGTGCTATAAGAGCTCTGTAGATAAATGTAATCAATCTGTTCTTACATTGGCTGAGAGTATGTCAGGTGATCAAGTCCCTCAGAGATAAGGCTGATTGGATCTTCGCTGAAAAGGACACCTGGCCTTCTATTGCCAGCAAGAGCTAAATGTCTTATTCAGTGTACTTACAAGATCTTCTCTCCCAGAATCATTTTATTTATTTATTTATTTTATTCATCAATTGCTTACAAGATAATAGGTATAAGTAAAAACATAGTTATGAATACATGGATACATATAAGAAAAATAAAATATAAAGGAAACAATAGAACAGGGACGTTAGGCATGTTGGTGCGCTTATGCATGCCCTCTACATACCTCTTAGGAAAGGGGTGAGGAAATCATGCTGAGAGGGGTACGCTTCCCTTGCTTGCATTTCACAAAACTATCAAAACCATCCTTTTCTAATGGGCTTCTGACATAGAAGTTGAATCTGGATTGCTTGTGTAATACTTAATTGCATTGATGCTTATTTTTTGCAAGTACCCTAAGCCATGAGAAGTTGCAGTTAATACAGAAATGTTGAGAAAAATTTATATTTCCATTTTGCTTCCTAACATCCAGAAGGTGTTTTACAGATTATTTTTAAATAAACATATTTCTATTTAATTTTTTTCCTAACCAGAGCATATTATCTGCAACACAATAGATTTTACTCTGCAAGCATAAGACATTATTGCATGGCTTGATATATTATCAGTTTACTTAATCCAGTATGCTTCTTTCTGAGCAAACATCTATAGAGCTGACCCTTGTAGTTACGAAGTTATTTATATGCATGCATGCAATTTATCTACCAACTTAATCCTCATAGAGCCTCAACAGTTTACAGATATTAAAATAACTATAAAAATAAACAGTATATTTAAAAATCTCAGTAACAAAAATATTCTCCATAGCAGAGGTGGTATTCAGCAGGTTCTGACCAGTTCTGGATAACCGGTAGTAGAAATTTTGAGTAGTTCGGAGAACCGGCAAATACCACCTCTGACTGGAGATTTTACAGTATCCTTCCCCTGCCATGCCCACCAAGCCATGCCCACAGAACCAGTAGTAAAAAAAAATTGAATCCCATTACTGCTTCATAATAACAAAGAAGCACATACACACACACATACACATTTACATAGGTATATTTATGGCTAAACAATCAATCATCAAGGGCTTCCAAAAAAGCCAAGTTATTACTACTCTTTTGAAGGCCATAAGAATGGGAAAGAATTCTTATCTCAATAGGCAAGCTGTACTACAGAGCTACCACCAAAAATCATATTGTGGGACAAATACCAAGTGCTATCTTCTCCTTTGGGCTGGACAATGAAACAGAGACTTCATTGTACACAGACTGGTAATCTATAATGTAGCAATCAACATCTAAGATACACCTTAGCAACTGATGTAGTTCTCTCAGTGGTGGTGTAATACGGCAGTACGAAAACTGGGTGTCATGCCCCTGTCAGAAGCTGAATCCAATGAGGAAGACAAAGAGCTGACAGGGAGTGGGAGTGTGGCTCTGTTGGCTGTGGAGGAAACTGGGGAAAGACAACATCAACTGATCCAGAATATAGTAGCCAATATACTTACTGCCCAATGTAATGGCCCAGGGTGGGCAGAGCAGGAAAGAGGTAGAACAAGCGAGAGGGAGTTCAGAGGAAAACCCAGCCCCACCTCCTCTTTATTCTAGGGCATGCAGGGAGGATGATGAAGAGAGCCTCATGGTTGGGAAGGAAAGGGCCCTGATTTTCTTCAATAGGCACACTTGGGAAGAGAATTTAAAAGAGATGCAAACTGAGAGCGGTGGCTGCTGGGAACAAATATGAGTTTATCTTGAGCTTATCTTGTGTTATGTTATCTGCATTCCTGGCATCCTCCCAACTGGGTTGATTTATTGCTGTTCCTTCACATCTGGAATTCCTTCTCTTGCCCTGCCAGGTTAATTACCTCATCTTGCCTTGATTGGACTTATAGTTAAAGTTTTTGTTGACAACTTTTTGGACTTGAATCTCTGCAGCCAAAGGCTGTTCCTGGGAGAGTTTTTCTCCAGACCATAAGGTAACCAGGACATTAGGGGCAAAATTGGAGCTAATAAAGGGACTCCTACTTATTATTTGATTGTATTGCCTTTGTGCCACACCCTGGGTCATTACACTGGGCAGTAAGTATATTGGCTGTTATATTCTGGATTAGTTGATGTTTCCAAATAGTCCTTAAAGGCAGCTCCATATAGAGTGAATTAGAGTAATCTAATTCTACATTTGTTCAGTAGACTTTCTTTAACTATTAAATATGATAATATTGTTTGTGGTGTGTAGTTTTATAATCAACACTCACATACAAACTGACACAAAATCATTTCATTGCCTTATTTTTTTCAATACAAATATATTATTCCATCGCTAATAATTCTCTAGTGTCATTTATATGATTCATTATTGTAATAAACATTGCTTGTAGTTGACATAGAATAATTTAGAAGTACAGTATTTTTCCCTCGTTTATTATCCTTGCTACATATTTTTAGATGAACATAGGAAAAAAATACTTGGAGATCTGTACAAATGCAGCATGGACCTTTAAAACTTATAAAAATCCACATTCAACAAATTTCACATTTTTTTACAGCACAGTAGGAAATATTCCTGCTTTTGTCTTCTAATCTTCTTTACTTTGTAACAAGTCTCAACAGATACAATAGAAAGTGTAATTGTGCTATCATTTTATATATTAGACAAAAATATATTAGAGTGAATAGCAATGTACAAGAATACCTTTACATGATAACAAGTTCTTCTGCCTTATGCTCAGAAATAGTTATTTGTAGAGAAACAATGAATATCTACAAAAGGTAAAGAGTATGCATTATTTTGGAGGCACAGCATCTATATAGATTTCTAAAGAAAATGATGGAAAGCTGTATTTTTTTCTTATAAAAATCTGGAACTGAACACACTCAAAAGTGTAGACTTTATTACCTCCCATAATACTATGTCTAACAATACTAGACAACACAATATCAACAGTAGAGACCAGTGATGGGATTCAAAATTTTTTGCTACCAGTTTTGTGGGCGTGGCTTGATGGGCGTGGCAGGGGAAGGATACTGTAAAATCTCCAGTTAGAAGTGGCATTTGCCGGTTCTCTGAACTACTCAAAATTTCCACTACCAGTTCTCCAGAACTGGTCAGAACCTGCTGAACACCACCTCTGGTAGAGAGACTTTCAAATTTCTAGGTTCTATCATATCACAATACCTAAAATGGACACCTAGACAGACACAGACTTCAGAGGATAATTAGATCTGTAGAAAAAAGCAATTACTACCAACTTGCCTTCCATTGAGAACTGTATACTGCACAAGTCAAAAAGAGGCCTGTGAAAATATTTACAGACTCCTCACATCCTGGACATAAATTGTTTAAACTCCTATCCTCAAACGACGCTATAGAGTACTGCACACCAGTGCTAGACACAAAAACAGGTTTTTTTTCCAAACAAATAATTCCCTCAATACTATCAAACTATTTACAAAGTCTGCATTACTATTACTATTAATCTTTTCATAATTCCTATAATGCATCTCCTCCCACTTAGACTGTAACTTTGTTGCTTGTATCCTACAATTTATATTGATTGTTTCGTAGTATGATTTGATTGCTTATTTGTACCCTATGACCATCATTAAATGTTGTACCATATGATTCTTGATGAATGTATCTTTTCTTTTTATATACACTGACAGCATATGCACCAAAGACAAATTTCTTGTGTGTCCACTTGGTCAATAAAGAATTCTATTCTATTCTAAAAAAGAGTTAATGTTAAGCATTCAAATCTGTATGTATATTTGCAGAGTTAGAAGAACTCATATTTCCAAGAACAGCACACACACACACACAAATCTTTCAAAGATTTTGTTTCAGTAAACTTTGAAAGACATGTATTTCATATATACTGTGTGCTTTTTAACAACTTGAATATTATGTTCCTTTGAAATGATGAGATCAGAGTTTTATTAGTGAGAAGCAAATAAAAGCAAGAGTATTTAAAATGTATAGGAAAATAAGGTCAATTTCAGACACTTTGTTCTCCATCCCCCTTAAGGAATCAATCATTCAGATGAGAAGGAGCCTGTGATGGTGTCAACACTGTGGAATGTTTTCTTTAATGATATGAGCCTGGGTTCTTGCTTGGTTTGATTCTAAACATAGTTGAACACCTATTTTAAAATACTGGATTTCACTGGTCAATAACTTACGTATACTTTATGAGTATATATATATATGACTGACACGAAGATGGTATGATGTGGCAGAAAAAAAGAGCCTGAGGTTGATTTTACATATGAACTGACATTGACCCTATGATTGTCAAGTGCAAGTAACCAGGAATAAGAGTTGAGTTCATATAATAAACTGAGGGTTTATTATAGGCTACCTTTAGACAAAAAATTGATCTACTAATGGTCAAGGCAAAATGGTGCTAAATAAGAGTCAATGGACCTCATGGAGGATTGGACTTAGGTTTCTTGTGGCTGCTTAAGGATTCCAAACTGATAACACATTTGAGCCCATTTTCAGGTTACAGCTAGTCATCTCCTACAATTATTTACATCTCCTACAAAACTACAATTTGATCCCTCCCCCAAAACCAATTAAACTGAGCATATTTTACCAGTTGTGTAAGAAAGAAAAAAAAGAAAGAAAGAAATTATAGGAATGTGAGACTCATATTTATATATGTGAAGTAATAGCCTTGTGCATCTTCTGTATTATTTTTCCAATAACAATTTCCATTGTCTATCTATACCTTATTTGTTATGATTCTCCCATCTGCTCTTTTCTACTTATCTTCTTTTCCAATCTCATTTTGTTTTGAAAGAAATAACAAAACAATATTAGATGCTCCAATTATGTAAAACTAATATAATTAGTTTACATAATTCTTCCATTTACATAATAGGCATTTGCTAAATGTACATCTTTCTCCTCTAAACTAAGTATTTCAGTGCCTAGTTAAGGTACTATAGAGTTTTCAGGATCATAAACTCAATCAAGCAGTTAATTGTAATTTTTCAGAGAGTTAATTAATAGTTTTAAAAGAAAGTTTATAGTTTTATGAGCAAATTCTTCTCAGAGAAAAAAAACTAAAAATGTATAAGCAAACTAAATGAAATTATCCATGTTTTATAAAATCATAACATTCCTTGGAAGACTTTATTGGACTTCTAATAAGAAATTGATTGAAGTCTTAATTTACAGTATTATAGCAGCAAGGTCAGTTTCACTATTAGTCTCATTGGGACAACATAACCAGCAGGGACATTTTAAAAGAGCTCTTCAGTTTTGCCCTGAAGTAAAATTACTGGTACTTTAAAAATATGATCAAGTATATATAATATCAAAACCTGTACTATATGCTCATGTGTTCTGATACATTGTGAGGTACTAACAACTCAAAGATATGAGAACAAAATTGGATAAAATAGGTCTTCCCAATAAATTGAGCTAAGGCAGCAAATGTTGCATACAATCATTTCTTCAGATGTTATGATAAATAATGGCATTAGTTTGAAATAAGTATATGAGATCACTGAACAATTAGTACTCTTGGTACTAGTCTCAGCTGCAGCTCCCATGGCTGTTTGGGAAACTATTTTTTAGATTAGATTTACAGAATTGGGAGGAATTAGGACATTTATTTATTTATTTATTTATTTATTTATTTATTTATAACATTTATATACCGCCCTTCTAGGGACTCAGGGCGGTGTACAGCCAAATCAGACCCAAACAATACAAAAGTTAAAAAGAGATTAAATAATGGCTATTTAAGCTAAAACAACCCTCCCCAAGAATATTAAAACCCTGGTTAAAACCAAATTAGAGGAGACATTTAAAACTGTATCAGCCCAGGCCAGCCTGCTCAAAGAGCCAGGTTTTTAACGCGCGCCTGAAGGTCCCCAGGTCCGTGCTGGTGCGTATCTCAGGTGGCAGAGTATTCCAGAGGGCAGGGGCCCCCACAGAGAAGGCCCTACTCCTGGGGGCCGCCAGACGGCACATAGAGGCCGACGGCACCCGGAGAAGGCCCTCCCTGTGGGAACGCACCGGTCTGCAGATCACCGGCAGAATGCGGTCCTGCAGATAACCTGGCCCAATGCCATGTATCGCCTTAAAGGTCAAAACTAGAACCTTAAAGCGAACCCGGAAAGCCACCGGCAACCAATGCAGCTCGCACAGGAGAGGCGTCATATGGAGCTACGCGACGCCCCCATAATCACCCGCGCGGCCGCATTTTGCACCAGTTGGAGTCTCCGGGTGCTCTCCACAGGGAGCCCCATGTAAAGAGCATTACAGTAATCCAGGCGAGAGGTGACAAGGGCATGAGTGACCGTGCGCAGGGCGTCCCGATCCAGGAAGGGTCGCAACCGGTAGATCAGGCGAACCTGATAAAATGCCCCCCTGGAGACGGCTGCAATATGATGGTCTAAGGACAGCCGTGCATCCAGGAGGACGCCCAGATTGCGAGCCCTCTCTGTGGGGGGCAAAATCTCTCCCCCAATAGCCAGCGAAGGTGTCAGCTGGCTATATCGGGGCGTCGGGAACCACAGCCACTCGGTCTTGGATGGGTTGAGCCGGAGCCTGTTCCCGCCCATCCAATCCCGCACGGCCTCCAGGCACCGGGACATAGCCTCTACAGCATCGTTGGGGTGGTCCGGGGTGGAGATGTATAGTTGGGTGTCATCTGCGTACAGGTGACACCGCACCCCAAGACCACGGATGATCTCGCCCAGCGGCTTCACATAAATGTTGAACAAGAGAGGGGAGAGGACTGACCCCTGAGGCACCCCACAAACAAGGGGCCTAGAGGTGGACCCCTTCCCTTCCCGCCAACACAAATTGCGAATGGTCGGAGAGGAAGGAGGAGAACCATCACAGGACAGTTCCCCCAATCCCCAACCCCTCCAACCGCCGCAATAGGATACTATGGTCGATAGTATCAAAAGCCGCTGAGAGATCTAATAGGACCAGGACAGAGGAGAATTCTCTGTCACGGGCCCTCCAGAGATCATCGACCAACGCAACCAATGCTGTTTCGGTACTATGCCCAGGCCTGAAGCCCGATTGGAACGGATCGAGGTAAGTAGCTTCCTCCAGGTACTGAGGGAGCTGACATGCCACCACACTCTCAACAACCTTCGCTATAAAAGGAAGGTTGGAGACTGGACGATAGTTGTTTAAAACAGCTGGGTCCAGGGAAGGCTTCTTGAGGAGGGGCCGCACCACTGCCATTTTCAAGGCGGTAGGAAATGACCCCTTTCTCAAAGAAGCATTGGTAATCCCCTGGAGCCAGCCTCGTGTCATCTCCCTGGAGGCCGAAACCAACCAGGAAGGACACGGGTCCAACAAACAGGTGGTGGCATTCAGACCCCCCAGCAATCTGTCCACACCCTCGGTGGTCACAGGGTCAAACTCCCCCCAGATAACATTCTCAAGACCTGCCCCAGACACCTCCTCCGGGACCACCCAATTGGAGTCCAGCCCGTCCCGAATCTGAGCGATTTTGTCGTGCAGGAATCGGGAAAACTCCTCTACCCTACCCTGCAAGAGGTCATCCCGCGCTCTCGGTTCAAGGAGAGAGCGGGTCACTCTAAACAGGGTGGCAGGCCGATTTGCTGCTGACGCAATAAGGGCGGAAAAATGCGAACACTTCGCCGCCTCTATCACCACAAGGTAAGTCTTGATATAAGATCTTACCTGTGTCTGGTCAGACTCAGTCCGGCTCGCCCTCCAAATGCTCTCTAGACGTCTTTTCCGGCACTTCATCTCCCGTAGCTCCTCCGTATACCACGGAGCCAAGTGGGATCTGTGCTGGGTCAGAGGTCGCAGAGGCGCAATTCGACCCAGAGCCCCAGCAGCCAACCTATCCCAGGTGGCTACCAGGTCTCCGGGCGAGTTGTGAGCCAGAGACTCAGGAAATGGCCCAAGCTCCCTCTGGAACCGCTCCGGGTCCATCAGGCGCCTGGGGCAGAACAATCTACGTGACTCCACCTCCCTGCGGTGGGGGGTGGTGGAACAGAAGTCCAGTCTAAGAAGGGAATGATCTGTCCATGACAAGGGTGTAATAACTAAATCCCCAAAATTACAGTCATTCAACCACTGACCCGAGACAAAAATTAAGTCCAGCGTGTGTCCTCCTATATGAGTGGGGGCAGAGACTAATTGAGTCAGGTCCATGGCTGTCATGGAACTCAAGAACTGCCGGGCAACCCCCAAGGTTTCACCGAGCGATAGCAGGTTGAAATCCCCCATGACCAAAAGCCTAGGGGTCTCAACCGCCAGCCCGGCTATCACCTCAAGGAGTCCGGGCAGGGCCGATGAGACATGGCAGGGAGCCAGGTACACCATCAAAAGGCCCATCTGAACCCCTTGTCCCCACTTCACAAAAAGAGACTCACAACCAGCCGTCTGAGGGACAGTGGCCTCCCTAGGACAAAGGACCTCTTTAATAAGCACCGCCAACCCGCCACCCCTTCCCTGAGCCCTGGGCTGATGAAATGCAAGGAATCCTGGTGGACACATCTCTACCAGAGGGACACCACCCCTCTGGTTTCGGTAATACCTACCAGGTCCACGCTCTCCTCCTGCACCAGATCACAAATCAGTGGAGCCTTATTAACCACAGACCTGGCATTGCACAACAGCAGCCGGGTATTCAGGGCCTGAGGCTCCGGACAACCAGGACTGCAGGTTGGGTGAGGAGGGTCAGAGCGCACTACCGCTTGCAGATATCGGCAGCGCGATCCCCTAACTGGATATGGCCCTCTACCCCCAGCATATCTACCCCTCCCAGCCACCGTGCTGATAAAATTGGCCCCCGGCATCCCACCCTCTGTCTGCCACCCCAGCACGGAACCCCCCAAGCCCCTCCAGGCGCGCGTGCTGGCCTGGCTGCCCCCAAATCCATGCGGGCTGTCTCCCGAACCCGTCCTGGATATACCCAACCCCTTTAAAAAACCCATTAAAAAATTAAGAACCCCCAGTTTCTGGCGCTTCTTCCGGTTCTTCCGGCCCCACCATCTCTCAGGATCCCAGGATCCGTCATCGAGGAAAGTCCTGGAGAGTCTTGAAGGCCACTTAAGGGAGAGGGGGACATCCCTCAGGACCCAAAGCTCTCCCCTCGAGTACCTCCGAGGCCCCGACCACATCGTTCCGGCAGTCCCATAACGTTCTCCGCACCCCTCGCTGTTCCTCGGCAGCATTTGATAAAGTCCAGCCGACTTGGGGTGCACAGCCCCTCCCCCTGGTCCATCCACCTCTGCCACCGGTGGAGGCCCCAGGGGGAGGAAAGTCACAGGCAGAGCCGCCAATCCCCCCCCTTCCCGGGCCCACCACCTCTGCCACCGGTGGGGGCCCCAGGGAAAAGGGGGGAACATCCACAGCTCCACCGGCTGTCCAGGAGCGCTGTCGGCCGATGCCAGATACTGTTGACAGGCCTTCGAGGGCGTTGGGGCTGCCACTCATCGTCCATCGCACTCCACGGACACCCCGGCCGCCACGCCGCAGTCGAGGCCACTAAGACCGCTCCAAATCCGATCTGAGGCTGCCACAGTCGCCACGAAGCCGCTCCGGAGCCGCCAGGGCCACTCCACGCCCCCGCCGCCATCTCCACCATCTCCAGCGCCGGCGAGGCCGCTCCAGGACCGCTCCCAGACCGCCGCGGCTCGAACGAAGCCGCTGAAACCGCCGCACAGCCACTCCTCACCGAGGACACCGAGGCCTCTGCAGGACCCTCAGGTCCCCTCCACGCCGACGGCTCCGCCCCCGGGGCTCCGGGGCCACCACGGAGGCTATTCCAAGGCCTCCGCGGCCGAAACACAGCCGCCGAGGCTCCTCCAAGGCTCCCCAGGCAGCTCCCCCATGGCAACACCGCTCCTGGGGCTCCGGGGTCGTCGCGCCTACCGCGAAGCTGCCGGGGCCGTACCGCAACGGCGCCTTCACCCCGGAGGCCGCCGAAACCGCCGACGCTCCAGGGGCGGCCGGAAACACCATCTCCAAAGCCTCCGAAGCCTCTGAGATCACTCTGAGCCGCTGGGGCCGCCGTGCCGACGTTGTCACTCCCGCCGACCCTATGGCTCTGGCAGACCCCCGACTGGCTCCCGATGACCACATCTAGTCGAACCCCCTACCCAAGCAGGACACCTACACCATTTCTGACCCTACACTGTTTCCACAATGCACTATTGTTATTTCTGCTACCCCTGGGGAAAAGTTGAGATATTTTCATTTTATTCCAATTTTGGAGGAACTCGGTGCCATGGTAATAATTGCAATTACTTGCAGACCAATCACAATTGCACAGGTCTGCAACTCCTTGTAATCATCCACTGGCTATTTCTGAATACTGCCAATGCAAAGCCAGAATGGAATTCCTTGGTCAGACTTGCCATTTGTGTTGTAGCACTACAACACAACAGCAATGGACACAACTGCATGTTTATGCTCCTTCCTTTTTCATTACAAAGGAAGAAGTCTGCAAATTTTCAATGAATAAACACCTGGAAAAAGCTGAGATCGTGGCTGTGTTGGAAATCTGAAGTGAGCACAAGGAACAGCAGAAGCTCAGTATATAGATTTTTTTTTTGCGTGAGAGGCCTGGATATTATGACACAGTATTATATGACTTCAGCAACAGAATGGTCAATGTCTGGAATACTCTACCTGACTCTATGGTTGTTTCCCCAAACCCCAAAAACTTTAACCTTAGACTGTCAACTATTGACCTCACCCCTTTCCTAAGAGGTCTGTAGGGGGCGTGCATAAGCGCACCAACGTGCCTACTGTCCCTGTCCAATTGTTTCTTTTATTTTTTTTATTTTTCTTATATGTATCCATGTTTTCATAACTATGTTTTTACTTATACCTATTATCTTGTAAGCAATTGACAAAATAAATAAAATAAAAATAAAAAAAGATTCACTGGACGAGAAAAAAAATACAAAAAATTACTCCTGCCAGCTATCTTAGCCAGCTGGAATCGGCAAACCACCGGAAAGCATTTTTGCTTGCATGGTGCCATGTGCTTCCATCAGTCATCCCTTATGGCAAATATATATATAAAAAATATCATTGATTGAAAGATTTTATTCCTGTGGCTCAGGTGGAGACCATTGGTCACATACTTCTTTTTTCACAGAGATGTGAAAAAAACATATCTTTCCAATAATTGCTAGGTATCCAGGCTGTTCCGACACTGCTTATCTTTGTGCTTAAGGATGAACGTCCATAAGTACAGCGTTCTGCGCAGCAGCAATGGGGATTCCTCAGAAACACGTGTCTAATCCACCGTGGCTATTTTATACAACAAATGTGGCAAGTCCCTTGCACTGTTTATTCCTTTTCCTTTTAGTATTAAACTGACTATGGGCCTCACAGTTTATGGATTGTAACTTCAGTATAGTAGACCATGTGTAATTGACAGACTGTGTTTTATCATATATTGTATCTGTTATTTATTATTTTATTCTATAATTTTTAATTGTATATTTATGGAGTGTTTTTATTTGTTCTAGTCTCTGGTCTATGACTGTAATAAATTGAATTATTACACAGTAATGGATGTCAGACAAAAAATAAAAGGGCTATGCCTGTAATATAAGCTACACATTGTGACTCTCAACTAAAGAATTGGAAATTATATGAAAGGATGAAAAAACTTCTATGAACCAGTATCAAGCTTGGATGAAACAGCTACCTAACATTTGAATTCCAAAGTGATTTTTAGTGATGAAAATACTATATATTTCTGAATATGGATTGTTATTGTCTTAACTATGGATGCCAATCATCTTTAAGGAAACATAAGCTTTTGCGTCAGATTAACTTGCATAGTTAGTACTTATACAGAGAATTGTTAGCTTTTAAAGGCTTTCATTACTTTATTATCCTATATTTATTTATTTTATTTATTTATTTATTTTGTCAAGTGATTATAAGATAACAGGTATAAGTATAAGCATAGTTATGAATATATGAATATTCTTATATATACATATAAGAAAAATTAAAAAAGAAACAATAGGACAGGGACGGTAGGCATGTTGGTGCACTTATTCACGCCCCCTAAGACCTCTTAGGAAAGGGGTGCGGTCAATAGTAGACAGTTTAAGGTTAAAGATCTTGGGGTTTGGGGAAGAATCCACAGAGTCAGATGGAGTATTCCAGATATTGACCACTCTGTTGCTGAAGTCATATTTCCTGCAATCAAGTTTGGTGCAGTTTACCTTGAGTTTGTATCTAATGTGTGCTCATGTATTGTTATGGTTGAAGCTGAAGTATTCATTAACAGGTAGGACATTGCAACGTATGATTTTATATACTATATTTAGATCAGACCGACGGCGGCATAGTTTTAGGTTTTCTAGGTCTAGAATTTCAAGTCTGGTGGCATAAGGTATTCTGCAATGAGTAGAGAAGTGGAGAACTGATGAGCTGTATTTGAGTATTGGTCTAGCAAATGTTTTGTATGCTCTAGTTAGTAGTGTGATATTACCAGAGAAAAAGCTATGTAGGATTAGGTTAACAACTCATAATGCCTTTTTGGCTATATAGTTACAGTGGGCTCTAGCACTTAGATCATTAGAGATGAGTACTCCAAGGTCCTTGACATAGTTTGGATCCTCAACAAGGATTGTATTTTATTTTCTCATTTTTTTTGCCAATATGTAAGACAGAGCATTTATTTGTTGAGATTTGAAGTTACCATTTGTTTGACCATTCTGATACATAGTCGAGGTCTTTTTGAAGGGTAGCAGTATTGTCTGTGGTGTTGAATAGCTTTACATCATCAGCGAAGAGAACACAGTTGCTCTTAATATGATCACAGTGGACATTTATGTAGAGTATGAAGAGAGTTGGTCTTAGCACACTGCCTTGGGGGACATCACTGTTGACAGGTACAGAATTTGATAGGACGCTCCCAATTTTGACCATTTGTTGTCTGTTTGACAGGAATGATTCTATCCAGTTATGTAGGTGTCCAGAAATACCATAAGATTTTAGTTTTAGGAGTAGTTTGTTGTGTACCACTGAATCAAAGGCTTTACACAAGTCTATGTAGATTGTGTCTATTGCTTTGCCCTGGTCGAGTTGTGTAGTCCATATATTTTTGCAATGTAAGAGTTGCAGATTATTTTCTGAAACCAAATTGTTTATTAGAGAGTAGATTGTTTGCCTCTAAATATACAGAATATCCTCATTGAACGATTAATTATGTGCCATTAGATGTCATTCCTAGAAACCGTATAGACAGATTTCCTAGTTATTTACTCAGAAATAAATGCTGCTGCTGAATTGGCAAAGTAACATACAGCTAAGGCTATTTCTGGTTACAATGCGTATAAGGCAAGCAATATTTCTCTTTGAAAGCTATCTCTGCTTTTGCGTCTCTGCATGAAGAATATGTCTCTCAGCAAGTATCCAGTCAGACTGTAGCCGGTGCTGCATTGATTGTATTTTGATTAAACAATTTTTCTAACCTTCTAAGCAGAAATCATTGGATGAAATTATTGGTTTTGATGTTTCCCTTAGGAGCTTTCTGATAAAGAGCCTTTATGTTTGCTAATTCTATCAACTACCAGTATCACCTACCTATCTACCTATCTATCTACCTACCTATAGCTATCTATCTATCTATCTATCTGTCTGTCTGTCTGTCTGTCTGTCTGTCTGTCTATTTCTATCTGCAGGGAGAAAAAAAATCTGAAACTGCTTATAACAGCTATGTGCAAACAGCAAAGCAGTGCATTAATTCACAGCGCATTTATGAATATAATTATTGTGCTTTAAATGGTAAGTGCAAACACAACTAGTCACAAGACCAGTCAGTTTGATAGGTGAGAATGAAAGACAGAAATAAACAATTTCATTGATGTAGCATTGGGAAGATCTGTTGTAAGCTACAGGTTCAGCTCAGCCAACTCATGGGCAACATTTGATGAAAGCCACACCCAATATTTTTCAAGTAAGGGGATTATATTTATATGGCTCATACCAGGAGCATTTTGAATGTACAAATCTGATCTATCAATGACATAATTTGGTACTGTGGATAAGGTACTGAACTAGAAACCAAGACATTATGAGTTCTAATCCTGCCTTAGGCATGAAAGCCAAGTAGGTGAATTTGGGCCAGTCAATCTTTCTCGGCCCAGTTCACCTCACAGGGTTGTTGTTGTGTGGAAAACAGGAGGAGGAAGGAATATTAAGTGTGCTTCCTTGAATGATTTATAAAAAGAATAAAAGTGGATTACAAATACATAAGTAAATAAAATAACAATGTCTAGAAATTTATAAGGAAGGTGTCACACAGAAGGTACATCTACAAGAAAAAAGAAGCAAAATTATCTTTGCTGAAGTTAGAGGAGGGAGACTATAACTTCATACCCTTGCTCAGGAATTTCAAAAAGTAATTCAAGTTATCATGACATATTGTTATCACCAAACCAATATGATAGTGTGTGTGGAATTTGATAATGGAACTCTAGATAACCAAATAGCCAGTAATAAATCAGAAGAGAAGTGCATTTATTTGTCAAATTTATGCTGCATCTGCCCATCTCACCAGTAGTGTACAGTAATAAACAATTTTAAAAATCTATAAACAGACTTCATTAGAAACAAACATTATAAAACCATGAACAATAATTATTAAAAATCAAAATATTATCAAAAATAGAACATAGAATACTAGAAATACATATGGAGCTACCCTCATGTTGAATTTTTCTTTCCTTCAAAAGTAGAAAGATGCGATAGGACTATTTCTTTCTCTTATTAGAAATCAGGTATTACTTATCCTTTCTCTGCAAAACTGGAGACAGATAGGGGGTCTCTTATTTAGACCCGTTTGTCTGTTTCCAGTTTCGCAGATTCAGAATTAACTCTTCAGAACAATTTTGATTAATGCAGTAAGCAACTCTGTAAATTTTTCATGAAGATGTGTTTATCGCCTGAAAGGTAAAGAGAGATAAAGAAAAATGGAAGGAGGAAAAATGAATAGAAATCTAAACTTTGCCATCTACAAAGTGCTGTGAAAGTTTCTTTTTCAAAGAAAATGGCAGTTCATTATTACTATTCCTTTCTGAAATATGAAATTCCTGCAGAGAATCAGATTGTTTCCTTGATTCCACTGCAGTTTTTCAACCTCATCAAGCATAAGTAAAGAACTGAGTCTGTCATGTGAGATGCTTTGCATATCCTGAAAAACATGCCACAACATTGGCTATACACAGCTGCTCAGGACAAGATATTATGCAGGAACAAGCTGCTAATTCTAATAGAAAAATCAACATGTCTTCTGTACTGACTGATAACTTGTATTGTATCAAAAAGAGCACCTCGGTGGTTTAATGTGTTTACAACTGTCTGTGATGTGGCCCAAAAGGATGTCAGCATAATTTTATCTGCCCCAGTAATTGATCTCAATTCTGCTTTGGTTACAAGACTAGTAAGTGACATTGTTCTGGCAGTTTTAATGGGAGGCAAGCTAACAGAAGGGATTGGTGGATTTCCAGCCAGTTTGAAACCAACAACTAATCGTTCTTCTTAATTTGGGATGAGCTGAAGAGGCAAATTTTGATAAAGAGCTTGATCCATTGGTACCTGGCCCATAGGATGGCTATTTTCTCCCATCTGTCCTGCTTTAATGGAAAACCTTAGCACAACCCCCACACTCACTGCAGATTCTTTCTTACACCTGCTGTTACTTTCTGTCTTGTACTTTTACTTATTCTATCATTTTCATTTACTCTTTCTCTCTCTTCTGCACTCAGTCTGTTCTCTCTCCGTTTCTGTCTCTCTCTCTCTCTCTGTTTCTGTCTCTCTCTCTCTCTGTTTTTGTCCCAAAACAACTGATGGGAGATTGTTGACAGGTGCTAGTGAGGACACACTGATTTTTCTCTTCAACCCTCTCAACACTGACAAAGTAGCATATCCTGTCTACTGTTCAGCAGTATTCACTTTGCAAAAGGAACAGACACAGGAGACTTTGCACTCTTCTCGGTTTATATAGCATATAAATACCAACATGAGAATGGAACCATACAGCAGAGAAAAGTGTAGAAAAGAGAGAAAAGTGATTCCCTGTGCAAGGACTCCTGACCCTTTGGAAAATTAAACTTCACAGAAACTTGCCA
This sequence comes from Bungarus multicinctus, assembly GCA_023653725.1. Classification (NCBI taxonomy): domain Eukaryota; kingdom Metazoa; phylum Chordata; class Lepidosauria; order Squamata; family Elapidae; genus Bungarus; species Bungarus multicinctus. The sequence continues at coordinate 51,680,358 of CM042846.1, read as the reverse complement.
TAGCTGAAAAGTAGAGTTATGTATATTGCAACCCAAGCAGCTAACGGGAGCTAAGTAGACTTGACCAGGTCATTGCTTCAGTCTCTGCAAAGCACTCTAATTCATATATATAGTAAACCTGTGTGGAGGGAAGTTATAAGGCTCCATTTTAACATTGGAGCCTTAATGTGTCAGATATGAGCTGGCGATGAAGCAAAAGATTTACCAAGAAACATGCATTTTAGAAACTGTAATGGGACCTGTGAATGAGCCCAGTGTATTATTTGAGGTGTAATAATGGCTATTATTACAGTATATTATATATATTACAGTATATTAATTTAAAAGTATATGCTGTATGATCACTTTAAAAAATTTCTCTGATCTATATTTATAGCAACACTCTGAATCATATTTATTTTGCTAATGTAACAACAAAAAAAAAGAAAGAAAGAAAGAAAGAAAGAAAGAAAGAAAACCCCAATTCTTAATCTGCTAACTAGCATCACATTAAAGGATCAGAGTAAATTATCAGCCCATGAAATGCACAAATTTAGAAAGGTGTAAGAATGGGTATGACTAACAAATAAACTGTTAATTACAACAGGTATACAAAAAAGGAAATGCTTGATAGCAGAAAGGAATATAGAACTTTCCCCTGAGCCTACTTCTCATGCCTTTAAACCCATTTATGTGAATATTAAATTAAGTCTGTAAATATCTGATCAATGGGAAACAGAATGGAATACTGGAAGCCCTCTTAGAAATCATAAAGAGAGAAAGTCCAGCCATTCTTTCTTCAGTGACATACTGTGTTTTCTTGGGCTGAAATAGCACAATAAAACATGAGTTCTTGTGCAAATCCTTAATAATGTCACTACAACACACACAATTAAAATCACATTGTTCTCACACGTTCTTTAGACAAAATCAGCTTCTACGTTCAAAGCACATTTCCCCAAATATGTGGACTGTGGAGTGCAGTTGTTAGTTATATCATTATGGTTATTGTTATATATTATGACTTCCATTTTTTGCAGCAATACAACATTGCAACTGCTTATATTTCAGGATACAAACAAAATAAAAATGAAATTGAATACATATCAACGATCACAGCATAACTCTCAAGGAGTCCAGGATTTATTTCAAAATCTTTCTCATACTAATAACAATCACTAAATGCCTTGTTTGTTTTCTTTTTCAGTATGAGGACACTATCATTTTAGTTAATATCTTTGTAAAGAGCAATATGATCTCCATTAAATTTATTGAGAATATTGTACATTATTTGTTTACATGGAAATTGCTTGAATCTTTAATCATCCTTAATCGTCTAAGAATAATACTAGATCTATTAGAGCATGTCTATTTTTATTAGGGCACATGCTTTAAAGCTTGCAAGTTATCTCAACTTGTACTCCTTAAAAAAATGAAGATATACTCATGAAAACCATGGCCTGTTCATCAGAATAAATAATCAGATTAACTTTTTTTAGCCTTTGTACAGTATCAAGATAAAAATAAAAGGACATTTTCCCTGATTCTATTCTAACTTTAAGGATATCATTGCTATGAAATTTAGTAGTAATATATTAATATTAATAATATCAAATATATTATTGAATATAATTAATAGTGAAATAATAATTAGTTAAAATAATTGCATACAAACTTCACTCACACAGCTTGACTTCTTTTTCAAGTGTTGGACCTATCATGCTCTTTGTGAGTTGCTTTTACTGCAAATGCTGGAAGATTATGCTGGAGATCATGAACTATTTCACTCAGTTTTAATTAATGTTACATAAGCTTAGATACTTGTAAAGTTTAGCCTGAAACAACTTCCTTCCTCTCTCCCTCCCTCCCTCTCACTTCCCATTCCTTTCCTTCCCTTTCTCTAAATGTGGGAAGGTCTCCTTCGTTTGTTGTCTGCCATATGGAAACAAAAATCCCAGAATTCTCATCTAGCATGGACTTGTTTGCTGGGTATTCTAAGAAACAGTCCCAAAACTTCAGGAAGGCATCAGGCTGGGAAATATACATTGTAGACCAATTGGTGCACAAGCCAGCAGCCACTATAAAAGGATATACATGAGGAATGTCTGTATATACTCAGTCTTTCTCAGTCTTTTACTTAGTAACTTGTTCTTTTGTATGCTGTTTTGATTAGCTTTTGGCAAATCTACAGAAAAAAATAGATTGGCATTTTTACTATTGGAAAGATAACTGCCACAATATCTTGCTCTGATATTCCACCATCTGGGTATATGAATAAGATCTACAATCATCTTAAGAAATTTAATTTATCTGCATCAAGTGGGAATGAGGTCATTTTTCAAGTATTAATACCTTTTGTGAAGAGCTTAACATTTAACAACTGGAATGTCAAAATATTATTAACTTTCTATATCTCTCATCAAATGGACAATTTAAGGCATTTAACAGCTGTTCTTTGTAAGAAGAACTAATCCCACTGAATGATGTTCAGGAGTTCAAAATGGGCCATCCTCTCTAATCATCACTTTATTTCATTTACCTGATAATGTAGTCAATATGTTGGCATTTGGAACAGGCAGATTATAGAAATTTCCCCTTGGGAAAACTGTGGATTTTCTGAATGTGATGAAAGAATTATTTCAAAAGCAGATAAAATTGGCTGCCATTCGAACCAGAAGTTTCAGTCTGGTGATAATATAACATTTCTAAATATGTTTAGCTTTTGAACATGTACTTATTGGTCAAAGAAGCATGGAATTGAATATATAAAATGTCAATTGACATCACTGAGGAGTGGTATTTCCAAGAAGGTTATGTTGAGTGATACAGAAAATAAGCTTCAGGAAAATATTGGTGATAGGGCAAAGATATTTTTAAAAAACTAAACTATCATTTTGACATTGGCTCTTCAAGATATATGACAGAGGCCTTTCCAATCATCTGCTACCAGATTCTTCTAATTAGAAATGGCAGGTATTGAACCCGATACTTTTAGTTCTCTATACCTATGTTATAATGTTTTTCATTTGACCTCTCCCTCTCTTGCAATCACTTCTAATCTGATTTATTCAATGACCTTTATCTTGAGCTTGACTCCTGGTAATTTTGTGAACATGTCAAACTGACTGATATTGTCTGAGTTTAGCAGCTAAATAGGGTTCTATCCGGTTAGTATTTCAATGGAATATCTCCAGATAATAGCACCCTATCACTAGATTAATAAAATAAAAAAAATTCAGAGGAAGACAATGGCAGACTTTCATGTCAGTTGAAAATGCAAAACACAATAGTGGATTCACTTGGGATGGAACTAGTAATGTACAATTGATAGCATCTGGTTCTTCTTTCCAGTTTAAATTGACTTTCCATGAAGAAAGTACTACTCCAATTTTTAAAGCACAGGTCTAACACTCTCTCTATCTCTCTAAAATAGCCAACAAATCAACAACCTAAATGGATTAAAATGAGGCATCTATCTCATTTCCTATCTAATCATTGATCTTCCAAGTGCCAGTGGGTAGGGCAAACTATGCAAGCAAAGAAGCCTGCCAAGAATGCCTATTCCTGTGGTCCAAGCTGAAATGGTTTAAGACAGGGTCCGAAACAAGAGGGGAAGGAGAATGCTTCTAACTGCCAAAAATATCAGTGAAAGGGGAGCAGACCCACTCTATAACTACATTATCACCAGCTTTGTCAGTGAGATATAGCACATTCATACGGCATGGCCTTCACTTAGGAGAAAAGGAAAAACATCTTAAAAATGGAGATGAAAGCTGCATCATTAGGGCAAGTCATTTAATATAGTTAGCAGGAAAGATGAACCATGAAGAAAGCTAGAGAGAATTGTTTTTCCACATCATATATTTTCTTTGACAATTATTAAGATAGTCCATGTACACAACTATTCTTTGTTTGCAGATGTAGAATAGAAAGAAAATTTAACCTCCCCTGTGCCATTTTTATGTATACCAAATTGCCATGCAATTAATGTAAATAATGTTTTATATACATAATATAAATACTTGTGTTATATGCATACCTACAGATGAAGCATATGGAAAACTTTTGTAAATTCATGTTTATATAACTTGATTATGTGTTTGCAGGTGAGCAAAGGGAAACAGATGAATTATGGTGCTGGAGAAGACTCCTGTGGGTCCCATGGACTGCAAGGCGATCAAACCAGTCAGTCCTAGAGGACATCAACCTTGACTTCTCTTTAGAAGGCCGGATTCTGAAGATGAAACTCAAATAGTTTGGCCACCTAATGAGAAGGAAGTACTCACTGAAGAAGAACCATATCTGGGAAAGATTGGGGACAAGAGAAGAAGGGGATGACAGAGAATGATGTGGCTGGATGGAGTCACTGAAGCAGTAGGCATGACCTTAAATGGACCCCAGAGGATGGTAGAGGACAGGAAGGCCTGGAGGAACATTGTCCATGGGGTTGCGATGGGTTGGACATGATTTTGCAGCTAACAACAATAACAACAACAAAAGGAAAACAGTGACAAATGTATTTTTCTCTGCTTTTAAAAGAAGCAGCAATTGTAGTGTTATTCTGTCACCTAGTTAAACATCTTAGGGACTTTACAGGGAAATTACTTAAAACTTCTGTCCCACTCCCTATAGTGTTATTGATGATGAGATTATAACTGAGTTCTGAATTAAGCTATTTAGGAAAAAATAGCTTGATTTGTTGAAGACAACTCAGAATTACAGAAGATAAACCATTATGCAATATTCTGGTATTGTTCACATCATAGTTGTGATGTAGAAAAGACAAAAAGTTTGTCTTTTCCTCAAGTATAGCCATTTGTGTTTTTTTTTTAATGGCCTATGTTGGAAAGAATATTGTTCTTTCAATTTCTAAGAGCAATTCCATTTATTCTAATATATCAATTTAATTACTTGGTTGTATTGCATTGATTAATTCATTGTAGTTCAAGAACATGAGCTATATAATTAATCCATGGCAAGATCAAACTAGATCTGATAAATAAAAACTGGATATTTAAACCTGATCTGCATCAGTAACAAAAAAAGAGCATAAAGAATAATTTAAGAAGCAACATGAGTTTGTGGCTGAGCAATTTTGATCCTTCTCTACTGGTAGCAGAACTGATTTTCTTTCAGCTATTTCCCCCCACAGTTGCAAAACATGGGAAAGAGAAAGGTGGCATCAGGGCTTCTAGAGATAAGCTGTACAGGAACAGGGAAAGTCTGTCTTCCACACCTTTCTGTCACTTTGCCTTTTAAAAGCAATTTCTCACTTTTTGCTTTTTGTAGGAGTACAACAAATCCACATTAAATGCAGAGATCTGCTATCGTCTGGAGTAGTCTGGTCTATAGAAAGAGTTTATGCAGAACATTACAGTTATCAAGAGCCCAAGGCATATATTTGTGTGTGCATGGATGCCCAAGAAGACTCTGAGGATTAAAATATTAAAATGATTATATAAATCCTACATTAAGAATTATTTGATGTTTTCACAATTGATTCATTTGGTAGGAAAGGAGAATTTAGCACATAATTTTTTCCCGTAATTTTACTGTCGTCTTTAATGGCATAAAAATCAATAAAGTAATCACATATAATAACAAATGGAATTGCCTCTTGCAAACCTGTCATGGATGAAGAATGCAGAATTATTCAATCATAAATCCATAGAACATAAATACATTTTTTTCATCAAAGCTTCAAGGATGATTAGATTATACCATATCATGAGCTAATTAGCAGCCAAGTTCATCCTGATTAAAGGAAGACTTAAAATAGATTCTTATTATTAAGGAAACAAAACAGAACAAATACATTCTTATCATAGCTTCATACTGGAATAAAATATGATAATAGAAATAGAACAAATTAAGGTTAAATGCAGGCTGTACATATAACTTCTTGTTTGTTTTTAATTGAAGTATGTCTTATATCTCCTTTCAATGGGGATTGAGATTGACACACACAGTAAACATTAATTTTACTATATTTTGTCATAAAACAATAATACAAAAGAAGTTAATTAGACTAACCAACAACAAAAAGTTGGAGTATGTCAAGATTTAGTTAAAATTTCTTTGATTTATTTCTACTCATATCATATTTTTTGTGTGTATTTACAGGTGTGCAAAAAAGTCCAGAAAATTTTCTGATTATTTTGAAAGCCATCAGCATCTCATTTTAGCCATTGTCTATCCACAGCAGGATGAAGGCCTACTCTCTATGATTTGACAGAGCAAGTCTATTCAGTGATTGAGTTTAAAGAGATACAGGTAGTCCTTAATGTATGATAATTTGTTCAGTGTTTGAAATTTCTTTAGCCCTGAACAAATGGTGCTTATGACCAGTCCTTGCAATTCTGACTGTTCTAACCCCACATGGTCATTTGATCACAATCTGGATACTTGGCAAACAGTATTTTCAACTGTGCTGGAGAAACAACTTGGTAACCACCCTACCATAAACATTGCAGCCATGTCATTTGTCCCAGATTAAGATTCCAGGTGGCCTTCAACAACACTCCAAGGGAATGCAAATTACAGAAGTAGAAGTACAAAAACAGACAAGGACACAAGTGTCAATCTTCAGAATCCATTTTATTAAACATAATGGCAATTGTCATATCAGCCAAAGCTGAGCAAAGGAGCCCTAAGGAGCATCAGATTAGAAGCATCAAAAGCCAAAGATGGTATAATCCCAGAATCATAAATCTCCTTAATGAATAGCTGCTTAGTCTTCCTTTGATTGATTCTGAGCCAGTTTTTCCCCATCTGCATCCTGACAACCTTACAAACTGAGTCTTTTACCATACTACTTATTTGGTCATATGGAGAGACATGTAACTGGTATCATTGACGATCCAATGCTATTCATCCTGAATTAACAGGTGATTGACTTTTCCCAGGGGTTTTATGTAAATGTTAGAATGGAGAGGAGACTGAGTCTTGGAACACTATGGTGGATGTTTCCCACTCACCCCCACTTCCTACCCCGCCATTTGATTCACCCATTAAGAAAGGAATAGAATCACTAAAACAGTGCTTCCAATTCCTAATTGTCCTAATCAGGAGAGATGGATGCTATAGTTGACAATGACAACATTACAAAGAGGTCCAGCAAGATGAAGTTTGCTACAGTTCCCAATTGCACATCTTCCATGAAGGCAAATGATGTGTACAAATTTAAACCTGACTCTTAAACAACCAGATAATCTATTCCTATTAGGCTTCTCTGTAATTTACACTTCACTTTCTTATTAAATGAGATAACTCTGTGATATAGTCAGCAAAATATTGTATGCAGTCTTTGAAAGGAACTGAATCAATAAGACACATGAGGAAATTTGTATGATTTCAAAAACAAAATACTGTCTGATCATATGATTTGTTACATAGCCCTGTTTCCTAAACGTTTATGTTTAGATAATAGATTTTGTCACAAAATAAGCCATTATGCCAGGATTATAAAAGAACATTGCTTGAATAAATTTTGAAGAAGTGAAAAACAAGTTAAGCAGTATGACAGTATATCATTTAAAAACAATAGTGTTCCAAATTCCATTTGTATTGATTACACCTAATATTTCTTAATTTGTACTAGTCTGCAAAATAATTCTATTTGCAGGAAAGCATGTCATAATGCCATTAGCCTCATGTTTAAGGAAAGAATGAAGTTTATGTTTCTAATAACTGAATAAGGTAGCTCCTATCAGATTGGAAAATTGTTGGAACTGCTAAGAAGAGAACTGTACTTGCAAATCAATAAAACACTTTCCAGAGTATTAGACTCAAGAAGAACATGGCATGAAGACCCAGCAACTTCTACATGCCATTCGTACTTGTTCCCATTCCCTTGGAAACTGATTTGTCTTCCAAGTCTCTAATCTCACTAGGAAAGAATACTAACAAATCAGAATCAAGGGTGGGAAACTTATAGGCCTATTTGTGTTGCCCAGACACAACCCAACCAGTGTGTTCATTCCAAAAGGGGTTGATAATGTTCCTAGCCTTTGTATAGAAAGGGTGGGAGGCCAAGAAACTCAACATCAGCAAGAATCCCTCAAAGTTTAAGAAATTCTTTCTTGATGGGCCCTTGAATCTCAAGGCAGGAAAAATCACCATGTTGTAACATGTTTTGATATAGAGAGGGCCCTTTGCTACCTTTAAAAATTGATTTCTGGAAATCATAACTCCTGTTTTGATGATAGACATAAAGGAATTTGGAGCCGACCATGTGGAAGATATGAGAGAGAAAGGATGAATGACCTATTAAGGAGGAACTTGGAAAAGAGGTTATACAGTACAAATAATAGAGGTAAGCCTCAGACCGAAATTCCAAATAACCCCACATTGTTTGTATTTTAAATGGGAGAGACAGAAACTTGGACAGGGGCTTTCAAAATTCTGTTAATAAATCCTACAATGGCAAATTGTGGCAGTCCCGGAATCCCTCTGGTGTGTGTTTCTTGATCTGGCCTACTTCAAAGGGTTATTTTGTATGGTGATCAGATCAGAGCTGACCTAAGATATGCTGTAGAGAAGATAAAATTATGCCTTCTCCACCTACTTCAAAGCCAAAGTTGGCTTATTTTTGCAGAAAGCCCTACAAACTCTGTTCTGTAGAAGCAAAATACTTAAACAATAAATAATAGTTTTCTTTTCAAAATTTTAAAAATCAGCTGAACAAAGACTTAATTCTCAGTAACTTAACCTATTGGGTACTTATTATATTATCTCTGTACAATGCTAGTTCCATGTAATGTTAGCTGAAATAATGCTTTGCAAAAATTATAAACATCCAGATTTAAAAGAACTGAGACTTAATTATTAGCTTTCAGTCCCAGGCACCCAATCTGATTATATATATGTCTTAGTTAAATAGAAGGAGCATTTAGAAGTCTACAAGCAACTATGCATGCATCTTCTCTTCAGGAGAGACGAGATAAATCTAATTCTGGAAATTAGATATTACTTTTCTTTGTCAGTTCTGCACAATAACAGGAGTTTTAAAAAGGGAAGTAGGAAAACCTTTTTACAGTGGAAAAATACTGATAATAACAGGTTCATTCATTTTAAAAGGGAGCAATATGTCTGATTAGACTTCCACTAATGTTTTAAAAAAAAATCACCTTTCTGCAAATCTTTCAGAAAAACGTACTTGATAAATATAAGCTCTGTCTCTACCGTTTCATCAGAGATTTTAATACACAGCAGAAGTTATTAGTTTATTTGAAGCTTCTTTTTATATGGATTTTATGTAAATGTATATGTATATGCATGATGGTTATAAGCAAGAAAAGGACAACATTGGTGACTTAGAAGATGCTTTAACTCAATGAATGCTGGGAGAGAAAAAAGAAGATCTGTGCTTATATTGTCAAATTGGTATACAAATGTACCAGTTGTTCTGAAATACATTACATTCTATCCAGCATAAAGCAAAGTTGCCCTCACATGGCAGTTTTAACACAGGGGTGTCAAATTCACATCATCACATGACGTATCAGGACTTTTTTCCACCTTCACTAAGCTGGGCGTGGTTGTGGCCAGCACATGATGCTTCTGGCCCACAGGCCAGGAGCTTGACAGGTTTGTTTTAACAGAACAGTATGTAGCTGAGAAGCCACACAGATGGATGAATACGTTTTTACAATTATATGCAATATTATTTCTGCAATGCCAAAACCTGAAATTAAGGCTTAGAAGCTACTGAATGTGAACAACAGCATCAATGAAAGCAAAGCAGCTTACTCCTCTAATCTTGCTGATTAAAACAAACAAACAAATGGAAGGTTGGGTTTGGTAAAGAATAACTAGCTTTAGAGTCATGAAGTTCATTTGTGATAACCTTCACACCTGAAGGTACCACTGTTTTCACTCTCCAATCTCTCAGAAGCTATCTGAAGACGTGTTGCTTCAATTTTTGTTGAACTAAAATGCTGGGAACAAGGTGCCAAAATCTCTATTCCACACAAGGAACAAAGCAGCAATAAGCCATTTCTCTGGCTGGCTTCTTAGGGACAGAACAGATAATGACAAAAAGGTCAAAACTCTTGTTAACTTCACCTCTTGCCTTTTTTTTCCTATCCTACTACGCAGAAAGTAGCTTCATAGAACTTGAACCCTTTTTTACAGGTAAATAGATGATGATGATGATGATGATGATGATGATGATGATGATGATGATGATGATGATTTTTATTCTTACTTTTCAGTGAATTTAATTGCACCACACTTGAGCCCACATACAAAAAAATCAGCCCAGTTCTTATCCTGACCTTGTAGGAGCTCAGAGCTTTCATCTGCACTCGGGTGGATCTTATTATCAGAATAAAAGAAGGGGATGGGAATTGAGAATTATGTACACAATGTAATTATCCTGGCAAAATAGAACAGAAAAAAAATAATGAAATGAATAATCCCTACTCTGTCAGTCCTAAATATTTTAGTCAATTTTAAATATTCAAGAAAAAAATGAAATAATTAAAAAAAAACCTTGGTATTGTTAATATGTTTATCAAATGCCTTATCTGGTAAACTACTAAATTCAAATAGATATTTAAAAAATAGAAGGGGATGGTGTGCCCTTTTATGCTTATAATCAATTAATATTGCCACAGTTGGAAGGACATACTTGAGCAAGTATTTTAAATTTAATTCCTATTTGAAAATTATTTAGAAACTAGGAGTGCATACAATCACTTCTATATTTAATTGACCATTTTGGTCCTATTAAATATTTAAAAGTTAATTGGTTAATTTTATAACAAAATTATATGCAAACTATTTTTGGGACCTAATGGATATAAATTCTTCCAAATGTTTCACTTTCTTTTTTTTTAATCAATAAAAACCAAAATTAATTTAAAAAGTAATCTCTGAATGTCTGTGTTTCGCTTTCTAGTTTAATATATTTCAAGGATCATCATCTGCTATAAGAACCTATATCCATTTGAAATGTGCACTAAAATTAATTGCAGCTTGCAAGTGGTATTTAAGTGTAGTCCCATGCAGCTTAGTCCAAATGAAACATGATAAGATATGGGTGACTTTGAGAGGGATCTCTAGATTCCAAAAATCGGCACAAAAAATGAAATTGTACAAAAGACTGCTATCTTTTCTTCAAGCAGGACCTGCAAGTCTAAAAGTATTAGCAAAACATGCACCATTTACAACTGGGAAGTGCTACTCCTTTCAGACCTAAAACTGGACAATCTCTCAGAGAAAATGCCCTTTGAACTCATTGAGTGTCATTCTGTTGTTCCACATCTAGACCTTAACTCCTTTCAGGGAATAGGACATAATCTCTGTTCCATTGCCTGGTTGGTATAGCATTGAGATATGCAGCTAGATTTAATTGGCATATTGATGATAACCAATGGTATGCCATTGAAGGAAGTTACCCAACAATGATTTAGATATTAGATAGAAGCAGGAAGCATCAAGTTTCAAGGAAGTTCACACAGTAAGGTATCTGGGTTTACCTAATCTTTTTCTTTCAACATTATTTGGAACATCCATGAAAAAGTATAAGACTCATTGGCAGATTGTTTAAGGAAAAATAGAAAAGGCAATTTCATGCACACCTTCAGTAATTGAATCATAATCCTGAGATCCTCATATTTCATTAAAAAAGCGAAAAAGTTAGGCTTTAGTCTTTCTAGAAGTCATCATGATGATATAAAATGTATGCTTACTTTTTTGCTCCTATTCCTTTGTAAGAACTTTTCAATAATTAATAATAAATGTATTAATAAAATCAATAAATATTAATTAAAAATTGAAACAGCAATTGATATGTGAAATGTCTGGAAAAGAAACTATTGAAAGGTATTTTTTAAGCAATAGTAACAAACCTCCTCCCATTTACGATGAGTTCTCTGCAATAAAATGCATTTAACAAACCCAGACTTTTGTTATTGATATCATTGGACAATTTTGTGTGTGTGTGTGTGTATGTGTGTGTATGAGATGCATGTATTAATACATATTCTTGCACATCTATTTAAAACAGGATTTTCCTATATTTTTCATAGTGGAGAAAAATATTGACAGTATTATTAATACTCTTACTTTGTATGGATTTAAAAAAATAAAGAAATGTTATGAGAAAGTGAGACTTAAAACTGAGTATAATAGTACAATTTATTGGGAAGAGAGTGGTAATAATGAAAGTACACAAAGAGATAGAAATTGCAAGTTTTCCTTTCTCCTTCTTCCTGGATTGACCTTCTCTGTCAAGAAGCACAGAAGCTATTTGGAAATTAGTATTTTCTCATGTTGCAGTAAAGAATTTGATATATGAGTTGTCTATGTGTTATCTACAGAGCAGAACCTAGACAGAGACTGCAAGCTGAGCCCGAATGCCACTGCATAACTGATAGAAGTCAGGGAAAGTATTGATTTATTGGAGTCATATCTTCACCTTTTTGCCAAAATGGCACTTGAGCCAGCAAGCAGTAAGGGGAAAAAAATAGAATCATACAGCAACAGAAATAAATCAAATAAAACAATTCAAATGCAATAATAAAAAGAGACAGAGCAGCCAATCAATTACAGTAAAACCTATTTAGCAGACATACTAGAATAAAGGCAAAGCCTCTGCTTCAGTAAGAATATCATTTACTATTTGCATAAGACAAGTAAGAAAAAGCCACTGCAAACATCCTTACATATCTACCTATAATGTGCCTTTAAGCTGTTAAGTTTGCAAAAAGGTTCTTTTTTTGAACTATCTTCCATGGGAAAATATTGACTTTCAAATAGCTAGTGTCAAGTCACATGTGGCTTTATATAAGTAGTAACTGGTACTTTAAATTTTGCCTAATTACTAAGTTTATTTGAAGAAATACTTAACTCAGGGATATCAAACTCCCAGCCCCTGAGCCAGATGCATCATGTGCTGGCCACATGCATGTCCGGTTTAGCAAAGGGGGAAAACGTCCTGATATGTCATATGATGCTGCTGTGATGATGTGAGTTTGACACCCCTGACTTAACTGATTTGTTAATAGTATAAACACAGAATTTTCAATCAGGCTGGAGGATTAAACAACTCCACACTCAATATGTGATAATTCAGAGGAAATACACAGATAGTTCATTGACTTGCGACCACAATGGAGTGCAAAGTTTCTGTTGTTAAGTGAGTCATTTGTTAAGTGAGTATTGTCCCATTTTACAACCTGTCTTACCGCAGTTGTTAATGAATCATTGCAGTTGATAAGTAAGTAACCCAGTTGTTAAGTGAATCTGGCTTCCCCATTGACTTTGCTTGTGAGAAGGTCGCAAAAGGAGATCACATGACCTTGGGACACAGCAACGGTCATAAATATGAACTAGTTGCCAAACATCTGAATTTTGATCACATGATCATGGGGATGCTGCAAGGATTGTAAGTCTGAAAAACGGTCATAAGCCAGATTTTTCAGTGTAACTTTGAACAGTTACCAAACAAAATATTGTAGGTCAAAAACAGTGGTGGTATGCTACTGGTTCAGACCGGTTCAACTGAACTGGTAATAAAAAAAACCCTCCGGCTATCAGCTGAGAGGAGAAAAAAAAGCCACGGAATCAGCCCTTTCACCCACCTCTGTGCTTTTGTCTTCTTTATCCTCTCAGCTGATTGTCACAGCAGGCATCAGCTGGTGTGGGGAAATCTGTGTGCGCATGTTCACCAAACCGGTAGTGGAACAGATAGGATCCCACTGCTGATCGAGAACTACCTGTAATTGTACCATGCATCATCATGGTTAGTCCTGACACATTCTATCATCATTTTTGATAGAATAAATTTGGGGTGGAATTCCACCAGTACGCTGATGATACTCAGCTGTACATCTCCACCCCTGACCACTCCAACGAAGCCGTCTTAGTTCTGACCCGGTGCCTGGAGGCCGTACGGAGTTGGATGGGTCATAACAGACTTCGTCTCAACCCGACCAAAACCGAGTGGCTGTGGTTTCCTGCCCCCAGATTCAGTCAGCTTATTCCATTGCTGACCGTAGGAGAAGAGACATTATCCCCTGTGGAAAGGGCACGCAACTTGGGTGTACTCCTGGACGTTCGGCTATCCTTGGATGATCATATTGCGGCCGCCACCAGGAGTGCTTTTTATCAAATTCGTCTTATCTACCAATTGCGACCCTTTCTGGATCTGGACGCACTTCGCACAGTCACCTCTGCCCTCGTCATCTCCCGCTTGGACTACTGTAATGCTCTCTACATGGGGCTCCCCTTGAAAAGTCTCCGAAGGTTACAGTTAGTACAGAATGCAGCTGCACGGATGATCTTGGGCGCCCCTCGGGACGCCCACATAACACCTCTTCTCCGCTGGCTGCACTGGCTTCCTGTGGCCTTCCGGATTCGTTTCAAGGTGGTACTTACAGTTTTCAAAGTGCTCCATGGCTCGGGACCTGGATACTTACGGGATCGCCTGCTGCCACCAACAACCTCCCGCCGCCCAGTACGCTCCCACAGAGTTGCCTTGCTCGGGGTACCACCACTGGATCGCTGTCGTCTAGCAGCCCCGAGACTACGCGCTTTCTCTGTGGGAGCCCCATCCCTCTGGAATTGTCTCCCCCCGGATATACGAGCCATGTCAGACATCCTAACCTTCCGGCGCGCAGTTAAGACCTTGCTGTTCAAACAAGCCGGTCTAGCCAAATAAGATCATTGGGGTTTATATTTTGGAAATTTATAGGGGTGATTCTTGGCCATCTTGATTATTTACCTGTTTTCGCTTCTGTTTTCTGTATTATCTTGTTTGTTGAGTGTACACCGCCTTGAGTCCCTTTTTGGGAGAGGGAGCGGTATAGAAGTACGAATAAATAAATAAAATAAATAAATAAATAAAACTGAATAAAATGATCGTGATGAATTGTAACATTTATTTGTAATGAATGTAACATTCATCTGGAAGGATATCTGCAAAGAGATAAAATTGAACAGCAAAGGCTGAGACTTCCTATCAATCCTACACAAATCAGATTTATAATCTACAATTTTATTGACCAAAGAGTTTATTTGTGAAAATAAAGGGAGCTGTTCTGACCCAAACCTTTTCCAATAAAACAAACATGAACCAAAGGGAACAGAAACCTTTTAATAATTCTTACGAATCCCCAGTTAAAAGGCTGCTGCAAACTAATTAACTTTGATAAGCACAAGCCTCACCAAAACTATTTGAGGCTGCCAAGAATAACAAATAAGGTTACCTACAGATATTTTACAACACAAGAGTCTTCAAATACAAACTTAAGATATTACAATGTCCACGAGGCTGGAGTTTCAAAATGTTTTTGCTTCCTACAAAGAATGTCTGATTCACAGCTGGCTTTTATCTTCTTGAAGGAGGGCCCATTACCTTGCAGCCTTACTTCCAAGTCGCCCATGCTGCTGCAGCTGCTCTTTCCTACGAGCAACCCTGTGCACACGTGCACTTGGCACAGGCTCCTCAAGAACCTCCTCATCGCTGCTGCCAGCTCCCACAATGTCTGAAGGCAACAGTCTACTCCCTAATGGTCCTGGCCCCTCATCTGAGTCCTCACTCTCCTCAGCTGTTCCACATCTGCTGCCAGCTAACCACAACAGGAGCTCCACATCCTGGACTAGTATATATAGGTAGTCCACAACTTACAACAGTTCATTTAGTGATCGTTCAAAGTTACAATGCACAGAAAAAACCTTATAACCGTTTTTCACACTTATGGCTGTTGCAGCATCCCCATGGTTAAAATTTTGATGTTTGGCAACTGTTTCATATTTTTGACCGCTGCGGTGCCCTAGGATCATGTGATCACCTTTTGTAACCTTCTGACAAGTAAATTCAATGAATTCACTTAACAACCATGTTTCTAACTTAACAACTGCAGTGATTCAGTTAACAATTATGGCACAAGAGGTCATAAAACGAGGCAAAATGCAATTAACATGTGTCTCATTTAGCAAAAAAAATTTGGGCTCAGTTGTGGTCATAAGTGGAGGATTACCAGTATAGTGCTCCTCATCCCACCAAAAAGAAGAAGAAAAAAGAAAGGTATTTTCCATTTTGAATTTTAGTCTATCCTTCCTTAGAGGTGATTCAATTTTAAGGTTTCCTCACCAAAAGATGGTTGGAAAAATTGCTAGTATGAATATTCTGGGCCCAAAACAATGTTTTGCATACAAGCCAATTGATAAAGCCTTCTCTTTTATTATTACCAATTGAACATATAGCAACATAAAACCATAATCCAGTGTGTAGTCCAGTTGAAATCTTTCTTTTGTACTACTTTGTGCTTATTCTCTGGTCTTTTTATATGGGAATGAAAAGAGTAAACACTATTTTTTTCTTATGCAGGTAGTATAGTCTTCAACTTACAACAGTTTAGTGACTGTTCAAATTTACAACGGCACTGTAAAAAGTGATTATGACCATTTTTCACACTTACAACCATTGCAGCATCCCTATGGTCATATGATCAAAACTGGTTCATATTTATGACAGTGTCCCTTTTGATAAGCAAAGAAAGCCAGATTCTACTTAACAGCCTTGGTACTAACTTAACAATTCCAGTGATTCACTTAACAATTATGGCAAGAAAGGTCATAAAATGGATCAAACCTCACTTAACAAATGTCTCACTTAATAACATAACATAAATTTTGGACTCAATTGTGGTTGTACATCGAAGGCTATCTGTACATTTATTCATTTATTTTTTTTAATTTTTAATTTATTTATTTTTATTCCACTTTTACTACTTTTATAAGTAACTCAAGGCAGTAAACATGCTTCCTTCTTCCTATTTTCTCCACAAAAAGCCTGAGAGTTGAGGGGATTGGGCTGAGGGAGAGAGAAAGAGAGAGAGACTGGCTTTCAAATAACCCAGCTGGATTTCACACCTAAAACAGGATTAGAACTCACAATTTCCTGGTTTTAGTTCTTTCTATTAATTTGACTGGGAAATTGATTGGGTCATTTAGTAAGTTCAACTTTTCATTTATATCCTTCACTTTCCAGGTGTCCCAATCACATCCATTGTGACAAATTTTACACACCTGTGCTTCATACTGTTCCCAGACAATTGCCTAGGTTTCTCACAATCAGCAAGAGGCAGGCAGTCAATCATGTTTAAGCATATGGCCATCTCAGCAGTTTTGTGTGTCTGGAATCTCTGGCTTGTTTCCCAGGCAGGTTAATTTCAAACCCTAGGATCAGTGACAGTTTTGCTATGGATATAAATGTCACTGCTTACAGTTCAATACTTTATGTGATCATATAAATAGGAATTTATTCCATTAGGAAAGGTTGTACCTGAACTGCCAATGGAGATCTGCTGTTCTTTAAACTTTCTATAAGTAGTTCTGAGTTAAGACTTGTACTCTGTAGAGGATATTTAGGTATCTTGAAAGTCCTCATCTTTACTGCCATGTGCACAGTCAAGATTGTAATATTTTTTTCCTACATTTCAGCATAGCAACTCTAAACAATTCAGATTATCAGGCATTGCACTGGGTTCAACAAAAATCCATATTTGTATCTTCCATGCTTTGACTTGGTGGAGTAAAATTGAGATTGCTATCTGTACCAGTGGTAGGACTAGTGAGTTTCTGAACTACTCACAATTTTCGCTACCGGTTCTCCAGAACCAGTCAGAACCTGCTGAATATCACCTCTGATCTGTACTATGGAAAGTATTTTTGCAGCTAGGCTGGAATGCTTGTCTCCCTTCCCTCATGCATTCAGACATTCACACATACACTTACTCACAGGCATCCAAACCAGTGTTGCATCTGCTACACTGATAAGAAACATTCTAAAAGTATTTTTGAGGATGTGCTGATATCCAGAGAGAGCTCCCCTCACCCAGTGTTTTGAATTTATAAAAGCAAATGCTAAGTCAGAGTAAAATGAGGGTTGTGTGCAGCAGGAAAGGTGAAAGCAAATGGCCTACAGAAGAGAAAGCAGTAACAACTTCTGGACATTGGTACTTATTGCAGGTAAGAGGATTTTCATTCAATGAAAATACCAGGTCCAAGTAGATAAATAGGTACCTCTCCAATGAGAAAAACTAGTAATGTTATATGCGGAAGCAGGAGCTAATTCTGGATCGATTCAGATGCAAGGCAAGGTCAGGAAAGAAAGCCCGAATGACCCAACATACCCCGAAATCTGCTAGCAGCTGGTGCAAAGCTAGTCTGCTTCCTGTGATGTATGCTGTATATGTGAACAAAATGAATTAGCAATCTTCGGTAGCCAGAACTACTCTGTGGTAAAAAGCAGCATTGACTCTCTTGGCTATATATGCTATATGCTTAAAAAAAAGAAAGGGAAAAAATACAGGTCCACAAGCTCTGATGAGTAGCATATCCTAATAGGAGTCTTGATTGGAGCTTTAATGAGATCCCAGTAGCAACTGGAAAAAGAAAGAACTACGCTGAAGAATTACCTCATCCCAATGGCTGTATTTTTTTAAAAAAGATAAAGTTTGTATGCTATGTTAAAGACATTGAGAACTTTTGTTTGAACTTAGTAGTAAAAAAATAAGCATTATAATATTGAATATTAAAGACATATTTATGTTGCAACATCATCTTGTAAAGTTCTAAAAGGATGGAGTTGACCAATATCCTGTTGTTTGGAAAGGTGTGCTGTAATAAAGTATGCTTTGTCCAATCTCACAGTACAAAGAAGACATTTACTATGTGCTTTGATGACTCTTATCTATAGATTTATAGAATTTTGTTCTTCCTTTCCATTGTATCATTTCTACTGATTACACAAAAGGTACTAGAGCTAAGAGTAGATTTTATGCTGTTTGTTCTACTGAAACTTCTTTGATGTTAGTCTTTGACTCTCATTGCTATCCTTCTTGACTTCAGGTTTCACTGATAGCCTATTCAAAATATTTGAAAACCGTGCAATTAAAATTACTTAATGGATATCAGCAACAGAGAAACTCTTATACTTTATTTCAACTCCTTGCCACGAGTTGGAAAGCACATGTCATTAGTTGTGGTGTGGCACTAATCTTCACAATCTGTTTGTTTGATTTTATGCCCCCATCTCATTTAAGTCATTCTAGGCAGTTCAAAATAGTTAAAAACAATCCTATTTTAAAAGTTAAAAGTAATATCCAATGATATAAAACCATTAAAATCAATTTTAAAACAAAATAATGAACAGCAGTTGAAGTCCACTCTTGCATCAAGCTCAATAAAATTGATATAAGAGATTCTGATCATTGGCTGGATCTCCAAGCTCTGAATCATGCCTTTGATGTTTCCTGAAGATTGGAGGCATCAGGACTAATAGAAGTTTGGGAATACTAAATTATATGGGGAGAATATATAAGTTAAGACAGTGGTGTTATTTTGTAAAAAAGAAAAGAAAACCACAAACCAACAACAACAATAACAAATCATGCATGTTCTTACAGAGTGATTTGTCATGCTACCCCATGTGATTCTCTCAAGAGTTACAAAACAAAACTACAAGCCATTTCTTTATCACTCTGTCACGAATATAGATAAAGAACTAAGAACATTTAATTCCAGATGATGACTGACAGCCACCATTTTCTTTGGCACCTTACCTTATCTTTCCTAATAATTTTAGTCAACTATTGAGTGTTCATGTTTGTAAAGCACCGCACAGGTTAAAAATGGTGTATAATTACTATGTATTATTATTCTCATACTCCCTTTGATCTTTATAAGGTTATCCAAACTGGAGCAATTAAGCCTTCATTAAAAATGGCATCAGCTTTCCTTCGCAGAAAATGTCAAATCTGTAGTCTTCAATTCTCCATAATCTTTACAGGAAGAATGAATACAAAATGAAATGCTATTGATCAAAAAGCTGTGTCACAAGTAATGCCCGGACAATGTAAATGAAACCCAGCTTGTTAAATATATCAAAAGAGGGGGAAGGTTTGCCTTCTTTTTTTCCAATGAAAAAGGATTTTCCTGTCTCTGATATAAGCCAAAGCAGAGGATTTTTTTTTTTACAGTAGTAGATAATTACTGTTTTGAAAATAGCTGTGTTCTCGTAGAGAACTAAGTGAAGCTTGGTAGACCTTTGTTCTTTTGCTGAAAGATTTATGTTGTTAACCTTCAGCCAAAGCATGATGTATGGGAACAGATCTTCAATGAAAAGTGGAAAAATAGCCTTCCTCAATTCTAGAAGATAGAATGCAGGTATAATAGCATATGCAGCTCACTTAAATGTTTTCTCAGCATGATATCTAAATGAATAAAAGGTTTCAAATACTATGATCCCTGTAGTCAGGCTGTGTTGTACTGAATGCAGTGAAATGATAAGCAGCCTGGCTACAGCCACTTAAATGGAGGAAGGGAGAAATATCATTGATACATTGTGTATCATGCTAGCATTTCTCTTAAAAATCTTAGTCTATCAAACATATACATTTCAAAGCTTCAAAATATGCCACTATTCAGAAATTTCCTTATGCTTATACATGTGTATATATATTCCCATATTTTTTCCTTCAGTGCTTTTATCCCACTCCTAAGCAATCTCTTTCAGAAGCAAACATTGAATCCAGGGGAAAAATGGGTAACAAAGGTATATATGGTCCCAACCCCCCTATCCTTTCATAAAGGCCTAAAGGTTTTGCCAGTTGGCTGATACCCCAATGGGAGTGGAGCACAGTGGAAGTGGTTGATCAAGTAATAGATCTCACTTCTCCCCTACTCCATCCCACCTTCCCCATGTATTCTATATTTTAATCTTTGGTATTGATTTATTTAGGTTTTAATGCACATTCATATATATTTATGTCCAGAATTACCTCATGGTAAGATAGGTGGCCAATAAATAAGTAAGTAAGTAAGAAAGATGCAAAAAAATTCCCAAGCAAAAATGAAATGAAAAGAGATTGTTAATGGTTGAAATATAACATTAACCATGAAAAAATGCTGCATTTTTAATGAATACATTAAAAAACTGAACACAAAAGATTATTTTTATTCTTTAAAGAGGGGCTACATTTTAGTGGGATTTTTTTTGTAGACGTAGGATTGAAGATGCAAAATAAATAAGGCTTTGTAATGCTTTTAGGTGAAACCAGGATTTGGTAGTGCAGTTAGGACTTAACAATTCTTGTTCTCTACTCCTTCAATGGCTTGATGTTTCTCTCAAGTAATTTTTAAACAGTCTTATATTTTTAAATAATTAAGAAGCTACAACAACAAAAGTTTATTAAAAATGAGAATTTACCTTGTTTCCATATCATGTCTATTGAAAGTTAAATCCTGGTATATGACTGACCATAGAACAAAGAATTAAACAATAACACTAGTGGGAAGTTGTGACACAAGAATTTTTATGTGAAGAATACCAGATAGCAAGAACTAAAACCTAGAGATTTTTCGATGAAAGGAAACAGTTCATTGGAAGTAGCATATTGGCAGATGGAGCAATAGTGTTTATCAAGGCATGCAAATCCTCCAAGAAATTATTCAAACAGTTCAATTTCATCTAAATCACTGATTTCAAAGAGTGCAGTTGATTCAGACAGCCAATTCAATTCTACAAACAGCATGGCTGAAAATGCATACAAGTCTGTTAAATCACCCAATTGATTTGAAGCAGTCAATTTAATTTGTTGTCTAACATTGATGTTCCAATGTGATCTGAGAATTCTGTTCATAGGGGTGGTTCAATCAAGTTGCCTTTGAATCAAAGCACTGAACAATCTTATGTTAACTTTTTACAAAAGGCCATTATATTCAAGAATGTGTCATTCATTCTGTAGGGGATGGTCCAATGGAAAGACCCTTTGCTTATTTCCACATGTTCCTAGTATTGACTAAAATTTGGTACCATAGTTCAGGATTCTCTTTGTCTACCCATGATTTAGACTTAATAAAGATTCTGCTTATCTTATTTAAAACAGTGTAAAACAATACACAATGTCCTGCATGCTGATAAAGCACTTTTGTTTAACAACTTTGTTAACAACTTAATACATTTTCCCCTTCATTCAGTCATTCTACATCTGCCCTTTAAAGATGTAGAATGTATTGTCAAAACCCATGAAGTGTAAATATAAATATTGCTAAAGCATTGTTGTATATGATAAATTAAAATGTCAAATGCAAAGATATAATCTGAAACATTTATCTCCTGATTATAATGAATAATTTTGAACTGTCTGAATAAAGAATGCAGGATTCCTCTATAAATAAATATAATTTTCTATTTTATCTTTTCTTATCATAATTTTGGAATAGGTTATGGCAATCAGAAAATTCAAAATAAGCAAGTATCAAAATAATATGTATCTGCACATACACATGAGCAGTGCCACAAGGAAATACATTGTCAAGGAAGTAGACATTTTTTGAAAAGTGATTGTGAATATTTGCAGATTTCTTATGTCCCGAAAGACTAAAATACCTATAGCAACAAATACTGATAAATTATACACAACACAATAAGAAACAAAAGCTGAAAAAAGAAGAAAATCACCTGCTTAAAAAAAATCTGCAGGTTGGTTAAAGTAACAAGGATAAAATAGAACATAAAAGATAATCAAATAAACATCCCTAATGGTGAAAACTAGAACACCAACTGATCACCCTCATTATCAAAAGGAAACAGAAACCAATCAAATCTACACAGCGGAACAAATGCCTTCAGTATTGAAATATCAGCAGCAGGCGGCTATGCTTGTGATTTTGGTGCTATTTTAGAACAGTGGCCACATTAGGATGTGACAGATAGCTGGGCAAACAGCATTTACTGGAAGAATGTTCCGGAACTATTGAAACTGATAAGCTTGAGGGATGTACTCAGCAACAGAACAAATTGTTTTCCCAATCTGTCCTTATTCTGTAGAAGAATGTATCAGAGCTATGCAAAATAGTATGGGAGTATAAACTCCCACCCATAACAAACCATACTTTTTTGTTAAATATTCTACTATGTTATTGGAAAGAAATGTGTTAGATTCACCTAAAAAACTATCATGATTTCTCAGGCACCATTAGAACTATCCAAAAACCTTAGAAGTAGTGCAGTTTGGGCTAAGTAAAGTTTTACAATCTAATTTCAAAGCCTCATGTTTCCAAGAAGTTTGTATCAGGCAAACTGTGCTCAAAAACTTACAATATTTTTATTCAATTTTAGTTAATAAGTGTATTGTTTCTCCTGATTTTAAGTTGTAGGGATTTGTTTGTTTTTAAAATGCTTTTTAACAGTCACTGTGTTTGAGTAAATTACACTCACATTTGTTTACTAAGGATCTGACTAGTGGGAATATATGATTGTATGTTTACAATAGATACACTCATATATTCCCACTAGTCAGATCCTTAATTGGGATTGTTTGCCTTTGATGTAATATTGTATGTATCTTTTGTTATGCTGGCTAGATTAACTCAAGGACATATAGATTTTAAGTAGATATGGGAAATGAGTTTAGTCTTTGAGGTTGGAGAAGCCAAACCAGTTTTATCAGTTAAATCAAACTCACAGCTATACTATATGTCTTAGAAATATACATCAAATAGGATTGTTTAGTCTGTAGAGACCATATGAAAAGTGAACCTTCTGGAAAGATTCATATTGTAAGCACGTAATCAAGCAAAGATTTTCCTCAACTGTGTAAAGTTTCATCCATACATATCAGGGGACAGGAAGATGGATGCAAAAGAAAGAAGCTTTTCTAAGGAAAAGGAATTAAATTTGCAGTAGGTGGTAGATTCTGGAGCAGGGGGAATCAAATTCATAACAACAGACTTTGAAAAAAATATTAATCCTGTAGTTTGCTGTGCTTGGATATTCTGTCTCCAAACTTGCATGTTTCCAAGAACATAATAAAAAAGCAGACCTCTCTGTTGCATTTACCAGTACATAATCCATAAATATGACTAAACATTTTTATAGCTTTAGCGTTTGGTTTCAGAAGCCAAAGGACATATAGAGGTACTTAACACTGAAACTTTCAACTGAGTCACTGAGCAAATGAATTTTACGAATTCTCCTCCTTACCCAAATTCACACACATTTAAAATATAATTGTTTTTATTTAGATTTCAAAACTATGTTTCTATTTACTATTTTATTCTGTTTTGGTCTTTTTTCCCCAGTTCCATCTTTTTGGGTAGAACAATGATATATACAACTAATAAATCAAAAAAGGTGTGAGGTGGACGTTAGTTTCAACCTCAATGATGTACCTCTGATATTTGACAGACCATGCTTCAGAATCCACCACACATTTTCCATTTGCTACTACCCATACAAAGGATCCCTCTCTGTGAAGTCCTTGGTGCTCATTGAGATTGGTTGTTTTGTTTATATAGAATAGCTTACCATGTCAGAGTTGATGGGGACATTGTTTTCAAACAAAGAAGAGTAGTTGTCATCTCTGACAGAGAAAGCTACTGTACATAAACAGCAAACCCCACTCCTTCTAGCACTTAAGATGCTACCTAGCTAGGTAACAAAATATCTGCAAACAAACAATTAAGGTCAAAGAGCATTAAGGACCTCACAGTTTAACTCTGGACTATGTTCTCTTCTATTGGTCCCTCTCTGCAGTGTTTATGCTGAAAGTGCAGATGCCAGAAAGAATCATTATATCAAGCTCACTTTATATAAAAGTTCATCAACAAAAGAAGAAGAGCCATATGTCCAGGCTGTCAGTTTCAAGATAAACTCATTTTGAGTAATTTGCTTTAAAAGAATTACTTTTCATCTATTAAGATTTTAAACATATTCATTATAATTAGGCTGGAAGGAGGCTGGGCAATTATCAATTCGTGAGGACGTTACTTAACTACAAATTTAATATCTGAATGGGGTTACAAACAGGAACGAGTAAATACAAACTGATAGGTATACTCTTGTATCTTGTTTAGCTTAATGCCTTATTGTATCCCACTTTATTTTACACCCACCCAACAAAAATATATTTTGAAAAAGCAAACTAACACTTACATCTATAAGAGTTTTATATGTTTACTTTTAGAAATCTTTTATACAGCACCCCATGGAACCAATATTATCTTCCTCTTTGTCTTCCATTTTCCATAAAAGTTATCAGTAAATGAATGTATTTTAAAAGATCAACACATTATTAAATAAATGCTTCACTGATAAACCACAGGACCCAAATATTTTCATAAGATCATTGTGCTGATCCAATTCAAGTGGAAACATTGAAAATACGAATGGCCAGGGACCAAAAGGAAGAATGCGGTTTTGTAAAAATGTTATTTTAAAGGCTGGGGCTATTTAAACAGATTCCCAATTGTAAAATCCACTCTAGTACAGTAATACATACAACACAAAATGTTGCTTGAAGGAATATTTGCTAAGACCAGTCTTTCTTACCTCTGACCATCTGTTTCTGTTTGCTCAGGTGGCTTTGTTCCCCTGATTTCAACAAATGGTATCAGATGCCTCATAGTTTCCCTAGACTCTGTCCTTTCAACTTATTTTTGGTATGTACTATAGCTCTCTAAAACAGGGGTCTTCAAACTTGACAGCTTTAGGAATTGTGGACTTCAACTCCTAGAATTCCTCCTCCAGTCATGTTAGCTCAGGAATTCTGGGAGTTGAAGTCCACAAGTCTTAAATTCGCCAAGTTTGAAGACCCTTGTTCTAGAACATTGGTCCACATGCAGATACCATTGGAAGTGGCACCATTTTTAGTCATTTTAATGGGTCTACCTAGGATAGCCTTCAGATGGCTTATAGCGATTGCTTTTTACTTTTAGTCAAATCTTCCAATTAAAAAATATACTAACCTAAAATATTTTCCTGATTGTCCCAAATATGCTTTTTCAGGAGGCAACTGGACTTTCTTGTCTGCATCACCTGAGTGGTGCAAATGTGTGTGGAGCCTTCTTGACTGCAGGATATTTTCTGCCCTGTGTCCCTTCATTGTTGAAGCTAGGCATAGGCTGTTGTAGATGGTCTGTGTTGTCTGCATCTCAAACTGAAGTGCAAATGGTCCCTATAGTCTGCATTGATAAACCTCCAAATGGCCTCAATGACTCTCTAAAACAGTGGTTTCCAAAGTGGGTGGTACTGCCCCCTAGGGGGGTGGTGGGATGCCTTAGGGGGGTGCTAAGAGGCAAGGGGGCCAGCAGGGGGTGCTAAGAGGCAGCAGGGGGATGTTCGAGGCGCCGGCTCTGGAAGCTCCAGTGCAACAATCAATGGGGTGATCCTTGACTGTTGCACCAGAGCCTCTGGAGCCCGCACCTCGAACGCCCCCTTGCTGCCTCTTAGCACCCCCAAGGAAGCGAGGTAATAGAGCATGCACCACCTCATAGTTGTGTCACAGAAATTACATAGGGCAAGCCTTTCGGCATGTTGAGCGTTCCTGGAGGTGACTGTCGGGAGGTTTTGCTAGGTGGGCCAAGGCCTAGAAGTCGATGCAAAGCAATGTCAGGGATTACGGGAAGTGGGACGGGCTCTGATTGGAAGCAGCTTCTGAAGGTGGGCACTAAGAGGCAGCAGGGGGCCGTTCGAGGTGCCAGCACTGCAGGCTCATCCATTGACTGTTGCACTGGAGCCGGTGCATCAAATGCAGTGGTGGCAGCACGTTGGGAAAGTCACTCTGGCTTTGCTCTACTTTCCCAAAATGCCGCCGCTATCTCATTCTGTGTGTCTGTCCATCCAAAAGGTCTGCCTGCCTGCCTGCCTGCCTGCCTTCCTGCCTGATTGATTGAAATGAGATCTAGTTTAGACTGAGGCCCTTTTCCATATTGAAACATCTTTGCCATCACATTGAAACATCTTTGGCTTCTATTAAAGGTTTTGTGGATGAAACATGGTCAAGACTATCAGGAAGCTTTCACATTTTGTTGAGGCTTTAAACAGGATCCATTGGACCAGATCTCCTCCCTAAAAAAATACTTTTCCCCAGTGTATTACAGTGCCAATTCTGAAGAAGGCAAAACCAAAATATACTGGTAAATTACAAGGAGAACACACGGACACACACTCCCTTCTAACCCTGCTGGAGCAGTTGATTGGACTAGAATAGATATCTCCCTCCCTCCCTCCTTCTTTATTTCTTTTTCTTTCTGTCCCTTCATGGCAGTGGCGGCACGTTTGAAAAGTAGAGCAAAGCCAGAGGTCGGTAATTTTTGCTGCAAAGAATCACAAAAGCTTCTGGGCTGTGCACAAGAAGGCACACACATGTCAGTTCAATTCAGCAACATAAAATAAAGAAATACAAATAAAACAAATCAACAAGAATCGGCAAAGCATCTCTGATTAGATTCTAGTAGTAAATAGAATCTAATCAGAGATGCTTTGCCGATCCTAGTCCAATGACCTGCTCCAGCAGGGTTAGAAGGGAGTGTGTGTGTGTGTGTGTGTGCATGGCTGCCAAAACTCCAAACACAGGTCAAGTAGCTCTGGGGACGCCAGTCATAAATTAGAACACTTGCTAAACAACTGGCCATTAAGTGAGGACCACTTGTATTTGGTTTGCCAGTTACCTGCAGTTACATGACCACTAAACCACACCTACGTGGTCATGTGACCAGCAAGCCATGCTCAGCCAGCAAGCCACACCAGCCAGTCACATGACCAGCAATCCATGCCCACTCAGTCACGTGACCAGCAATCTACGCCCACCCAGTCACATGACCAGCAAGCCACACCCTCAAATTAGGCCATGCCCACAGAATCCCGCCCTAGGTGGGGGCACAGAGGATGAGTTTGTAGCACCCAGGGGGCGATGGACTGAAAAAGTTTGGGAACCACTGCTGTAAAAGAAGGAAAATCAGAATATAAATTCTGTCATTTCCCAACATTCAGTCAGAATTGAAGAAGCTTCTTGGATGAGATGTACAATGTCTTCAAAGAAAAACAAAGTCCAATTGCCTCCTGAAAAAGCACCTTTAGACAACCATGACATCAATGACTGAAAATCTCTATAGGCATTTTCCTGATCAGATGCTCATTCCCCCATCATATTAAAAAGTATTACTACTGTTTCAAAAGCACTGAATACCTCTGCTCATCTTCTGAGCTACACAGGAAGCAGCAGAACCTTGCCTATAGAGCAAGTAGAGGTTGGCAAATTCATCTGTTTCTCTTCCATGTTACTTGCACTTGTTACTTGTTTTCCTACTTTAATCTAAAAGGAGTCACAACGTGCATTAAATCATTGGATCCTTTCTGAAAATATTATTGAATAAATTCCTTAAACACCTCATACAAAACCCAAACCCATATTCAATTTACTTTTTCAGACATGTATACAAAACTCCACTTGAAAAGAATTTTTAATTCTGGATAATGCTATTACAGTTGGGAGCATTTATCCCAGTCCTATTCTACCACCCTTCTCTTGCCTCTCCTGATATCAGCTCTTTGGGCACAGAGCCCAAAACTTTGCAGAGCCTGAAACTTTGCAGTTTGCTCTTTGTGTTGACAGTTTCACATAAAAGTTAGTAATGCATATAAGATTCCACAGCACACAAAAAGGGAATCCATCAAAGTTCTTGCTGATCCACAGGATAGCAACTAGCTGTAATATCTGCTCTTTTGCTTTCTTCTGTCAAATATTCCCTGGTATTCTACCTTTCTCTCTTTCCCAAGCAAAGCAAAGTTCTAGAAAATAATGCCACACATCTTCAGTTCTTTTATAGGAAGACATGGAATATATTTGAGCTGTTTCTATATTTTTCTTACAAACACAAAGAGAGCTAATTGTCTCAAAAAGCATTGTAGAAATTTCTTAAGGATATAGTCCAGTTTAACTGAGTGCCATTAAAGTAACCCAGCTTCTTTCCCAGTTATATTTTTCTTTCACAAAGGTGTACAGCAAGCAGACTTCAACCTCATCTCCTGCTGATAGATTGCCTATTGATGAGATCACCCATGACCATCTAAGAACCACTAAAGGTACTTTGTTAAATCTGAATTACCCAGAGAGGATACATCAGCCAATCATCCCTGACCATTAGCAAGCAATCAGCATAGCAAAAGGTGTTCAATGGCCAGCCATCATCCTGAGTAAAACCTTCTATGGTGTCAGCTGTGGCAAGTTGTGGGATAGATTTCTTTGAAATGTTCTGCCTAAATCTAGGGTTAAGGTTCATATATATATTTTTACAGACTAATTGATGCAATAAATAGTTAATTTTCTTCCTTTCTTAAAAATTATTTTCTTCCTTCCTTTCTTCTTTCCCACTCATTGTGTTGATATAGTCAATGAAGCTTGTAGGAAAAGGGCAACAATTCTTTCACATGAACTTATTTCTGGTGTAAATGTATGTTATAGCTGTTTGTGGTACCCAGAAAAAAAAGTAAGCAAAACATGAAATGTACAATAAAAATTCCAAAAGAAAGGTCTTGAGATAGATAAGCTTCTGGACCATCTATTTACAGAAGTTCCAAGCATGAGAATTTATAAAGCTTTACTTATGAGTAGACTGAATAATAACTATACTTAAAATATTTTTTAAATTTGAAACTATTATAAAACAAGTCACATTTCCATTTTTTTCTTTTCCATTATTGTATTCCTTGTTCATCATCTCAGTAAAACATATTTTTATCCAGAGCTACTATTACCCTTAAAAATCTGCAGTTTTATTTCCATGCATGTTAAGTTTATTGTCACAAGAGTCCCCTTGATAAATCTGTTATTGTTTAAATATTTATATTATTCATAGTTGAGCAATATCTTTATTTGAATCATTCAGAATGATAAAAAAGAATGTATATACTTTCAAGTTCTTCAGAACTCTTCATCAGACATTGCAAAAATCAGAGGCACTGGGAGGGAAGCTGGAAAATCGAAACATTAAATGTTTTACCTATGGGAGTTGTAGTTCAAAGTCAGTCTTAAAGGAAGGTATGCAAAGATAGAAGGCCTCTTGAGTTAACCATACCATGCATCAATGGGGTACTTTATGGCACAAAGGAAACACAGTTTTCTTTACAAGACACTTTGCATTATTCTGATCTTCTAATCCAGAGACTGTGGCAGACACTACTAGAACTGCCAGGTGAACCCATCTTTGGAGTGAAACACTTAATAGACCACATTAGGTTAATTAAAGGCCATTAATCCTCACTCTCTTTCTGTGACAAAAGCTTGTAGGCTGCTATCCTGGCTGAGGACCAAAATAAAGAAGTATTGCAGTCATTATCAGCAAAGGGGAAAAAAATAACCTGTGGAGGTTTCTTTGTTATTGCTATAGTGACTTGAGAAATTAAAGTTACATCTTCCAGTGTGTGCATAGTAGCTTTTATTGCCCATTGAATACCCCTAGTAAACACATACAAACTGGAGTTAGAAGGAGTTATAATACTCCTTGTAAACCCCTAGTAAACACATACAAACTGGAGTTATAATACTCCTTGGACCAGGCAGTTGACTATTGTAAGATACTTATAAATGCCACCACATTTTCAACTTTATTACATGTTACTGTAAATAAACAAGAAGAAGACACTTTTGGTGTAATCAATGAGCTGCTGTGATGCAGTGGTCAGACAGCAGTACTGCAGGCTACTTCTGCTGACTGCTGGCTGACTGCAATTTGGCAATTCAAGTCTCACGAGGCTCAAGGTTGACACAGCTTCCATCCTTCTGAGGTGGGTAAAATGAGGATCCAGATTGTTGGAGACAATATGCTGACTCTGTAAATTGCTTAGAGCTGTAAAGCACTGTGAAGTAGTATATAAGTCTAAGTGCTATTGCTAATCTTCAGAAAGGTTGCATCACTCCAAAGCTATGAAAAATATTGCTGACACAACGTTGTAAAACAACATGCTGTCATATCATATTCCATAGTTCCAATACTATCATCCTAAACAGATTGAGACTACAGACCATTTGAAAAACAATACATCATTACTGTAACAAGACACAGTATAAAAAGTCTTGACATCTATTTGGCAGAATGTAGTTTAGCACTTGAAAAGAAAGTTAGGGGTTGTGTTCAATAAACTGAAAGTGCAAAACACCTAATGAAGAGATTGTCCAGTAGCAGCAGTCTGTTTTAATTTAGATTATCAACTAGCTAATGCTATGGAAATTAACAACTCTTAAATGTATTAAACAATCTTCTGATTTTTGCAATAAATGAGCAGGCTAGAAGTCATGCAGTTTGTACTTTCATTGTAAGACTTCAGCTAGCTATTTTCCTTGGGATATTGATCTGATAAATAAGCATAAATTGGCAGGGATAGTAAATTAGAGGGATAGTAGCACTGGTGAACAACTGAATAATAAAAACATTAAATGGCAGCCAAACAGTTTCATCATAATATTATGATGAATAGCCTTTAGATTTCCTTTTTCTTTTTTTAAAAAAAAATAGGTAAGAGTACTTCTAAAAGTGTTTATGCACTCATTGTAATGTTACACTTCAGATTTTGTATCTTATAAAAAACTATTCTATATCCATTTTAAAAAAAATCTTTTCTTTGAGAGAAATATATAGAGCCATGCATTCCTTTTGGTATTATGCTGGCTTTATCACCATTGTAATCACATACAACACATTTATCACATACAACATAATTATAATTTAGAAAATTGTTAAGATACTTACTATTTTCAAATAATTGTCAATGAATTTAATGCTTTTAAGACTTTTCAGGTAGTTTTATGATTCTTTGCTATTATTTTTATGTGTAGAAAATCTATTAGATTCATAGTCTAAATCTGGAGAAACTTAATAATTCGAGTCCTAACCAAGGATTTGAAAATTGTTAAGGTAGCATCTAAGAATATAGCTAATTCCAAGCAGGATAGAGGTTTGTGTGAATGTGTGTAAAAGTACACTTTTACAGCTCAGTTATCACTTTTGTTGTAGTTTGCTTTGGACAGTTAGATGTTTAAACTGGATTTGCCATTTTTATGCAACTATCAAGTTCTTCCCAAGAACCTAAGATAGGCAGATATTATTGTTTAATAATGTTAAATGTATCATTGCAGGATGAAAGCTGTTCCAAGTAAAATTAGCTTTTAAAACTGATTGCAAGATATAAGTCCCATGTGCTACTTCAGCCCTTGCCATCCACTCCACTTGCAGATCCAAACTTCTCTTGACCTGTCAGTGAACTCAGGAACAAATAAAACAATAGACTAACCTTTCTGCCTACACTGACACATGAGCTGAAACCAGAGGTGATATTTAGCAGGTTCTGACTAGTTCTGTAGAATTGGTAGTGGAAATTTTGAGTGGTTCGGAGAACTGGCAAATACCACCTCTGACTGCCCCCACCCCCATCTATTCTCTGCATCCCAAGTCGCAGCTAATTGGCTGGATCTTCTTTTGTTGCCCTACACAGGAGAATGGAACTGGAGAGCAGGTTAGTAGGGTGGGGAGGAAATGGGATTTTGTAGTAACCTTCCCCTGGAGTGGGGTGGGAATGGAGATTTTGCAGTATCCTTCCCCTGCCATGCCCACCAAGCCATGCCCACAGAACATAATAATAATCCCACCACTGGCTCAATCAATGTGCATCTTCTGTTAGGAAATTATCAAATACCAGCAACTTAATCATAACTAAAGAAACTTCTCTCAGGATATGGAAATCCTTTAAATACACAATGCAAATTCCCAAACACCTAACCCATCAGGCAACAATTCAATACCTAATCACACAAAAGGGACAAAGGTTATCATGCCTCACAGGGTGAGAAAATATATTGCCTTTTCACTGGAACCCACACATTTCCTGGGTTAAAACAGCAGCAGGCATGAATTCTCCCATAAATATCTCTGTTTGTCATTTAATTTGTAACCACCTTCAATTGATGTACTATCAAATAAAACCATTCTCTTTTCAAGCAATTTGTCCTGTGTGTTCAATGTAACCTGGCTCAGAACAAACCAAAAAAATTTTCTTCTAACAGACTAATGGGGATTTTGTCAATGCCAATGGTATTAAAATGGAGCTGTGGATATTTTGGGATTGAACCCAAGGTGCCATCACTATTGATTCTATCTTTGCTTTCTTTTTTGTCACAATCATGCTACATTTATTTTCAAATCTTTGTATTTGGTGATTTTCTCCAGTTCTTTTTCTTCTATTCTGCTGTAGCCAGGTAGTCAACATTCACTCTCCAGACTGTTTTGTCTTTCTTATTCACAGTGGTTAGGTCTGGAGTGTTATGTGGCAGGTGCTTGTCTCTTTGAATTCTAAAGTCCAAGAGTTTTTCCTTGTAAGCCAACTGGGTCTCTCCACTACTCAATAAGCCTTCATGTTATATTAGCTTCAGTTCTTCTTCTTCACTGTCCTTCAGTGAAGTTCTCTTCTTTATTATTATTGTTGTTGTTATTTTGCTTGCATATTCTATACTAAGGAAGCTGGAGAATGAATGACTGGGAACCATAGCTCTTCTTTCAGCTGCAGTGTAAAACATTGTTTTCAGAACCTTGTGCCTGCTATCAGATTTCCAAGACAGAGACTGCAAAAAGGTGGGATTTTTCTGATATGAAATATATTAAGTCAGTTAGACATAGTAATACTTGGGTAGAAAAGCACCAGGGAATTCCAGATCTGATGTCTATGTCTATGGATATTCTCAGTCATCAAAGTCATGCTTGTCCCAAAGTGCAATTGGACTTTCTGGTTTTTTTTTTGAAGATGTTTTGCTTCTTATGTAGCTCAGAACTGAAGATGCTTCTTGTATGAGAAGTGAAACAGCTTCAAAAAAAAATCAGAAAGTCTAGTTGCCTCTTGAAAAAATACCTTCAGGCAAAGCTACCAATGTCGTGGAGAGAAGTGTACATTACATTAATACCAAAGGAGATACCACTCACATACAAAACTATAGGCCAATCTCTTTATTGAACGCCGACTATAAAATATTCATGAATATAATGGCCGATAGATTGAAAAAAATATTGAGTAGATACATACATCCAGATCAAAACAGTTTCCTACCAACAAGGCAAATAAAAAACAAGGACAGTATTAGACATCTTGGAGTACTACGAGGCACACCCAGAAAAACAGGTCGCATTAGTTTTTCTGGATGCTCAAAAAGCCTTCAATAAAGTAAATTGGCAATTTATGATACAGCAAGTAAAGGAGGTGAAATTCGGGGAGAATTTGAAGAATCAATATACTCAAATCAAAAAGCAAGTATAATAATTAACAGAGAAATTACAAATCCGTTCGAGATAGGAAAAGGAGTCAGGCAGGGATGTCCACTTTCACCTCTACTCTTTATCATGACACTAGAAATTTTGTTAAGGAGAATTAGACTGAATTCGGAAATAAAAGGATTAAGAATTAAACAAGAAGAATACAAGCCCAAACTTTTGCAGACGACCTTGTATTCTTCGTAGAAGAACCAATAAAATTAGGATCAAATTTAATTAAAGAGATACAGAGAAGTGGCAGGTTTAACAATTAACAAAGACAAAACCAAAATGATAACAAAACTTGTAATAGAAGAGCAAAAAAAGAAATTAGTAAAAGTAATGGGTATACAAATTGTTAAAAAAAAATTAAATATCTGGGAATCTGGCTCAGAGCAAGATGTTCAACAATAAAAGAAGATAATTATGTAAAATTGGTACAAGAAATAAAAAGGAACCTAGAAATAGGGGAAAATACAACTATCAATGTTAGGGAGAATTGCGACCATCAAAATGAACATCTTACCAAGACTACTATATTTCAAACTATCCCAGTAAAATTGGACAATTTTTTTTAATGAACTAAATAAAATTACCATGAAATTTATTTGGTCACGAAAAAGGGCGAGAATAAAACTAAGTGCATTATAAGATAATAGATAATAGATTTGGACTCCCTGCCTGGGAACTTTATTATAAAATGGCAGCCTTAATGTGGATTAAAGAATGGGCCAATCTGAGAAACAAAAGAATTCTAACTCTAGAAGGGCATGACTTGCAGGCGGAGTGACATGCCTTCATATGGAACCCTGGAAACAAGATCTACTCTTACTTTAATAGACTTGTAATTTGAAGTTAATTAATGAAGATTTGGAAAGAGATCAAACATAGACATTATATGAAGATTCCAGGGTGGGTATCTGCCATAGAGGCATTGATCCACCCCAATGCTTTAGAAACTAGAAGAAAGATAATATACTATGATGTTTTAAACCCAAGGAATACTAAAGACAAATCAAGAACTTAGAGAGCAAAGGATGAAAATAGAATGGTGGCCATATTTGCAACTTAAAACGAGGTACAAAAAAGACATAGAAGAATTGTCATTGAGGTAAAGTCGAACAAGTTAGATAAAATATTAGAGGGAACGGATGAAAAATTAATTTCTAAAATATATAATTACCTACTAGAATTTGAAATGGCAGAAGAAATAGTTAAAGGCCCAATGATTGCATGGGCAAGGAATGTAGGGCACAACATCAACCTAGAAGACTGGGAAAGAAGCAAAATTATAAAGTAACAAAATCGGTGGTCTATAAAGAGAATCAAGACAAAATGTGTTATTGGTGATACCTGATACCCTCAAGGTTGGCTAATATATACCCAAACCTAAAGTCCACTTTGTTGGAAATGTAAGCAAATGAGGGGTACATTCTTCCATGCTTGGTGGCTTTGCCCAGAAAGTAAAAAATACTTTCTGAAAAAAATCAGAATTTGGATAAAAGAAATTACAAATATTCAACTAGAATTTAAGGCTGAAATATTCTTATTGGGAATGATAAAAGGTGATCACGCAAAAGAAATGAAATACTTAATTCTTCATATAATTATGGCAGCAAGAATTGTGTTGGCACAATGCTGGAACAAACAATTGATTTCAGAAGGTTCTTGATTGCGCTGAAATGGATGCACTTACCCAAAAACTAAAGGATGAGGCAGACTCAAAATATAGTATAGTTTGGGGACAATGTTACAATTGGATTGAGGATAAAAACCAGAGAATAAAAAGATAAGGAATGGAAAAAATAAAGTGGTTAGACTAAGAGTATTTACCTGTAACAGGAAATGAATATTAGAAAAATTGTTTTTGAGGGAAGAACACACCATCTAATTGATTAGAAACATATATGTTTTATCTGTATTAATTTTGTTTTTCACATTGATTTCATTTGCAATGAAATGTCTTATATTATGCACTGTGTATGTATGTATGTATGTATGAATGTATGTATGTGTGTGTGTGTGTGTGTATATATATATACTTTGTGTTACAACACCCTGTTAAGCCCCAATTAAGGGAGGAACCATAGTGCTTTCTTTTCTGTCTTTCGGCTCATCACCAGAGACCATACCTATAGAAAGCTATTAGTTTCGTTGTCTTTTGTTTTACATGTGTGTGTATATATATATATATATATATATATATATACATAATCTCAAAAACCTAATATATATAAAGAAAGCAGTATGCTTTTTCCCTTAATTGGGGCTTAACAGGGTGTTGTAACACAAAGTATATACTTATTTCCCTGCCTCAGCTGAACAGGATAGAGCCAGTGGTCTAGTGGCAATTATAACTGCCTCACATGTAATACTTCCCTGGTTCGAATCCCAGTAAGGGTATGGTTAGCTGAAGAGAGCTAACTAGCTCGAAATAGATCTATCCTAGTCTCCCTTATTTAATTATTTATCAGCTCAAAACCTTACACACACACACACACACACACACACATATATACACACATACGTATATACATACATACACACACACACACACACATATAACTTTAATAAAGTTTATTTTTAATAAAAAAGAAAAAGCACCTTTGGCCCCAGATCTGATGACTAAACTAGGAGAAAGCATCCATGAAAGAAGCAATGGTAGACTTTATTGTTGTTGTTGTTGGAAATAAACTATGCAAACATGACTATTTAAGCATCAAGGTTGAAACTCAGTGGGATTCTTTAATTTTATATAGGACACAGTTAATGCATAGCTAGAATCTTTTTTTCTGTGAGTCATTGTTTTCCTTAATGAAATGATTTATGTTGCTCAAACATTTTCAACCCAGTATCTATTGCCATATTTCCTTCAGTATAACACTAAATGTTAGTAACAAGTAAAATTCATTATATAGATTTTTTTTAAAAAAAAATCAGTATGGATAAGTGGTTAAAATATTACAATTGATCTCTTTAGTTCATATGCTGTTCATTTTTGCTATTGAAATTATTTTTCTAATCATACTATGGGGTAAAATATCAATCCCAATTATTCTAATGGGGAAAAATATGCCTTGATATGCCCATAAAAAATGAACTTTCGTATTTCTGTCAGGTAACAGCAGGGGTCAGTTTAATCATGCTAATAGATGGACATGGAAAACCCTTACAAAAATCTGGAAAGTTTACCATTGAGATCAATAAAATCAGAATAATGTCCTTGGTACCTGTCAAGAGTAGTGAGACAGAGACCTGGGGGTAAAAGATAAATACAGTGCTTATGCTACTGCTGATTATAAGCAGAAAGGGCAGTTTCCCAATTTATGTGTCAACAAAAATATAACTGTTTTATTCCAATTTCTTTTAAGGAAATGGCTGCTATTAGCTATCCAGTATCTACTTTTAAATCTGTTTTTTCCACACAGAAAATTTTTTTTTAATTCAATAAATTCAAACATAGATATATAAAAATCCAACATTTAGAAATTTGGAAAATGGGGTTTCTTGAGATTTGTGTTTCTCTCTCTGTGTGTCACTTGTTCATCAAAATCAAGCTGGCTATAGCTTACCTCCAAGATGGAGATAGTTTGCAAATGTAACATTTTGAAGATCTTGTTTGAAATCTTTTTAAAAAATAAAACACGGCTGCTATCTGAAAAGTGTTCCATTTATGTTTCACATCCCTTATGTTATTCAGATCAAGATCGTTTGCACATTTACATCACTTTTAATTACAGCACTTTAAGAACATTTGCTAATTAAGCTTCAAAAGACCCCTAAGCCTCACAAATGAGGAATATATAGTCATCATGTCACTCACCATTGAAATGAAAGCCTCTCTGGAGTAGAGTGGAGTACAACAGCTGTTTTGAAATGTACACCAATGCTGCACAACTGTTAGATGAATTCCATTTGCAGCAGAAACTGTTGGGGAACACTGGGTAAATAGAATGTAATTACTTGATTTGGAATGTATCCAGGAGACCCAGATTAACATCCTGAGTCTCACAACTGTTTCTGGAAGTTGGCTTTTAGGCTGAATGGATTTTGCATTTTTCTTAGAAAGCAGCATGCCTATTCTAAGCTATGCCATGCCAATATGAATCAGGACATCTTTTTCCTGAAAGGGAATTCCAAGTTAAATTACATCTAAAGTCATCTTAAAACATTACACTTGAATTATGTATAAAACACTTTCATACAAAAAAAGTAAAGTGGACATAAACAGTGGCCCTGGCATTAATGTTCTTGGTCTCCAACTTTCTGGTGAGGTCTGTAGATCTTTTCTAGTTTTTCTCCATTTCGTGTCATGTCCTCCTCTACTATATCAGGCAGTGGAGTTGTTATAAAATAATTGTTACTGAGATACATGAGCAAGAAATACCAGGAACATAACCAATATATATATACTTCCAGAAGAGTCACCTACAGTATGTTGTGCACCCAAAATAAGCAGGCATCACTATCAGGCAGCAGCAGTTTTATTATGGAACAAATCACAAACTGTTCATATGTAAATTCCAAATCAAGCTAAATTGGAAGCACACAACCAGTCAAATTACCACCATATGATCTTGAGAGTACCCAACCACCATTTTCAATAAATTTAAGAACTGAAGTCCTTATTGATAAAAAAGCAGAGGAACTGTGGAATGAAATCAAAGAAGTTGTTGAAACAATGTAAAAAGAGTCTGTCAAAGACCAAGATACAGAACAAAGAAAATTGGATGTCAGAACAAATGCAACTACTGAGCAGAGAAGCCAGGGGAGAGCCAAAGACAGATTTCATGAAGGAATTTAAAAAAAAAAAAAAACTGTTAATGAATGGTTAGAAAATACATATAGTAGTGTTGGAAGTTAAAACTCAGCCCTCTCCTAGAAAAATGAAATATTTTAGGATATATTTAAAAAGGCAGAATATTTCCCCTAAAAGAGAAGTAGAAACTCAGAGAGGCAGAAACTCAGCCCTCCCACCTTTGGTAATGGGCCATTAAGGCCTGGGTCAGTCTATTCTACATAACAAAGATCTACCTCCTTAATTTGCCTTTCATTGCATCACCCACCAAGTTTCAACCAAACTTATCAAACAGACAACCTACAAAGCTACCTCTGACCTCTGACATCAACCAATCAGAATTCTCTTCCTGTGCCTCAGGAAGTTCAAAGCCAGAAAGGGCATAAAACCCAGGGACTCTCAGCATTTCTTTCCTTTTCTTTGCTCAAGATCTCCAAGGCATGTGATCCTGTCTACCATTAAACCATCTTTCCAAACAGCATCCATGTTTCAGTGTCTTTCTCTCCACTTGGAACTGAACCCAGATGAATATTTCTTCCAGGAGTACACTACAACAACATTTAAAAAGTCATTGAAGATGAAAACAGAAAAGCAAGCAAAGCCTTCCAAAAGATCTCAAAACCTCAGAAATTTTCTTTCTGCAGGAAATTTTCTAGGAAAACCTCAATATACTGTATATATTGAAATAATATTGCGTATTGTATATAGTATATATACAATACGCAATATTATTTGTATATAGCCTCTTCTGATAATCATTTACATACAAATCTCTATATGCATGAGATGGGCATAATGTCAAACACTATGCATGCAAGGTATAATGTATAAAGTGATGCTCAACAAACCAAATTAATTAACCATATTATAATATTTATATCTACTTATACCATAATATTGTTAATCATTAGCTTTATACTTCCCTGATAGATACATTTTAAAGGCATTTTAAAAATTAATTTTAAGAGAAAATACATTTCAAAGTGCACATTTTGGAGAACACATACATAAAACAAAATCCAATTAGAGCATTACTTTCAGAGTGTGATCTCAAATGTCAAAATGAATGCAAGGTTTCAAATTTTCCATATCTTTTAATCTGATTATATTATAAAAGAATAGAATAGAATTATTTATTAGTCAAGTGTGATTGGACACACAAGGAATTTGTCTTGGTGCAAATACTCTCAGTATACATTGTAGGAAGTTAGCATCCACCCCTCTCCTAGAAAAATTGAAATAGCCTAGGAAATATTAAAAAGGAAGAATATTTCTCCTAAAAAGAATAGTCACTCAAGAAGCAGAAATTCACTCAAGAAGCAGAAACTCACCCCCACCTTTGTTAATGAGTGGGCCATTAAGGCCTGGACCAGAATACTTTACATAAGAAGGAACTCCAGGGTGATGGGATTAAGGATGGCTCTCAGGAAATGATAGGATTACCCATCTCACCACATGGTCTGGGAAGATTGCATTAGCCAGCATTCAGGTAAAGCCATGTGGTCCAGACCAAGCCTATAGGTTAAGACCCCCGCCCCTGGGAGTCTGACAACCAATTAGAATACAAGCTCCAATTCAAATCCCACCAGAGAGTATAAAACCCAGGTACTCTCAGCACCTTTTTTTCTTTTTCCCCTTTTCCCTTTTTCCCTTCTCTTCTCATCTTGAAGCATGTGGTCATTCTTCTCTGGAGCTCTAGGCCATGTGGCCCTGTAACCATTAAACCTTCCAAGCAGCCTCCATGTTTCCAGTGTCTTTTTCCCCACTTGGAACTGAACCCAGAAGGATATTTCTTTCAACAATTGGAACCCCAGATGGGACTTCAAGCTAACCTAACCAATGGACCAGGCCCAGGTAAGATTCCCTTGCTAGCAAACAGACCCATTGAGTCTGTGGGTGAGTTTTTCCTGGACCTTGGCCATTTGGAAAAAAAGGTTTTAAAGGGGTTTTGAGTGTTGAGCTCAAAGGCTGCTTGGAAAGAAGGTGAGTACCTCTAAATTTTAATTTTAAAGCATGGAAAAGTATGGGAAATATGTGTATGATTGCATGTGTGTGAGAGTGTCCTTCTCCCAAACACAATTGGATCTTGCTTCCTCTGTGCATTTCCTAACCGCAGAAAGACCAAGAGTCTGGAGAGCATGGGGCTTTTGTCAGAGCACAGGACCTTTTGTTAGGGAAAAAGGAAGAGCATGTTTATGAGTGGCTTCATCCTTGGACAGCAGCTGGATTTCATTTCTTTGTTTGGCCTCTAGCCACCCTCTTGCCTGTTGTTAGCTCTACAGAGCCATGACCATCAGGACAAGAAAAGCAAGGGGGGGCCATCAGAGTGTGGGACCTTCTGTATATAAGAGGAAAAGCCAAGCGGTTATGATTGAAGGGAGGGAAGAAAAAATTGTCATTTTTTTGTTCAGTGTATCCCAAAAGCAAACCCCAGGATTTTAGGTAAACTTAGGTAATTGGAAAATTGATTTGGACACTAAATTAGGAGCGCCAGTACTTGCCTGCATAAGAGCATCAAGTTTTCCTCAGATCTGAGCTCTTCCAGATCTGTAAACGTGGGCTAGGAAGAAAAGAATAGAATAGAGAAAAGTGGAGTACTTGTACTTGTCTGAGGGGGGCAGAGAGTCTCACGGGCTGTTTTTTGGGGGGAAAGGAAAGTAGGCTGCATTGACAGCAACACCCCCAGTCCGAAAACCGTGGTGAAGTGAGAGAGAGAGAGAGAGAGAGAAGAGAGAAAAGTCTCTCGGGAATTTTTTTACTAAAAAGGGGAGCGCACATACTTTGGGAAACACCTAGTTTTTTTTATATTTTTGTTCTGAGGTTAAAGAAAAGTGTTTGATTCTGTTGCGCCAGGAGCAACGACCAAAGTCTCCCCCAGATACCCTTTTTTTTTTTCTTGCTCGGATATTGCTTGTGTCTGAAACTGGTTCGCCTAGCTGACTGACCCGACTAAGCCAAAGTGTAAAAACCCCACATCTAAGGGGAACATGGGAAGCGGTAGTTCGAGGGTCCTGGATGGAACCCCCCAGGGAGAGCTATTGGAGGCTTGGGATGAGCAGCAGATGCTGACCCTAGCCGGCATGAGCAAGAAAAAGGTAAAATGTATAGGTAGAGATTTGGCTTTGCTGAGGGATACAGGAAGACCAATGTGGTAAATAAAGGTACTTAAAAGGGCAATGTATAAATAGGATCACATGGAATTTTTCTTAATTCTTTCTGCCTTTCTTTCTTTGTCTTCTATGCAACCATGTGGTTTGTTCCTTAAGATTTATGCCTTCCCCAATTTAACTAAGATATTTATTGTGGGAATGATCAGTGTGTGTGTACACCTTAGACTTTTGTTTTCCTCTGTGTCCTTGTTTCTGTGTGTGTGCGCGCGCACGTGTGTGTGTCTAAGTCTTTGTGTGTCCTCGAGGTAACTGTTGCAACTGTTAAAAGTGTCTGACCTCTTCAGGTATTAATTTTAAATTATTAAGATTTAAAAACACAGAGATAAATTGTCTTCTCCCGGTCTGGTCTGGCCAACCAAACTGGATGAGGAACAGTAAATTTTCTTTCCTCTCTGTGCTTTTAAGAAAAACCCAAGGTTATTGAATGTTCTAAGTTCATTTACAAGAAAAATTTCATCCTTGCATTTACTGTGTGTTTAAATGATTTTACCTGTTCAACCTTTTTCCTGAAGCTTATGAATCCAGTTTTTTTTCCTTTCTCATCTGCTGTGTCTCCATTTTGTTGAAATTGATTTATCTTTTTAGTAACTGCAATACTAATGTGTTATTCTTCATCCTCAAACCATGCCTGCAAGCTATCTACCCCCCCCCCCAAAAAAAAATCTCTAATCCTTTTACAATGCCTTTCCTGGTAGAATTACCAGTGAAGGGGGGAGAGGACCCTTGTTCTGTGTGTTCCAGGCCTGCCACATGTGGAAGCAGATGCTGCCCCCTAGAGACATTCCATCCATTGGAGCCAGGAATTGGGTTTGGATCCAGCCTCCACTGAAAGTCATTACAGCAACCAGAGTGGGCAGACCTTCCCAAGCCTGACTGACCACCCATACCACCAGGCCAAGCCTGTGCCACCCAGAGACGTGAAGGAAAGGACCCTGAGATGGACCAGTAAAAGACTAAAAGATTCTTTTCAATCCCCAGAAGACAGAAAGATTATGGGGGGAGGATGGAAATTCATTGTAACTGAAAATTCATTGTAATGTGAAATCTATTGTAATGTTTTCTTTCTTGTATCATTTATATTGTAACCAGTTTAATGTACTCATGTAAGGATTGTATTTGAGAGTGGCTGGCCCAGCAAGTTCTGAACACCTTGTACTTCTGTCTGGTGGGAGGGAAAATTGTCCCACATGTTTGTATTATCTGTATTGTAAAACTAGCTGCATACACAGGCACATACAGAGACACACCATTTAGAATTAGATAGAGGCTAACCCCTTTCACCTACCTCTACACAAAGCTGCTCCTAGCTTCGTTTTTTAAAAAAATGTTTTTTTTTTGTTGTTCTGTGTTTTTTGTTTGTTTTGATGCTCTGAGGCACTAAGGCCCAAGCAATCACATTGCCCTGCTAATTCCATGGGGGAGATGGCATCTCCCTCAGGCAATTCCTGAAGAGATAGCAGAAAAGAGATCTCCAAACCACAAGTCCTGACTGTGACTCACAAATGATGCTGCCCAGTTGCCTAGTAAAACAGGATATGTTGCACTGGTGGTCTCATGAGTAGAAGTCCCAGGGCTCATTGTGTGTAACTTTAAAAATACTAAATAGCCTGGTTGCACACTGGCTAACCACAATTTGGCCTCACAAACCCTGGAAGCTAAGAGCTAGGCAGGTAGTAACCATAACCTTGGATATGGGCAGCCTGTAATTTAAAGGTTGTGAAGACTGTATAGAGGCTTGTGCTTACAACCTGACTGTAAGCTCACAAAAAGTATATCAAACATCTGAAAATCATTTGGCAAGAAAAATTGGATACAGCTAAAAAAAAAAAAAAAACAGAAGTTTTCCCAGACCTTTATGGTTGAAAGCTTTTGGGAGCCACTGAAGGAATCCTTTTCTGTTGCCTCTTTTTCAATGCCTTTCCTTTGCATCAGAGAAAAAAAAAATTTTTTTTAAAGCACCCATCAAGTTTCCCTGATCTGATCACCTTTTAATCTTTTGTCAGAACTCTCACGTGTTTTCAAAAAAAACAAAAAATGAGGGATTGTAGGAAGTTAGCATCCACCCCTCTCCTAGAAAAATTGAAATAGCCTAGGAAATATTAAAAAGGAAGAATATTTCTCCTAAAAAGAATAG
Source organism: Bungarus multicinctus (assembly GCA_023653725.1). Classification (NCBI taxonomy): domain Eukaryota; kingdom Metazoa; phylum Chordata; class Lepidosauria; order Squamata; family Elapidae; genus Bungarus; species Bungarus multicinctus. Next base: position 51,636,188 of record CM042846.1, on the reverse strand, counting down.
TCACTCAAGAAGCAGAAATTCACTCAAGAAGCAGAAACTCACCCCCACCTTTGTTAATGAGTGGGCCATTAAGGCCTGGACCAGAATACTTTACATAAGAAGGAACTCCAGGGTGATGGGATTAAGGATGGCCCTCAGGAAATGATAGGATTACCCATCTCACCACATGGTCTGGGAAGATTGCATTAGCCAGCATTCAGGTAAAGCCATGTGGTCCAGACCAAGCCTATAGGTTAAGACCCCCGCCCCTGGGAGTCTGACAATTCAAATCCCACCAGAGAGTATAAAACCCAGGTACTCTCAGCACCTTTTTTTCTTTTTCCCCTTTTCCCTTTTCCCCTTCTCTTCTCATCTTGAAGCATGTGATCATTCTTCTCTGGAGCTCTAGGCCATGTGGCCCTGTAACCATTAAACCTTCCAAGCAGCCTCCATGTTTCCAGTGTCTTTTTCCCCACTTGGAACTGAACCCAGAAGGATATTTCTTTCAACAACATAAAAGAAAAGATACATTCATCAAGAATCATAAGGTACAACACTTAATGATATTCATAGGGTACAATAAGCAATCAAATCATACTAGGAAACAGTCAATATAAACCATAAGGATGCAAGTGACAAAGTTACAGTCATACAATCACAAGTGAGAGGAGATAGGTGATAAGGAGTGATGAGAAGATTAACAGTAATAGTGCAGACTTTGTAATAGTTGAACAGTGTTGAGGGAATTATTTGTTTAGCAGAGTGATGGCTTTTGGGAAAAAACTGTTCTTGTGTCTAGTTGTTCTGGTGTGCAGTGTTCTATAGTGTTGTTTTGAGGGAAGGAGTTGAGGAAGAAAGGAAGAAAGAAAGAAAAGAAGAAACGGAAGAAAGGTATGGAGATTCTGATAAAATTAAATAGAGCTAATAGAGCTAGTTTGGAGAAGGTGGTGAAGGTGCTGGCCTAGAAACCAGGAGATGGTGAGTTCTAGTACCCTTTTAGGCATGAAAACAAGCTAGCTGATTTTGGGCCAATCACTCAGACCATCTCACCTCTTGTTGTTGTAGCGAAAATAGGAGGAGGAAAAAGTATTAGTTATGTTCGCTGCTTAAGTTACATATAAAATAATATATATATTATAAAAGTAAAATAAGTAAAGGTGGGATAAAAATCTAATAAGTAAATATAGTCAAAACGCTTAGGGTCAGGAATGAGATGTTGGAAAAAGCTATAAATAAATTAATTAGGCTTTGTGTGGTTCTGCTACAATTGATTCCTAATGCTTCAAAATTATAAAATCCATCTTTTATTCAATATGTCTCCTTTCTTAGGTGAAACAAATAGAAGTAAAAACAAAATGTTAAATTTGGAATTGCTTTAATATAATCTGCAAAAAGACCTCTAAAGTTTGCATTTGTTTTAGTAATTAACACTGAATGGGTTTCCCAAGAGGCAACTGGACTTTCTGGTTTTTCTTTTGCTTCTCATCCAAGAAGTTTCTTCAGCTCTGACTGGATGGTTGGGAATGGAAGGATTTATACTCCTTGCAGACAGCTGGACATTTGCATTCTTTTAGCAGGCCATTAAGGTCATCCTGAGGTTTATCTGTGTCATCAGGATCACCTGAGTGGTATAAATGGGTGTGGAGCCATCTTGGAACTATTGAAAGGTGTTGTAGAATGGAGATTAAATGATGTTGTATTCCTTCCCCTCTGTTGAGAGAGGGTTGTTCAGTTTTGACATAGATGGCCTCTTTGATCCCTCTTTCAAACCAGAGATCCTCTCTGTCCAAAATATGGACTTTGTTGTCTTCAAAAGAGTGACCTATGTGTGTGTGGGGAGGTTTGAAAGAAGGGTTAAAGAAGCCATTTATGTCAAAGAAAAGTCTAGTTGCCTCTTGAAAAAAAGCATCTTTGGGACAACCATGACTTGGATGACTGAGAATCTCCATAGACACTGAATGGGTTTGAAATGTAAACATTTGTGTGTGAATAAATGCATGAAACCCTCTGAAAAGTGCAAAGTAAACAAATAATATACAGGTAGTCCTCAACCAACAACAGTTTGCTTAGTGACTGTTCAAAGTTACAATGGCACTGGAAAAAGTGACTTATGACCATTTTTCACACTTATGACCATTGCAGCATCCCATGGTCATGTGATCAAAATTCAGAGGCTTGGCAACTGATTCATATTTATGACAGTTGCAATGTCCCAGGCCCAGAGTCATGTGAGCTCCTTTTACTGACATCTGACAAGCAAAGTCAGTGAGGAAGGCAGTTTCACTTTAACAATAGTGTTACTAACTTAACAACTGCTGTGATTCACTTAACAACTGTGGCAAAGAAATATCATAAAATGGGGACAAATTCCCTTGACAAATGTTTCACTTAGTAACAGAAATTTTGGGCTCAATTGTGGTCGTATGTTGAGGTCTACTTGTACAAGTTGCAAAAGTGATATTGATAGGCTGAGTAAATGTCTGTACCTAATTTTTATGACAATTTTAACTTAATAGGTAGTTGGTGTATAGTTTATTATGCTTTTATTTCCTTAAAAATGGCTTCAGATAAGGTACTATTATGATAATAGTAATTTTACTATTGCTGTGAGTTTAGACCTGGCTGCCACTTGTAAAGTCAATTTACCCCCCAAGGCTGTGTGCTATCTCCACTTCTCTTCTCCCTATATACCAATGACTGCATCTCAAATGATCCATCTGTTAAAATACTGAAGTTTGCTGATGACACAACAATGATTGGTCTCATTTGAGACAACAATGAATCTGCATACAGACAGGAGGTTATACATCTTGCCTCGTGGCGTAACCGGAACAATCTGGAACTAAACACACTCAAAACCGTAGAAATGGTGGTAGACTTTACAAGAAACCCTCCCATACTACCACCTCTTACAATACTAGACAACACAGTATCAACAGTAGAGACCTTCAAATTTCTAGGTTTTACTATATCACATGACCTAAAATGGACACCTAACATCAAAAACATCATCAAAAAAGCACAACAAAGAATGTTCTTTCTGCGCCAACTCAGAAAGCTCAAAGTGCCCAAGGAGCTGCTGATACAGTTTTACAGAGGAATTATTGAGTGTGTCATCTGCACCTCTATAACTGTGTGATTTGGCTCTGCAACCCAACAGGACAGACACAGACTTCAGAAGATAATTAGGACTGCAAAAAAAACAATTACCACCCACCTGCCATCAATTGAGGATCTGTATATTGCACGAGTTAAAAAGAGGACTGTGAAAATATTTACAGACCCCTCACATCCTGGACATAAATTGTTTCAACTCCTTCCCTCAAAACGACGCTATAGAGCACTGCACACCAGAACAACTAGATACAAGAACATTTTTTTCCCGAAAGCCATCATTCTGCTAAACAAATAATTCCCTCAACACTGTTCAACTATATACAAAGTGTACACTACTATTACTGTTAATGTTCTCATCACTCCTTATCACCCATCCCCTCCCACTTGTGACTGTAACTTTGTTGCTTGTATCCTCTGTTTCCTAGTATGATTTAATGTTGATTGACTATCATTAAGTGTTGTACATTATGATTCTTGATTCTTAATGAATGTTCCTTCTTTATGAATACTACACCAAGACAAATTCCTTGTATGTCCAATCATACTTGGCCAATAAAGTATTCTATTCTATTCTATTCTATTCTATTCTATTCTATTCTATTCTATTCTATTCTATTCTATTCTATTCTATTCTATTCTATTCTATTCTATTCTATTCTATGTCCTGCATTCAGTCTTAACCAGATTTTATTAACAGATGCACAGTCTTTCTTTCTTTCTTTCTTTCTTTCTTTCTTTCTTTCTTTCTTTCTTTCTTTCTTTCTTTCTTTCTTTCTTTCTTTCTTTCTTTCTTTCTTTCTTTCTTTCTTTCTTTCTTTCATGTCATTCACATATATGTGTACTCCTGGGGCCATAAATAGACATTTGAGATTGTTAAGTAAATAATCACTTGAATTCACCATTTTCACAAGCTAAGAGTGGAAAACTTTCAATCAACAGACCATATGTATTGCAAAACGTTTGGATATGGCCCACAAAGTTCTGGCTAGAAGCCACATAAGACCATAGACAAAGATGTACAGGATTCTAATATTGGCTATACTATGAATTCCATTAATAACATGAGAGTATCAATAGTTTTATAGTATCAACAGATGATCTATTATTTTAGCAATCACTTGCACATATTTCATTTTTCTCAGACTTGAGAAAACATATTGAGGTGCATAGTTCATAGCCACATGACCTTTTTATCCATCGTTCATATCAGGTCAGCAACCCTGTTGTTCATATGAAGTTAGAATAACTTCCTCCACTGTAGTACATTATTGCACAATTGCTCATACTGAATTTCATTTGACATATTAATGTCTGTTCCCCACTTGGAGGCATATTTTTGGAGCTTTTGCTTATATTTTTTATTTTAATCACCTGAAATTATTTGATTTTGTCACCAAAACAATGACATTTTTCACCTCCATCTCTGAACAAATTGCATGGTACCCTTCCTAATACAGAGATCACCACAGCAAGAACTTTCCATTTGATCTTACTCATTCTTTCCTGTCTCATAAAATATCTGCTGTTTCTAAATCTTTTATCAAAATCAAAGTAGGCAAAAAATGAACAGAATTAATATTTTTAGACTCAGGCATAAATTACATGCTTTGTTTGTATAATTCGTTCTGTAGATTCTAATTTAATTTATTTCTTTAAATACAAATGAGAAATATGAATTCACATACCAAAAAAAGAAATCTTTTCCTGAAAATGTACATGATATAAAATATGTTTCCTCACAAGGTTACTCAAACTATTTTCTCTTGTTTTCTAGCACTTATTTATCACTTTCAATTAAATATCAAAGATATTCAAAATGTGTCACATAGCATGTTACATATTTTCTCTTTTCAGTTATCAAGTTCCTATGTGTTACTTATCAATGTTCTTTTAATTTAAGTACGGCATTAACATTCACAGCTGTTTCAAGTGGAACATAAAAGCAATTGAGAGCACAGATTTGTGGAATTTTGCAGAGAATTTCTAACAATCAGCTGTCATCATACCATCTCTTGCACCTGATAAAAATAGCTTGCCTTCAGAACATGAACCATTTCTTTAAAATAATGATGATTGCACTGAGAAAAGCATCATGTGTTTTTCAGAATAATGTGGGATGTTTTTCAATTGAAATATGAGAGTGTGTCTCATTTTGAGCCAAGGCGTTTGTTGCTATGGGGAAAAATTGATAGTCTCATTTGATACTGTTAAACTTGCAGTTAGATTCAAGAACAAGGAGTGTTATGTGCCTGGAAAGGAATGTTCATGAACAGTGGGAGAAGAAAAGGATGTTCCCTCCTTTGTTACATTACAATCTCATATTTTCTTCTCAGTTTTTGGCAACGGCCACTTCCCTAGGTATCATAAACACTTCAATTGTTCTTATTTTGCATTCAGAATCCAATCTTTGTAGCTTAAAAAGCTAAATAAATAATATGAGGTGACTTATGTATATGATTGCATGCATAGGTATAAGAACAATGAGATTAATTTTTAAAATGTAGTTCCAATTCATAAGCTTCCTCATGGAAAAGATAAAAATGCATAATGGAACTGTTTAAAGTTAAGATTTGTCTTTAAAAAAAAGATTAGCTGTACCAGCTTAGCAATCTCTATTCAAAATTTTCTCTCTCCTCCAAGTTGATGACTAGAGGAATTGTTTGGTGAGAGTGAATACACTAGGGGATGGTGTGCAGGGTTGGAATTCAACCAGTTCAGTGACTACGTTTTGCTGTGCATGTGTGTAAAAATCCTTAAGCTGTGCTGCCCAGAAATCTGAAAAGCGCTGCATGCAAGTGCACAGCGTTTGAAAAGCCATTTTTTCCCTGATTTTTCAACCTCAGCTGTGCCGCGCAAAGCAGTTGAGGTTAAAAAAGCAGGAAATAAATGGAAGATAAAAGCCCAGGCAGACGGGTGGGCTAAACAGCAGCAAACACAGAACCAGTTTGGTGTCTACTGCTCTTCAGAGCTACCAGTTCTATAGAGCCATGCAGAACAGGTAGCATCCCACCCCTGATGGTGTGTCAGTAGACTATTGAATGGTAGTTGGTATACCAAAGAACGCTTTGAGATTGAATCATGCTTTAGTAGAGAACTGGGATTAGATCTGAGGCAAAATTATTTTTTTCAAGATGGCAATAAGAGCAGGTGTTATGTAGTACAGTGTTGGAAGAAATATCCATCTAGTTCAGTTCTAATCCAGGAGAAAGGAACTGGAGACAAACTGGAGACAAGAGGTTCATTGGTCCATTTATAAATTAACAGAACCACATGTGTGTAATTCTGGTGCAACTAGCCACATGGACTTGGGGGGGGGGCATTTATACCTTCTCTTGGGCTTTGTACTTGAACTTCCCATTTTACAGCATGATAATGCTTTGCTGTTTGGAAGTACAAACAACAGCAAAGGCTTGGTGTCTGGCAACATTATTTTAGGATTGATAGCAGGGCTAAATGTGGTTTTAGGAATAAAAGGTTTGCTGTTCTCAGTATTGCTAGATTAGACCATCTATCAACATGGAATATGGCTCATGAGTATACTCATGATACCCAATTGTATATCTTGAATCCAAGTCAACCAAATGATGCTGTTGAGATCTAGCCTTGGTGTCTGCAGTTGTTGAGATCTAGATGGGCAGGAGGAAGTTTAAACTCAATTTTGACAAGAAAGAGTGCCTTTGTATTCCTGGTTCTTCCAGCACTAGGGGTTATTGTACCTTTAGTTCAGAACAGGGTCTCCCTACTTACTTCCCTAGCAGAACTAATGTGCAATTTGGTGATCTTTCTGGACTCAAGAAAGCTGGGATCAACTGGTATGCCAAATGAATTTTCCATGGATCAAGAGTGCATTTCTCAGTCACTTATGACTTGATTATCTCTTATTTGCACTATTGCAATACACTATACTGTACATGGGGCAGTTCTTGAAAACCACTTGAAAGCTACAATTGGTCCATAATGCAGACTGTGAACAGTTATAACAGCACATTAGTATGCTCCTATAGACGTTTCCTGCATCAGCGGCACTGGTTACTGGTAAGTTTTTGCAATATCACCTTTAGCACTTTCATAGCACAAAGTCTCCATTTCTAAGGGATCACCTGTCTCTTGTTGTCTCTGCCTGTCTAGTAAGTCTTGACACATTTCAAGTCCCATCTGAAAGAAATGTTAACTGATGGACTCAGAAGGTGAATCTTCTTTCTTACAATGCTTGCTTGCCCTTTGCAATGCTATTCCCATCCTACCCCTAGGTTCAAGTTGCCTCAAACCTGCTGTCATTTAAATGTGTCCTGAAGATGACTTCTTTTTCCCAGCCACAGATTATGTGGAATATATGCTCGTGACTGGATTTATGATAATGTGCTGGGTATTGCCCTCTGTTGTTATCTTTTAATGCATTTGTTTTTGACCTGGCACTGCCCAGAATCATTGTGAGAGAATTAATACTGTCACATTGACCAGTGTTTGTAGGATAATGAATTGTGAGATGACATTAATGGGGGGGGGGGAAATCACACTAAGCCATTGGAAAAGGGGGGATGGAATTAGATCAAATATTTGCATATAGATGTAGGAAGATATTTTGGGGGAGGAGTTTTAATTATTAAATAGAAAAAATAGCACACCTAAAATACAGTAAATGCCCAATGATAAGCTTCAAAGTCTGAAAAAAAGCTGTTGTTCTCTACAGGCAATTATATGTTAAACAATGGAAATCTCAAAGGAAGTCCCCGAAAAAGACAGTTATTTAATAGTCTATAAATGAGCTTGAAATAATATGAAGGAATACAAAGATTACTTAAAATAGAAATCAGCCTTGGAGCAAAATTCTTAAAACAATAATTTTATCACAAATGCTCAAAGAAATTATTCTAGTCCATTTGCCTACTTTTTCTTTAAAGTGCATTAAAGTAAGAGATAAATTAAAATTTGCTAAGTTCAGAAAGTTGTCCATAAATGTTAATAACAAGAGAAACAATCTAAACTCAAATCCTTAGAAGGATCAGAATTATTTTTAGAACTCAGTCCCATTTACCCTATTGCGGAGAATAACCAGAGACAGTTCCAACTCTTGCATTAGCAAAATGACATGAAAGATTCTGGATTATTTAAATATTTGTCATCCTCTGCATAGAGCTGTGTTTCATGCACTGAGATACTTTTAACATTTTCAGAATTTCTAATGGCACAAACAAAAAGTTTTAACTCACAATTAAAAAGAAAAGAAGACAGCATGCTTGACATATTATGTGATGTAAATTTAAGGAGAAAACACTTGATTTGTAATTTACCCTGTATCTATGGGTAAAACAGAACATATATACAAAAATTTAAAACTTTAAGAAAAGACATAATGATGCCAACCCATCTCAGAAATCTTCAAGAGATCTTATTTAGTTATTAAATTTTTATGTGATGACGTTCACAAACACTAGCTAAATGGAAAAATGTACAATAAAAATACAGCAAGTTATCCAGAATATAAAATTAAACTAAGATAAAACAGAAGTAACAAACATGGTTACATTTTATTTTATACTCCAAAGATTCTTCAAAGCAATTGAGTTTTAAAAGCTTACAGAAAGCCATTGATGTAGGGAGCCAATCTGATTTCCAGTGGGAAGTTGCCCCTACTGAGAATTGTATCAAAGATTTTCTCAGCAGCCAAAGAAATGGTTTTTCTGGGATATTGTTTTACATAAAAGCTATTCCATCCACTACAAATCTAAAATAAAAAAAAATTAAATGAGGCTTTCAATTCTAGCTTAAACTGCACAACCCATGGTTTGAAATACAATTTGCAATCTACAGGCCAAGATTACTGTTAAAATTACCAATATGCACTGAGGGATTAGTCTTACAGTACACAGAATATTTTCCAGACTTGGAAATATAAATCTCACTGGAATTAAGGGTAAAGCTCTGTTTGAAAAACTTTCAGAATATGGCTACAATAAAATAAGAGTAAATAAAATAATGAACATTTTATACCAGGAGTTTCTAGAAGGCTGCAAGTGATGTTCAATGCTGCAGTAATATTACAATGGGTGGAGCCAAATTTTTCTCACCCATCTTTCAATCTTCTTCTTCTTCCTAGCATATTCCCATAGGTGCAGGGTCCACTTTTCAGATCATTGAATGCCACTTTGCACAGTCAGCTGCATCTCCAGAGCGCAGGCCCACGGCTTGCATATCTTTGTTAATGGTGTCTTGCCGTCTCTGTTTTAGATGCCTGTGAGGTTGCCAGCCATTGACTTCTAGTTGGAAGGCATTCTTAGGCATGGTGGAAGATTTGCCTTCTGGATATGTTCATACCAGCAAAGTTGGCCTTCTTTCATCTTCTCTATAATTGGTGCCCCACAAAAATGTTGTCAAATGTTGTCATTTGTGATGTGGTCAAGAAAGGAGATGTCCAATATCCAACAGAGCAATCACATTTCCATGGCATGGAGATAGCTTTCAGTCCCTGTTGTTGCTGCCCAGCGTTCAGTGCCATACAGTGCAACGGAGCGGATGGTTGTCTTGTAAATCTTAAATTTAAGACAGGTTGGCATTCGTCTGTCACATAACACACTGGTGAGTTCTCACCAATGCATCCAGGCTGCTTTCACCTTTGCTCACACCTCTCCATTGATGTCGCCATTGCCTTGGAGATGGGATCCCAGATACTGATAAATGTCCACCTTCTTTTCTCCATTGATTTGAAGCATTCCAGGGGTGGTAACAGTCTCTTAGTACTCAGTTTTCTTGATGTTGAGGCTGAGTCCGAAATGGTTGAGGCGATCATTCCATGTTTGAACTTGCTGCTGTAGTTCGCCTCTGTTGGTGGAAACAAGCATAACATCATCTGCATAGAGCATAGTCCAGGGTACGTTCTTCTGCAGGTCATGCGTGATGGTATCCATGACCAATATAAACAGAAGTGGTGACAATGCAGTCTTGGTGCATCCCAACCATCACTGGGAATCTGTTGGAGAGGCCTGCTCAGCCATCTTTCAATCATTCTAAGAATCTTTTGGGAAGATCCACATGCTGATTAGCTGGAATGGAGGGGAGGCAAGCCACTACAATTATCCTCCTTTCAACCCTGCACACCCCTTATAACTGCCTAAAAATGCAGTGCAGAAATTCTGCAATTTTGCCATTGAACCTCAGCACTGTGATAACCAGAATGCTGGAAAGAGGATCAAAACCAGGCTGCTGGGATTGCCAAGCTTTGTTTTTATAACAATCAATTGGAAATCTATCAGGACTTTCTCCAATTTTACAGATCTGAAACAATGTATGAATCTCAGTGTAGTAGTAATTTAGTTCCTAGCTTAATTAGGAAAAAAAGAAAATGAATTGAAAAGCAGGCCAGCCAATTTTATTTATTCTAGTGGAGCTGAATGTCCTCGCATATGTACAACATAGACAAATGAATGAGCCCTCAAATGTAGATAGTGATTATTTTTTAAAAAAAGCAATATAAATGTATTTTAAAGTCAATTATATGCAGCAGAAATGAAATCAACAACATTATAAATGAGCATAAAATTCATGGTTTTCCTAGATAAATTGTAGAATGTAAAAATGCATATATCTGTTCACAGCTGTAGAGAAAAATGCTCAGGTTTGCAACATTCAATGTGTTAAATATAAAAGAAATATGCAAATGAAATGGAGATTTTTGTCATTTTTTTCTGTGCTTAAATATCTAATAATTTATACATACATACATACATACATAATAGAATAGAATACTTTATTGGCCAAGTGTGATTGGACACACAAGGAATTTGTCTTGGTGTAAATACATAAAGAAGGAACATTCGTTAAGAATCAGGAATCATAATGTACAACACTTAATGGTAATCATAGGGTACAATCAACATCAAATCATACTAGGAAACAGAGGATACAAGCAATAAAGTTACAGTCACAAGTGGGAGGGGATGGGTGATAAGAAGTGATGAGAAGATTAACAGTAATAGTGGTGTACACTTTGTAAATAGTTGAACAGTGTTGAGAGAATTATTTGTTTAGGAGAGTGATGGCTTTTGGGAAAAAACTGTTCTTGTGTTTAGTTGTTCTGATGTGCAGTGCTCTATAGCGTCGTTTTGAGGGAAGGAGTTGAAACAATTTATGTCCAGGATGTGAGGAGTCTGTAAATATTTTCACAGTCCTCTTTTTGACTGGTGCAGTATACAGGTCCTTGATTGAAGGCAGGTGGGTGGTAATTGTTTTTTCTGCAGTCCTAATTATCCTCTGAAGTCTGTGTCTGACCTGTTGGGTTGCAGAACCAAACCAGACAGTTACAGAGGTGCAGATGATAGACTATATAGTCTGAATTAAACACCCCTGCTTAGCTTTATGAAATATCCCAGTTTATGGCCAGGAAATCAATTCATTTTTACAAGCAAAAAGATATCGAGGGGTTATTGAATATTGGTAATTTCTATAATGAATCTACTTGAAGTTATTTAGCACAGATGTTCCTGTAATTTGGAAACATGGGAAAATCCACATGCTCAACCTCTCTCAAAAACTCACATTTCCATCTGTACAGCGTGAAGGTCTGCAGTTACTACACTCGGTGGTGATATAAAACATCCAGGAATACTGGCTCAAGTTCTAGGGAAAGTGATTTTTTTTTCTTCCACCACCATCTGTTCTTTTCTATTTGCCTGCATTTTGGTATTTCTGCATTCAAGGAGACAATGCTGGCAAATATGTGCAGTTAAAGAACTGTAACCATTTATTACACTCTTGTGAATTAAATGTAGTATATGTAGAGAGAAGGGCAGAAACTAATTTCAACAGAGATGTATAAATTGTTTTTTGGAATTTCCCACTGCTGTGCAATGAAGTTTCACAGAATCATTTTATGCATGCTTTGCCTTCTACAAGGGTGCAACCAAGCAAGATTTTCTTCCAGACTGAAAAGGAAAAGGATATGTAAGGATATGAAGAATCAACACAATACATGTCCATCTGAGACACAAAAGCTAAAGTTTTATGCTAACATTTTCTGTTCTTCAGTATATCTTTTTTTATAATTTCTTATTATTATTCAAACATTGCTTTCACTTTCTTTTCTTTTTATAACACATTTATTAAATATAACCCATCTTCACTTTTTCTCCCAAAATATTTTTAGATAATGGTTGTGTGAACAGCCAACTACATTCATTTGAACTCCTTCAAAGGGGTAATATTTGGCTTCTTCACAGTCTTGTCTTCATTTCATTTTCCTGACTTTAGCACAAGGGTGAGGCATGATAACCTGGTGCTTCTCTTGTGCTCAAAAGGATAAATATGTGTAGGCAGGTGTACTGAAATTTATATCACAACAGCTAGGCCATATGACATTTACACTCTTGCAGAATCAAATGAAGTATCAAGGGGACTGTATTATTACCCATTCATCTACACAGATTTAGAAGGGATCTACCACAGGTGATCAGGAATTCTAATTAAAGAGATTGCCAAACTATATCAGCAACTAAACATATATGTGGAAATGTTTCCAGTCCTCCGTACTGACAATGTGAATATGGTTTCTTTTTAAGTCACAGTTGGGTTAGGATATTGAGGAAAAAATTACATGAATGTCCACAGACCACAATGTAATTAGTTGTATATGCATAGATGCAACTATTTCAATGGTCAGCAAATAAGATAAAGAGAAATGATTAAAAAGTAAAGGAGTCCCTATGGATTTAATACTCTCCTAGTCATAGCCAACTTTAGTTGTCAGTGCTCGTGTTTGGTTCAATGCTATTGAGCTAGCAATGTCCAAAGATGTTTCCGTGGTCATGTGGCCATGATGTCATGGAGTGCTTCCCATTGAAATGGTACCTAATCATCTGCTTTCATTTGCATGCTTTTGAACTGCTAGGTTGGCAGGAACTGTGGTAAGAATAGGAACTTATCCCATTGCAAGGTATTCATGTCTTGAACCTGGCCTGTCAACTTGCCAGCTGACAAGCCCAGCATCTTAACTGTCCCAAAATGGATAGGGCTATTTAAATTTGTTTTAAATGATTCTATTTTAGACTGTCCTGTATGAAAGCTGTATGTTACCTTTCATTTTGCAAACATTTTATAACTTCAGTTCTAGCTCTTATAACTTGTCTGTTTCAGCTGTATTAAGATAACTTTACTAGTGATCAGTCCATTTGTTCCCACTACACCCTTACTTATGCATAACATTTGTTTCCCTGCTTCTAATCATCAATTAATGTAAATCAATCAATTTGATTAAATTTCTATTTCTCTTTAAATGCAAAACTGTTTTATGAATGCTCTTTCTGAAATCTTAGAATCTGGGCTGAACATCTAATTGTAACTAACTTCTAAATTAAACATGGAAGTCATAAACAAAAAGATTTATATTTCATTTCAAGAATTAATTGAATTAATTGCCTCTAGATCTTGCCATAAGAATACTCTTTCCTGTTTCTCATACTTAAAAACAGTCAGGAAAAGGCTTTAATGGCGGGGGGAGAGAACTATGATTCTTCTTTGGTTACTTGCATTGTCATAAATATGACATTCTACAAAGTCTCCTACTGTAATGTTTTGTAGATTCCCTGGTTGTTCTTACAAGAAATTGTTGATTTGGAACTCTTTGTTCAGTTACAGCAGCATTGACTTTGTTTGGAAAAATCAACATTGTTACAGTCAATATTTGATTAATTTATAATTAAAATAACCTCTTTTTTCTTTTTTCGACAAAGCAGTGATGAGAGCATGTAAAAAAGAATGATGCTGTAGTCTCCAGGAGATTCCTAACACTAATGAAACATGAAAAAGAATTAAATTGATAACATGTCAACCAATGTTGCAAATTAACCTAAGACTGATTTTAAAGAATCTAAAATCTGCAATCATCAGAATTCCACTGAGGCATTGTCACTGGCTAAATAGTCACAGAATAAGAAATCAGGTGAGTCACAGCTATGTGTTTTGCCAGAATAAATTCATGTTGAGTTCTTGTGTAGGAATATCAATCCTCTCAAAAGAGAGAAGGAAAATAGACACAAGGACACCAACCTTGACATGCCATTTAGAATAGGGAGTTTGGCTTTAAGAGCCATGAACACAAACAAAGTCTGCACTATCCAGAAAAGAATAAAAGTTTCCAGAGATTTTCCAGAGTCTATAAGAAGAAAAGGTTAGGAGAAGATATTGTTTGCAGAAAAATAAAAGCAAATGATTTTCTTACAGTGAAAATTGTTTTGAAAACTCTGAATTAGGAATTACATGCTTTAAGTTAAAAGAAAACAACAACAATATGTCTTATCCTTCTCTTTCTCCTTCCAGTTCACTTCTCAGGACAACACACATGAAAGATCCTGATTCTGTAACATTATTGTGCTGATTTACATGAAGTGGGAATAAAGAATAAGCTGAACACTTTTTTAAAAAAAAGAAAGTTCTCCCCAAGGATTTCAGCTGAATTTTCAAAAGAGGAAAGGCAAAGACATTTGTCTGTTTGATTGGGGAGGTAGATGTGATGTCGTATTTCATCATTGCAGTATTAAGGTGGAAAAAGGCTTTTAAGTGTTTTTGTTATAGTTATTGATTTTATGTCATAATAGATGTATATTAGAGCTCCTAAGTTAGGCTGTGGAGACCCAGGGAAATAAAAAATAAAAAATAAACAACAAATGTTCCCTCCATTTATCATTTTCCTGCTACTGGCCATCAGCTCTGATATCACTACTTCAAAAAAAAAAATTGTTATGTCAGATCTTGGGGATAGAGTTTACCTTCCATCTCCCACTGCTTGTCAATGAGTTAGTATCATATATTCACCATTTTATTTATTTATTTATTTTTCCAAATATAAGTGTTGCTAATCTATGCAAAATACGTTCACTTATTTATAACTCCAAAGATCTCCAATAATTAAATCTGAACAGTTGCATGACTAAATGATATGCAATCTTATATTTTAGCAATGTATCTTTATGATCTCAATCCTACCTTAGACATACAGAGTTGAAAATAAAATAATAATTCAGAGGGTTTAGATTTTACATTAATCATACAAATTTATACTGTGGCCATTTGAAAGTTCTACGAGTCATAAGTCACTTTAAAAGGACTGATAATATGTAAAATCTGATAATTTTCCATTTAAGTAGTGTTGCTTTGTTATCCAGGAAGCATATTTTCTGATCTAGCTTTGTTTTTGTTCACTTTTCAAAAACAGTGGACTTTTTCAGCAATACTATGTGATGATTGCAAAATATGGTGTTTTGACACCTGTTATATAACTGGCATAATAGCATCATGTTGTTGTAAATTAAATGTTTATGAACAATTGATACTGACCTACCCTGAAAGTAAGTCCTAGCTTGATTTTTACACATGCACCTACCCCCCCAAATAAGTCCTAATTAAGTCCCTGCCCACTCCATGGTACAAGGATAAAAATTAAGCTAGGGTGGGAATAGGGGGAGTGGAGCTGCCCTACTGGTTACCTTTGGACAGTTGCAGCCAGGCCTCGCACATCCCAACACTTGCCTTACTGGCCCATTTCTTCTGCAGCCAACAAGGCCGGCAAGGCTTTCCTCTGCAGTCCTCTGCAGACACGTGCAAGTGAGATGAGTCAGTGGATAACATCCCCCTGAAAATAAGACCTATGCCTTTTTTGGTGGCAAAAAATATAAGACAGGGTCTTATTTTTGAGGAAACACATGTATGTGGAGGTTGCTTGCCTTGCTTTGTTTCACAAATCTTATGCATGTAATATGCATATCCTTGGATAGCATGGCTAAAGGTAATGCAACAAATGTCTCCATCCAGAACAACAATAACAAAAAGGAAATCCTTATGATTTCTACTTAATTATGAGCCAGCAGTGTGCTGCAGCTGCCAAAAAAAGTCAACGTAGTCATAGGCTGCATTAACAGAGTGATAGCAATAAGATCACAAGAAGTGATAGTTCTGCTTCATAGGGCATTAGTGAGGTCACCTTTGGAATATTGTATCCAATTTTTGTCACCATGATATAAAAAGGAGCTGCAATCATAGAAAGAGTGCAGAGAAGATGAAGTAAGGTGATAAGGAACCTACAGAATAAATCTTAAAAACAACTGTTATGGAAACTAGGGATTAGGGGTGATATATTAGTTGTCATCTGCTATATGAGGGACTGCCACAAAGAGGTGAGGGTTTAATTTATTCTCCTTCTGAGGATAAGAAGTAATGGGCAGAAACTTGCTAAAGAGAGATTCAACCTGGAACTAAGGAGAAACTTTACTGACAGTGAGAACAATTAACCAATGGAACAGTTTGCCTTCTGGAATTGTGGGTTCTCCATCTGTGAAAGTTTGCAATAAATGCTTGTGCAACCATTTGTCTGGAATAATATAAAAGGTTTTTTTTGCCAGGGCAGCAGGTTAGACTAAAAGACCACCAAGCCCTGAGTCTATAAAATGTTTTCTGTTCAAAATGTAATTTTTGGCCTGCCTCCGTAGATGAATTAGAATATTTGGGAAGAAATTATATGAAAGATAAATTGGGGAGCTAATCAATTAAAGAAAGAAGATAACTGAAAACAAAACTGTTGTCAAAGACCTAATTCAAAGTATTGTTTATTTAATTACTGTTACTCATAACAATGAATAATGAACACCATTTATTGCAAGTGGAATTTCCATAAAATATGTAAGTAGGAAAATTGCAAAATAATGAAACAAATGAAGATAATTACAATGCAAATACTTTACAGATTATCAGTATTATGTGAACTTTATAAAATAATTTATCATATTTACCTGTAATGAAGACTAGTGTTTTGAGACTATGGTAAAGAAAGTAATAGTTTTCTGTGTATAGTCTTTCTTGCGAGGGAGGAGCAGGAGGAGCACAGCACAGTATCTTAAATTCAGGATTATCCTCTTTTGGATAAATACTTAATTATTCTGAGGCTGACTTATGTTTAACCTGCTTTTTACATGCTAAGATAATATTAGATAAAAATTTAATAAGATGTAATGAGAAAAAGAAATGTATGAGCCTACTTGCAAAATCTTCTCACTGCATTTTTATCTGGGATTTGGATTCCTGCCAGATGAGAATATAACTTAATAATAATTTGTTTTACAGTTTCACAGATATCTCAGGAAAAGTCATTTATTTAAATCTTTTTGCTCCTGGGTACATATGGAAGCAAAACAATGCTCTCTTAATTAGTGTTTATGAAGCTTTGAAAACCATAGCAGTACTAATTTGGCCTATCACCTTTTTGCACTTATGCTTAGAATGCATATGGGTGATCCCAAGAACATTTCCTAACAGAGGATGCCTTCTAGATTAGTAAAAAATAGAGAAAGATATATAACACGAATACAAGAGAGTGTGTGCAACAATCCCTCTCTAGCAGATTTTACATAATCAATGTGGTTTCAGAAAATCTAAAGAATGAAGAGAGCAGCAAATATACCTCATTTATTTATTCATTCCAGTATTTACAATGTTTTCTTAAAACAAATGCCTTCTAATAGAAAAGATATAGACAATATGTTATTTACAATTAAAATAACGATTGAAACAGTGGAAATATGGCTGACTGAAAATATGTAAAAGCAGATTGAAATGGAAAAGAACTTAAAGTCATTAGTAAGACCACACATCTGGAATACTGCATCCAGTTTTGGTCACCTCATTACAAAAAAGATATTGAGGCTTTGGAAAAAGTGCAAAGAAAAGCAATTAAGATGATTAAAGGCCTGGAGACTAAAACATATGAAGAATGGTTATAAGATTTGGGTTTGGCTAGTCTAGAGAAACAGGGACGTGGCGGCTCAGTGGATAAGACACTGTACTTGTCAATCAGAAAGGTCGGCAGTTTGACAGTTTGAATCCCTAGCACCGTATAATGGAATGAGCTCCTGTTACTTGTCCCAGCTTCTGCCAACCTAGCAGTTCGAAAGCATGTAAAAATGCATCTAGGAAAATAGGGACCATTTTGGTGGGAAGGTAACAGCATTCCGTGCAGCTTTGATGTTTAATCATGCCGGTCACATGACCACGGATATGTCCTTGCATAGCACTGGCTCTTTGGCTTTGTCACGAAGATGACCCTAGAGCCAGAAACAACTAGCACTTATGTGCGAGGGAAACCTTTACCTCTACCTTTTACTCTAGAGAAAAGAAGGACTAGGTGGGATATGATAGCAGTATTCTAGTGTTTGAGAGACTGCCACAAAGAGGAGATCAGTTTATTTTCCAAAGCACCGGAAGGCAGGATAAGAAACAATGATTGGAAACTAATCAAGGAAGAAAGCAACCTGGAATTAAGCAGAAGCTTCCTAACAGTGAAGAGAATTAACTAATCTTGCCTTCAGACATTGTGGGCACTTCATCACTAGAGGTTTTTAAGAAGAGACTGGACAGTTGCTTGTCTGAAATGGTATAGGATCTCTTGCTTGAGCAGGGACTGGACTAGAAGACTTCCAAAGTCCCTTCCAGCTCTATTCTGATTCCATTCTAATATACTACTTTCGATATCAAGAAAGGTATCATAAAGTGAACAAGATGCATATCTTCAGGGAAACAATAGAAACAAGTATAGCCACCAAAAAGGACATCTGAAAAGGACTTTTATGACTATGTTTGAAATCCAAAATGTTAAAGGATACTGACAGTGATCAAATGACTTTGTCCCATCCTCGACTTACGACCTCCACTGAGCCCAAAATTTCTGTTGCTAGGGAAAAATTTGTTAAGTGAATTTTGTTCCATTTTACAACCTTTCTTGCCACCATTGTTAGATGAATCACTGCAGTTAAGTTAGTAACATGGTTATTTAGTGAATCTGGTTTTCCCATAGACTTTACTTGTCATATGTCACAACAGGTGACCACATGACCCTGGGACACAGCAATGGTCATAAATATCAATCAATTGCCAAGCATCCAACTTTTGATCATATGACCATGGGGATGTTGCAATGGTTGTAAGTGTGAAAAATAGCCATAAGTCATTCTTTTTAGTGCCATTGTAACTTTGAGCAGCAACTAAATGATAAGTCAAGGTTATAAGTCAAAGACTACCTGTATAGACTGCTTTAAATATCTGAGTCAGATTTTAACCTGGGCCAGGAACAAATAGGCAGTCAATGCATCTAGTACTGTATATATGTTAAATGGGCTAACTGCCACGACAAGCTTCTAGGAGACTATATTTTGTACCAGGTATTATTTCCAATTTAGCTTTGTAGGCAGCCTAGCATAAAAAAAATCCTAAATATAATTGAGATATGTGTGACTAATCCAAGTCTGTATATTCTCTACATATAGATTAACAGCTGGCAATAGAGTATAAGCTGACAAAATAGATATCTGGCACAGATGGCTCATGAGCTTCTGTAAATAGCATTGAGGCCTAACCCATGCATTTGACCTTTCAAGAAAGCATAGGCTATCTCAAGAAGACTGGGATTTTTAATCCAAACTGGCACAGTTCTCATTTAATGGCTCTTTCCTCTTACTTAAGTTTTAGTTTGTTTATCCTAAGCAACAAGAAAATGACAGAAGGGAAGGAGGGAGGGAAGGAGGGAAGGGAAGAAAGAAGCTAAGAGAGGAAGGGAATGAGGGAGAAGGAAGGAAGGAAGCGGGGGAATAAAGGGAGGGAGGGAAGAAGGAAGGTGAAGGAGGAAAGGAGGGAAAGGAAGAAAGGGAGGGAAGGAGGAAGAAGGAAGGAAAGAAGGTCCACATGCAAATTTCTCTTTAAATCAAATATCCACAAACATCCTTCTACTGCTTCATGGAGGTATCTAAATGAACACAATATTATAGATCAGATTGATGATACTCAGTATCAATTGCTTTCTGCATCCTTCCAGAGAGATTGTAAGAAACTAGAATTTATGGTGGTTCCAAATCATAATACTTATCATCATTAAGCCCAGTCTGTGACTTCAGTCAGTAGAAAACACAAGACCTACAGAAGTGATGTATATAAATGTCTGCTCATTTACTAGATCAGACTGCATGAGTTGAACCTCTTAAAATATTAACAGCCTTCATAAAGCTCTGCAATTTGGTCACCATAAATATTCTGTTTTATTGAAAAACAACGCATTGTGACCAATGAAGACAACTGAAATTGCTTAAAGGAAAAAAAAATAAAATCCTGGGTAATTTGAGGGATGGGAATCAACCCAGAAAATGTTTTTAAGGTCATAAATATTTCCTTTTCTCCTGAAAACATTCATAACAATTCTGGGAGTTTGAAGTCCACACATCTTCATCCTGCCAAGGATGAAAAACACTGAATTAGATTCCTCCAGCTCTTTTTTTCTTTGCAGAAAATATAGTGCATTAAATATCCTCATCTCATGCACCACAATTATAAAAGTAATCATGTTATAACTATGTTGTTTCTCTTTCTCTGCAGATATTGATGTGTATTTATCTGATGGCACTTAAAACCCATAGTACAACACTACAAAACAATTAGATAAGACTGCCTGATGACCAAATTATACAGCCAAAAAGTGTACATATGCTTACAAAAAAACAGTCAGAGGAGCTTATCTGTGGGATTTTGTGAATATTTGTAAGGAGTTATCTCCACCTGTTTAGAAAGATGATAAAAGAATTAAATACATAATTCATCCAAGACTGCAGGCAGTAATAGAACTACTTTATTCACCTGACCTTTAAACTATGTAGATAATTCACATTATAGAATAAAACCACTGTGCTTTTTAAAAACCACAGTGGGAAAAATGCATTGAGCAAGATACATTGTTGGTGTGTATTCCCTACTTCTCTCTCTGTGTGTTATTCATCATAGGCAGGTAAAAGCAAGGTTAGTTCAAAATAGCTAAGTTCAAAGTGTTGCTGAAGAGATCAAGCCTCTATTCTGTTGCTGGTGGTCTATGAACAAAACTTGAAAAAGGTTAACAGGTTTAAACACCTTTCTAACTTACCAACCTTAGGCAGCAGGTAAGGGAGTTGAAGTATGAGAAATGTAAGAATTGTTCTGCCTCGTTCACATGAGCCAGGGGTAAGTCTCAATATTTATATTTTATTGAAGATTTGAATTAAGTAATACAAACTAATACAAACCAAAAATCTGAGAGAGAAAGGAAAGTGAAAAATAAAAATAAAAAAGAAGAAAAGACAAAAGGAAAAGTGAAAAAAAGAATATATATATATATATATATATACATATATATATATACACACAAGTTTATAGCCCCCTAGAAAGTCACAAATAGATATCTCTTCTTCCCATAACACGTGTCTTATCTATAAACAAATCTGTGATTAAATTTACTTAGTAAAAAGTTTATAGTCATAAAGATTTATGTATGTGTAGACACATACACATACATGTATATATACACAGATATATATATATAGATAGACCGACAGACAGACAAACAGAGAATAGAGATAATGTATGTATTCTGGTGAATAAATGCAATGAAAATGTTATGAAGAAGAATGAGGTGCCTGTGATTTGGATGAGGTGTTGAAATTCCCCCAAAATAGAGATAAAAAAACTAAGGTATGAGTTTTATACCTTAGCTATATATACAGCTATGTATGGATATGGTGGAAAAAAAAATAATTTTATATAGAGATATAGCAAATGTCAATGTAATTTAGTTTTAATTGGATTTATCTTCAAGCACCTCAGCTACTGCCTGCCTTTTTTTTTTAAGTTGGTTCCCTCCTCAATAATCCTCATGCTCTTCTTTTACTTTTTCAGAGGTTTACACATATGGATGCCTTTCCACACTATCACCTTTGATATTAAAATAGATCTTTTTTTCCCTTTATTCTCCCTACAATACCATCCAATGCTACAATAATCAAACAAAGGGGAACTGCTTGTTTTTTCATTCTTTTTATAGCCCCTGGAAACTTTGTATGAAGGAAGAATTGATACTTCAACTTGCCATAAATATTTCTATCTTGAAACTTGAAAATGTGTATTAAAAATAAAAGAAATAAGAAAGTTCCTATGTAGTATTCTAACAGGGTGGGCCAGCAAGGAGAGCCTCCATCCTACAGCTTAGGCAGAAACCAAAACAATGTCACAGAATTGAAAAGAGGTTAAGCACTGGATCTTTAACAATCTACTGAAATCAGTGGGCTTCTTCCATACAATGGTTAGTTAAACCTAACTTATCTCATTTTGCTTAAGCATAATATAGAAAGATCAGGGCCAAAGGTAGCAGTATTGTTCTTGAGCTGTGTGTCCTTCACTGTAAATGGCTGCAATGTTCTAGAATGTAACATTCTATATTCTAGAATACAGGCTGTGATACTGCAGAAATATCTACTACTACTAAAACTAAAACCTTATGGTATCTCTAGACAACTGCATAACTTGATGGAAGCATTCCTGACAAACAGACAACAAATAGTCAAAATATGGAGCGTCCTATCAAATTCTGTACTTGTCAGCAGTGGTGTCCCCCAAGGCAGTGTTCCAGGACCAACTCTCTTCATAGTCTACATAAATGACCTCTGTGATCATATTAAGAGCAACTGCGTTCTCTTTTGCTGATGATGTAAAGCTATTCAACACCACTGACAATACTGCTACCCTTCAAAAAGTCCTCAACTATGTATCAGAATGGTCAAACAAATGGCAACTTCAAATCTCAACAAACAAATGCTCTGTCTTACATATTGGCAAAAAAAATATCAGAAAATAAAATACAAGCTGAATAGTCAAGATCTTGTTGATGAACACTGTCAGGACCTTGGAATACTCATCTCTAATGATCTAAGTGTTAGAGCCCACTGTAACTACGTAGCCAAAAAGGCGATAAGACTTGTTAACCTAATCCTATGTAGCTTTTTCTCTGGTAATATCACACTACTAACTAGAGCATACAAAACATTTGCTAGACCAATACTCAAATACAGATCATCAGTCTGGAACCCACATTACGTATCCGATATTAACACAGTTGAGAAAGTCCAGAAATATTTCACAAGAGTTCTCCACTCCTCTACTCATTGCAGAATACCTTATGCCATCAGATTTGAAATTCTAGACCAGTGGTTCCCAAACTTTTTCAGTCTACTGCCCCCTTGGTGCTACAAACTTATCCTCAATGCCCTCCACCCAGGGGCAGGATTCAAATTTCTATGGGCATGGTCTAATTTGAGGGTGTGGTTTGCTGGTCACATGACTGGGTGGGTGTGGCTTGCTGGTCACGTGACTAGGTGGGCATGACTTGCTGGTCATGTGACTGGTGGCGTGGCTTGCTGGTCACGTGACTGGGTGAGCGTGGTTTGATGACTGGCAAACCAAATATAAGTGGTCCTCACTTAATGGCCAGTTGCTTAGCAAGTGTTCTAATTTATGATTGGCCTTCCCAGAACTACCCTGTTTTTGGAGTTTTGACAGCCGTGCACACACATATACATATACTCCCTTCCAACCCTGCTGAAGCAGGTCATTGGACTAGAATCGGCAAAGCATCTCTGATTAGATTCTAGTAGTGAATAAAATCTAATCAGAGATGCTTTGCTGATTCTTGTTGATTTGTTTTATTTGTATTTCTTTATTTTATGTTGCTGAATTGCATTGACATGTGTGTCCCTTCTTGTGCACAACCCAGAAGCTTTTGTGATTCTTTGCAGCAAAAATTACTGACCTCTGGCTTTGCTTTACTTTTCAAACGGGCCGGCACTGCCGCGTTCTGGGTGCTGGTCCTGCAGGTCCACCCCATTGAGCCCACTGCACTGGAGGGACCTGCCTAAGCAAGTCCGAGCGGAGCCGTGAACAAAATCAATGGGGTGAGTCTGGGAGAGGGAAAGAGAGAGAAAGAAAAGAAAAAGAGAGAGAAGGAAGAAAAGAAATAGAAAAGGGGAAGAAAGAAAAGGGAAAAAAAGAAAGAAGGGAGGGCATGGAGGAATGGAGTGGGAAGGGGAGAGAGAGAGACCTGATGCATCAGATTGAAATGAGGCCTAGTTTAGAGGCCCTTTTCCACATTGAAACATCTTTGCCAGCATCTTTGCCAGCACATTGAAACATCTTTGGCTTCTATTAATTAAAGGTTTCATGGACGAAACAGTCATGTGACTGGTGGCGGCGGGATGTTTGAAAAGGAGAGCAAAGCCACTCTGGTTTTGCTCTCCTTTCCCAACACTGCCTTCAGGGCGACGCCACCTTGCCTCGAACGTGATGGCAGTGGGATTTTTTCTCACCCCTGAATTGTGTCTTGCCACTCACCTCCAGCGCCCCCTGCCACCTTTTAGCATCACCTGCCAGCCCCCTTGCCTCTCAGTGCCTCCCTAAGGCATCCCACCGCCCCCCAGGGGGCGGTACCACCCACTTTGGGAACCACTGTTCTAGACCTAGAAAACCTAGAACTATGCCACCTTCGGTCCGATCTAAGTATAGTATATAAAATCATACATTGCAATGTCCTACCTGTCAATGAATACTTCAGCATCAACCATAACAATACAAAAGCACACAATAGATACAGTACAAACTAAAAGTTAACCACACCAAACTTTATTACAGGAAATACGACTTCAGCAACAGATTGGTCAATGTCTGGAATACTCTACCTGACTCTGTAGTTTCTTCTCCAAACCCCAAAAACTTTAATCTTAGACTGTCTACTATTGACCTCACTCCTTTTCTAAGAGGTCTGTAGGGGACGTGCATAAGCACACCAACGTGCCTACTGTCCCTGTCCTATTGCTTCTTTTTATACTTATACCTATTATCTTGTAAGCGATTGACAAATCAAATAAATCAAATCAAAGTGGACACATGGTGTTTTTTAAATACCACTAAAAGGACTGCTAAACAACTGCATCCGAACAGTCAGACTATCAACAACAGAAGTGCCTAACAATGTTATTTGCTGAAACTGGACATAATTCCATTTTTATCTTTGATATAGAACAGGATAATGATGGGGAGGATGAAAAAAAAAAACCGATGATCCAAGGTCAGAACAAAATTGCTCCATTGAAAACATTTTGTTGGCTAATGCACTCTCCAAGTCTCCATGGTTGCAGGCATTGTTTTTTGTTTTTTTTTTCCTTTTAAACAAATCGCTGGCTGTGAGAACACTCTTAACAACATGGAATGAAAAGCTGTTTTGGCCCAAGATCAGGACAAATCTTTTGCATACAATGTATTATATTCTGAGCTTAGACATTCCAAATACAGTAGCTGTTTAAGGCTAATAATGTTTTGAGCTTAGATAGCTTTAAACATTCCCAGTTAATAAACTGTTATTTTTCCCTGAGTTTAATCTATAATGCTGCAATACCAAAGTAACAGCAGCCATACATTTTTGAATTGCACTTTCAGCAGAAAAAAAAAATGAATTACAACATCCACCTGACAAATTTTCATAGGCTCCATTTAAACTCTGTTTACATTGCCACCCTCAATTGGTACAAGTAAATTGCATTTCATTTTTGAAGTATATGGTGAGGTGGAGGGAACTTCATGTCTCAGAGAGCCTAAAAATATTTGGTATTTGTCTCAAGTGCACAAAAAAAACCCATCTTATATTTTTCTTGGATGGGCAATCTTAAGCAATCTTAAATTATTCCAAGAAAAATCTTTGGCTCAGCTCACCTGTGGAATGCTGGTTGGATCATTCTCCACTTTTGCTCCCTTGGAACAAGTCCAATCCAAATTTTGTAGGTCGCTATTCAAAATGCTTTGTTTCTTTTGTTATCACGGTGGCGTCAGGTAATGTATCACCCTTTGTTAAACTGGGTGTGGATGTGGCCAGTATGTGATATATCTAGCCCATGAGCCACAAATTTGACAACCCTGATCTATATGCTTTGATCAGGTATGATGAAGTTCGAGTAAGTCTGTAATGGTATGTGGGAATGATTTTGGGAGACAGGGGAAAGAGCCACAACCAGATTAGCAGATTAGCCTGCAAAAGGAATGTGATGGTGGAAGCATTCACAGAAGAGTCTCTCCCTAATTTCTTGAACTATAAAGGCAAGTGAGGTAGAAAAATACTTTTTGTTTACTTTTTACAGTAAAGAAGAACTAGTCCATCTGGCCATGTTTCCTGTGTGGGCTACCTTATCAGGCTGACACTAATCTTCCAAACCTGGAAATATGTTTCTCCTCCTCCAACTTGTATTATATAATGTAGTAATATGCATTGTATAGATTATTTTACATAGCATGATTTTATAATGATTCTAGTTTTATCTTGGCTTTACGCCTAGTATTAGTTTGTCTATTATATAGTCTTACAACTTTGACCTTTTTTTTGTAATTTTTTAAATTAATGGCTCCTATGGCAGTTTTGATAATGCCTTGATTGGTTTTGCATGTTGTCTCTTTTACATCATATAGTATGTCTATGGAGATTCTCAATTGTCCAGGTTATAAGAATAAAGATAGTTTTGAATACATGAGATAGATACTTATAAGAAAAATAAAAAGAAACAATAGGACAGGGACGGTAGGCACGATTGGTGAAGAAATAGCCTTCTGGGTTTAATTCCAAGTGGGGAAGAAAGACACTGGAAACATGGTGACTGCTTGGGAAGATGGTTTAATGATGAACAGGATCATATGCCTTGGAGCTCCTGAATGAGAAAAAAAAAGGGCAGAAATGCTGAGAATCCCTTGGCTTTATGCTCTCTGTTGGGATTTGAATTTGAGCTTGTATTCTGATTGGTTGTCAGACTCCCATAGGGCCATGCAGGGATAACTCTGTAGGCAGTCCTGAGTCCCAGGCTTGGTTGACCTTGCTGGATGATGATGTAATGAAAGAGCTGGACAATTCCTTTTATAGCTCTACCTGGAATAGATCTTTGTTATGTAAAATAGACTGGCCTAGGCCAGAGTAATGGTCCATTAGCAAAGGTGGTTGGACTGAGTTTCTGCCTCTCTGAGTTTCTACTTTTCTTTTTAGGGGAAATATTCTGCCTTTTATGTATATCCTAAAATATTACATTTTCCTAGGAGAGGGGTGGGTTTTAACTTCCAGCAGTCCCAAAGGTGCTTTTTCAAGAGGCAACTAGACTTTCTGATTTTTCTTTGAAGACATTTCACTTTTCATCCAAGAAGCTTCTACAACTCTCACTGGATGGTGGGGAATGGAAGGATTTACATCATATGGTTTCTTTATTTTTTTAACATTGTATTGTTCTATGTTAGTCTTGGGCCATAATCAAGTTTAAGTTTCAACTAAATTACATTATATGCATACATATACATACAGATTTTTCTCACATTTATGTGAAGTTATCATTGTTTTATTTTAACCCACTTGAATTGTGGCTTCTCTAAACACTTTGACCAAAGGTCTTCAAGCGAGAGTATCAAATGATGTGCTTTCATCATTAAACCCAGTCCTGAGTATTAGAAAAAACAGTTCACTCAGCTCTCTGTATTAAAAAAAAAAAAAAAGGCTGTGATAAGCTCATTCAAAAGATTCTTGACTCATTGGCAACTGACCTTTGTTTGCTGTGATTGAAACTGATTTGGGTTTATTGCTCTTTTGCAGTGTTCTCATCTGGTCCAAAATGGATGGATTTACCATTCTGTGATCAGTAGTTGTCCTAATGCAGGTCATGCGTGACAAGTGGCACCCAGACATTGAGTCCAATTTGCATTGCCCTGCTAGGAATTCCATTTAGCAGCACAAAGCTTAATATCTGACTCACAGCTTGGTAGCTTTGACTGAAAACTTCAACCACTATTATCTTGCTTTAACTTAACATAAAAGAAGCTGGCATTTCTTCAGGTGCAATGGAGTACCAAACAAAACCCTAGTAATCTTTCACTGAATATAAATCTCTAGAGATTTGCTAGGAATTAATGTTCAAATATATCAACATTACCCATTTATTATATTCAAAATGGTATTTCATCAATATTTGCACAGCCATTTTCATCCTCAGAAGAGCTAAGATAGTCTCTACTGTTTCTAAGAGACTGAAAAGCAATGTAATTAATTCTTTCTGATTTCCTAATAATAAATAGAGGCTTCATGGGAGAAGACACAAGCAATTTTCACATTTTTCCTTTTCTCAATCTGTGGATGGTATACACACACACATAAAGAGGGATGGGTATATAAGTGTAACTCTTTGGGGCCACTTTTGGACCCAAATGATATTTGTGAGCTAATAATATTTGCATACTTTTACAATAAGGCTGATATCCTGACTGGGGAAACCCAAGTTTAGGACCTTGACTTTACTAATATTTATTTATGACTTGAATCAGAGTGGCATAGTGGCCTCCATTCAGTCACCCCGACTCCACTCCAAATAAAGGGATTAAAGGGTGGTAAAAAGGGGGAAATGTTGAATCAGTCACTTTCTCTAGCTCATTTTGCTTCAAATATTTGCCTTTGTGGAAATAAAAGTAGGATGGGGATACTCTGTGAATGCAGCCTAAGTTTTAAGGAGGAAAAATATGGGAAAGAAGCATCTAGTCACACATAATGGCATGAATACTATAATGCTGCTCTGTGTTTGGAACAACTGAAAAAATAGCCCAAGGTAGTGTTCTCAATCTCAGCAACTTTAGTATGTGCGGACTTCAACTCCCAGAATTCCCCTGCCAGCATGCTTCCTAAGGACTTCTGTGAGTTGAAGTCCACAAATCTTAAATCTTAAAATGGTTGAGGTGAAGGAACACTAGGCTAAGGGTTAGTATCATTACAGTGTATTCAGTGAATGCTAGCTTCCTTGCCACACCTGGTTTTATTGTATATCTTTTAAGATAATAAAAGAAAAGTATTAAAAGAGGAGTTTGCAAGCTACAGAAGAAAGAAACATCTGCTTTCATCATTTATAAGAAAACCCAATAGATGTTTACATCTCAGTATTGTTTGAAGATAAACAAACTGACTTAAAAGAGAAATATTACCTTATATGTTAGAGGGCATCAGGAGAGAGCAGAAGCTATCATAGATGATGGCAGAGAGAACCTCATATCTTGTTTTATGATTGGCTCCACAGGCAGCTTTGCTGGTGATTGACACACATTGGCAATTGTGAGCATATTCATGGCATGATCATCAATCTTTAAGTCTGCTTTTTGGAGTAGGAATTGGTGGCCCACCCCTTACTTAGTTTAAAAAAAATCCCTTTTCACTTGACTTGTGAAATGCACAGTTCAAGGATGGGCAACAACATTAATTTAGAGGAAGAAGCCTGACTGGTTGCCTGTTTCACAGAGCAAGCTGAAACATATTCAGGTAATTATTTCTGACAATAGAGAGGCCTGATGCTTAGCTCTGAGGTGAAGCTCACCATCTGCACAAGTGCTGCTGGGTGATTAGCTCAGCCAACAGACCACATAAGATTCCGTTCAAAGTATTGTTATTTTACAGGCAGAAAAGGATGAGAGAAGTTTCTCTTATTTCTGCTTCTAATTACATAACAGTGTTATGGGCTGGGCCCACTTTAGTAATGATTAGAAGCTGTTCGAATCTTGTACAAGCACAACATTTTTCTGCATTAATTAAAACATACATTTTTCTTTCTGATTTCTACATGACCCATAAAAAGATGAGTTGCTTTAAAAGTTGTGTTAAGGACTTTCTGCTTTAATTATCTGGTTCTTTAAAGCAGAAAGTCCTTTTTACAGGCTCAAGCTGAAATGTACTTTTCTGAAGAACTGATTTATTTATTTATACAATTTATTGGCCGCCCATCTTACCATAGGGTAACTCTGGGTGGCTTACAGTTACATCTTAATTAAAACATAAAAAAATAAAATCAAACCTTACAATCAAAGACATATGGGGAGGACAGAGGCAGAGTGAGAGGGAGGGAGGATCTGTTATTACTCAATCAACCACCTCCATTAGGCTGATCCCCCACTGGAACCTCAAGCCAACAGGCACAACCATGCCTTTAGGCCCTTATGAAACAATAGGAGGGTTGGACCCAACCTCACATTGGGGTGCAAGATGTTCCAGAGGGCAGGAGCAACAGCAGAAAAGGTTCTAGGACTCTGCTAGCTGGAATACTGAGGCTGATGACCTGAATACTCATGCCTCCCCTGATGGCACCAGTGGTAGGGTCCAATCCCATTGGGGTGAGATCCATGGTCCCTCAAGTAACCTGGACCCATGTCATGAAGAGCTTTAAAGGTGATCACTCACACCCTGAATTGCACTTGGAAACAGGCTGTTGACCTGTGATGCAGTGCAGAAGTGGTATTCAGCAGGTCCTGACCAGTTCTGGAGAACCGGTAGCGGAAATTTTGAGTAGTTTGGAGAACCAGCAAATACCACCTTTGCCTTCCCCTGCCATGCCCATCAAGCCATGCCCACAGAACCAGTAGTAAAAAAAAATTGAATCCCACCATTGGTACAGTGATGTCACAGGGGCCATACTTGGGGGGCCCAAAATTATTCACGCTGCTGCACTCTGCACCAGTTGTAACTTCCAAATGTTCTTCAAGGCTAGTCCCATGTAGAGTGCATTGCAACAGTCCAGATCGTAAGGTGATTAGAGACTAAATGGCTGATCAAAATCATTGATTTTAAAAGAGCTAAAATTGGAATTAAAATAATTGGAATAAAAATAATGTATTAAAAATAATACATTGCCAAGATTCGAACAACTCTTGGAAATAAAATGGCATATACATTTCATTCTTCAGATATTGTTCAGCAGTCTTCCAGGGCATGGTTTAAATTTAAACAATTGTCTTCAAACTTGGCAACTTTAAGACTTGTGGACTTCAACTCCCAGAATTCCTGAGCTAACATGACTGGAGGAGGAATTCTGGGAATTGAAGTCCACAAGTCTTAAAGCTCCTGAGGATGGGAAGAAGCAAATGCTTAAGAAGATTCTCACCTGCAATTTCCCCAGCTGAATATGTATCCATTCAGAATTATTCTAGCATTCACATAACTAGGCTTAAACCTTCCTGTTTATCTTTGTCCACTGAGATGTGAATAATCATTTCTGGGTGGAGAAGGATGTTGTAGTTGCTACTATGTAAAGTTATGTCCTATTTTTAGGATAATAGGACAATTTGCATTTATACACACACACACACACACACATATACACACACAGAGAGAGAGCTTTCTGGTCCAAGCCAACAGGGAATAACTGTTGCCAGGAATCATCCTAAGAGTTTTGATAGAGCCTCGAAAGTTAAGTAGCCTCTGAATTGACTTGCAACTATACAAAAGTAGAATTACTTCTGGAGGCCATTTCAGTGGATGGGAGTAAACCATTTGGGGAGTGAAAACCCACACGTTCAACTAACTTCATACAGGACAGGGAGATATTCATGAAGGATGCTTGATCTTACCATTGATCAAACAGAAGGCTGAATGGAGCTGAGTATACTGTTCAGCCCAATGAAGTCCATGCTGAACAAAATGTTAAAACTCTGGATAATATTTCAACCAGTTCTGTTGCTATAGCATTATCATGCAATGGGATGAAAAATGGAAGTAAAACAGGACAGTAGAGAGGAAAGAAAATTAGGCATATGGTAAATGTTACCTTCTTGTTATTTATAAATATATACATACATTTATCCACCTTCTTCAGACACATTGTAAATATTTTTATTTTTGAAATATATAGCTTTAGGAACTGGCCAATAAGTTCCTCTTCTTTAAAAAAATCACTTCCTCTGTTATGCGTAAAGGTAAAGACTGACTCTGTGGGAGTGGAGGAACAGTCGACAGGAAGTGGAAGTGTAGCTCCGGAGGTTGTGGAGGAGGCTGGGGAAGAGCAGAGGCCGGCTGGGCAGTCAAAGGAGGACCCAGGCCCCTTCTCTCTCCATCCTAGTGCATGCAGGGAGGAGAGGATAAGGAAGAGACATGGTCTACTGGGAAGAAAAGGGCCTTGATCCTCCTATGGGCTGCAGCTGTGACAGCTGGATAAGAGGACGGACATATGTACGGGCCAATGCTGGAAACAAAGCATGGAAACATCTCTGGTTTATTGTTCCTCTCTGAGTTTGGCATCCTTCCCAGTGTGTGTTCTGATATCTGATGTCTTCAAGCCTGGTTTGTGTTGTTTTTTATTCTTTATAATTTATAGGCATTTTTAGTATAAATGGCATTTCCTTCTTCTTGTAACTGCTCATGTGGAAGTTTTTTGTCTCCAGTCAAAGATATTTGGACCTTGGAAGCAAAATGAAGGAATAAAAAGGGCTTTACCTGTTTTTTTGTGACTATGTTTATTTTATATCCCATCCTGGGTCATCACATCCTCCCTTATTCTCAATCTCTTCTTCCCTTATTCTCAGTCTTAATTTTGAAAAATTACAGATGCTCTATGATATATATTTAATTTAAACAAGTGTAAACATCTCTCACATGTAATATTCATGCCATTTCTAGATAAATGTCCCTGCGTTGTGATACCACATTAGCATCTTCATGGTTCAGCTATGTCGTTTATTTCAGCTAATGTATAGCATATGAGGAATACTGGAGCACTAAGGAATGTACTAATGGGCAGATTTTCTATCACTAGGAATGTTCACATCAGCCAAGATGTGCAGAGCTTTCCCTCTTGACTACAGATGGGAAGCCTCCTGAGTGTCATGAGATCCTATTGCCGGTTTTTTCTAATTGAGCAATGGCTCACTCTATCACAAGGGACAATCAGGTGCTGAACAAAGGGACATGAAATAAATTATGGCTGTGAATAGGATGGAATACTAGCAGAAGGCTCAAGGTACAAGTTCTTTTTGGTCAGCAAGATGAGCTAATGGACATGGGGCAATTGTTGGTGAGTTTAAATTTTTCTGAGTGTTTAAGAAGTAAAAACAGTAGCAATGTGGAAATATTGCAAATTTATGCATAAACAGACATATTTGTAAGCTTACTATCCATGTTGTTTACAATTCAAGCCTTTAATTCAAGGTTGACTCATAAACAAAACCTATGTTTTAAAATATTACCCTTAAAACATGTGGTGAGCCCCTCTCTTTCCTAAACATCTTCCCTTTGTTTAAGAAGAGAAAAATTCTATGCCTTTTGCTTAACTCCATGGATCTCATTTCCTTTACTATAGTTAGCTAATGGACAAGCTGTAAAAATAATAATAGATGAGAAAGGAAGTTTTGTCCAGTATCTCTCCTTCATCAAAGTAATAAGTTGTGATGCATTGGGAGATAGATATAGGGAGAACTGATAATACTCCTTGTAAAAAAAAAAAAGTAAAATATTTGTTTTATTCTTTTCCAAATACCTTCAAGGCAACTAGCAGTGTCTGCAGGAATGATCTTTTTTAAAAAGTCAAGATGGACATTGCATCAGCATTATCAAAATTATACTCATTTTACATGTGTGTTGATGTTGTATCCATTACAATGAAGATGGGTTTTTATTGTAAAACCATGACTACTATCTTAACTATTTTGAACACTATCTGCAGTCAATTTTAAAACAATATCACATATTTGATAGTTTCAAAAGTTTTTTTTTTAAATCGAGAGGGAGATGCCAACAGAAAAATGGGCTTTCTCTAGGAAGAAAGAGTGTGTGTGTGTGTGTGTGTGTGTGTGTAATGAAGCAGTCACCTACTGACAAATCTGAAACATGGTAAACTTATATTCCCGCTTTTCGGCATCATTCTATGGAAGTAGTTCCCACTTGACTTCAAAATCTTACTTCAGAGTGGACACACAAATAGAGTGCAGTGTTAATCATTAAGAGTAGCTTTGTATTGTCAAAGCTATTCAAGATGAATGTCAGTCAAGAGCAGGAAAAACTGTGAACTATTTTAGCTTATTTATCAAAGTGGCAATTGTTTCTAAAGTAATCACATTTTTTAAACGCAAGCCATTAAATTCATGCATCAGTTCTATAACTTGTTTACAGTTCATTTCTTGAGAAACACTTAAAAGATACAAATTGGCAATGAAGTTCAACTTGTTTGTGGTGCACACAAATCGGCATCAGGCTTATGTTACAAAAAAGGAGTTTGCAAGATAATCCACCTATATAGATTAGGTTATATAAGCTCGCCTGCTGGTTGTCAAGTTGAAAGCCGTTCTTCTACATTTTCTGTATGTTTTCAAGCTGAAATCCATTCATCTATATATAAGTAGGTTTTTATTTTATTTATTTATTTATTTGATTTATATTGCTGCCTATTCGCCATGGCAACTCAATCATATTTAAAATAAACATAAAAATAAAAACAATAAGAACTAACAAAAAGAATCCAATAAATTAGTAAAGTACAATAGAACAAAATTTGGAAAAACAAAAACAGAACAAAACAAAAACAAAAACCAACTCTCACCCTCCCACACCCCAATGACAGCGGGTCAGAATAGCCATCTGATGGGTTCCATCCCTCTCTGGGTTCCCCAGGCCCGCTGGCAAAACCAGGTCTTCAGTGCCTTTCAAAATAGTATTAACAAGGGGGCCATTCTAATCTCTGGGGGAATGATGTTCCAGAGAGATGGAGCCAGCACAAAGAAGGCCCTTCTTCTTGGTCCCACCAGGTGTATCTCCATCAGGGGTGGGACCCACAGCATTCCCTGCCTTTTCGCTCTATTGGGTCGGATAGATGTCACTGGCAAGAGATGTTTCCTCAGATAACCTGGACTCAAGCCATGAAGAGCTTTAAATGTGACAACTAGCACCTTGAATTGCACCCAGAAGCAAATTGGCAGCCAATGCAGCTCCTGAAGGAGATGTGATACATGTGCATACTGGGGTTTGCATAAAACCATGTGGGGCACTGCATTTTACACCAACTGGAGCTTCCGGATGCTCTTCAAGGGCAGTCCCATGTAGAGTGTGTTGCAATAATCAAGACAGGAACTGACCAGGGCATGAGTGACTGTGAGTAGGGACTGCTGATCCAGGAAAGGGCGTAACTGGTGCACAATTCACAGTTGCACAAAGGCCCTCCTGGCCATGACCACCACCTGCTCTTTGAACAAGAGTCGTGAGTCCAGGAGAATCCCCAGGTTATGCACAGGGTCTGTTTGGGGTAGTGCCACCCCATCCAAGATTAAAGGTGGTAATTCTCCCTGAACCAACAAACCCCAGACCCAGAGCCACTCAGTCTTGCATGGGTTTAGTTTCAACCCATTGCTCCCCATCCAGCCCCTAACAACCTCCAAGCATTGTGAGAGGGAGGACACAGCAACACTTAACTCACCACGGGCCGAGACATACAGCTGAGTATCATCAGAATATTGGTGATACCTCAGTCCATGGTGATGGATGATCTTACCCAGTGGTTTCATATAAATGCTGAACAGGAGTGGAGAGAGTACCGAGCCCTGCAGAACCCCGTAAAGCAGTGGGCGAGGGTTGGATCTCTCCCCTCCTATCAACACTAACTGAGAGGTTAGTGCCACATAGCAGGGAGAGGTTAGTGGCTGCAGAGGAAGGAAGAGAACCAAGATAGCACAAGGTCTCCCACTCCCATCCCGTGAAGCCTTCCCAAGAGAATTCCATGGTCAATGGTATCAAAAGCTGCCGAGAGGTCAAGTAGAGCAATGATGGATACATTACCCTCATCCCACTCCTGCCTGAGATCATCCAAAAGTGCAACCAATGCTGTTTCTGTCCCAAATCCAGGCCTGAATTCTGACTGGTAGGGATTGAGATAATCCATTTCATCCAGAAACCTCTGGAGCTGCTGCGTGACCACCTTCTTGACAACCTTCCCCAAAAAGGGAAGATTGGAGATAGGTTGGAAATTATCCAACCGGGTGGAGTCCAGCAATGGCTTCTTAAGAAGAGGGCAGACCATAGCTTCCTTAAAGTGCTAGGGCACCGTCCCCTCCTGTAGAAAAGCATTAATCACTGCCAGAGTCCACCCGCCTGTCACCTCCTGGGAAGCTTTCACAAGCCAGGAGGGACATGGGTCTAAAATACAGGTGCTCGCTCACATACTCCCTAGGATCCTGTCCACTTCCTTAGGAGCAACAGGGTCAAACTGTTCCCAGATAACAGGGCAAGAACCTGACACAGAAGCTTCCACTGAATCAGCAACCATGTCGGCATCTAACTGGGAACGAAGTCGAGCGATTTTGTCTTCCAGAAAATCTGCAAATTCCTCAGCGCACCCCTTCAGGTGGACCTCTATCTCTTCCTTCCCTAAGAGGAGACGGCTCACCTTAAAGAGGGTCACTGGGCAATTATCTGCAGACGCAATTAGTGTGGAGAAGTATTTACACTTCGCCTCACGAATTGTCACAAGATAGGCCTTAGTAGCAGCTCTTACCCATGTTCGATTGAGTTCATCCCATCTTCCACCAGCGGTGCTCTAGACATCTCCTCATGTGTTTCATTCCTCTCAGTTCCTCTGTATACCATAGGGCACAGAGAGGTCTATGGGTGAGGAGAGGTCGCAAGGCTGCAATCCTATCCAGAGCCTCAGTCACCTACCTACTCCAAACAGTGACTAAGAACTCCACTGGACTACATAATAGATCTGTAGTTATAACCCACAGCTCCTTCTGGAACCTATCTGGGTCCATTAGTTGATGGGGACGGACCAATCTAATAAGTCCTGCCTCCTTGCGGGGGGACGCAGCTTTTGAGAAACTCATTGCCACCAAACTGTGATCTGACCATGACAAGGGAAGCAAGAAGGAGTCTATCAATTCCAGGTCACATAGACATTGCAATGACAAGAACACCAAATCGGGAATGTGACCACTATTATTAGTCGGGCTCTGGATAATCTGGGACTGGCCCATGGAAATCATGGTTTCTATAAAATCTCGGGCTACCTCTGACCCTGACCCAGAGAAGGCAGGTTGAAATCCCCCAGAGCTATGACCCTGGGGAATTCCACTGACAGTCCTGCGGTGAGGTCCAGGAGCCCAGGTAGGGAAGTTGCCATGCAGCAGGGAGGCTGGTATAGCAGCAGCAATCCCACCTGATCCCTTGAGCCCAATCTAAGAAAAAGGGTTTCACAGCTGGGGACTTGTTGAACAGTGCCTCTGGAGGCTACTAGAGATTCTCTGATGACAACAACCACACCTCCTCCCCAGCCCTGAGGTCTAGACTGGTGCCATGCTCGATAACCCACTGGGCACATTTCTGCAAGAGGAACGCCTCCCTCTGGGCTCAGCCAAGTTTCAGTTATACAAGCCAAATCAGCCTTCTCTTCAAGGATCAAATCAGCAAAAGGCTAGCCTTATTGCAAGCTGATCTCACATTTAAAAGCAGAAGTCTAAGATCAGGGTTTCCTAGTCTAAAAAAATGTTTTGTGTTTGGCAGCCTCTCTTTTCCCCTTTGCCTGTCTTTGCCTTAAAGGTAATGAAGGACTAATGTTTTAAAGATGTACACACACACCCTCCCCAATATATATCATTCTTTTCATGAAATACATGAGAATTTTCATCAGATTCTCTTGAGGAGGACAAAATTTTAATGCTTCTCCAATGCAGCTTAAAGATGAAACCATTTGTAATACGGTAACTGATTCTCAGAGTTTTTCAGATTGAACTGGTTTGTCCTTGGATGTAAACACAACTTTGAGCTGATGAAACTAATGGAATCTTAAAACTTCCAGTTTGAATGACTTCTGGATTGATTCACATGGGGACTAAGAGAGGCATCTGTTGAGCCTTCTGTAAAGGTCAATTACGCCTCATATGCAGAATACTAAAACATGCGATGTCTGGCACAGGTCCCAAGAGATTATTATTTTTTAATTCTTTTTAAATTCTTTTAAGATTCCTCCACATTAATTTCTTTTGAAACATGACCCTTGCCTCATTGATACAACATCTTACAGTGGTGATGAGCTAGTTGTTGGTCTTGAAATATTGTGTGCATGTATATATGTATAATGGCATTAG